>CM057458.1:790587500-791787500 GCA_016271365.2 Neoceratodus forsteri
CATCATTCACTCACCATGCAACAGTGTTGAACTATGCCTCCTTTACTTGCAATACTGATACTGTACATATGTACAAATAACAATCTTTATTCATTATACAACAAGTTAAATGAAGCAAGTGTAAATAACGAATTATTGCATCTTTCCATTTACTGAATTTACCATGGCTTTGTAATTACTTGTAAATAATATTTGCATTCTTATTCCACCTTGTCATTGTTGATAACTACTTTTATTGTTCTACTAAAAGTATTACTATAGGAGTAAAGTACAAATGAATTTTAACATATAATACAGTACTATACTGTTTAAGTTCAATGCACCATGTCTTTGATAAAGACAGCATACCATGCAAATTTTTTACTTACTAGTTCAGAAGTAACATATAAACCAATGTAACAATAGAGAATAATGCTTTTTTGTTCCTGTAATAATATGACTTTTTTTTGTACTTGTCATACAAGTATTTCTAGCCTATGCAAACAATGTTGAGAATTGTAAATCAGACACTGTTACTGATCACAACATACTTCATACCTGTTCCTGACAATATTTATGATCGCCTCTTTTGAGGGGCCGGGTGGGAATTTTCCATATGCGACTAGTCAGTGACATATCATTAAATATTTAACTGAACATGGCAGTAATCTAATGTCACTGAAATCAGATTTCTTAAATATTCTATTACTTAAACACTTAGTCTATGTTTTTTTGCCCACTCCAGGAACATGCATATTATCAGTCACACAATAACAACTACACATTTCTGTTTCATGTGTGTAATCACTGCTTATAAGATCCTGAAATACCTTTATTAACATAGGACACAAGTAATGTATGACACATAACTAGAATATTCAACTTCTTTAAAAACTGGCAACATTCTTAGACAAAGTCTCTTGAAGATTGGTATCAAATATACAGTGAAGAACCACAAGTAAAGCTTGACTGTCACAACTATGAGAGCAATGACAGAAAGCACTTCTTCCCACAAAGAGTAGAGGACACTTAAACGTCACTGTAAACACAGAACACCTAATTAAAGACAGTGAACAGCAATTAAAGAACCAGGTATGTGCATAGAAGGTAGATAACAACCCTGCCAGCAAAAGATGGGAGAACACTACAGGGATAGCAATCACTTAACCTTAAGATGTCTATCCTGTAACACATTCACAATAAATAGAACAAAGTACCTTCTTATGCCACCTTCTCTCTATACTGTATTACAATATCACATACTTGTTCCAATTCATATAATGTTGTTCCTATTAATGTGACACATTTGCATATATTCCAAGCAATGATTACACACATACAAGGATTGTATTGTGTGACTGATTTTGTAAAATTAATACAGTCTTAATTGGGCCTTTTTCTGTTTCCCCAATTGGCAATAAATCTTTTTAAAACATGACCACCTGTGTTGAGTCTTTACTGAAAATAGCATAACGACATTAGAACATAACTGTTGTTTCTATTAAGCATGCAAATCAACTGCAACAAAAAGTGCCACAACTATGTGCCCATGAATTTTTTTGTCTGCTATGCTGTCCACTCAGTATCCACTACATAGGCAACGATGTAGCACATTGCATGTCACACTTCCCATAATTCCTAAGAGTGTAAAAAAACCCTGCAATGCACTTACTTTTCCTGTGCCTCTACATTTAGCATGTAGTAATTATTGCAGCAAGGTGCTGCACATCACTACCTAACACTATGCAGCTGTGACTATACACTTAGTATGCAGTCACTACTATGGCTACTTCAACTCCCTGCTTAAGTTTCTGCAACTCCTAACTGTTGCAACGTCACTGTAACTACAATTACAGAGGTGTGCCATAGATCTCCAGTACCCTATGGTTCTTGTAGATAACAAGTCATAATGCACTACAACTTTTGAGAGGCGCAGCAGCTCTAGCTGCCTAAATCCATGCAAATCCGAACTAAGTTGACTTCAGTTTACCTGAAATCAGTGATGTGTGCCAGTCACGTACAAATACTCACCTGTGTTGTGTATGTGGACTGATGTGTACATTCCCTAACTTGTGTTCTGTATCTCCACTTAAAATGTAGTAACTAACATCACATTTGTAGACATATTGCATACCTGAATCCATTCAAGTGGCAACTGTGCTAACTGGACTATTCCTGTAATCAGAGAGCTGTACAACTGATGTACATTGCATATCATTTCCTGTGGCTGTTTACTTAGGATGCAGCAAGTACTGTGAAACAGCAGTTCCCCCATCACAATGTTAACCTCCATGTTTGTTTCTGTTCTGTACTGTCAACTAAGTGTACAATATGTGGGCTAGGTGTTCATACACTGAGTTATAGATCTCCTGTGATTCCTAACCAAGTTAACTACCATGTACTACACTTACATCTACTGTCAGTCTACAGTCAGAGTGCAATACCTGGTCTAGAGAGCTGTGTGACACTCAACGTAAGCACATGCAGTTGTGACTGTACAGTCAGTATCAGTAACTGGTATGCGTGTGTAAATTGCCTGTGTGAATCCATAGCAATCCTAACTGTGCTAAGTTGTGTGTATCAACAATTACATAACTCTACCATTGATGTTGCTTGCCTCATTCTTGCTGCATCGGCACTCATGATGCAGTACAAAATTTGGGGTGGGGCTTATTACCTGTGTCAGCCAACACAAACACTAACTGTCCTAACTTGAGTGTCCCTGAAATCACTGATGTCTACCATTGATGTCCATACACTCAGCTGTGCTGTGCATCTCTACTAAGGATCCAGTACCTGGTGATGCAGTTTGAAGAGACATTACCTGGCTGAAGCCGTTCAAGTGACAACAATGCTAACTACACTTTACCTGTAATCAGAGAGTTGTACAACTGATCTGCACCATCCTTCTTTACCTCTGGCTCTTCACTCAACATACAGCAAGTCTGTGATTGTTCCTATTACCATGCCCCCCCCACATCCATATGTGTCTGTCTCTCTGTGTGCCACTGTTGTTCAGGAGGAATATGTGTGATGTCATGTCTTCACACATACTAAAACAGTGGCACCAAACAGAAATGTAAATGTACATGGTAGCACAAATCAAAACACAAAGATAAACAATTCTGGAAAATACTGAATGTAATAGAGTGACATTAGTGCGGTTCCCTTCAGGCCCCGCACACCTCCAACACAAAACACTAACATCAACCGTACTGAAATACAGTAAATGTGAAACAGCAGCGGGAGCACAGGACCCTTCCAACCCCACGCTACCACCACACAAAACACAAACACATACAGTACAGTTAAATACCCCATGCTCCCAGCACATCATGCAGCAGTGGAAGTGCGGGGCCCTATGAGCCCCGCGCTCCTGCCACATGATGTCTTCTCACATAGTAACATTGTGCCTGCAAATGCAAACTGTAATGAACATGGTGATGCAAAGCAAAACAGAAACAGTACTGTAGACACCAATGTTAAAAATATACTAAATTGTGAAACAGCAGTGGGAGCACAGGGCTCTTCCAACCCCACACTCCCACCACACAAAACATAAACATATACAGTACTGTGAAATACAAAATGTACTAGTGATAGGAGCGCGGGGCCCTTCGGGCCCCACGTCCCCGCAACGTAATATGGTGAGGTGGGCTGGAGGTGTGCCAAGGAGGTTTCAACCCTTACATCGAATTTCCTCGATTTTGTTGCTGTGGAACAACCCTAACTGATGCAATAAACATAATTTTTTACCTCTAATTTCCCTTCTTTTAGAGATTGATAATGGGAAATAGTGAATACAATGTGGTAGTGGGAATGCAGGGCCCTTTGGGCCCCACATTCCTGCCACATAATGTGGCTGGGTGGCTGAAGTGATGCAAATGGGGTTTCAACCCTAACATCGAATTTCCTCACTTTTGTCATTGTGGAACAACCCTAAGTGATGCAGTAAATGGAGTGTTTTGCCCCTAATTTGCCTCCTTCTTGACAATCATAACAAAAAAAATAGTGAAAGTAATGCAGCCGTGGCAACGCAGGTCCCAGCTCACACCACGTAATGCAGCGGACTGGGCTGCAGGGTTTCAATGGGGGTTTCAACCATAACATTGGATTTCCTCACTTTTGTTGCTGTGTAACAACCCTAACTGATGCAGTAAATGGAGTTATTTGCCTCTAATTTCCCTTCTTTTTGAGAATGATAATGAGGAATAGTCAATGGAATGCAGCGGAGGGGTGGGCTGGAGAGGTGCAAAGGGGGTTTAAACCCTAACATTGATTTTTCTTGCTTTTGTCACTGTGGAACAACCTTAACTTATGCAGTAAATGGAGTTATTTGCCTCTAATTTCCCTTCTTTTTTGAGAATGATAATGAGAAATACTGAATGTAATGGAGCAGTGGGAGCTCAGGGCCCTTCGGTCCCCATGGTCCTGCCACACAATGCGACGGCGGGAGCGCGGGTCCCTTTGGACCCCATGCTCCCACCACATAATGCAGCAGCGGAAGTGTGGGGCCCTATGGGCCCTGTAATCCCGCAACATGATGTCTTCTCACATAGCAACATTGTGTCCACAAACGAAAATCGTAATGCACATGGTGATGCAAAGCAAAACAGAAACAGAAACAGTACAGTAGACACAAATGTTAAAAACAATGCAAACAGAACCACAAATGAAAACAGAAAAGCTAACGCATATGGTGGCGTAGAGGTGAACACTAAGTAAAACAGGTATGGAACCATAAATGGAAACAGTAATCATAACAGTAATGTAAGTGCACAGTCTGGTTTTCCCCAAAAGTTGCATAGACAAAGACAGTGATTACAAACAATGTATGCAAAATAATGACTCTGGAAACAGAAAGTGAGGACTTGGAATACTAAATTGCTTATATCTCAGGAACTGTATGACATAGAAAAAAATTTAAAAGTCATATAAATTATCGCTTTCCTGGCTAGTTTTATGCTTTGCCCCTATTAGGGGGCTAAGCAGTTTTTCCACAAAAGGTCTGTATCTCAAACTGTTTCTGAGATTCGGGCCCTGAAAGGCATGGCGAACGCCGTAATGTTATCCTATGGGAAAAAAAGAGAAGTTTGGAGTGATATAACTTTGTCTCCCTGTAATATTATTTAACGAAACCACTAAAAGGCACATCTGTGGGATATTGGCTATCTCATCTCCAAATTTCAGGAAAAAAGAGCAAACAGTTATTTAGCAGCTTGGTACCAAAGGATTCCTGTAATGCGTCAGTCACTGTAATGTTATCCTATGGGAAAAAGCATCAACTTTGGAGTGTCGTTACTTTGCCACCGTGTAATATTTTTTCAACAAAACAGAGAAAGGCACATCTGTGGCATGTGAAGAAGCAGAGGTATAGGAGAATGGGGTGAGAGTTAGGACCGACGACCGCAGTGTGCACCCTGATGCCAGTTGGGGGTGGGCTGGGGGTCCAAGGGGGGGTATCAACCCTAACACAGAATTTCCTCACTTTTGTCACTATGGAACAACCCTAACTAATGCAATAAATGGAGTTTTTTGTTTCTAATTTCCCTTCTTTTTGAGAATGATAGCAAGAAACAGTGAATGTAATGCAGCTGCGGGAGCACGGGGCCCTTTTGTCTTGTGACATAGTAACAGGAACAGCAACACAAACAGAAGAGCTAACAGTGGCACACATGGTAACACAAGCGTAAATGAGAAGAGAAAGGGTAACGCACACGGTGGCGTAGACGGCAGCGGTCCGCCATGTGATGTGTTGTCACATAGTAACACGGTGCCACAAATGCAAATGGTAATGCGCATCATGATGCAAAGTGAAACAAAAAGAGAAACAGTACTGTAGACAGAAATGTTAAAAGCAAGAGAAAAGCAAGCGCAAATGAAAATGCAAAGGGTAATGCACATGGTGACGAAGACGTGAATGGTAAGTCAAACGGGTACGGAACCGCAAGCAGAAACAGTAACGGTAACAGTAATGTAAGCACACAGGCTGGTTTTCCCCAAAAGCTGCATAGAGAAAGACAGTGAGTACAAAGAATGTATGCATAATAATGGTTTTCAGAGCAGAAAATGAGGAGTTGGAATACTCAATTGCTTACATCTCAGGAGCCGTCTGACGTAGAGAAAAAAAACTAAAATTCATATGATTTATGACTTTCCTGGCTAGTTTTGTACTTAGCCCCTGTGAGGGGGCTAAGTGTTTTTCTGACAAAAAGTCCGTATCTCATACCATTTCCGAGATACAGGACCTGAAAGGCGCGGCGAACGCAGTAGTGCTATCCAAAGGGAAAAAAAGAGAAGTTTGGAGTGCCATAACTTTGGCTCCCTATAATATTCTTTCACCAAGTCACTAAAATGCACATCTGTGGGATGTTGGCTGTGTTCCCTCCAAATTTCAGGAAAAAAGACAAAACCGTTATTTTGCAGAAGGGTGCCAAAGATTCCTGTAATGCGTCACTCGACCTAATGTTATCCTATGGGAAAAATTATCAACTTTGGAGTGCCGTAACTTTGGCGCTGTGTAATATTTTTTCAATGAAATACTGAAAGGCACATCTGTGAGATGTTGGCTGCGTTCCCTCAAAATTTCAGCCCAAAACACCAAACCGTTCTTTTGCAGTGGGGTGCCAAAGAATTGATGTCATTTTCACACAGCCTAGAAAAGTACTTTCACAATTTGCGAAAGCTTTCGTAAATTCATTTGACAATGTCATGAGAATGAAAGTACTTTGCGAAAGTACTTTTTCCAGAAATTTGAAAAACATATTTCCGGGGTGTTTTACCCCAAAATAAAGACATGGCCAGCATCATCAGGGTCCGACTAGGTAAATACAAAAATAATTAGGTTGCTAGAGGGTCCCAATTTTAAATGCCAACCATTTTTCTGATCGCTAACTGAAAACAAAATGGCGGTTTTATGACAGTAAAAGGGCCTTTTGCGAAAGTAAAAACTGCATTTGTGACACTGTCAAACTTTTTGTTAACTTTTCCCATTGACTTATAATGGGAACTTGTTTTTTGAATAACTTTTGAACCGTTTAATATTTTTTCACAAAATCTTCTAAAGGCACATTGGGAACCCTGGCCGCATGTTCTCTGAAGCTTTTGGACCAGTCGCGCAAACCATGTGACCTGTAGGCGTGACCATAGAATTCCAGAAAAAGCATAAACGCATGCGCAGATCACACTTAATAACTCCACAGTCGTATATCTGACTGGTACGACATTCAGCAGATCCCAAGGTGTATGGGTCTTGATCATGTATTCCAAATTTCAGGCAAATCCGTCAAACGGTTGCAAAGTTATTAAGGTGCAAAGTTTTGGGTTTAACATGTAAATGGCTCCTCAACTCTAACAATGGTAGCACTACCATGCTACCATAATATCTCTCTATATATATATATTAGAGGCAAAACTCCGTTAATGCATTGTTAGTGTTCAGCGACAAAGTGAGGAAATTGCTGTTGGGTTGAAACCCTCCTTGCGACCCTCCCTCAACTGGCATTGTAGGCATTGGGATCGCCAGCCCTAACTCTTACCCCATGACATGTGTAAAGCAGCAGAAGTATAGGAGAATGGGTGAGAGTTAGGACCCACGATCCCAATGCACACCCCAATGCCGGGTTGGGGTGGTGGGGGTCCAAGGGGTTTTCAACCCAACAGCGATTTCTCACTTTGTCACTGTGGAACAACCCTAACTAATGCATTAAATGGAGTTTTTTGCCTCTAATTTCCCTTCTTTTTGAGAATGATAACAAGAAATAGTGAATGTAATGCAGCGGTGGGAACGCGGGGCCTGAACCACATGATGTGTTGTGGCATACTAACAGGGACAGCAACGCAAACAGAAATGCTAACAGTGGTGCACATGGTAACACAAGCACGAATGAGAACAGAAAGGGTAACGCACATGGTGGCGTAGACGGGAATGGTCTGCCATGTGATGTGCTGTCACATAGTAACATGGTGCCTGCAAACAGAAATGTCAATGGGCATGGTGATGTAAAGTGAAACAGTAAGATAAACAGTACTGTAGACAGAAATGGCAAAAATAACAGAAACGCAAGCGCAAATGAAAACGCAAAGGATAACGCACATGGTGGCGCAGACGCCAATGGTAAGTGAACGGGTAATGGATCTGCAAGCGGAAAGGGCAACAGTAACAGTAATGGAAGGCAGGCTGGTTTTCCCCAAACCTGCATTGAGAAAGACAGTGAGTACAAATAATGTATGCAAAATAATGAGTATCGGCGCAGAAAATGAGATCTTGGAATACTAAATACATTATATCTCAGGAACCGTATGACGAGAAAAATTTAAAAGTCATATTATTTACAACTGTCCTGGACACTTGGTTCTTAGCCCCATTAAGGCTAAGAAATTTTCCGACGTAAAAGTCCAGATCTCACACTGTTTCGTAGATACGGGCCCTGAAATGCGAGCTAACGCCTGTAATGTTATCCTATGGGAAAAAAGAAAAGTTCGAGCACCATAACTTTGCCTCCTGTAATGTTTTTTCACCAAACTACTGAAAGGCACATCTGTGGGTTTTGGCTGTCTTCCTCCAAATTTCAGGAAAAGACTAAACTGTTATTTTGCAGCAGGGCTCCAAATGATTTCTGTTAAGTGTCGGCGCCGTAATGTTATCCCATGGAAAAACGTCAATTTTGGAGTGCCGGAATTTTGCTGCCATGTAATATTTTTCACCAAACTACTGAAAGGCACATCTGTGTACTGTTGGCTGTCTTCCCCAACTTTCAGGAAAAAGACCAAACCGTTATTTTGCAGCAGGGTGCCAAAGGATTCCTGTAATGCTTCCGGTGCCGTAATGTTATCCTATGGGAAAAACGGTCAACTTTGGAGTGCCATAACTTTGCCACCGTGTAATATTTTTTCAATACAACACTGAAAGGCACATCTGTGAGATGTCAGCTGCGTTCCCTCCAAATTTCAGCCCAAAACTGCCAACGGTTATTTTGCAGTGCAGTGCCAAAGAATTGCTGTCATTTTCCCACAGACTAGAAAATTACTGTCGCAATTTGCGAAAGCTTTCGCAAATATTTGTGACACTTTCGTGAGCACGAAAGTAATTTGCAAAAGCACTTTTCCAGGCACATTGGGACCCTGGCTGCACATTTCCTGAAGATTTCGGCCGTGTCATGCAAACTGCACGACCTGTAGGCGACCACAGAATTCCAGAAAAGCGTAAACGTGCGCACAGATCACACTTAATAACTCCACAGCTGTATATCTGACCAGTACAAAACTTGGCAGATCCCAAGGCCTATGGTTCTTGATCATAAATTACAAATTTCAGGCAAATTCATCAAACGGTTGCAAAGTTATTAAGGTGCAAAGTTTTGGGGTTTAACATAGAAATGGCTCCTAAACCCTAACTATGGTAGCACTACCGTGCTACCATAATATATATTGCAAAAACTCTATGAATGCATCAGTAATGGTTGATTTCATACCAAAAAGTCTGGAAATTTGATGTTATGAGTATTAACTTGTTTATTTTCATTTTCACACACCAATAGATAGCTGGGGTGTGCCTTGGTCATCAGCCTAACTCTCACCCCATTCCATGTGTAAACAAGCTGAGATGGTACAGTTTAGAGAGTGGGGTGATAGTTAGGCCTAACGATCCCAAGGCACACCCCTACACCTGTTGGTGTGTGGAGGGTGGGTGGGGTCGGATGGGGTGTGAGGTGATGGGGTTTGTAACCCTAACATTGAATTTCTAGACTTTTGTTGGTGTGAAACCAACCCTAACTGATGCATTAATGCAGTTTGTGCACTGAGTTTCCCTTCTTTTTAAGAAAGTGTACTCATATCCATACTGTACGTTGAAATGCAGGCCTTCTGGGCCATATGCTCCCACCTACCAATAAGTATAGAGACATGTCACAGAGGGTGTTGTGCTGCCACCTTTGCAAAATGGTATTAATAAGCAGGAGCACAGGCCCTCTGGGTCCTGCGGTCCCACCTACCCATAAGCCTAGAGACATGTGCAGTAGGGACCTTTCCTCCAAGTTCTGCATAATGGTATCTATATGTTGGAGAGTGGGCCTTCAAGGCCCAGCATCCCCACCCACCCATAAGCATAGAGACATAGCACAGGAGGGCACTGTGCTTCCAGTTTTGCAAATTAGTATCCATAGGTGGGAGTGCAGGCACTCTGGGACCTCTGCTCCCACCCACCCATAAGTATAGAGACATTGTACAGGAGGGCCCTGTGCTCCCAGGTTTGCAAAATGGTATCCATAGGTGGAAGTGTGGACCCTCTAGGCCCTGTGCTGCCACCCACCCACCCATAAGTGTAGAGGCATAGTGCAGGAGGGCTCTGTGCTTCCAGTTTTGCATAATGAGATTCATACTATAAGTGTAGAGACATATTGCAGGAGGGCCATCTGCTCCCAGTTCAGCATAAATAGTATGCATAGGTGGGAGTGTGGACCCTCTGGTCCCTGTGCTCCCACCTACCCATAAGTATAGACACATAGCACTGGTCTAGAGACATTCCAATTAACCCTTGTACTGCAAATGTAGCAATATCTCAGTAACTATAGCAACTTTGGAAAAAATTCCTTCTGAGTTGTATTCATGACCTGGCAGCTTCCACACATCTTTAATACACCTAATAAGCTGTGTTTAGGAAAAAATCCATATCTCGAACCGTTTTGGAGATATATAGCCTCTGAAAGGTGCCACGACCACCACAATGTTATCTTATGGGAACATTTGCAACTTCAGAGTGCTGTAACTATGGGACCAGTGTCGATTTCTTCTCCAAACTAGCAAAAGGCACATCTGTGGGGCAAGGGTTTGCCATCCTGCAAATTTCAGCCCAAACTTTCTAACCATTTTTTTGTTACAAAGTGGCAAATAAACTGTTTTTTAGGGGCTATTTACCTTCGGTACTTTTGTGAAAGTTCCATGGATTTTTGCAAAAGTACCATTGGTTTAGCTGGGAGAGCTTTTGCGACAGTACTACTGAACTTTCAAAAAAGTCCCACCACGTTAGATGCAAAAAATCTAATGCCAGGGTCGTGTTCCTAAGGCCCTGATTAGGTAAATCAAACTGTTGGTGTACACCATGGGGCAGTTTTTTTTTTAACTACATTTTTTTCCATCTCACTAACTGAAAACAAGATGGCTGCAGCATGAAGGTACCAAACCCATTTGTGGCAGTAAAAAGTACTTTCATGAAAGTAAAAAGTGCTTTCAAGGGGAACATGTTTTTTTCTCCCATAGGCTATAATTGGAAATCTTAAACCTTAATAACTTTTGAATGGATTAATATTTTTTCACCATACCTTCAAAAGGCACTTCCCTGACTGAGTCCCCATATACCCTGAAAATTTCAGACCAGATGGAAAAGGTGTTCGGGCTATGGAGACAAGCAAAGAATTACACAAAATGTAGGAATTTTTCAGTCATTTTGACACCCCACAGCTGTGCAACCGCACATCTGACTGGAACAAAACTTTTCAGATACAGAGATCTAGTACACAAAACCATGGATGCAAAATGTCAGGCAAATTGGACAAAAGGTTGCAAAGTTATTAAAGTGCCAAAGTTTGTTTAACATAGAAGTGACCATGCAACCCTAACTATAATGGCCCTACTAGGCCAGTATTTTATATATATATATATATCTATATATATATAGATATATATATATTCTTTGCAAAAAACTTCATTAATGCAGCAGCTAGGGTGAATACCACAGCATCAAAAGCAGGGAAATGAGAGTTAGGACCGATGACCCCAATGCACACCCCAATGTCGGTTGGGGAGGCAGGCTGGGTGGTGCAAGGGGGGCTTTCAACCTTAACACCAAATTTCCTTGCTTTTGTCATTGTGGAACAACCATAACTGATGCATTTAACAGAGTTTTTTGCCATGAATTTCCCTTCTTTTTGAGAATGAGGACTATAAGTAGTGAATAGAATGTGGTGGTGGGAGTGTGGGCCCTTCAGGCCCTGCGCTCCCACCATGTGATGTGTAGTGACATAGTAACAGTAACTGCAATGCAAACGCACGCGCTAACAGTTATGCACATGGTGACGCAAACATAAAAGGTAATGCAAACATTAATAGAAACACAAGTGCAAACTGATGGCAAAGCAAACAGTGATGCAAACGGAGACACATGCACATACATAAATGCAACTGGTAAAGCACACGGTACCACTATTGTAAACACAAATGTTAAGTATTACAGCAACAATAATGCCAAAGGGAAAAGAAACAGAAAGGCAAACACAAGCACATACGGAAACGCAAAGCATAACGCACACGGTCATGGTACCGCAGTTGCAAACACAAATGGTAATGCTAACAGCAAAAATAAAGCCGAAGGAAACAGAAACAGAAAGGCAAAGGCAAGTGCATATGGAAATGTAAACTGTAACGCGCACGGTCATGGTACCGCAATTGGACATGGAAATGGTAATGGTAACAAGTAAAATAACGCCAAAGGAAACAGAAATGGAAATGCAAATGCAAGCATGTATAGAAACGCAAACCGTTATATGCACTGTCATGGTACTGCAATTGTAAACGCAAATGGTAATAGTAACAGCAACAATAACGCCAAAGGAAACAGAAACGGAAACACAAATGCAAGCACGTACGGAAAATACAAACCGTCATGCGCGTGGTGACGGTACTGCAATTGTAAATGCTAATGGTAACAGTAACCATAACAATAACTCCAAAAACACAGAAATGCAAACACAAGCATGTAAGAAAACATAAACCGTGATGTGCAAGGTCACGGTACATCAACTGGAAGCTCAAATGGTAATGTTAACAGCAGAAATAATGACAAAGTAAAGAGAAACAGAAACGCTAACACAAGAGCATACGCAAACGAGAACGCAAAGGGTAACACACACGGTGGCGCACACGGGAACGGTAACGCAAATGGGTACTGAAACACAAGTGGGAATTGTAACTGTAGCAGTAATGGAAGTGCACACCCTGTATTTGTCCAACAGCTGCATAGAGAAACACAGTGTGTAGAAAGAAGATATGTATAATAATGGGCCTCAGAGCAGAAAATGAGCTGTTGGAATACTAAATTGCTGATATCTCAGGAACCATACGACGTAGAAAAACATTTTTAATTTTACATGATTCATGAGTTTCTAAGCTAGGTTTTCATATAGCAAATTCCATATCTCACACCGTTTTCAAGATACAAGCCCCGAATGGCGCAGCGGACGCCACCATGTTACTCTATGGGAAATAAATGTCAACTTCAGAGTACTGTAACTTGGCATCCATGAAATATTTTTTCACCAAACCACTAAAAGGCACATCTGAGAGATGTTAGCTGCCTTCCCTCCAAATATGAGCCCAAAAGACCAAACCGTTCTTTTGCAGCAGGGTGGCAAAGAAGCCCTATCGTTTTGATCATAGTCTGGAAAAGTGGTGTCGCAATTTGTGAAAGATTTCACAAAATTTTTTGCAAAAGTGTTGCAGCTGCGACACTACTTTGCAACACTACTTTTTCCAGAAATTTGAAAAACGTATTTCTGGGGTGTTTAACCCCAAAATAAAGACATGCCTAGCATTCTCAGGGCTCGATTAGGTAAACACAAAAATAATTGTGTCCCTAGATGGACCCAATTTTAAATACCAAGCATCTTTCTGATCACCAACTGAAAACAAAATGGCAGATTTGTGATTCTACCATGGCCATTTGTGACACTGAAAAGTGCATTTGCGAGACTTTCAAACTTTTTAACTTTTCCCATTGACTTATAATGGGAAATTGTTTTTTGAATAACTTTTGAATTGTTTAATATTTTTTCACGAAATCTCTAAAAGGCACATCGGGAACCCTGGCCACATGTTCCATGAAGTTTTCAGACCCATTAAGCAAACCGTGCGACCTGTAGGAGTGAGCAAAGAATTAAAAAAAAAAGCTTAATTGTGCACACGAATGTTGCTTAATAACTCCGCAGCTGTACATCTGACCGGTATGAAAGTTGGCAGATCTGAAGATCTAGGGTGCCAGTCTGTGACTGCCACATTTCAGGCAAATCTGTTGAATAGTGGCACAGTTATTAAGGTGCAAAGTTTCACCCTTTAACCTTAAAAGGGCTATTCAACCCTAACTATTGTAGCACTACCATGCTACCATAATATATATATATATATATATATATATATATATAAATATATATATATTATAGTGGCACGGTTGTGCCACTATAGTTAGGTTCAGCGGTCACTTACATACTAAAGTCAAAAGTTTGGGCATTTATAACTTTGGACCCATTCAACGGATTTGCCTGAAATTCAGAATTTTTGGTGGGGCATGACAGATCTCTTGATTTGTCAAATTGTGTTTTGGTCAGACTTACAGTCTTTTCATACATAAATGCTGAAAAATGCAAAATTATGCATTTTTGGAGGCATCTTTTGGGATTTTGGACATGGTCTTGCACAGCTGTTGTGTGGTGTGCCACTCTGTGAGATGTCTCATTTGAAAGGACTTTGAAGGCTGAACATGCCACTTTTCATTTAGTGAAAAAATACTAAGGCATTCAAAAGTTATGCCACTTTTAAGTTTCCATTATAAGTCAATGGGAACATTTATATGTATGTTTTGTGAACGAAGAATGGGGTTCTGTCATCTCGTCCCACCTGGCGATCAAAGAATTTGCAGCCTTGTTGTACAAGAATCTTTGTCCCCGAGGATTTTTAAAATTCTTAGATCACGAGGTCCGCCATTTTGATTTTGATTTTCTGATCAGAAAAACACAAATATCTCGGCTCAGGGGTCACTTCTGAAGTAAAACTTGGATGGGTTTTACTCAGAGGACCCCAATCTATTGAACCATGCCTTTGGTTTGATCAAAATCAGTCAAAAAACAGAGTCCTGAGCTTTTAAAATTTTAGTTTGTGGTTCACTAACGATCTTTGATCGTGAACCTGCAAATTCTTTGATCGTGAGATTCTTTGATCACGATCATGCATCGCGAGCATGGGACGAGACGGACAGATTTTAAAATGTTTTTTTCTCAGCCCAGGGGTGCCCTAGAAACTTAAATGACGGTGGGTTTTGCTCAAGGGGCTTCGTTCTGCCCCATCTGAATAAACAAAAATCATGTTTTACATATCCCTGGTAATCTAGCAGCCCCCCATCATGATAACATATATAACGATCTCTAGTGGCCTCCCAATGTTCATAAAAATTGTTTTTTTTATATCCCTGGTAGTCTAGTGGCCCCCCTGATGAGTATAAAATAATAATTGTTATTCATATCCCTGGTAGTCTAGCCGACCCCCCCCATCATAATAAAATATATAACTATCTGCAATTTCCTGGTAATCTAGTGGTTCTCCCATGTGTATTTTATACATATTGCTTTTTTAGATCCCTGGTAGTCTAGTGGCCCCCCAGATCTGTATTACATTATAATTATTTTTCATATCCCTGGTAGTCTAGTGGCCCCCCTCCATCATGATAAAATACAGAAGGATTTACAATTTCCTGGTCATCTAGTGGCCCCCCACCCCCTCACCCAGCCGTGCCGGCCCACCCAGCACCCTCCATAACCTTCCCCAGTTGGCGACTGGCACAGCCCACCTCTCGCCTCCATGGCCTGCCGCCGACTGTGTGCATTACGATCGCTAATGCAAAGAGGCACTTAGAAATAATTTCAGAGCACCTCTTTGCATTAGTGCTCCTGATCAACACAGTCAGTGGTCGTCGTGGAGGTGAGAGGTGGGCTGTGCCAGTCACTGACTGGAGAAGGGTGGGGTGCTGGGTGGGCTTGCATGGTTGGGTGGGGGGCCACTAGACTACCAGCAAATTGGAAATCCTTATTTATTTATTTATTTTTATTTTATTTAGTTTTTGTTGACTGGGTAAGTGCACTAGACAAATCCTGCCTATTTTCAGGCATGACCCAGGGGAAGGGATACAGATGAATGCCAACTGACCTTGAACCAGATTAAGTTGTTGGTGGTATTTTTCATGAATGGAGGAATTTGGCCACTGTACTGGGGAAAATCCCCTGCTCTTTTCGAGAAGTGCCATGGGATCTTTAACATCCACCTGAACTACCACCAGAACAGGCAGATGGGACCTCGGTTTAATGTCTCAACATCTCATCCAAAAGACAGCACCTCAGGAGTGCAGCACCCCCCTCACACTGCACTACAGTGTCAGTATTGGGATAGTAACCCAAGTGCCTGGTGTGGGGTATGTATTTTATTATGATGGGGGGCCGCTAGACTACCAGGGATATGAAAAATAATTATAATGTAATACAGATGGGGGGGCTACTAGACTACCAGGGATCTAAAAAAGCAACATATATAAAATACACATGGGTGCCACAAGACTACCAGGAAATTGCAGATAGTTATATATTTTATTACAATGCGGGGGTCGCTGGACTACCAGGGATATGAATAACAATTATTATTTTATACACATTTGGGGGGGCACTAGACTACCAGGGATATAAAAAAAATATTTATGGCATAGATATTGGGGGAGGCACTACAGATCATTATCTATTTTTTTATGAAGGGGGAGCACTACACTACCAGGGATATTTAAAACATGATCTTTTACATTCAGATGGTGCAGAACAATGCCCCTTGAGCAAAACCCAGCCTCATTTAACTTTGTAGGCACCTCTGGGCTGAGAAAATACATTCTAAAATCTGGCCATCTCGTCCCTCGATCTTTGTTCGTGAGTGAGCAAATTCTTTGATCGCGAGATTCTTTGATCGTGATCGTGAATCACGAGCAAGGGATGAGATGGCCAGATTAAAAAAAATCAATTTTCTCAGCTCAGGGGTGTCCTAGGAAGACAAATGAGGCTGGGTTTTACTCAGAGGGATTAGTTCTGACGAACCACGGTGGTGGTTTACCACAATTCTTTGAATTTGTTTAATTAGAACAGTTTTTATTCTTTGGTCGTAACACTGCAAATTCTTGGATTGTGAGGCTTCAAATTCTTTGATTGTGAGATTCTTTGATCGCCATCTTTGATCGCGAGGGAGGGACAAGATGGGCAGATTTTGTATAATGGAATAGATAGGGAAATTGTAGCAATCTTTAAGATTGAATATCTCGGCAACGGTTTGGTCTTTTTACTTGAAATTTAGAGAGTGTTTATGGCATATCCTGTAGATATGAATTGTAGTATTTACGTGTTGGAGAAATTCTTTTTTGCAGAGATATTGCATGATGCATTTTATGTGTTGTGGACAGTGTTTTGGATTTTGCTGGTGGCTTGAAATTGACAGGGTGCCTAGCCTTAGTGTCATGGATGTAATTTTCAGTTGCTGTGTTTGTTAAATGTCAACAGGTGTGGAACTGTGCCACTCTGATGAATGAAAATTTCAAATTTTGACATGTTATATCTCGGACACAGCTTGGTATTTTTACTTGAAATTTGGAGGGTGTTGACGACATGTCCTGTAGATATCAACAGCTGTGTTTATGTGTCAGACAATATACTTTTTTGGGAGATATTGTGTGGCGCAGTTTACATTTTCTGGACAGCATTTTCTATTGCTCTACTAGATTAACATTTGTTTGGTGGCTGATCTTGCTGTTGTCAATGTGTTTTTTAGTCATTGGGTGTGTAATGTGGCTCAACACTTACAAGTTGGTGGGCTGAGCCCCGGCTCCCATCAACTTGCGAAACTTTCTACTTGTCTATTCTTTCTTAAAAAGTAAGGAAATTCTATGCAAAAAACTTCATTAATGCATTAGTTACGGTTCTTCTACAGTGAAAATGAGGAAATTCAATTTTAGGTTTCCCACCCCTTGCACCCCACCCCCAGCCCACCTTCAGCAACAGGCATTGGAGTGTGCATTGGGGTCATCAGCCCTAACTCTCACCCCATTCTCCCACACTGCACCACCTCAGCTTGTTTATACATAGGATGGGTTGAGAGTTAGGGCCGATGACTCGCAACGCACCCCGTGTTGTTGGCTGGGCTGGGCTAGTGGAGTGCAGGGTGGAACACTAAATTCAAATTCTCTCATATATTTTTCTTACTGTAGAAGAACCCTAATTGATGCATTAATGAAATTTTTTGCACTATATATATATATATATATATATAGATTAGACAATGGGCAGGATTGGGGTATGGAAAATATTCTCACTCCTGCAGAGTGAGCTCTGTATTCTCATGAGTTCTGAAGGCATGAGTGAGAATGCACAGCTCATTTTGCAGGACTGAGAATATTTTCCATATCCCAAGATCTGCTCATCATGTGTGCGATTTATATCATGGGATGAGAGCTTTAGGGACATTTTTTCTGTTTCTGTGTGTTTTCTGCTTTTTATGTGTGTGATGAGAGAGAGTGTGTGTGTGAGTGCGTGTGTGTGTGTTTTCTGAATGGAATGGGAGTCAGAAACACAATGGGACACAGGTGAGTGTGTTTTGCAAAGCTAATTAAGTTGTAAGTTTCAGTGAGAAACAGAAACTGTTGCAGGTAGCACTGAGAAAGAGAAACTGCTTTGTGAAGGAGTTTCATTTAGAATTCAGGTAGTTTCAAAGCTGAGATCAGCACAGCAATGGGCTAGGAGTGTTAGAAACACAATGGGACACAGGTGTGTGTGTTTCACAAAGCTAATTGACTAATTTGCAGCTTCAGTGAGAAAGAGAAACTGTTTTCTGAAGCAGTTTTGTTTAGAATGCAAGCTGCAGTGAAGATATTCTCACTCTGGTGACATCAGCAGAGTGTGGATAAATGGCATTAATCCTCACTCTGTTGATGTCATCAGGATTTATCCTCACTGCAGTGGAAATAACACAGGATATTCTACTGAGAAAGCTCTCAACCCCATGGTATAAATATGTATATGTATGTATTTAATATATATATATATATATATATATTTATATATATGTATATGTGTGTGTGTGTGTATATATATGTAATAGATAACCCACTCTTAGGTGTGCGGTGGCTACTGTGATAAACGCACGGTCATGTGATGTGTTTTATATAATCAGACAATTGGATTTGGAGCTACTAGATTTATCCACTTTATATATATATATATATATATATATACATATATATATATATATATATATATATACGAATATATTCATGGCAAAAAAGCACATTTAATGCATCAGTTAGGGTTGCTCCACAGTGACAAAATTGAGGAAATTCGATGTAAGAGTTGAAAACCCTAACTCCGAATTCACCCCACCCAGCACCACACACACACACACACACACACACACACACACACTTATGCAAGTGGGGGGAGGACCAAGGCAACAAGACCAATGACAGACAACCAGCAGCAGGTGACAGAAATAAAAAACAATTGTCTAAATGTACTACAAGACATCCCCACCCACCTGACCAGGTACTGCATGCTCAGTGGAGATCAACAGCTAAACTGAGGCTATGTACATCAAACGTACACATCCCTGATTGCAGGTGCACACAACGTACTACACTTAGTAGCTGCATGGCCTTTCATAGTGATGCCCCACACCCCACCACACCTGGTGGGCCACCTCAGGTATAGAGCACAGCAAAACCAAGGAGTTGTACAGGTATAACATGTGTCATTGCCTTCATGTATAGACACTCTCCCTCTGCTAGGCACTGCAGGACCTTTGCAAGACAGTGCCCACCCACTCACCCCATCTACTGTGTAGTTACTGGAGAACGGCAGTTAAGATTAACTCATGAAGATGAACACTGTAACTTGATGATTGCAGCCATTCAAAGCTTAGTGTGATTATAACTGACAGAATCTGTGATAGAGAATGACCCCTCCCATCCTACAACACTTATCCCATTGTGACTAAAATTGATACTAAAAGACATTCTATTTATATCTACACTATACCTACTTGATCCCTGTTGTAGTACAATTAACATAGTTATCACTTTGATAGTGTCAGTGACAGAATTGTGCCAAACCCAAAGACTAGGTACTGCAGCCTGAGTATAGAACAACTACTAGAAAAGTCAGGCTGTGTCCATAAGTGGTATAGAACACTCATTGCAACAATACTAAATGTACCACTATTTCAATAAGTGAGGCATCACGGACGCAGTGACGTTGTCTTTACCAGGTAGTACATCCTCAGTAAGTACCTACAGGAAAATTTATCCTATAGACATCTGCGATACAGCTACATCATTGTTGGCTCAGTAGTGCTAGGATATTTAGAAGTTGCTTGGCCTCAGCCAGGCAATTATAATGTTTCTTAGAAAGAATAGTTACTGCATCTTTAGTATACAGACACACTGAAGGTATATATATGTACAGCAACAGTACACCTTCATCATTAAACTGTGTATCTGATACTGACATTAGGAGTTTCACATCCTTGTACAGGAAATGATTTTCCATACCTTGACATTAGCCTCTCTATCTTGAGTATACAGTTGCAGTAAATTTACTACTATGTAAATCATATAGTAAATGCAACACTCCTTTATCTTGGTGATGGCTGTGTCTTGTAGTAAGTATGTTGTTCTCTTAATTAATGTTTACTCAGTAGTGTAAAAACCTTTGTACAACTGTTATCATACACCTGCATCATTGATGTCCAGTAACGGTACAGTACCAGGTGTGGTGGGGTGTGGGGCATTGGTAGGTAAGGCCATGCAACTACTAAGTGTGGTACGTTGTGTGCACCTGCAATCAGGGATGTGTACATTTGGTGTACGTGGTCTCAGTTTTGCTGTTGATCTCCACTGAGCATGCAGTACCTGGTGAGGTGGGAGGGGATGTCTTGTAGTACATTTAGACAATTTTTTTTTTATTTCTGTCACCTGCTGCTGGTTGTCTGTCATTGGTTGTGTTGCCTTGGTCCTCCGCCTCTACTTGCATATGTGTGTGTGTGTGTGTGTGTGTGTGTGTGTGTGTGTGTGTCTGTGTGTGTATGGTGCTGGGGGGAGGGTGAATTCAGAGTTAGGGTTTTCAACCCTAATACTGAATTTCCTCACTTTTGCCACTGTGGAGCAACCCTAACTGATGCATTAAACATAGTTTTTTGCCATGAATATCCTGTCTTTTTGAGAATGATTAGTACCAATAGTATATGATTTTTTTGTTGTACCAGGACTGCACATACATAGTGAAATGCACCAAAATGAAGAACACAGTAAGTCATCTAATATTATTTTCTGTTATGAAGACTAAGACAACATGCATCTCAAACATATTCCTTTTTATATTTATGTATTTACTTTCACTTACCACTGTTATGTCAATACTAATTTATTATGTTGCAGTGTTTTACTCATTATCTTTTTTGCAGTAAATGTACCTACTATTCTGACACATAAAGAATGTAGTACTATATTTGTAAGCAGAGTGTTAAATATTCATATCTTACATATTCCTGTTCTGTTTCTTTACTAGACAAAAAAACAGACAGAACTCATACTTAGTAATGTAGGTACAAGAATGCTTTCAAAACACTGCAACATTCGTAACATTACAAGAATTGAAATGTGTCATCTGTTAAAACCTTGAATGCTTTCTATTGCAATCTTCTTCACCAAACTAGGTAAGATGCATGGTTTCTTATATAATATATAACCAATAAAGCATGACCAGCAGTTGTGTTAATGGTCTGGTAATCACTTGCTACTGGTATAGCACAACTCAACGTGTACAGCCTAACAGATAAAGTCACAGGCTAATTAACTGTCCATTGACATAATCCCTGGAAGACCCTTATGGCCACAATTATTTAAGTCATTTTCAATTGTGTGAAACCTTTTTCAATATATATTAGCCTACATATGTATCTTGATTTAAATCCCACATGAATCTGCTAGAATGCTTGAGGGAATGATAAAATCACAGTTGCCTAACCCTTTGTCACAAACATTTATGATAAACATCCCCAGGAATGAATAATACCGCAAGCAAAAAGTTATATTCAGAAAATATTTTTTTATGAAAGTAAAAAAATATTTCTTTAAAACCAAAAAAAAAAAGTCATTCTTTACAAAAGAAAATAGAAAAATAAACAACTTTTCAAATGTCAAAGAAAAGGAAAAGAGAAAATATATTGATTTGTTATAATTAAAAAATATAATACATAAAAAAATACATATTTGTTTTTATAACATTTTTCCTCTATATAAAACATAAAAAAAATAAACAACAATAAATATAATAATCTAAGAACAACTCTTTCAAATAATTAGCAGCCACTGTCTGCGAGAGGTGTGTGCTGCTTGAGGCAGTCCAAGCTGTAAACTGGATTCAATGTGGAGGTGCAACAGAAGTGGAAGCTGTTGCGCCCCTCCAGAGGAGATACCGGACTCTGGTGGAGAGTGGTCACTTCGCCCCAGGGAAGCTGGATGGTACAGGTGGTGGTGGAGGTGAAGTGCTGGTACTGGCCACAGTGTCACCAGCCGCTGTCACCACAGGCTCAAGCACAAGGTTGACGGTCCACTGTTGCGCTTCCATGAAGGACAGCAATCTCTGCTGTCCTTCACTAAGCACAACGTTATCTTTTATGAGACCGTCAACCTTGCGCTCAAGCCTACAGTAACAGCGGCAGTGGCCAGTACAGTGTTTCACACGGCGTCTCCCTACAAAGAGTCAAAAAACATAAAGCAATACATCAGCCTCAAAACAGTGATGTACTTTCTGTCTTTCACCTTACAATATGTATATCTAATTCAGTAATAGTTATACCTGTTGTTGCCACTACTAACACTATTTAGAACTGTGATACAAATATAGATTCTTGTCTTGCCTGTCCATTTATCATATTTTTGTACCATATTATGTTGTTTGTTGACAACATAATAAGAGTTATAAGAACAGTACACTTCCTATACTATTCTTGTATTTAACTTACTATACAGCAATACTCAGTATCTAAATGGTTTAGCATAATAAACAGCACAGTCTCATACACTGATACTACATCTGCATTGTGTGTGGACAACTATACTTTAGCATCTGTGCTTATATTATTTCTTCACCCCTGCAAGAGAATATTCAACTACCTGCACACCAACAGTATGATTACATAATTCAATGTGTACATAATCATCATCAGTTTAATGAGTGCTACAAAAGACACACACATGTCAAGTTGTTATTCACCCTCTGTACATATTTCCATGTACAAAAATCATCTTTTACTGCCATAACATTGATTAAGCAGTAAGCCATGAACAAAATGTCATTTTTATGTTATTCTGATGATCTGCATGCCTGTAGTGTGGCAGAAGGTGTAACCAAATGCCAAAATGTCCTAAATCATGATTAACTGACCATCAACACAATCAGTGAAAGTACCTTATTTGTATTTTAATTAAACAACTTAATAACACTCCTAAGCCTTCTTCACCATATGATCAATTTCACAATGAGTGTTTGTGATAGATGTCCATAACCAGTTAGAATGTTTACAGATCATTTTCAACTGCATCTGCCGAAATGGTTTCAATACTTAGAAACCATCTTACAGATTTAGTACAAGAGTTGATTTACTTTAATGATGTGTAATCTAATACATTCTGTACATCATGTAAATAAGAAAGTAGGACATATGTTCAGAAATTTGTGCAAGACACAGGGAACTGTGACACCATGCACAACACAGTGATGCAATACCAGTGCAATATTAAAAAGTGCTATGGCCCTGCCATTAAATACCATCACTATCTAAAACAGAACAGTAGAATATGCAACACAATTGTAGTGTTCATTCCTCATTCCATGTTACATACAAACCCAATATTCAAGCCAGGATGTAGTAACACATCAGATGGATAGCTAATGCTCCAGGAATAGAAACAGAGAGTTTCATAATTGTCAGGATAGTCTCATTCCCAGGAGGGAGTAGTGGTAGGTTTCCACAGGATCAGTGCCACAGGCCCCCTCCTGTTCACCACACCTATGTGTCTGACATAGGGCAGGTATCAGGAGTAAAAGACGAGGTCTTTGTGTGGATGACTCAAAACTGGGGGCGTTGGTGGATGGGGAGAAGGGCAGTGGCTCACAGGCTGCCCTGAAGGCTCTGGAAAGATGTTCATGTGCGTAAGTGAGATGAGGTTCCAATGCAGTGAAGTGCAAGGTACTGTACCTGGGGCACAGAAACCCATACAGAGTGTGCACCTGGGGGTGAAATGCCACAAGTTTTGATTGCTGACAGGGACCTGGGGCTGTTGTTGGATGTCAAGATGAACAACTTCAGAGACTTATAGAGGGCAGCAGCTAGGACAACAGGATGCTGGGTTGCATCACAGTGGGATTGCCTCCAGAAGGAGGAAGTCTACACAGTCTGTATAAGTGGGTTGGTGAGAACCATCACAAAGTACTACAAGTGCAGTTGGACACTACACTTAAAGAGACATTAAACTTTAGAAGGGTCAGATAGAGGGGCAACCAAAATAATGTGGGGCTTGGGGAACTGGGACCTATGTGGAGAGGTCTTGAAAACTAAATATATTTTTACATTGGCAGAGACAAGGGACTGGGGGAGACTATGATAGGAGTCTTCAAATTTTTATGAGAGAATTAAATGGGACAGTAGCAGTTAGGATGGTTTATAAGAGAAGGAGATGGGGCAACAGAGTCCATGGCTGCAAGCCAGAGGAGGAAAATTCAGGAAAAAGGAAGGTGTTCTTCACTAGGAGGGTGGTGGATCCATGTAACGCTGCCCAGGGGGCTGTTGTAGGCAGAGATGGTGCAGGGGTTCAAGAGGATGTGGGACAGTTATAGGGTAGCGTTCCAAGAACAAAATTCAATGCAGTCAGAATATCTGGAACTGGGAGGAGCAGCCAAGAAGCCAGCGGAGGCAGCAAGCTCAGCTACAGGGCAGCGGCTGCCCAAGCAGGAGGAGAGACGACGATAGACCATAACACCTATTCTACTGGGAACCATAGTAGTATACACTCAAATACTGGCAATTTTACTGAGTAGATTTGCTCATTTAAATGTTCAACAACTGCCACTCACAGCTTGGCTAAACATCACACCTTACAACATGACAGCTGACAGCTCTGAGTGACCTCCTAAGCCACAGCTGCACCTTCATCCTGCCCCCATGCTGACTACGATGTATTAGTATAGTATTCTTCTATGTTCCTGGTGTCCAATACAACACTCACAGGCCTATTGAAGAGTCACTGCAATATAATATCAAAGTAAAACATCCCTTGTTAAGTAGTTCTACACCATCCTCTCCCAACCACTAACCAACAACAGCACGCACCGCCCATTCACTCCTCTCCAGTGGCGTGTATGCACCTGCATGCCAATTTGTACGCCTGATGATGCAATTACTCACTCTGTAGAAATAAGGAGGTACACACATTGTCCACAACAGAAACAAATGAACATGAAACTTGCACCATACTAGTGAACAGAGATGTATAATGCATTTATTTGCATCTCTCTGAACAATGCATAGTACTATACAGCCTTCACATGCATTCTTTAAAGTTATGAAAAGAATGCTGAACAGTCCTACTACATGATATCAGTCATTACACAAGCACCTACCAAACACACAGTATCATAACATACATTGTGGGTTCAAGATACTGTAACATATATCTTGTATGAATATCTATTCTTGATGGTACTACGTGGAAACTGGTTCCTGGACCCTGCTTCACCTCCACTGGTCTCTCAACCAACCCAGGCTCTATAAAACAAACAAGTAAAAACAATGAATACATATACCACAAAATATTAAGGTACAAATCTATACTTTTTGTTATGAAATGAATTTTTATACTCTGTTATGTGTAACCTGAAACATGTAAACTCATCCCTCTTTAAAATGACACTTCTGTGTTTTTATGGTGTTCTGTTATCAATCAACAGTACAAACACAAGCAACTCTTCTCATCTGTACAGTGAGAAGTGACTTACATGAACAGTATCAACAATGTCACAGATAATTCCATACAACTATGTGACCACATCATTATTAATAACCACTGTAATTTTAACACTGATGTGTACATTGTAGATGTCCAGAACTCTTCAGTGCTGCCCAACCCATTTCCTGCTAGTGCAGCCATATTTACCATACACGAGAATACTGTCCATTCACAAATTCAGATTCTGATAATATGTAACGGGACACAACAGGTTCAAATCATTATCTATAACATATACATGGATCCATCCCCGAACTTCATAAAGAAAATGTTACTATTTTGCCGTCTCATATCACTATCTACATAACAGAAAATTTTCTTGTGCATTGTATCTGGTGACATCAGTATGTATCACATAAGTGAGTAGTAATATGTAATATGTAACTCTCTTCATATACTATACAACATCAGTAACATATACTATATATTGTAGTAGTACCTGTATTAGTCATTAAGTATGATGACATAACACAAAAAGAATTCAAATGTGTACAAAATATATTCTTACACTGGAATGACAACAACATTCACTTATTAACAACTCAAAAAAAATTATAGTACTACAATATTGTATATGTTATTCTAGCCCGCAACTGTCTTGGACAGTTATGGTTCATCTTCAGTTAAACCAAACGGAAGTGTATAACTGAGCATATGTCTGTCCATGATATCTGTTTCTTCTAAATCACAATTAATATAATGAAATACCATGTTTTTTGTTTCCGATTCTCAAGTAACATACTCCAGTTCAGTGTTTTTACTGTAGATGTCTCACTGACTGTAGTTCAATCTGAAAATTACAGTTTAGAGACTTAACCATGACACATGGCACATCCTGTATACCCACTCTTTTTAGTAATATATTTAATTAAACAAAAAACAGATAATCAAGCTGTGCTGTCTGTGACACATAGCAGGTACAGCTGAGATGTGCCTGTGCAGTGAATGTGTGCACTGGGCAATATTCCAACAGAGACTGCACCATGTCCCAACATTGTTGAATGTTGCACCTAAGCCACCATCAATCTGCACATAGCACTGATGGCACTGTGCCAGAATCGATAGGCCAGAGTGCACTATGGTGATACAGTGCCACTAGTTCCATTGTGCTAGGTGCAGTAACCACAATATTTGAAGGAATCAGCATACAAATGGAACTAAATGCATACAGCACAAATGGAGCAGAGTGGCGTATCATTATAAAATCATATGCATCCATATGACCACAAAACTTGGGCCTGACACACTGACGGTCAGAAGCCTTGGACAACAAACCACCTGCAGCACATCAATGTGGCCGGCCCAAGTGAGCTGAAATCAAATAATGTAAAACCTATGTCCACAAGTGTTCCAGAGGACCTGTCCATCAATCCTGGCCAAATTTGTATAAAAATAAGCCAATATCTCTGATGGTTCTGTGGACATGTCTGCCCAATCACAGGTGAAAAAAACAATAAAGAAACCTATTAGACACTAGTGTACAATGGACACCTCCCACCTACCCATTAATCCTAACATCAAACTCCCTCATTAGCCGGTGGACAGCAGCAACCCACCCACCTCACCATAATGCCAAGTTACATCATTGCTAGGGCTGTGTATCCATTGTCACACAGTGTGATCAATGGGCGTGCAGGCCATACGATAGTGCAGATAGAGATGTATGCTAGAGTCAATTCAGATATGTGCATTCTGTTGGAACAATATGTGCTGCATGACCATTGGCTCACACCATTGTAATTATGGACATACAGCCCTGACAGGTGTCAGTCAGCAGACAGCAAGCAGCAGGTGGGTGGTGTACTGCCGACTGTCCGATTGATCGAAGTGAAGCATGACAGTGGGGATTACTCGCAAACAAGGAGGGTTTCCACTGAAAGAACACAGATAGCAGTTTACTCTTGTTTGTACTTTACTCCACAATTGAGCACACATGTCAACTGGGTACTGCAAACAGGTGAATTTTATGTTACTTCTGCCTGCTGACACTCAGACACCTCACTAGAGCACCAGGGTTAGTGGTAATGTTACTAATAACACAGCCTATAATCATGCGAACTGATCATCCGGTGGAACACCAGGATATAGAAAATTTACCTTACAAAAAAGAATTGCACATGAAAGGGACAGGCTGCCCATATCAATGTTTTTCAATGGCAACTGGGTGGAATGTGTGGTATGGGATGGGCTACACACCCATTGGCTCACGCTGTGTACCAATGGGCATACAGAACCCTACAGGTGTCAGTGGTGGCCAGTGTGAGCATCAGGTGGGTGGGTGCTGCCACCCCCCGGCTGAATAAGAGCAGAGTGCTGGGGCTCCAGTGGGCAGGTGGGGGTACCACTAGACCACCAGGGATATTGGAATTATTTGTTTTCATAAATGCCTACAATCAGGCAGATAGCAGTCCACTGGACCACCAGGGATATTGGATGAAGTCTTTTTGTTATACAGATGAACGTGATCAGGTAGATAGCACTCCACTGTACCACCCGAGATATTGGGGAATTCTACATTTATTTGTACAGATGCCCGAAATCGGGGAGATGGCGGTCCACTGGACTACCAGGAATATTGGATAGAATAGTTATTTTTTTTACTGAAAATGCCCGTGATTGTTCTGCAGGGGGCGTTGGTCCCCAACAGCTGTTGCCTGGGAGGGTGCCAGGTGCAAGTCATCAGGGATCAGCGCACCTGCATGCAAATGGGGCCATAATGACATGCAAATGGACCCATGTGTGCCTTGCATGCAGCATGGCCCCATTTACATGTAAACTTTTGAATATTTTGGTTGCTGTGCATAGTAAAATGGAACTTGCACTAGTGCATCCTCATGCTCCACTCTGGCCACTAATGCTAGTACAGTTGCACTGTGCCATGCACACTGGGGAGTGACCAGGCTACAATATTCAATGCTGCTGAGCCATGTCACAGTTCCGTTGAATATTGCCCAGTCCACACCCCTCCGCAGCAAAGTTGAGCTGCGCCCAAGCTTACGCCACAGCCTGGCACAGTTTGAATATCTGAAGCAAAGTTGTCCGTTTCTGCAGTTTTCATTGTATTTGTTTCTTTGCAGGGTAAACAGTGGTGATGAATGGGGGTGGGGATGTAAACCATTGTAGTCTAACAAAGGAATTGTCACTTCTGTCATGGCATTTCTGTTTTGCTAGCTGAGGAAAAATCTTGTGTGTCACTGCTAGAGATCAGCGGCAGCCAGAGGAACAGATGAGCGTACCCAATGAAGATCTGGCAGGAGGGTGAGTGACAAACTGATATGCCCAGGTGTGTGTGTGTGGGGGTTCAGATTACATGTTAAGAAAAATATGGCTCATATTTACAAAATAGACATTCTGTTGGCACAAGGTTTGGAACCCTAATCAGGCAGTAGAGACATGGACTCATTAATTTCCTGGTCTCATTGCCTGATGCCGAACTAACTGTTTGGTTGCCTTAGTCAATCAGCTAAAAGTTTCTAACCCATTTTCTAAATACAAATAACTACATAGATGCTTCAAGTAATACTTACTACTAAATAGTATTTCCTAAAAGAATTGAGTAAAGCAGGTGCAGGTCACACCTTTCATGATACCCTCATACCACCTCCAAGTACATAGCACAATTATTACCTATCAGCATCTTACCGCCGGACTTGACAGCATTCACACTGTCGGTGTCCGACATGACCAGCCCTCCACAGCTTTCGCTGTGCTGAACGTTTCCCTATGGGTAGGCGGGGGGAGTCCTACATTGGCCTGTGATAAAGAAAAAAAATAGACCCACTAAGTCTTGAATGTTAATTGCATCACATTATAACAACAGTTGATGTAACCATTAAACATGCTTCACATAGCTAACATTGGCTCTCATCAAGAATATACCACAAGCATTACGGATACATACAAAATTACAAGTGCTGTTAATATCAATAATAAAGTTTTGAAGGCAGGACACAACAACTGTTACATCACGTAAGTAGTTACATTTGATAACATGGACAACATTGCAACAACAACTCAAAAATTTACAATCCCTAGTAACTACAAATGGTGGCGTAACCATATTTCACATGAGATACCCAAACATCATATTTAAAGTTACGTGATGAAAAACACTATTTGCATTGCATGTATCAGAATACTGCAACTCACGTACATTGTCTTTTGTTATACCAGTATTTAAAGTTTAAAACATCATTTTACAACTTGTGGAAACACTAAACTTTCCATCACTAAGTTGCATGACTGCATATGGCACCTAATATACACAATACATACAGAGCAAAATTAAGTTAAAGAAAACAGCATAAACTCACTACATTCACAAAACTTAATGTATATAAACCTTACATGAGAATAAAATCTTGTCTATATACAATGGATACTGTATAGTCCCTGCCACTATCATTTGCAGATTGTGTATTGATCCACCTCAACTAAAACCTCACAGCTGAAACACACCTGCACGTGTCAAATAAAACAATATACTATTAACTGTCATAGCATATGTCACATTATTTCCATCTAAAATCTATATCAAGACACATGCATTGTACAAAGTTCTGTTGAGTAACTTACAATGAGTTAGGCACTCCCCCACAGCTGGCTTCCCAGCAGCCTCCAACAGTTCATAGGCGAGGTAGTACCAGCACCTATTGTTGTCTGGTATCTGCTCCCGCTATTTCAGGATGTAGAAATGCTGGCGCAACAGCTTCCACTTCCTCTTCAGTTGAGTGATGGTCTTGTTTTTCACTTTTAGAATTGTATGTAGAAAACTGTTGATGCGCCTCCACATTGAATCCAGTTTACGGTTTGTGATCCGCGATAATATCAACGGGCACTACAATGGCTTGACTACCTCAAGCAGCAAGCACCTCTCACAAGGGCCTCTGCCTCATTGTATAGCTTTGTTCTCGCAATACAAGCATAAAGAAAAAATTTCCGTACTGTCAAGTCTCCTGAGTATATAGATTTTTATGTATTGCATGAAGTTTGTGATCAGAACATGACAGAGCACGATCTAAAATGCTACAACTCCTTCAGACAAAATAACTGTACAGTAGAGATGTTTTTGTGGAACATTATAACTATTACGCACACTAAAGACATACTGGTATTGACCCTGTGATACCATGAGTATCTCCAACCATTAACCATGATTCTGCTTCACAGTATCGAAGCCCCCCAAAAAAATTTGTTTATAAATTAGAACAACATTATTGCTGAAGTATTGCACACACAATAAGCAATCAACAGTTTCGTGTTGAGAAACAAAAGTTAATGTACCATCTGTTGTCATCACCCGTGACTCAACTAGTATGGTGTTGCTATGAAAATATATCCATGGTGATACACTGCACCCCACCCCCTTACCCAATTGTGTTCTTTCTGTCTAAAAGTAACTATTTTGCTGTACTGCAGCTACCACTCCATGTTTATTTAACAACAAAGTAGAGCTAACAATGCCACAAAACATTACTTTAAAAAAACGATACCCATTACAACGTGATAGGCAACACTACACTGTACTACCACCATTTGTTTTTCAAAAAAACAAAAAATACTTTTGAAATATATTACCAGCAAGCTACTGGAGAGGGTGGCATCAGTAGACAACAGATCCTGAGTCAGCCAATACAAGCAACAACTCACTAATAAAGAGGATACCTGCATACTAATAATGCCTTGATAATATGAAAAATAGCTGTGCTTATGTCTTGCATATATTTATTTTTTGTTGACCGGGTAAGTGCACTAGACAAATCCTGCCTATTTTCAGGCACGACCCGGGGGAGGGGGATACAGATGAATGCCAACTGACCTTGAACCAGATTAAGCTGTTGGTGGTATTTTTAGTGAATGAGAGAAATTTGGCCAGGACAGCGGTGAAATTCCCCTGCTCTTTTTCAATAAGTGCCATGGGATCTTTAACATCCACCTGAACTACTACCAATCCAGGCAGATGGGACCTCTGTTTAACATCTCATCCAAAAGATATATCATGGCTCCATTTGAATGAATAGTACTAAATAGTGTAAAACATAAGCCTACCACCACTGCACTTCACTGTTGGTACCACATACTCCCACTCACCACTTACACTTGTGCAATGCCACAGTGGATTACAATTGCCTTACAGACTGAAAAAATATTACAATGCTAACCACACAATATCATTAAATTGTGTACTAACAACAATGCTGCATTGCTATTCCACTTTTCCCAGTGTTTTACACAGCATGGCACAATCTGAATGTTCCAACCCATGTGTTACATATCTGTGTGACTGATGTATGCAATGATCTATTTTTGCCATATTTTTTGGTTCTGAAAAAACCGCTGTTGACACTGTAATATTTGTTCAAACAGCCTGACATTCTTAAAGGACTTTGAGAATTGCATCTTGAAGGTCTCCCAGTAAATGGCAATTGTCAGCATGTGAGAAATGTACACTGTCTGGTACATATAGTCAATCTTAACAATACTTAATTTCTGGGTGACAGCTATAATGAACATTCCATACATAACGTAGAAATGCAGATATTTGTATGTTGACTTTCTTCAAACTCTGTCAATCAGATACATAGGCGTTCTGCTTGCCAGACCTATATCTATAATATCCAAAATATGATTATACAGGCAGGCAACATACTCATATACAAGAAGCAAGGTCCAAGTTTACTTCTGTTACTAAATCTACCCAGCTTCTGGTGCCCAAATCATTGCCTCCAAGATGTAGTAGCAATATGTCAGGCCGAGTCTGAGTACTCAAAATTCTTTGCATGGCTGGCATGAGGTGCTCCCACTCATTTCACCCCTACCAAACCATTTCAAAGAGCAATTTGGGAGCTGCAGGTTTCTCCCAAAATCACTATTGTGAGCATACTCAGACGCTCATCTCATGATACTGTCTCCAACTATCCACAAAGTCCTTTTGCTATTTTCTGCCATTCTCAGTTTTAAACTCAAGAAGTGCACAGAGAGCTACCAAAAGTCAGTATTCACCCTGCAGATGGCTAGGCAGTAAATAAAAGTAAAACTGATATTTCCCTCTTTACTTCAAGCCAGCTTCACTGGGCTGATTAATAACACACAAATAAAAATCATTGGCTAGTACTCGGCTTCATTAACCAATGTAGGCTATGCAATGACTGTTACTAGACTTCTGCTACTGCTAAAATGTGCAAACATTGAGAGGTGGGAAAAATGCATCCTTTTCATAGGCAGTTTTAAACAACTACAACTGCAGGAACATGTCTGATTGGTTCCCTCTTCTGTTATGGGTCCACATGCAGCTTCCTATCTCCTTCTATTTGCAGCTGTATCTGTACAAGTTAGTACTAAACTACTATCTGACTTTAAACAGTTTTATCTAAATAATACAGCATATTAGATTATAACAAGTAACATTATCAAATACAGCACTAAAAACATTTTGATTAATAGTATTTACATGTTGCTAACACTTTTTATCATACTAGAAAAATGCTTTATAAAATATACTGTACTTACAGTTTTGAAAATGCTGTCTGTCAGTATGCACTAAGATGGCTGCTGTTCCCTTCTTCTTCAGTGTTGTCCGTCTCTGATTGGTTTGTCACCCTTGACCAATAAATTTTGCATTACATTGAGTAGAACAAGCTGTCCTCAAATACTATAAGATCTAGATTCAATAATGAATGCACTTTCCACTCCCAAGTTAAAATTTAGACACTTTGAAGGCCACAACAGTAATTTGCAACACTATCAAATGCACAAAGCTTTTCGACACTTCAGATACACAACATTATTTTGTGAAACTTTTGAACTTTGGCATTATGTTTTGCCCGTGCCAACCATACGCCTGCGAAAAGTACCATTTGTGACACTGTTAGAATACAAACACCTGTTGTGACTTTTCATGCATTCAACACTATTTTTCCAAATTGTCTATTTTTACCACATATCTGATGCTTAATGATAAAAAACAGCCAAATTTTCAATGCGAACACTGCTACACTGCATTGGCACTGTCACAACTGGAGATGCATAGTATTGTGACTTTGAAAATACACCCACAAAAGGTGGTTATCTTCGGTGACAATGGAACTATGCAACTGACTTGTAGTAATGCATTTGTTTGCCAGTTGTTAATCATCCTCCACAAAGCAGGCATTTTATGCTGCATTGACACCAAATTTCCAACAAAGGTCATTTTTAGGAGCTAAATACAATGTTCCCCAGACTGACATGGAAATGAGTGCAAATACACTTAACTTCCACAAATGTGTCAGTGAAGTTCATGCAGCACACTCCACATAAACAGTCATATACAGACTATCATTACCAAAGTTTATATAGTACTCGATTTCCACAACTCCTGCTCACATGATGATGTGACTTTATCATTATCACCAATATGCTCTGAACAGTGGTTCACACACACCACTGTGGCAGTGGTCACTGTAACTACATAAAAACATCTCAGCAAGGATGTGAAAAATGACAGCTATCTAACTGCAAAACAGTTGTAGTAAAATGCCAACCTTAAAAATCTCACATGGAAATATTCATAATGCACTAACTTCAGCTAGGTGTGCAAAGTTGACTTATTAATGTGTCACTAATTAACAAAAGATCATTAATAAAAGTTGTTATGTAACCAGCAGTGTGACAGCATAAGCTATATAAATGTTTCTTAATAATACTAATTGTAAATAACTGAACATTGAAATCATACGAAACAAAATCTAGATGCTATAGTGATAATGATATGCAAGACAATGTAACAGAAATAAAATACAGCTGTTACAATGTCAATAACTTATGCGATTAAAAGCTTGAAAATATTTTCTTTTTAAAATTGATGTGATACTTAAATCAGATGTCTCAATGCACAATGTTAGAAGTCATGAACAGAGGCATATAGTAATATTGTTTTTTTCTCTGTCTTTCAGACAGGTGCCTGATACTTCTGTAAGATTGCTGAGTGCCACTGTGAACTATCATATCAAAACATGCCGACTAAATACAGACGTAGATATATAGGGAAATGAGACAGGTATCATAGTACTACCACTATTGCTTAGAGGCGGTAAAAGAAAACACAAATGTGAGATCAGAATATGAAGAGAAACAGACCTGTACTGCAACAGTGAGCCCTACAACAACTCACTGTGCATCAAAAGCACATACTTCCTCAAGAGCAAGTAAAAAATGCTTACCTCTGCAACAGTTGTGTAGATCTCTCAGATGAAACACAACTATTGTAACTGCAACCATCAACAAACTTCCAAGAAAACAGCGTAAACTCACACCTGGTAATTTTCATCTGAAAAAGCAAAAGTATTTTCGATCACTAGCAAGTAAAGTTAAGATTCGACAGACATTGCTGTTGTGATGAGACATGAGTGCAAAAAGACAAAAAGTCATCTGTCTTTGATGAAATTGCATCTCAAAGTATGCACTTTTGTTAACAGAGCAGTGTTTGTACTGCAACGGTTGTGGCGTAAGATGTCTCATGTGCTTGAACAATTCACAAAAGTTGTGTATGACATCAAAAAAAGGCTACAGCAGTATCCTTCTTTGACTGTCCACAATTTCTGTGATGTTTTCACAAGTCACTGGATGCACACACAGCACTCAGGGGCATATTTCTGGGAAGAATCTTATTATTCCCAGAAAAAGGAACTGAAGTTCACCATTGATGAGTCTGGTAAACTGGTCAATGTCCTCAGTGTCTGTGATGACAGCGCAATGGACACAGATGATGACTGTGATGCAACCACCGTGTCCAATAAATAGCACTGTCTGGCATGGGCATGTGATGACACCTGCAACTGTAGGCAATCGTCATTTGAAAAAGTTGAACAGTTTGTCAACCTATTTGTGATTACAGTTCGCAAAGAAAGATATAAACTGTTTAACAAAATTGACCATTGTGAAATTTGTCCACATACTGGACTTATGGGTCACTCACTAGCATGCCTTGATAGTGGTGTTTGTGATAGTATTTTTCACAACATGCGGATGCTTGGAGTGCATCAAACAGGCATGCAAAACTTTGTCTACAGAGTATATGAAGTACGATGAGTTTTAAATCAGTACACTTGTTTAAATGACTTATTGCAGTCAGGTGACATGCAGGGTGCCATCACATTTCTCAAACAACTGCAACATGTAACTTCTGTACCAGATACAACAATTTCTCAGTTAAACACTTCTGATGAAACATCTGTTTCAGTCTTAGAAACCAACATACTGAGACAGTATGGCAAAGAAATAGCAAAATTTGAGCTGGCAAAGTCTCAGAAGTTTGACTCTGTATGTGTGTCATGTGACCGTTTGTGCTACAATAAACAAACAGTCACAGTGAACCTGGAAACCTTGTCACCATACAATGACATGTGGTTCCGTCTCTCAGCATTTTTGCTGCTGAAATCTGACTTTCAGTTAGAAAACACCATTCTGCTATGCAAGCACTGTTTCTCCAAACTGAAGTCTAACATTTTGCCACCAAGTTCACTGCTGAATAATATGGAGGCACATGTTACACCAAGTGAGATTTCAACATTGAATATGTTTAAACGCATTCTAATTCAGACAATGAAACCATTCCAAACCATTCTACATCTGAACACAAAGACACGGAACATTCCACAGAAAGAACTTGTGAGATCTCTAAAGGGTTTCCATGATGTATCTACCACTTCCTCTACAGGAAAATGTGGAAGCAATCTCTACAGAAAATAGTTTGGTGATTCTTGTAAAAGCTGTTAAAACAAAGTCCAAGATCATCTGGCAAGATGTTGTCAATCTACAAAAGGTGAAGCATGCTCTTACTTATTTAAAGAGTAATAATCCATTTTATACATACCTTGACATAGATGAGATGGCTAGTCTCTCTGACCAACATGATCAATTAGAAAAAACTAAACCAATCATTGAGAAGGTCAGTAAACAGACAAGTGACAATGTGTATGAACAGTACACAATTCACCCACCACATGGCAGAGATCCAGTAGGAGACAACACCGATCTCTATCAAATGAAACAGGTGGAAGGTGAGCCTGTCAGCATTTGGGAGGCAACACTAGAAGCACGCTGTTTCCCAGACCTATTCCCAAAAGGGACAAGTGGATGCCTAGATGAAAGAGAAGTGAGTGTACAGGGTGCTGAGTACCACACTAGCCGTGTACTCAGTAAAGACGGCAAATTCAGACGTAACATACAGTACCTGCTTCATCTACTCTGGAAGAGTAAACTTAGCATTCTGTCTGCATCCCTTGCACATACTATTCATCTCACAATTCCACTAGATGGAATAACAACTGTTCAATTTCTAGAGAAATTAAAGCAGAAAGATGAAAATGTGCAAGTGAATCTGTCTTCCATTCTTTCAAGTCTTCGAGGTACCAAAGAATATTGGTATCACAGACACTCTGAAGTGATGACAATGCTGCGAGAGTATGGTGCAGCCTCATGGTTTGTCACAGGAGCACATTGAACTGCTGAAGTGGGCAAATTCTGATGTCAATGGCATCTCATCAATGACTGTCAGAGAAATGTGTTCACTTGATCCTGTGTCTGTCACAAGACATTTTCACAAGCTGTTCCATGACATTCTGACTTTCATATTGTCAAAAGACAATTCTCCTCTTGGTATTGTGGAGCATTACTTTTGGAGGATGGAGTATCAAGCACGAGGTGTCCCTCACATCCTTATGCTGTTGTGGATCAATGATGCATCACACATAGGTGAACATGAAGCAACACAAGTGCTATCATTCATCAAGAAATATATCACTTGTCACATTCCAGACAAGTATGACAGTCCTACACTATGGAAGTTGGTTCAAAAGTTCCAGTGACATATTTCTGCAAAATACTGCCGGTGAGTAGTAAAGAATACAAATCTAATTGGTACACACGATGTCGCTTTGGATTTCCTAGAAAAGTTTGTCAGGATGGTGCCATGAATGACCTTTTCTCAGCAATGCGACACCACTTGAAGGCAAAATCAACCAGGAGGGTATACGAGTTACCCAGAGATGAGAAAGAGGTGTATATAAATGACTACAACCCAACTCTTCTCCTAATGTGGCAAGCAAACATAGATGTTCAGTTTGTGGCTGATAATTTATTGGCCCTGGTGTGGTACATCACTTCGTACATAACCAAACATGAGCAGACTAGCTTGTAAGATCTTTGGGAAGATATTGCCAATTCAAGCAAAAGCCTGACATCTCAGCTCTGGTCATTGGGCTTGAAGACTCTTTCATACAGAGAATGTGGAGCTTATGAAGCCAGTGGCTGTTTAATGGGTACACATCTGTACGGGAAGTCTAACGCTGTCTGGTTTCTCAGTGTAAACTACAAAGAGAAACGCAGATGTGTACTGATTCCCCATGCCAAAACTGAGGAGCTCACTGCCAATAGACCTTCTTCAAAACATATCTTGAAGAATAACCTGATAGACACATACTACCCTGTAGATACAATGACATGGATGATATGTGTCTCTTTCAGGTGGCTAAGTGGTATGACTACAAGGCAGATATATCACCTGACTCAACATGCCAGATTTACAAGGTGAATGGAGTGGATGGCTGTCTCGCAAAGAGACACAAGCCATGGCTCATAGACCACTGTAGATTGCATCTAGGCACATTGGAGTGCAGAGAACACTACTAGTTTGCTCTCCTCTTCCCATTTAGACCCTGGAGGAGTGAGTCTGAATTAAAAGGTGACTGTGATACATTCGAGGAAGAATTCAATCGCAGTTACGAGACTTTCAAAAGTGAATACTCAGATACATACATAGCCAGAGACTAGAGGCTGAGAAAGAACAGCTTGAGAAGACAGAGAAGCAGCTTCAGGAAGACAGTCCTGTTAGTTCACAAGACAACCTTGATCCAGAAGGACAAGCCATTCTAGGTGAACCTCTGCCCTTAAATGCCCCAGAAGTGTTAATGTCAGAAACCGAGACAGCCATGGAACATGGAACACACTTCACTGTCAACCCAGCTGACTTGAGAGAAAGACTAAATCAGCAGCAGCATACAGTTCACTCTCAAGTAGTTGGCACTGTCCAACATGGCCTACAACATGAAACAAAAAAATGTGACTGTCGTGACTATAAGCCACTACTGATCTTTAACAGATCAGATGGTGCAGGAGTTTCCTTATTGAAGCCATCACTGCTGAAATACGGAGCCTGACAGGGTCATCAATGTCTGTTGCTGTTACTGCTCCCACAGGACTAGCTGCATACAATATTGGTGGAGTTACATTACACCATCTCTTTATGTTGCCAGTGGAACATGGCAGAACTGGAGAGTATCGTAAACTGTCATTTGAGGTTACATCTCAGCTCCGTACCATGTTCACAAAGATGAAGTTACTCATCATTGATGAAATCAGCATCGTCTCCAATGTCATGCTTGCCTGTATTCATATACGTCTACAGGAGATCTTAGGTACTGATGATGGAGTACCATTTGGTGGCAAAAGTATTGTTGTTTTGGGAGACCTTTTACAGCTTGCACCAGTCAATGCAGAGCATGTATTTACAACCCTAACTACCAAGCAAGCTAAGAATATTCTTGGCTGCATTTGGGAATTATTTACCTATGTTGAGTTGTCTGAGAACATATGCCAAAGTGGTGAACTGGCTTACAAATCACTTTTAGATGAAGCTCGTACAGCTTCTCTATCACCAGAACATGTTTGTATGTTAAACGATCGGAGAATCACAGTAGATACTGCATCCATAGAAACAGCATGTAATGTTTTTAGCGATGTATACTCTACAGGGACACACATAGTGTGTCTGATGCCATGACTAAAGAAATGCACTGAGTTCAACAATCTAATGCTGCAGAGAGAAAACCAAGAAGTTCTAACTCTGCATGCTGTTGATACAGTTGGTGTCATTCTTAGTCGCAACCTAGTAGCAAAGATGACTGAATGACTCAGTGAACTCAAGTCAGATGTTTCATGCACAGCTGGCCTAGAAGCTGTTCTCACACTTTGTAAGAATGCACATATCATGCTGCGACGTAATCTAGATCTTGAATGAGACATGGTAAACGGTGCCATGGGAAACATCACTGACTTTGTCTACAATGTCCACAGAAGACATATATCGAGACACTTGTAGTTCACTTTGACAACATGGAACAGCCTGTACACATAGAATGGATCTGCATAAAATTCCAGGTATTTAAGGATATCTATGTAAACAGGAAACAATTTCCATTATGTGTTGCATATGCTGTATCCATTCACAAATCTCAGGGCTTGAGTTTGGATTCAGCAATGGTGGACATAGGTACAGACATTTTCAAGGATGGCATGAGCTACGTGGCATTTTCACGTGTCCGCAGTCTTTCTGGGTTGCACATTATAACTCTAGCACCTCAGAAAATACGAGCTGACAAGCGATGTATTCTTGAGTACAACAGGTTACGTACTCTACATCAGCCACAAATGTCTTTAATACCACTGCCTACATATCTGGCTGTCTCACGTCATACAGTCAAATATACAGGTGTCAACAAACAGCCACAAGCTTCCAGAAGTGATTCAACTCAAAAGAGCTCAACAAAGGTCACAACTTCAAGTAAACATTCACAGCTGGCAATTCGTCAGAAATCAGTTGGTGTAGTTGCTGTACCAGTCTTTTGACAACAGCACTAGAGTGAACTGCTATGCTAACTCAGCTATGCAAGTTTTTCTACACATGCCACACTTTATGCAGGCAATATCTGCTTCACAAGACAATAGTCTATCAAACGCTTTGAAGCAGATTGTCAACATGACTTCTGACCAGTCTAACAATGTACAGTCACTAACACCACTACAACAGGTGTTAGGTACATATGACGGATGTGGTACATTTGCTGCTGACATACAGTAAGACACTAGTGAGTTTATGATGGCTGTCATAAACAACTTGGATGAAAACAGCACCCCAATACACAACTACTTCACAGTGTCATATGTAACCAAATATGTATGTGTCTCACGTGGCCATTCACAGCTTGAAACCACAGAAGACATGCTGTGGATTACTCTTTTTGTCCCTCAAGTGAAAAGTGTCAAATTTTGACAGCTATTCACCAATGCTCAAAGTGGTCACTCCTGTAAAAGTGTGGAGGCAGATGCACTCAGTCCATACGTCTGAGGAGTTCATCTCAATATCTGTTGCTTATGTTGCACAGGTTTGACTCCAATGGCCTCAGAGTTGACACTCCTATCACAGATTACACAGCTGGTAGAATAGTCTTTAACCAATCAGTGTTTGACACTCACAGTATAATCTATCACCATGGCCAATCCATGTATTCTGGCCATTACACCTGTTTACTAAGGTACAGAAGTGGATGGGTAGAGTGTGACGACTCTACAAGCAGTTTTAAACAGAGACTGCCACAACACTTAAAAAATGCATATCTTCTAATATTGAAGAATTATTATGACCTTCATATTTCAAAAGAATAGGACAGAACATGTTGCATTTTTTAAATGACTACTTTGTGACAGAAACAGTCGTAGGTCACTACAATTGTTTTCAATCTACGACTCTCAATAAACCATAGCATTTCAACAAAATGCTATACTGGCAGACACATTTCAAGCACTATGACATCTAAGATCTTGTGTGAATCAGTGACAACATGGAAATTGTTGTAGTGGCTTCAATCGGCGCCAACAGTATTCACAGTCACTAGCGAAACCATGCTTACATGTCTATCAAAGATTGTACATCTCAAAACAGAGGCCTTCCTGCCTCTCCTCTTCTGTACATATCTTTTCTTGTTACTGCATCATACCCATACATAACAAGAAGTTGCTGCCAGTTTTTAACTATTACTGTCTGCAGAGAAAGAAAAGTTCTCAGTTACCATCATAAATAACTGAGCAATACTTGTCTCATTCACCAAAAAGTGCACTCTGTCACAAGTTGTCTATCACCACTTGTTTTTGTCTATTAGCTGTTGACATGTAGACAACAACATCATTCATTCACCATGCAACAGAGTTGAACTATGCCTGCTTTATTTGTTATACTGATACTGTACATATGTAAAAATAACAATCTTTATTCATAATACAAGTTGAATGAAGCAAGTGTAAATACCGAACAATTGCATCTTATTATTAACTGACTTTGACATGCCTCTGTAATTACTTGTAAATAATATTTACATTCTTATTCCACCTTGCCATTGTTGCTAACTACTTTATTGTTCTATTAAAAGTATTAGTATAAGAGTAAAGTACAAATGAATGTTTAACATATAATACAGTACTACACTGATTAAGTTCAAAGAACCATATCGTTGATAAAAACAGCATACCATGCACCTCTTTTACTTACTAGTTCAGAGGTAACATAGAAACCAATGTAACAATTGAAAACAATGTTTTCTGTTCCTGTAATAATATGACATTTTTTGTACTTGTCATACAAGTAATTCTAACCTATGTTAACAATGTTGACAATTGTAAATCAGACACTGTTACTGATCACAACGTACTTCATACCTGTCCCTGTCAATATTTATAATCACCTCTTTTGAGGGGTCGGGTGGGAATTTTCCATATGTGCCTAGTCAGTGACATATCATTAAATATTTAACTGAACATGCCAGTAATCGAATGTCACTGAAATCAGATTTTTTTTTATATTCTATTACTTAAACAATTAGCATATGGTTTTTCGCCCACCCCAGGAACATCCACATTATCAGTCATACAATAAGAACTAAACATTTCTATTTCATGTGTGTAATCACTGTTTAGAAGCTCCTGACATACCTTCATTAACATAAGACACAAGTAACGGACGACACATAATTAGAACATTCAACTACTTAAAAAAACAGATAATATTCTTAACCAAAGTCTCTTCAAGCTCAGTAGCAAAAATACAATGAAAAGCCACAGGTTCAGCTTGAGTGTCACAAGTTCAGGAGGAATGTCAGAAAGCACTTCTTCCCACAAAGAGTAGTGAACACTTAAACATCACTGTAAAGACAGAAAATCTGATTAAAGACAGTGACCAGCTATTAAAGAACCAGGTATATGCATAGAAGGTAGATAACAACCCCGCCAACAAAAGATGGGAGAACACTGCAGGGATTGCAAACACTTAACCTCAAGATGTGTGCCCTGTAACACAATCACAATAAATAGAACAAATTACCTTCTTATGCTACCTTCTTTCTATACTGTATTACAATATCACATACTTGCTCCAATTCATATAATCTAGTCGCTATAAATGTGACACATTTACATTTATTCCTTCAACGATTACACACATACAAGGATTGTATTGTGAGACTGATTTTAAAAAAAAAATACAGTCTCAATTGGGCCTTTTTCAGTTTCACCAATTGGCAATAAATCTTTTTAAAACATATCTACCTGTGTTGAGTATTTACTGAAAATAGCATAACGACATTAGAACATAACTGTTGCTTCTATTAAGCATGCAAATCAACTGCAACAAATAGTGCCACAACTATGTGTCCATGAATTTTTTTGGTTGCTATGCTGTCCACTCAGTATCCACAACATAGGCAATGATGTGGCGCATTGCATGTCACACTTCCCATAATTCCTAAGAGTGTAAAAAAGTCTGCAATGCACTTACTTTTCCTGTGCCTCTACATTCAGCATGTAGTAATTACTGTAGCAAGCTGCCGCACATCACTACCTAACACCATGCAGCTGTGACTATACACTTAGGATGCAATCACTGCTATGTCTACTGCAATTCCCTGGCTAAGCTTCTGCAACTTCTAACTGTGGTAACTTCACTGTACCTACAATTACAGAGGTGTGCCATAGATCTCCTGTCCCCTATGGTTCCTATAAATAACCAGTCATAATGCACTACAAATTTTCAGAGGCACCGCAGCTCTAGCTGCCTAAATCCATGCAAATCCTAACTAAGGTAACTTCAGTTTCCCTACAATCAGTGATGTGTGCCATTGACGTACAAACCCTCTCCTGTGTTGTGTATGTCCACTAACATGTGCATTCCCTGACTTGTGTTCTGTATCTCCACTTACAAAGTAGTACCTACTGTCTCATTTGTAGACACATTGCCTGCCTGAATCCATTCAAGTGGCAACTGTGCTAACTGGACTATTCCTGTAATCAGAGAGCAGTACAACTGATGTACATTGCCTATCTTTTCCTGTGGCTGTTTACTTAGGATGCAGCAAGTGCTGTGGAACTGCATTTCCCCCATCGCACTGTTCACCTCCATGTTTTTTTCCATTCTGTACTGTCAACTAAGTATGCAATATGTGGGCTAGGTGTTCATACACTGAGTTACAGATCTCCTGTAATTCCTAACTAAGTTAACTACCATGTACTGCACTTACATCTACTTTTGGTCTACAGTCAGAGTGCAGTACCTGGTCTAGAGAGCTGTGTGACACTCTGCCTATGGACATGCAGTTGTGACTGCACAGTCAGGATCAGTAACTGGTACGCATGTGGAAATTGCCTGAGTGAACCCATAGAAATCCTAACTGTGCTAAGTTGTGTGTATCAACAATTACAGAGCTGTACCATTGATGTTCCTTGCCTCATTCTTGCTGCGCATCGGTACTCATAATGCAGTACAAACTTTGGGGGAGGGGGTATTACCTGTCTCAGCCAACACAAACACTAACTGTGTTAACTTGAGTGTCCCTGAAATCACTGATGTCTACCATTGATGTCCATACTCTCAGCTCTGCTGTGGGTCTCTACTAAGGATCCAGTACCTGGTGTTGCAGTTTGAAGAGACATTACCTGGCTGAAACCATTCAAGTGACAACAATGCTAACTACACTTTGCCTGTAATCAGGAAGTTGTACAACTGATCTGCATCACCCTTCTTTGCCTGTAGCTCTTCACTTAACATTCAGCAAGTCTTTGATTGTTCCTGTTACCATGGCTCTCCCCCCTACTTTCATGTTTGTCTGTCTCTCTGTGTGCCACTGTTGCTCAGGAGGAATAGGTGCCATGTGATGTCTTCACACATACTAACACAGTGGCACCAAACAGAAATGTCAATGCACATGGTAGCACAAATCAAAACACAAAGATAAACAATTCTGAAAAACACTGAATGTAATACAGTGGTGGGAGCGTGGGGCCATTCGGGCCCCACAGTCCCACCATGCAAAACACAAACAGAAACAGTACTCTAAAAGAAAAGATTTGATAGTAACAGGAGCGTGGGGCCCTTCAGGCTGCATGTTCCCATCACACAAAACACAAACTTAAACAATACACAATTATATTAAATGTGATACAGCACTGTGCTAAGTTGTGTGTATCAACAATTACAGAGGTGTACCATTGATGTTGCTTGCCTCAGTCTTGCTGAGCATCGGTACTCATGATGCAGTACAACCTTTGGGGGAAGGGGTATTACCTGTCTCAGCCAATGCAAACACTAACTGTGCTAACTTGAGTGTCCCTGAAATCACAGATGTCTACCATTGATGTCCATACCCTCAGCTCTGCTGTGGGTCTCTACTAAGGATCCAGTACCTGTTGTTGCAGTTTGAAGAAACATTACCTGGCTGAAGCCATCCAAGTGACAACAATGCTAACTACACTTTACCTGTAATCAGGAAGTTGTACAACTGATCTGCATCACCCTTCTTTGCCTGTAGCTCTTCACTAAACATGCAGCAAGTCTGTGATTATTCCTGTTACCATGGCTCTCCCCCCTACTTCCATATGTGTCTGTCTCTCTGTGTGGCAGTATTGCTCAGGAGGGTAGGGGCCATGTGATGTCTTCACACATACTAACACAGTGGCACCAAACAAAAATGCTAATGCACATGGTAACACAAATCAAAACACAAAGATAAACAATTCTGAAAAATACTGAATGTAATACAGTGACATTAGCACGGGGCCCTTCGTGCCCCACGCTTCTGCCACACAAAACACTAACATAAACAGTACTGAAATACACTAAATGTGAAACAGCAGCGGAAGCACGGGGCCCTTCCAACCCTGCGCTCCCACCACACAAAACTCAAACATAAACAGTACTGAAATATAGTAAATGTGATACAACAGCAGGAGCAGGGCCCCACGCACCAGCCACACAAAACACAAAGAGAAACAGCACTAAAAAACACTGAATGTCGCACAAGACGGGACTGTGGGGCCCTTTGGCCCCCACAGTCCTGCCAATCAAAACACAAACATTAACATTACTGAAATATACTAAACATGATACAGCAGCATTATCATGGGGCTCCCAACACATGATGTCTGTACACATTTTAACACAATCCCAGCAAACACAAATATTAATGCACATGTAGCACAAACCAAAACACAAATACTGAATGTAATTCACTGACAATAGCGCAGGACCCTTCCGGCCCCGCACTCCCACCACACAAAACACAAAGACATAAAGTACTGTAAAACACACAGTGTGCTAGTGACAGGAGCGCAGGGCCCTTTGGTCCCCATGCTCCCGCCAAACAAAAGAGAAACATAAACAGTACTCAAATATACTAAATGTTATACAGCAGCAGGAGCCACACAAAACAGAAACATTAACAGCAATAACAACACCAAATATCATACAACAGCAGGACTGCGGGGCCCTTCAGACACTACGGTCCCACCACACAAAAGCGAAACAGAAACAGTATTGACATACACTAAATGTGATATAACAGCCCTAACTCTCACCCCATCACATGTGGAAAGAAGCTGAGGAATAGGAGAATGGGGTGACAGTTAGGATTGATGAGCCCATCGCACACCCCAATTCTGGTTGGGGGTGTGGGCTGGAGGGGTGCAAAGGGGGTTTCAACCCTAACAACAAATTTCCTCACTTTTGTCGCTGTGGAACAACCCTAACTGATGCAGTAAACTGAGTTTTTTGCCTCTAATTTCCCTTCTTTTTGAGAATGATTATGAGAAATAGTGAATGTAATGCGGTGGTGGGAGTGCGTGGCCCTGTGGGCCCCGCGCTCCCGACACGTGATGTCTTCTCACATAGTAATATTTTGCCCACAAAGGCAAATTGTAATCCGCATGGTGACGCAAAGCGAAACAGAAAGAGAAACAGTACTGTAGACAGAAATGTTAAAAACAATGCAAGTGCAACCGCAAATGAAAACACAAAGGGTAACGCACATGGTGGCGTAGAGGTGAACGGTAAGTGAAACAGGTACGGAACTACAAATGGAAACAGTAATCATAACAGTAATGTAAGCGCACAGGCCAGTTTTCCACAAAAGTTGCGTAGAGAAAGACAGTGAGTACAAAGAATGTATGCAAAATAATGACTCTCGGAACAGAAAGTGAGGACTTGGATTAGTAAATTGCTTATATCTCAGGAACCATACGACATAGAAAAAAATGTAAAAGTCATATGAATTATCACTTTCTTGGCTAGTTTTGTACTAAGTCTTTTTTCTACGAAAAGTCCGTATCTTGCACCGATTCCGAGATACGGGCCCTGAAAGGCGCAGCGAACGCCGTAATGTTATCCTGTGGGAAAAAAAGAGAAGTTTGGAGTGCCATAACTTTGGCTCCCTGTAATATTTTTTCACCAAACCACTAAAAGACACATCTGTGGGATGTTGGCTGTCTTCCCTCCAAATTTCAGGAAAAAAGACAAAACCGTTATTTTGCAGCAGGGTGCCAAACGATTCCTGTAATGCGTTGGTCGCCGTAATGTTATCCTATGGGAAAAAGCATCAACTTTGGAGTGCTGTAACTTTGCCGCCGTGTAATATTTTTTTCAATGGAACACTGAAAGGCACATTTGTGACATGTCAGCTGTGTTCCCTCCAAATTTCAGCCCAAAACACCAAACTATTCTTTTGAAGCACAGTACCAAAGAATTGCTGTTATTTTCACACACCCTGGAAAAGTACTGTCGAACTTTGCGAAAGCTTTCCCAAATTCATTAGACAGTGTCGCACGTTTGACACTACTTTGCAAAAGTACCTTTTCCAGAAACTTGACAAACATATTTCTGGGGTGTTTTACCTCAAAATAAAGACATGGCTAGCATCCTCAGGGTCCGACTAGGTGAATACAAAATGAATTAGGTTGCTAGAGGGTCCCAAATTTAAATGGCAAGCATTTTTATGATCGCTAACTGAAAACAAAATGGTAGATTTGCAACAGTAAAAGGGGCATTTGCGAAACTAAAAACTGCATTTGCGACACTGTCGAACTTTTTAACTTTTCCCATTGACTTATAATGGGAATTTGTTTTTCTGAATAACTTTTGAACAGTTTAATATTTTTTCATGAAATCATCAAAAGGCACATCGGGGATGCCGGCCGTATGTTACCTGAAGATTTTGGAATGGTCGCGCAAACCGTATGACCTGTAGGCGCGACCGTAAAATTCCAAAAAAAGCATAAACACATGTGCAGATCATGCTTAATAACTCTGTAACCATATATCTGACTGGTATGAAACTTGGCAGATCCAAAGGTGAATGGGTCTTGATCAAGTATTCCAAATTTCAGGCAAATCCGTCAAATGGTTGCAAAGTTATTAAGGTGCAAAATTTGGGGTTTAACATGCAAATGGCTCCTCACCCCTAACTATGGTAGCACTACCGTCTACCATAATATATATATATATATATATATATATATATATATATATATATATATATATACACACATATACTGCAAACAACTACATTAATGCATCAAATAGGGTTTAAAGCCAAAAGTAGGGAAATATGGTGTTAGAATTTCCAAACCTAACAACCCCCCAAACACACATACACCTCTCACAGACCAAGAGGTGTTGGGGAAAGTATCGGTATTGTCAACCCTAATGCTCACCCCATTCCATTAGTAAATAAGCTGGGTGGGTACAGCATAGGAGAATGAGGTAAGCATTAGGGCTGATAACACAAATGCTGCCCCCTGACACCTCTTGGACTGTGCAGGATGAGAGGGTGGGGTGTTAGGGGTTGAAACCTAACACCATATTCCCTAGTTTTATTTATTTCCTTTTGGTAACAAGGTGGGTGCACTAGGCACAGAGATGCCTATTTTCAGGCATGGCCCGGGAGGATACAAGTCAAATACATGAACAACAACAATGTGACGCAGCACATAGAATAGGACATACAGTGTAAGGCAATAAGAAAATCCAAACATTTTTCAAGAACAATGAAATACAGGGTTATACAAGTAAATAATATGAACAGGTACAGGGATAGTCAGAATAAACAAGTGCAACACAAGTACAGAAATTGGCACTAGTCATGCATTATGAAACCGTATACAGTAAGTGCCATTAACAAGGCCAATGCACATAGAACAATAGAGGTGAGGAGGGGGAGGGAGGGGAGAAAGAGAAAGGAGAGTTAGGTAAGAATGCATGGAGGAAGGGAGGAAGAAGAGTAAGACAAAGCATAGGTAAAGAGGCAGCAGTCACTTTAACCCTAACTGATGCATTAACACAGTTTTTTTTTTCAATTTATTTCCTTACTTTTTGAGATAGTATAATAGTATCCTTATTTTACTGTGGGAGTGCAGGGTCATTCAGACCCTGCATGCCCATCCCTCCGTAGATGTGTGTATATATATATATATATATGTGTGTGTGTGTGTGTGTGTGTATATATATATATATATATATATGTATGTATGTAGCTGTTATAGGACAACAGTGATCAAACTGTTAGCATAGCCTTCTTATTACCCCACTTCATGTACCCATTACAGAAAACATTCTAATATAGAAACATAGAAATTGTCAGCAGATAACGACCTCCAGGCACATCCAGTCTACACATAAGTCCAACACTTGGTTATGGCCTCTGACCCTAGGTGGTCAAAGTCTTATCACCACTTCTTCCCACCTTTAAGGTTTCCTTATGCCTGTCCCAGGGTTGTTTAAATAACTCCACTGTGCTTGCTCCCACCACCTCCTGTAGCAGACTGTTCCATGTGTCCGTCACCCTCTCCATGAAGAAAAATATCCTCACATTTTCTTTTAGCCTGCTCCCTTTCAATTTCATTTCATGCCCCTTCCTTCTTGAACTCCTCCCATATAGGAAGATGTCTCCCCCCTGCACTTTGTTCATGCCCTTAAGGTACTTAAATGTTTGTATCATGTCCCCCCGCTTCCCCCTTTCCTCTAGTGAGTACATATTGAGCTCCTTTAATCTTTCATCATATGTTTTCTGGTGCAAGCTATGTACCATCTTAGTTGACCTTCTCTCAACTGTCTCCACCTTGTTAATGTCCTTGCAAAGATGAGGCCTCCAGAGCTGCACACAGTACTCTAGGTGGTGCCTCACTAGTGTTTTATACAATGGCATCACCACCTCCCATCTTCTGCTAGTGATACCTCTGTTTATGCACACCAGCATGGTACTGGCCCTCCCTGCAACCTTTGTACTCTGCTTGGACACCGTTAGGTAATCTGAAATGATAACCCCCAGTCCCTTTCTTCCCTGGTGATCATTAGTGCCTCCCTCCACCATTCTGAAGTTCTCCGTAGGGTTTCTTTCTTTCCTGGTTCATTATTTTGCACTTCTTCAAATTGAACCTCAGTTGCCATGGTTTAGACCATTTTTTAAGCTTCCCCAGGTCCCGCCTCATTGTCTCCACCCCTTCTGAAGTACCCACTCTGTTGCATATCTTGGTGTCATCTGCAAACAGGCAGACCTTACTCTCCAGTCCTTCCTCAATGTCACTAATGAAGATGTTAAACAGGACTGGTCCAAGGACTGATCCCTGTGGTACCCCACTGGTCACCCCTCTCTCCCTGGATTGGATCCCATTTACCACCACCCTCTGCCTCCTGTCTGTTAGCCAGTTCCTAACTCAGTTTGCCACCTTGTGTCCCATGCCCAGGCTACCCATCTTATTAACCAGTCTTTTATGTGGGACATGTCGAAGACCTAACTGAAATCAAGGTAGGTGACGTCCACCATCCCCCCCCAATTTACCTCCTTCATCACCCATTCAAAAAATCTATCAATATCATCTGACATGACCTTCCTGCTGTGAATCCATGTTGCCTCGGATCCTGGGCACCATTGCATTCCAAGTGTGCCACTATTCTTACATTAAGCAGTGCCTCCATGATCTTACTCACTATTGAGATGAGGCTGATCAGCCTATAGTTCCCTGCTTCCTCTCTACTACCGCTTTTGCATAGAAGGACTACATGTGGCCTCTTCCAGTCCCCTGGAACTACCCGTGTTGAGTGACTCAATGAACAGGGTTGCCAGAGGAGCTGTTAGCTCTCACTGCAGCTCCCTTAATATCCTTAGGTAAATGCCATCTGGCCCCATTGCTTTGTCCGTCTTCAGTTTTGTGAGCTCCTCCAGGACTCTCTCCACTGAGAATGGACTTGTGTTTACCTTCCCTCCTCATATCTGTTACTCAGCTATGGTCCTTGACCCTCCCCCTCCTTAATGAATGTTGATCAGAAGTATTTGTTCAGTATTTCCTCCTTCTCCAGATCACCCTCCTTACACTCCTCTGTATCCCCTCTGAGCCTTATAATCCCCCCAGTTTTCTTTTTTTTGCTGATGTATCTATAAAATGTCTTATCTCTTTCTTCACCATCTATGCTAATCTTTCTTCAGTCTGCTCTCCTTGCAACCCTCTTTGCTTCTCTCAGATTCTTTAGGTATACCTCCTTGTCTTCCTCTCTTTGAGTCTTCTTATATTTTCTGAAACCTGTCTTTTTGGCCCTTACCTTTCTTGCCACCTCTCTTGAGAACCACAGAGGTTTCCTCCATCTCTTGCCTTTGTTTACCACCTTTATGCATTGGTTTGTCACCTTTTCTATGGCTTTCTTCAGGTGTCCCCATTGTTCCTCTGCTCCTCCTCCTATCTCCCTCACTGCCAGAATCTCTTTGATTCTCCTCCCCATTTTAGTGAAATCTGCCCCTCTATAATCTAAGACCTTTTCCTTTATGTGACTAGCTAAAACACAATTCTGAACAACTAGAATGCCATTCCACACCACTTGTGTGGAAATACATTTTTGGCAGGATTTAAAAACTGACAGCTATGACACACATGAGGTGGGATAATAAGGATATGTTGAAAAGCTGGGGTCAAAATATTTTAAATTAGAAAAGTTCAAGTGGGCATAGCAAAATTGCAACAAATGGTCATAACTGTGTTATTTTTAATAATTTTGACCTCAAATTATCAACATAACCTTCTTATGACCCCACTGCATGTACCTTGTACAGAAAATGTTCAAATCCCTGTCAAAATATAATTCTGCACAACTGCAATGCTGTTCTGTACCACAGGTGTAAAAAAACATTTTGGCCAAGATTTTGAAAAATGTCAGCTGTGGTATATATGAGATGGAGTAATAAGAAGGCTATGTTGAAAATATGGGGTGAAAATATGGAAAATGTCCAAAGTTACAAGTGTGCTCAGCAAAATTGAAACAAATGGTCATAACTGCAATTCGTAATCATTTTGACTCTAAATTTTCAACATAACCTTCTCAATGCCCCACCTCATAAACTGTTCTTACACAAATCCCACCGGAATGGTGATTTTACCAACTGACTCTGACATCACCTTTCCAGCAGGAGTTACATAATAGTCACATTGTTCATGAGATGGGGTCTGTAAAAGGGCATGTTAAAAACTTGGGGTCAAAACCTCAAAGAACGGCAGAGTTATGCATAAAAGTTGAAACTCCCATTGAAATACATTGATGCCCATTTACCCTAGTTTCTCTTAATGCAGTTGCAGGTTCCAGCAGCATGACATGTCTTTTATTGGAGAGTGGATCTCAAATCTAGGACCTGCTCAGGTGAGTGAGAGTGTGTGGTGGTGTACTGGGGGTGTAGCATGGGATTTGCTGAGTGGAATGTAGGTGGTTTGATCAGTGAGGAACCTTTTTTTCCCCCTAGGTAAAAAAAACTTTGAGGATGATTTTCTTTGTTTGCAGGAATGAGACAGTCATGGGGGGACTAGACACTAGGGACATTCTTACCTTGTCCAGAAGAGCTTGTATGGTCATTGATCCTCAGATTGAAGAATGGCAGCATGACTCTCCTCTCTGGTAGACTGTCCAACAGAACTGGATCTGACAGGATGCACAAATATTGTAGTTTGCTCAAAGTGGCATGGCCCACTCAGGATGGGCAGGCAGAAAGTTCCAATCCCCAGGCACAGTGACAGAAGAAGCAGGGTGGCAAGGTGATCACAGGGCTTGTTGCAGGCTAGTAAAATAAAAAGAGATTGGGAGCAGTAGCAATAAACAGCACAGAACCAAACTGGCGAACAACCATATCTTTCTACCCAAGTGAACTATAGACTAGCTACAGTCAGTGTGAGTATCCATGACTTACAGCAGCAGCCAGTTGAGCCTGCCTGTGTACTAAGGCTCCCTCTGAACACCCCCACCCCTCATTTGCTGGTTGAGTTTGTCAATGGACCTTGAAGCTGGGTAAACTCCATCTGAAGCAGTGCAGTGCTGCACACAGGGGCAGAGCAGCTAGCGGCTGGGTAAGTGTCTTTCTTGTAATCCTCTTATCTCAATCATTGGTGCTTTCTCTGCTCAGTTTGTGCTGTGCTTGTTTGCACAATTGAATAAGAAACTTGCTGGACAACAGGACACAAAAAGTAATAGTAAATGAAGCCCACAGTGAGGAAAGGAGGGTAATAAGTGGGGTACCACAGGGTTCGGTACTGGGACCGGTCCTCTTTAATGTCTTTATAAGTGACATTGGAGAACACCTGGAAGGAAAGGTATGTCTCTTTGCAGATGACACAAAGATCTACAACAGGGTTGATACACACGGTGGGGTGGAAAGAATGAAAAGGGACTTGGCAAGGTTGGAGGAATGGTCAAATATGTGGCAGCTCAGATTCAATGCAAAGAAGTGCAAGGTAACGCATCTGGGAAACAAAAACCCACAGGAAGAGTACACAATGGGGGGTGAGTTAATAACAACAACAAAAATCAAAAGAGACCTAGGAGTAATTATATCAGATGACATAAAGGTGGGCAAGTAATGTGAGAAGGCAGTAAGGAGGGCTGGGGGGATACTGGGATGCATAGGGAGAGGCATCAACTGTAGGAAACAGGAAGTTGTTATCCCTCTGTACAGACAGTTAGTGAGACCCCATCAGGAGTACTGAGTGCAATTCTGGAGACCCCATCTCCACAAAGACATAGACAGAGTGGAGGTTGTTCAGAGGAGGGCAACCAAAATGGTACAGGGTCTGCACCAGAAGATATACGAGGAGAGACTAAAGCAGCTTAATATATATACCCTTGAGGAAAGGAGGGAGAGTGGGGACATGATAGAAACTTTTAAGTATCACAAGGGAATTAACAAAGTACAAGAAGGTAGTATCTTTCAGAAGAAGAGATGTGTAAGAACAAGGGGGCACAATTTGAAGATAGATGGGGACAGCTCAGAGGTAATGTTAGAAAGCATTTTTTCACAGAGAGGGTTGTGGATGCATGAAACAGCCTTTCTGAGGAGGTTGTGGAGTCAGGAACAGTGGGAGAATTCAAGAATGCATGGGACAGGCACAAGGCAATTCTAGTGGGGGGTAGGAGGAAGTAAGCTGTTGATTAACTAGAATCTGCAGCTTATCCATCAGGTAGGAAATGGGCAGACTAAGTGGGTCAAGCAGTCCTTATCTGCCATCAAATTCTATGTTTCTAATTATCCTTGGTGCTGCGGTCCCAAGTTTGTGCTCCTCCTCATTTTCTGGTCAGCATTCACACAGATGGCTGGATCTGTTAGCTTTTCTCACATTGTACATTGTACTGACTAAGTCCAGCATTCACAAACTTATCTGGCAGACATCTGGTGCTGTGGTATCACTGTTGACTGATGAATGCCTGAAAAAAAAAATGGTGACAGTGATTGGAGAATAGGGTAGGGACCACTGGACTACAAGGGAGCAACAAAAAACATCAGGGCCAGTGATCCAAGAATGGGGGAGGAGGAGGGACCACCAGACTACCAGAAAATATAAAAAAAATAAAAAAAAACTTGGGAAGGTGATCAGAGAATGCGGGAGGAGGAAGGACCACTGGACTACCAGGGAGTAAAAGAAACATTGTGGACTGCAGTCAGAGGACAGGGCAGGGGATCAGCACCAGTAGACTACCAGGGGATACACATTGTTTTATTTTGGGAATATATTGCTGTATTTAGGGAATGGAAACAGGTAGGGGCTGACACTATGCAACAGGGAGATATGACAGTTTAAACTGTCATGGATCTTGACAGTTCAAAGTCTTTAGAGTTTGAAAAGGAAAGTTCAACCTGTAAAGAACTTTGGACAGTTATTTTACAATCGATTGATCCTTTCAAAGCAAGTGATGGGCAGTATGACTCTCACCCAAAAAATACAAACTTCACCTGGAAATATTAAAATAATAATAAATTAATGTTGCTTAGCATGTGACTAAGACATAAATTCAGGTCTTTTTCATTCTTTACCAAGTAGGATTTCTTTAGGAAATCAATTTTAAATAGGAAAAAAAACAAAATAGAAGAAGCACAAACAGTATTTCTCTGAGGTTTGACCAGTAAATCCTTAACAATTAACAGTTTGAACAGTTTTCAATAACCTGCCTGACTGGCAGCTATCACAGAATTTGTTATAATTCAAAAATGGTGAAATTTCTTTTCACCAAATTATCTAATGGCTCACCCTTTTCATTGTCACATCATCCCGGAAAGTTTCAGGTAAACATTTTATTCCCTCTCATCTGTAGATCAGAGCAAAAAATCCCATGTTAACCGAAGTGAAAAATGTGTTTTTTTTCTGCTTTTTACCACTTTATATCTCAAAAACCATTCCAGATGCTATCACTAAACTTTCTACATCATGAGATCTTTACAGGTGACCATGCATACCAAATGTCAAGCTATTCCATTAAGAAATGCAAAAGCTATCAAGGTACAAAAGTTTGAATTTAACATTTATTTTTATTTGAATAAGTTTTACAAGGACAGACACACTGAGCTGCAATAGTTCATTTACAGATGCGTCCTGGGGGAAGGGAAGTGAGGTGCCAACAGTAAGTACAGGAAATATGCAAAAATGGCAGACTATCAAGACGCAAGCTTCAGTTACATGGTGTACTCATTTGAACATGCAGCAAATCAAACATGTAAAGAAGTATACAGTTAAACAACCAAGGGATGATCAGATAAATACAAAATAATCAATCAAGAACATAGAAGAATCAGATATTTACATACTGTGTACAAAGCTATTTAAACCATGTATGTACAAACCTATTTACAAACTATATAGCAGCTAAGGAGCTACCATAAATATATATATGATGAGTGCAGTACTAATGGAATGTAGTAGGGCAGACTGATGGGACACCTCTCACTTTTGGGACATAGAGCTGTCTATACAACCCTAACTCTAGGGGCACTACCACACCTCCATAATATGTATATACATACATCGGTAGCCGCAGACATATACTGTACATTTACTGCAAAAAACTTTGTTAATGCATCAGTTAGGGTTATTAGTAAAGCAACAAAAGTAGGGAAATGTAGCGTTAGGAGTTTCCAGCCCTCACCCCCCCCCACTCTGCAGACACTCATAGGCATCGGGGATATGCTTTGTAGTCATCAACCCTAACACTCATTCCATTCCATAAGTAAATCAGCTGAGATGGGGTACAGTATAGGAGAATGGGTGAGCATTATGGCTGATGACTGCAAGGCACACTCCCGATGCTTCTAAGTGTCTGTCGGGTGTGGGTGCCGAGTTAGGGGTGGAAACACTAACGCCACATTTCCCTACTTTTATCACTTTCGTAACAACCCTAACTGATGCATTAACAAAGCTTTTTGCAATTAATTTCCTTGTTTTTTCAGATAGTATAATCATAACCTTATTTGTGGAAGCACAGAGCCCTCTTGGCTCTGAGCTTCCATTTCTCCATAGATGCATATATGTATGTAGCTGTGGAATCACAGGGCCTGGATTATAGGACAAAAGTGACCAAATTGAAAGCATAGCCATCTTATTACCCCACCTCATATACTCTGTACAAAAAACTTTTGAATCCCCACCAAAACATAATTCTGTGTAACTGCAACGCCATTCCGACCACAGGTGCGGAAACACATTTTTACCAGGATTTGAAAAAAATTACAGCTGTGACATACATAAAATTGGGTAATAAGAAGGCTATGTTAAAAATCTGGGGTCAAAATATTTAAACTTTACAAAGTTATGAGCGGGCATAGTGAGATTGTAATGAATGATCATAACTTTGGCATTTTTCCTTATCTTGACTCCAGATTTTGAACATAGTCATTTTATGACCCCATCTCATTAACCCCATGTCAAAATGCCATTCCATGCCACAGGTGCAAAAACACATTTTGGACAGTATGTGAAAAATGACAGCTGTATTCTTCATGAGGTGGTGTGAAACAATGGCTATATTGAAAATTTAGACTAAAATACTGAAAATTACCAAAGTTATGTGCATGCATAGAACAATTTCAATGAATGTTCATAACTCTGTAATGTTTAGGATTTTTTTCACCACTTTTCAATATGGCCTTTTTGGGACCCCTCCACTTGAACACTGGTGGTGAAATTTGATTATTTGTCTCGAAAGATGATTTCATGCAGTGACAGCAAAATCACCTTCTGGGCCTGATTAATGAAATTACAGTGCCAGTGTTTATGGGGTGGGTCTCAAAAAGGCCATGTTGAAAATTTGGTGAAAAAAATCCAAAAAATGGCAAAGCTAGGAACATAAGTTCAAAATTCCATTGAAATACATTATACAGCACTTACCTTGATTCCTCTGTTCATGGTTCAGCCTTGAAGAATATAGACATGTCTCAGTTCACAGAAGATTACAGCTTATGTCCTCCGGTGGTAAGTATAGGGTAAGAGGGGGTGTGGGGTGGTAGGTGCTCAGTGGAAGGGCTGGAATGGTAGAGGAGGATGGCGGGGACGACAAGAGACAGTTTTCTTTTTTTCAGGTTTAAAAAAATGTTGGGGGCAGTTTTCTTTTTTACGGGTACAACTAAATAAATACTTCAGGACACTGGGGGTGGGCTCCACAGTGTCCCACACTGCTGGGAGGGCTTGTAATGCTGACACAGGTATTGCCCCCTGATGTCAGCAAATATTATTAACACAATGGGCTGCTGGGGGAAGGGGAATCTGACACTGGGGGTGGGCATTCTGATGTCAGATTATATAAATAAATAAATAAATAAAATATAGGATCAGAGGGTGGGGGTGCCACTAGACACCAGGGAAAGATATGGGAGGGTGGGGTACCACAAGATACCAGAGTTAGGGAACCCTGATTGGCAGGTGGGGGGTGCCACTAGACATCAAGGAAACAGTGCCTCATAGTTAAATCTGCAGCTGGCAACATGAGTTCCAGCTGTGACTGCAGAAGTCAAGAAAATTCCACTGTTCTCATACAGAGAATGCAGGGGAAGCGCTCCCCCTGCTAAACTGGGCATCTGGGATTTTGAGCACCCAGAAAATGTGTTTCTTGCCAGAATTAAAAAAAAACAAGCATCAGCACAAAGCTAAACAGGTCCCATTTACCTAGGTTCTGATGTTTGTTTGTTTTTTAAATCCATTCATTTTGATTTGCTTTCTTTCTTTTGTTTCTCTCATTAACTGAGAAAACAAAATGGTGGCAGATTGGAAAAGGATTTCCCACATCTGTGAAAATGGATTAGCTCCTGCAAAAATAAATCCAATTTTGTGCTGCCATCTATTTTTTCCCATTCAAAATAATGGGAACTTAAAAATGTATTAACTTTGGAATGGTTTAATATGTTTTCATTAAACCAGCAAAAGGCACATTCATGAGGCAAAGGCTTTCTATGCTGAAAATTTTAGACCACAATTTATAACAATTTTTGAGATACAAGTGGACAAAGAAACCACAAAATAAATGTCAATTTAGGGATTTTTAACTCTCTGTATTTCAAAAACCACACAACAGATGCACACCAAATTTGCAAGTTCAAGAGAGCTATAGGAAGAGATTATTGATGCAAAATGTCATGCAAATCCATTAAACCATTGTGAAGTTATTAAGGTGTACATGTTTGGGTTTAACATAGAAGTGATCCCTCAACCCTAACTATACTGGCACTACTACACCAATATAATATATAAATTGAAAAAACTGCATTAATGCTCTAGTTAGGGTTACAACCACAAAAGTAAGGAAATGTGGAGTTAGGGTTTCCAAACCTAACACCTCACCCACACCCTGCACACACCAACAGACATTGGGGGCATGCATTGGGGTCATCAGCCCTAACACTCCCCCCATTCCATAAGTAAATATGCTGAGATGCTTACAGTATAGGAGAATGGGATGATGGTTAGGGCTGATGACTCCAAGGTAAACCCCTGGTACCTGTTGTTATGTGCAGTGTGGGTGTTGGGTGTCAGATTTGGAAAATCCTAATGCCACATGTCCCTACTTTTGTGGCTGTAACCCTAACTACAGCATTAATGCCTGTGGGAGCACAAGGCCGTCCAGACCCTGTGTTTCCATTTATAAGGCAACAGTAACCAAATTTTCAGCATAGCCAGTTACTCTGCCTCATGTACCCAGTACAGAAAATTTTAGAATCCCAGCCAAAACGTAATTCTGTGCAACTGCAATGCCATTCCACACCACAGGTGCAAAAACACATTTTGGCCAAGATTCGAAAAATGACAGCTGTGACATACATACATGAGGTGGGGTAATAAGAAGGCTATATTGAGAATCTGGGGTCAAAATATTTAAAATTTCCAAAGTTTGGAGCTTGCTTAGCGAAATTGCAATGAACGGTCATAACTGCCATTTTTACATATTTTGATTCAAAACTTTCAACAGTATGACCCAACCTCATGAACAAGGCCAAGAAAATATTTCTAATCCCACCCAAAAGGTGAATTCACCAAGTGACTGCAAAATCATGTTTCAGGTAGGAGTTGTGTAATGTTTGTCATATTATTCATGAGCTGGGGTCCCCAAAAGGCCATTTTGAAAATGTTGGTTAAAATGTCAAACAAATGTCCAAGTTATGCATAAATGTTGAAAACCCTATTGAAATACTATACATTGAATCACATTTACCTTAGTTTCTCATATTGCAGTGGCTGGTTCCAGCAGCAAGATGTGTCTTTGATTGGAGAGTGGGTCTTTAACCTGGGACCTGTTCAGGTGAGTGAGGGTATGAGGGGGTATACTAGTGATAGTGGGGTGGTGGGTGCTGATCTGAAGGTGGGGTGAGGGGGGCTGATTGGCAAGGGAACATTTTTTATACAGGTTTGGAAAACAAAATGTTTGATTAATTTGTAAGGGAGCTGCACTGTTATCTATCTCTTGCAGACCCACGCACTTGCTTTGACCCCACTTGATTACATTGCACCTTCACGTACCACCATTCCTTCAGTACACCACCTTACTATAACCCTGCAATCCACTTCCCCCAAATCCCTATCATCCCTGCAGGTTTATCCTTGCCTTCCCCTTCTCTCCCTTTGAAAGTTGTTAATTGCTCTTATCAGTCTTAATTTACTTCCCTGTTGCACTGTGCTTACTTTTCATTGTTTCTTCCTACATCGTCTCCCCATCATGAAATGTGCTTTTAGTTGAATGTTGTCTTTTTACAAACTGTTATGACCTACTCTACATGTAACCTTTTATGAATCCTTGCCTTATGTAATGTTGTTTTTGACTGCGTGTATCATTTCTCATGAACTGTTTTGACCTGTCCTATGGGTAATTGTCCTGTACTTATGAAATGTTATCTGTCTGTATTTTTTGTTGTACTCTCCTGGGTCATGCCTGAAAATAGTCAATTCTGACTAGTGTACTTACCCGGTTAAAAAAACTAAATAAAATATATTCATAGTTAGCTCTTTCCCCATAGGAACCCCATTATAAATTGAAATACATGTAACTGCGGAAAACAGCTCAACTCTGTATTCACTTCATTGCAATACACAGCAAACAGGGAATCAGACCACAAATCTTTTTTTTTTACTTTTTAAATTGATTTTTAAGGCATCATGATGACTTGTTCAATTCAGAACAGTAAGTGTATAATGAAGGATTATAAACCTAGCAGAAAATAAAAAGTACATGAGTTACCACAAAAATTCATAATTAGCACGATATTAAAGAGCTAATGTATTGAGGTCTGTTTCTCTTACCTGTGTAACTGGAGTGATGTTTTTGTTCTATATTTCTGCTGTTCTAATCAAATTTTAATGGATTCCTTGCATGATTCTGAGTTTCCTTCTCTCTGCAATAAAGTCCGGCCACCAGATACTGACATTGGACAGCACATGCAGGCTGGAGTCCCAACAGAAAGTTACAATGCAGGGAGAACCCATGCTCTGTCTAATATGTGCTGCTCTGTCTGACTGCCAAATGTTAAAGTTCATAACTGTCACCAGTTCATCCCTATGGCTTGAAAAAAAAAACATTTGTGATGTTTAAACAAAATATCATTTTGTTTTCCATTTTGCTGAAGATTGCTAAAGCAAATATAGGAAAGGTGAACTGCTGACAGTGTTTGTGTGTGTGCTTGATTTTCAACATACCCATTTATTTACCTCAAATTATGAAAAATGGTAGTTTCCTGATTATGGGCATAACATTGGCATTTCTGTATTATGACTGAGCAGTGTGGACTAAATCTTATGAACACACCACAGCTGATGAGAGCTGGGAGGGGTGGAGATGGAACCCAAGTCAATGACTCAGTGGCTTATTCAGCTGTCAAGGGAAGTTATTTGTTTTTGTTTTACTGTTGTGTGCTGGTAAAAAGGAGTACACTACTCTTACAGTACATTGCAGGCTGAACACCTCGATGTTTCTTGAGACACTTTGGTTTCTCAAAGGGAGGTGTCTAGCCACAAACTGTACACTCTTATATGATATAATTAAATACACTCTACATAGTTTAACATCACAAAATGGCATATATATATATATGTGTGTATAGTTCAAATACTGTTCAGTTGCTTTTATTGTTCGACAGGTCATGTCGTTACAATATTTGCATGGGTTAAAATACATAAACAATTTTCATTCTCTCAGATCAGTCATATATGGTTAAACATCCTACATAGATTCTTAATATATAAAAATATTCAGGAACTACATAATAATTTAGGGGGGTACCCTTTCTGTACTTCCTAGGTAACACAATCGAGTGAACATGACTATACAATTAGTACATAAAATATGTAAATAAATAAAAAGAACCACATAAATATTACAATACCCTGAAATAAAATCAATACAGTTTATATTCTGATATACTTAACTTTATAGGCGGTACATAATATCAAGTACCCTGTATGTGTTTATAGTAAATATTAAATTTACCATTAAATATAACATGACTCAGTTTAAATTCAAATATATACTTTGTCAGTGTCAGTGGCTCAGCAGGTTGCACACTCACACCTGAGGCTAGGAGATCAGAAGGCTGTGGATTTTATCCCCACACCAGGCACTTTGGTTAAAATCCTAATACTGACACTGTAGTGCAGCATGGGGGGGGGGGTGCTGCACTCCTGAGACGTCATCTTTTGGATGAGATGTTAAACCAAGGTCCCATCTGCCTGTTCTGGTGGTAGTTCAGGTGGATGTTAAAGATCCCATGGCACTTCTCGAAAAAAGAGTAGGGGAATTTCCCCAGTGCCCTGGCCAAATTTCCCCTATTCACTAAAAATACCACCGATAGCGTAATATGGTTCAAGGTCAGTTGGCATTCATCTGTATTCCCTCCCCCGGGTTGTGCCTGAAAATAGGCAGAATTTGTCTAGTGTACTTACCCAGTCAACAAAAACTAAATATACTGCATGCTTTGATGCTCCTAATAATTATTTATAAACCCCTAAACCATTATAGCCAAACACATAAAAGTTAGTAACCTGTATCCCAGTGTAATTCAAACCCTTTCCAACCACTGCTATCCTGTCGTATTGCCAAGTCAAGTCGGAATTGCCAACCATATGGCAACCTCGAAAAACTCCCCACATTTCCAGGTCTATGCCCTTCCATCCAATCCACCTTGTGTTGTCATTTACAGTATATGCTGTTACCAAGATTTTTGTGGTAAAATACTCTGCCAAACATGCCTTTATGCTTTCCCAGGACTCCACCTTATCCCAGATCATTCTGTATGTTTCTGAGTTGTTGTTCTGTAAGTTCATTGTACCACTGCCTACCTTTCTATCTATTTTTAAATTCATAGCTACCAGTTTTCAGAAGTAAAAAACCCTGAGAACATTCCGCACTGACATATTCCTGAAAACAGAGTAAAGGTCCTGTCCCCTTTTGCGCAAATTGGTTACTATACATTTCTTTATCACATAGTCTTTACTTAAGTAAGCACAGTCGGAGCACAAGATGTCAAATAGGAATGTCCTCCCAGTCTTCAGTGAAGTTTAATTAAGTGTTCCCAAGCTGAGCCAATCTTTCCTAGCCAGACACCACATAGGTGCCATGACTGGTTAAATGACCTGGTTAACTTGAGACATCTAAATATTTGCATCATCTGGCTGATATACATGCTTAAATTAATCCTGGTTCAGTATCTTTATCTAGGACATTTCATCTCATCACATTGCATTGCTATAAAATAAAAAAAAAAACATAGGTACATAAAAGATCCAGCTGTAAAGTTTTAATGAGGCAAAACATCAGAGTCCACAAATTGCTAAACCAGCATCATTTTAAGACTCACAAGTAGAGCCATTTCCTAAAGCAAAGCATCTCACTCATCACAAATGACCAGGTGGGACAGAAAAAATGAGAGGATTCTGATTCAGTGCCTGAATTGTCAATGCAACGCCAGGCACTTAAAACACCTTTAAGTCCCAGCATCCTAAATTTGAGTCACAGAATGTTTTTTACCAGGAATAAAGAAAGAAAGATGTACCTGTTAGTGGCAAGAACACCTTACCAGCCTCCAGCTGTCACTAATCAGCATTCTCATATTGCGTGCTTTTACCAACAGGTATAGCTTTTTGCGGGTCTCATGTAAAAGGGAAAATATGTTCCTCCTTTCCTTAATCCTTGCAGGAATTCAAAATGCTGTTTAAATTCAGTTTCTGGTCACTGGTTCCTGGTTCCCATTTACTGGCTCGGCCTCAACCAAATCAGCCACACACCTCATTATTTTCCTCATTAAAAGTTCATTTAAATTCCATCATTCTCTGCTGCAATATGCAAATCTGCATAGCTTCTGTTATGCTCATTGCCTTCCCAATCCAACCTTTTAGGGAGCAGCTGGTATTCCTCCAGGTCCTGCACAAGCACCTCAGCCAATTTTTGAAATGGACCTGTCGATACAAAATTAAAAATCAGGAAGTAAAGCTCTGTTTCTAGAGATGAAATAGAGCATGTTGAGGGCAAGACATCAGCCATTCCCTTCATTATGGGTTTGTTGCTTTAAATTTTTATTAATGTTCCTGCCACTCATTTTGTGTGGTCATTATGCTGATGACTGCCCAGTGTTGTGGTGAGGCAGACCTGCCTGCATAACACTAATCTGAAGCCTATTGACACTGAACTAGTGCACAATTTAGTGGGAACTGAGCTTGAGGATTAGAGGGAGATGTAGTCCTGAGGAGCTAATAGAGGACTATAACCTTACAACAGTTCCAGTAAGGCTTAGGATGGTAGAATAGCCGGGTAGTTAACAACATTAAGGGGGTATTTTTGTACCTTTATCACATTGATTTGGACTGTCAGTTTCCCTACAAGTGCAGGGAGTGCTGTTTATTTTATTTTATTTTAGATTTTAACTTTTGTAAGGTAGTGAGCATCTCTGGGATGTCATGTGACCTGGACCTGTCTTCCAGGTTAACCAGCTACAAATTTGGGAGCCCTGAGTGAGTGGCAGGTTTCTTTTGTGTGGTCCTTATGCTGCATGACTGCCCTGTGTGAGGTAGGAAGCATCTCTGGGGCATCACGTGACCCAGATCTGTCTTCCCGCTTGACCAGCTATGAATTGGGAGCCCCAAGTGAGCAGGGTGAGCATGTGTTCACCGTGCATGAAGATGGGGAAGAAGGAGAAGAGAGCACTGCAGACTGTGCTGCAACCAGGAGGTGAAGAATTATTTAAGCTATCTGGTTAACAGCCATGGTTTAAATTTGTAGTTATGGACACAAACATTGTTAAGTTTGAGAGGGTGTCAGATTGGCCTGAGATGCATCATATGTAGGAAATTCTGTATGGAAGTGGAGAATGAGGCCTTAATATTTTCCTGCAATGAATGCAGTATGATTAAGGAACTTAGAAATTGCTGGAGACAGAAATGACAATAGTATCATTGTCCCAGATTCCCCCCTTTTCCCTCACAAAAGACAGAGACAATTGTTTGTTGTTGTGCTCAGATTGGCAATTAATTTATTTATATATCATAATTCCATGTTCTATTTCATCATCTTTTATTATTATATCTCTCACATTTGCATTTATTTGCATCCATATATCAATCACTGATCATCCCTCTTTCTTTGTCTTTTTTGCTCCCCCCAGGTGAAAACCTGGGTGCCTTCTTCTTCTCTTTCTGTTAGGTAACGGTGAAAACCGAGACTGCTTTCCTCCTTCAGCTTCTTCTTCTTTTCATCTTATTCTTTTTTCTATCCCCCCTTCCCTCCTACCTCCCCCATTTTCCCCACTAGCCAGTCTCCAGCTTGGGTTGGATGACCGGCTTTCCCCTCAATTTAGGGTATTTTTCTCTCTTACTTCAGAGGAACTCCTTCCCAGTCCTTCTCTCTCCACCTTTTTTTTTCTTATGCATGCCTCCTCTATGTTTCTTTAAAACCCATCATTTCTGTATTAAACATGTCTATGGCTAGATCTGACAGATGCACACCATCCAACTGGTAGAAATCTTCCACCCACTCTTCTACACCCCGCAATATTACCTGTCCTCCCATTTTCCTTATCAGTGTTCCTACCCTTCTGTTCATCTCTCTCCTGGCCCTATCCACAGCTCTATGGCTGTGGTTCTGTCTCCAAACCCTTCTTGGGATCATATCCGACCAGGCCAGGCATACTCTAGGTCACCACTGTTGTATTGTCACCAAGTCCCTTTTTAGCTGTATGCATGTGTCCACCCATGGCTTACCCCCAAGGTCGTTACCCCCTAAATGTATTATAATTAGGTCTGGAATGGGGCACTGCTCCTTCAGCGCTTTCAGTGTAGGGATCAGTTGTGCCCATCTCATCCCCCGGATGGCATGCCAAACCAACCTACATTGTCTCACATCTTAGTACAGTTGTTTTCCCCTGGCCTTTTTATCAGCACTCCTTTCTGCCCAATAAATATAAGAGTGGCCACAGATCCAGACTTTGGTGATCCTCCCTCTTCCTACAGGGTTTAAGCAAAATAAATATCTTATATATAATCTTATCTTCCTTTTCCACAATATAATCTTTCCCTGTCCCCTCCTTCCCCCACGTGGCTCCAAATCTGCAACAAAAAACGCAGTTGAAAAGTTAGTTTCCATATGGCAGTGCTCGGATGTATGTCTCATAACTGGCAGACCACCAGCACCCCTTTTCCAAAATATTATTCACTGTTTCACCCACCGCTTTCCACTGTGAGGTGGCCCCTATCCATAAGGAATGGGATGAGTAATTAGCTGGATCCTCCCCCAAGAATTGCATGCCTTTTTTGAGCAGGGCTGTGACTTGGTAACCTGTGACCTTCCTTCCATCTCCATGCATGAATAATTCTCCTGTCCTGTTCACATGCTCTGCGGCGAAAGCCCACAAAGCCCTCACTGGGCAAACTGCACCCTCTGTGTGCTTTTTTAGTGTTACCATGCAGCCGTGCCCCTTTTGGTCCATCTTTGACCTCTTAATCAGGATTAGTATCTCCTTCATTCACCAGCTTATATCTTCCCATTCCAATCCCCCTTCCTTTTCCTTACTGCTGTGGCCCACCACTTCGCTCTCTCTCATGGCCCCTGCAAACATTACCACATAAATCGTATGGAATAGCTAGGCTTTGGCTTTTGATCTGCAGATTGTTGGTAAGACATCCTTTAGTTTTGCAAGCCACTGCTCCTCTATTGGTCTTCTTTTATCCATGGCTCCTTGTTTTAACCTACCCCACCCCTGCATCATCCTTCTAATGAACATTGATTTTGCCTGGTCCTCCCAACCTTTTAAGCTGCAAACTACACTAATCCCTGCCAAATAGACCCCCATTGTGGTGTGGGCTGTTCCTCTTTGCCATTGTTCTACAGTGAACTTCCCTAATTGCTCTTCTGTGAGTGGCCTACTTACCTCCATGTGGTGTGTTGTCCTGAATGTTTGAAACACTCACCAGGCCCCATTGTAGGCCCTCAGAGTCCGTGGTGCCCATGAAATGTGAAACAATAGTTCTGGTCCTTCTTGCCAACTCCCAGATGTTCATTGGTATGGGTGTTTGTGCTCCTATGCTGTTGGTGCCAGCTTCTGGAAGTGATCCAGCTGCAGAAGGGAAAGACTGTCAGCCAGGGTATTGTGTACCCCTTCTATGTGTTTCACTCTGAATGACATGTTCAGTTGCAATGCCCTTAGCACCATAAGTCACAAGACCTGCATGACCATTTCTGACCTGGCTCCCCTGTTGTTTAATACCTCTACTACTGCTCTATTGTCACACCAAAATGTCATTTTCTGATTCCGTAATTCCTCCCCCCAAACCAGGGTGCAGGCCCAGATGGGCATGATCTCCGACAATGTTATATCTTTTACCTTACTGTCCCTCACCCAGTCTGTAGGCCATGGTTCTGCAAACCATCTGCCCCTCAGATAGCCCCCCATGCCTAGGCCCCCTGCTGCATCCGTGTAAAGATTGAGGTCTGTGTTATAGACCCATTCCTCCTGCCAGAAAGAGCAGCCATTATATGCCCAGAGGAATACCTCCCATACCTTAAACTCATCCTTGACTCCTTTTGTCATGTCTACCCAGTGGTGTGGTCTGTTCACCCCAACTGTAGCCCTTGCTAATCTTTTAGTGAAAGCCCTTCCTGGCCCTATAGCCCTGCATGTGAAATTCAGATGTTCCAATACCTGTTGTACCTGTTTTAATTGTACTTTTCTTCTAATGGTATGTATCTGAATCAGTTCCTTCAGTTTTTCCACTTTTTTGTCCAGAAGCCTAAATATTTCCCCCGGACCATCTATCTAGATACCCAGAAATTCTAACACCTTACTGGGTCCTTCTGTTTTTTTCTGGTGCTAATGGAACCCCCAGCTCTTTGCACAGCTCTTGAAAACTGGCCAACATTCTTTCTGTCTCTCTTCTCCCACTGCCTATAAAAAGGAAGTCGTCCAAATAGTGAATAACTGTTTTCTAACCCTTTTTTTCTTGAAATATCCACTGTAGACAGGTGCTGAATGTTTCAAATGTCACACATGCCATAGAACACCCCATAGGCATGGCTTTGTCAAAATAGTACTGTTACCCTATTTTAAACCCCAACAGGTCCCAATCTTCTCTCCTAACTGGAAGTAATCTGAAAGCGGACACTATATCTGTTTTTGCCATCCATGTATCAGTAGTTGCCTGGATGATCTGGAATGCATCTTCTAATGTTGCATATGTCACTCTACTATATTCCTCCCCAATCAAATCATTCACCAAATCCCTTCAGGAAAGGATAGGTGGTGAATCACCCTGTATTCTCCTTCCTTTTTGGGGGGAACCAAGCCCAATGGAGAGATCCTCATATTCTGCAATGGGGGGGGGGTATTAAATGGTCCTTCTACTCTCCCTGCCTCCTTTTCCTTCTCTATCTTTTGTTTTAACATTTCTTCTCTCCCTTTTACCGAGCTGAGGTTGCTTGCCTCTTTCCCTTGTCTTGGGCCTTCATACTGCAGTGAGAAACCTGTGCAAAAACCTTTTCCAATCATCTCTGCCATTTTTATATTCGGATATCTGTCCAACCAACTTTTCCATGCCTCTATCCTGATGGGGGTTCTGGCTTCACTAAATTGCTCCCTTGCTTTCTTCCCTTTTCCCATCTTGAATTCTCCCCTTTTGCTCAGTGCTTGGCCTCGCAGGTCAGTGATTTTGACTTCCTCTACTCGCATGCCCCTACCCCTCCCCTGTGTTCCATGCCTGCCCCTTATACCCCTGTCCTCATGAAAAAAACTGTTGGCCTGAACTTTGACCCCAAGATCCTTGGGCTCCCTGGGCCCATGTCGTCCTGCATCTGCTTGCCGGATGTATTCCCCCGCATTTCAAACATGCGTGCCAAAAACAACATTGTAGCCAAGAACAAAAGGCCCTATTGTAAGCCCAGCAACACCTCTGGGTCATGGCTCCTTTCTTCCCCAAATCCCCTTCAGGTGTGGAGTGATCGGTTACATAATCTGTCCACAAGTCTAGTTGCTTTGTGTCCCATCTTACATCCCCATATGTCGCCATTCTCTGCCAAAAGAATTTGTCATAGTATATCCACCCCAACCCCCCTTTTGCCTTTGCCCGCCTTATTATTAGGGAGTATGTGATGAGTGGGATGCCCTACTCCGGCTTCTTTTCCAATACTATGGCTGAAAATTTAGCAAAACCTACAAACCACCCATCCCATGTCTTCCCTTTTGTGAATTTGTCCTCCTCTTTCTTTCCTAACAAGACTACTGCTGCTGCCATTTCACTCTTGCCTATATTCTCTACTTCTTCATATTTCACTGCTGCTTCCTGGCTTACTAAAGTGAAGATATCCACATACTCTCCATTCCAGGTTTTTCTTTTGTGGCCAGTGGGGCGTGTTCACCTACCCTCATCCCAGGGGCACCTATCTCTTTTGTCCCTTTCCCATCTTTCTTTGTACCTCCTTCCTTTTCCTTTGGTACCTCTTTTTCTGTCCTAATCTCTGCCAGTGCTAACTCCATCTGCCATAAACCCCTGACCCAAGTGCTTACACAGTTTGGATTATATACTCTTTGATACTGTCACCCACTGAGCTGGGTGCGTTAACTGTGGCCTTGTCTGTTCCTTGTTGTCTGCTGACTTCCTGGCGCCCCATTATGGTCCCCTGTGGTTGAAGGGGTGGTTGCACCACTAGCAGCTGTGGAGGAACCACTATGCCCTGGGGATCTGGTCTGGGTTCCCCTGGGGGGGCCCTGACCTGGTCCTGGAGAGGTACTGGTGGTACCGGTCAACAGGCTGCAGAGGTACTGGATCAGCCACCTTGGTGGGTCCCACTGTCGGTGGTTGTACCCTGGTTGGGCTGCATGGCCTTTCAGCCATCCATTTCCCTCTGCCTCCTTTACCCTTCCCAGCTTTCCTTTTCTCCCCAGATCTCCCTGGTTCCTCCCCTTCCACCAGCTCCCACATTCTGTTGGCTTTTTTCACCAGTTCCACTATAGCCTTGTAATTGTTTTCCTTTGAAGGCCTGCTCCTCTTTGGTGCCATATCCCTTGTTCCTTTCAAACTGTGAAGACAACTGAGAGAAGAAACAAGATTTTCATTATTAAAATTGCTGTCTACTGTAGTCATTCTTATGGCCAGGTCCTCTATTAAACAGTTGCCTAATGGTAACAAAACATTGCCCCCTCTCTCTCTTTTTTTTTGCATGGGCCTTCCTCCATCACAAGTGGTTATAAACAGGCCCTTTCCAGGTGATCTTGTTGTTCTTCCAGTCTCCCCTGCCTGCTATCCCCTTCTTCCCATCCCCCACCCGCCAGGTCCCTTATCTCTTCCCATGCCCCTACACCACCCAGCCTCAGGCTGGTCATAACATTCACGCACCTCGGGCGCCCCTCTTGTGGGCTTCCAGGCCTAAGCCTCTCTCCCCTTGAAAGCTCTCACATGCCTCTGCTGCTGTCCACCCCAGGCCAGTTCATTCCCCTTCCCATGCCTGCCCTGGCGAGCTTCAGGCTGATAGTCACCTTCACGCACTTCAGGTGCCACCTCTTGTGTTTTTCCAGGCCTAAAAGAAAAACTTCTCTCCCCTAGCACGCTCTCACATGCCTCAGGCTGTAGCCCCTCCAGGGTCCGTTCATTCACCCTTTCCCTTGTCTGGATTCTGTGGCTGCGCCACATGGCCTCTTGGCCTAACTCTTATCCCCTCCCCTTGAGGGCCCCGCTTTTATTAGGCCCACTCCCTTTCATGGCTACCACCACCATGCTTCTTGTATCATAGCCTCTTAGGGCCTGAGCCTCCCCCCCCCTTCCCACCCTCGCAAGCCTCTGGTGGTATTCCCCTTTCTTCAGCAATCCTGCCTGCATGGGCTGCCCCCCCAATGCACATTGTCCCCTTGTCGGTCAATGGTAAACCTGTTACCACCTTGTAGGAAAGACCCTTGTGGCTGGACCACGTGGTCCTGTGGGCGTGTGACATCACGCCATATGTTGTTTTTTTACCATGCTAGCCCATATATTCTCCTTTCCAGGGCAACCAGGCCACAAATTAGTTGCCTCATCCTTCAGTTTTCAGTCCCCCGGTTTCCTCCCTCCCCCATAACTCCTTAATTGTCCCCTACTTCCATTTTTGAGCCCCCACTCACCTCGCAGCCTCCACGTGGCATGTGATGTCATGCCATGTGGCTGCCCGCATCTGTCCCATGCTGTCTTTCTATGCTAGGCCTCTTCCAATCAGATCTACCACACGCTGCCACTTCTCCGATCCACCAATTCACTATCCGACTTAATTCTCCCCCAATAACACACCAGGGCCATTGCAGGCCCCATGCTACCTCCTTTCCAGGCTACAAAGCCCCTTTTTCACTGCTGTGGTCCTCCTTAACATCCTGCTCCCTTGGCTCTTCATTGCTAGGCCAAAATTGGACAAACCCAGCTGAATGCAATGTGATCCTCCCTCTTACTGGCATTCCTTCAGCCTCATTTGTCCTGTACAATTTCCCTATCAGCTGCTCCTTTCAGTGCTTCACCTTTCTCTACAAAAAACCTCGTAAGCTGTGCTTTTCTGGGATTCAGAGCCAGAAAGACTCTCTTGGGCTGGTGATACCATTCAGGCTCAGTTCCCTTCCTGCAGCTCTTCCTCTCTGCTTCTCCAAACACTTTGTTATCACTGCAATATGCAAACCTCGATAAAACTATGCATATACAATTGAAAATCAGTATCCAACTGCAGACTTCACCTCTACTCCACAACCATACAATTTAAAGTCAGTTCTCTACTGTAGCGCTTCCAATCTGCTTCCACAAAAAACATTTTTTATTGCTGAAATATTCAAACCACCTTAAACTATGCATTTCTTTCTCACATTATTGACTACTTAGCTTCTCACAATTTCTAGCTTCCTGATTCTCTTTCTTTACTTTTAATTATTATATATTATTATTTGGTATATAGATATATATATATATATTTTTTATAACATCCTCATCCATATTATTTGTTTGTTTCTTCCCTCTTTATCTTGGTGCACAAACCTTCCAATTAATCTGCCAGTCTGATGTGCTGCAGTTTCAAGTAGCTCAAATCAAAACCCGAGCAAAAGTGGCTGAGCCACCCCTGTGCTGCCCATAATGTACCCCTCTTTCCCCTTCCCTTCCTGTTGCTTGGCTATTGTTCTGTCCCTTGCCCCTCCCCTTCCCTCTCCCCTTCCCTTCTGAGCACACCATCTTGATGGAAAGGGAAGGGTGCACCAGGACAACATGGTCTGCCCCTTACAGGGCAAACTCCATTAAAACAGACTAAAATATTGCAGAAGTCAGAGATAGCTATAAATAATGAGATTGGTTGTGGGGAAGGAATGTCACAGGACACCAGAAAAGAGGAAGAGGACAGGAACAGGAGGCTACGGAATGGGAAACTGAACAAAGAAAATATAAGAAAGGGAGGGGGCGAGCTATGGTATTTAACCTGGCCCTCCAAAATAATTTTAAGCCACTGTTATTATTATTGAAGCAAGACAATGGTGGAAATGACCAAAATCCAACAAAGGATCAAATGATAGAAGCAGAGAATAACAGTATGCCAGAATGTAATGCACAAGCACAAACAAATGAACATAAGTCATTCACAAGCACAAACAAACATAAATCAGGTACAAGTACAATCAAACATAAGGCATAATGAAGCAGAAGTATGCATACAAAGGGGTAGTATGGATGATACAAATGAAACTTTCCTAGCAAAGGAGAGAGAAGGCTGCAGAGAAAGAAGAGTAGGGAACCAGAATGAAGAAACTAATGGTGCTCATGTGATGGATGTAGCAGATTCTGATATGGAAGTTAATGAGTCAGGGAGAAATACAATTGGGGAAAGGGGTAGTAAATGGCGTATGTCCTGGGTAACTAAATTATAAAATATACTGACAGGTACACCGCAGGCAGAAATAAGGAGTGTGTTACTTTGAGTTATTTCTCAGGGGCAAAGATTGGGATATAAAATATGTGTTAAAAGACATTATGAAAGAAAGGGATGGATTTGTAAAAGTGATTCTCCATGTGGGAGTAAATAATTTAGGTTGTCAAGGAACAACAGAATTTAGGAATATATGGGGGTAAGCAAACAGATTTAACTGTAGGGAGTATTTTTTTATAAATTTTACCTGTACCAAGGGAAGGCACCTTTAATATGGATAAACATAGGGAGATAAATAACTGGTTATGACAATGGACCTTTCAAGCGGATATAGGATGTATAACTAACTGGGAGGAATTCCTAGATAAATCAGAGTACTATTGTTGCAATGGATTACATCTAAGCAAAAGGGGCAGTAGGAAATTGGGTTTAACATTAAGGAAAACTATTGCTAAGGCTTTAAACTGGTCAGCAGGGGGAGAGGGGATGGGAAGTGCTGTAATAAAGTTAGCAGGGCATCGGACATTAACACTGGAAAACACAGTCATTATAATAAAAGACATACTGAACTCAAAGTGTGGACCCTGAATGCAAGGCATTTGACTATAAGCAAAAAATCTAAATTAGAAAGGTTACTAGCAGAAGAAATAGATATTTGTATGATGACCTAAACTTGGTGGGAACAGAGTGGGGACTGGAACAGAGAGATAAGTGGTTATCAGCTCTTCTCAAGGGATAGGGAGAATGAAAGAGGAGGTGGTGGGGTCATACAGTATATGTGAAAAGTCATATAAACATTACATTATGCAATAGAATTACCCAGTCAAATATAGAATCTGTATGGTCAGCCATTCAAGGGATGTCTAATAAAAATGTATATATGGGGTTATATTATAGAGTTCTAGGAACTCACAGGGAGATAGATGACAGCCTGGAGGTTGAGATAAGTGAAATGGCTCAAGAAAGAGATATTACAGTCACTGGTGATTTAACCATCCTGAGATCAAATGGGACCAAATGAAGGAATTCGATACCAGAAATAATAGCTTTTTGGATATGTTAAAAACAGCAGGGTTGAATCAGCTGATATACAAGCCAGCAGGAGGAGAGAATGTTCTGGACCTCATAGTTACCAATAGAGAGGACACTGTGAGTAAAATAAAGATAAGAGAGAACCTTATCAACAGTGACCATAATATTAATGAGTTTGTCATAAGGAAAAAATGATCTGTGGAGTATGGGAAACCACTTTAGTTAAAAACTATAAGAAAGCTAATTTTCCCAAGGTTAAACAGAATATATCAAGATGGAGTTTAGAAAAAAGACTTTGCAGGAAAGAGTGTTAATAGTATGTGGACATTGCTAAAAAATAAACTTATAGGGTTGGAGGAATTATATATTCCTAATAAGAAGATGTATGACAGGAGAGGAAAAATATCTGCCTGGTGCACAAAGTACTAAGGATTAGTGCACAAAAGAAGAAAGCATTTGTAAAAATGAGAGCTGATGGAACACCAGCTAATAGAGAACATTACAGAAATGTATTTAAAAAATTGAAAAAATCAATTAAGGTTGAAAGGAGCAATGTGGATTTTAACCTAGCACACACGAAAGATAATAGGAAGGGCTTCTCTGCTTATATCAACACTCAAAACAAATGGAGTAACCAAATAGGTCCTATAATAAGAAAAGGCAGGGGAAATACAGCACCCTAAGGATATGGCTGGGGCTTTTAATATATATTTTAGCACAGTCTTTGAGGTAAATGATGACAGTGAAGTTCATATTAATGATCATATCTGTGAGCTCGTAGACCTAGTGGTTCGGGTAACAGAAATAAGGGATTTAATAAATAAACTAAAAGCTAATAAATCTGCTGGCCCTGACCATATTAGCCTTAGGCTTGTTAAGGAAATAGCTGATTACATACAATGTCCCTTGGCCAGGATTATTAACTAATCTTTTAGAACTGGGGAGATACCTGATGACTTGAGGCAGGCTACAATTATCCTGCTTCATAAGAAGGGAAATAAATCTGAGATATCTAATTATAGACCAGTCAGCCTAACATCAATTCTCAGCATGTTATCTAAAACATTGTTAAAATGCAAAATTGAAGAGAATCTAAGGATTCTAGGATGGGAAGATAGCAAGCAACATAGCTTTAAAAAGAACAAAGGGTGTAACACAAATCTCATATGCTTCTATGAATATATTAATATGAATGTGTATAAAAACATATCTATGGACATTATTTACCTTGATTTTCAGAAAGCATTTGACAAGGTACCCCATAACTGTCTATTAAAAAAATTGGGGAAATTGGTATAGATAGTAGACTAGTGAGATGGACCCAAAATTAGCTACACAGTAGATCACAAAAAGTAAAAGTTCTGGGGGAATACTCAGATTCTACTGTTATAACTAATGGGGTGTTACAGGGCTCCATGTTAGGATCAGTCTTATTCTCATTATATATAAGTGATCTACACTTGAATATTACCAATAAAGTGATTGAATTTGCAGATGATATTAAGATCGGTGGACTGGTAGCAAATGTAAACCACAAATCTGAAATGATAAAAGGCTTGGAAATAATAGAAGGGTAGTCCCATGGAAACAAAATGCCATTAAGCATTCACAAATGTACAGTGATGCATCTGGGTAAACATAACATACAGCAATCATACACGTTGAATGGTAAAAAGCTGAAAGTAAGCATATTGGAGAAAGACTGTGGTGTAGTAGTGGACCATAAGTTGAATTTTAGGGACCATAAGACAAATGTAATTAAGAGAACTAACTTCATGATAAACAACATAAAGAGAAGTTTTATAAATAAAAGTGTGGGATGTATTTTACCGTTATACAAAATGTATATAAGACCGCACATGGACTATGGGTCAGAACTTTGGAACCCATACACACAGGATGAGATTGATAGAGTGGAGAGAGTACAGAGGCAATTTACTGAAATAATAGGTTCCTTGAAAAACATTAGTTCTAGGGATAGACTGAAAAAAACAGGTCTATTTACCTTACAGCAAAGAAGAACCAGAGGTGATCTACTGGCTGTGTATAAAATTATTAACAATACAGGTCTACGGAGTGAAATGGGGATTATGTTACGGGAGAAATCTATGGACCTGAGAGGACATAAAAGACAGGTCACGTTAGGCATAGTCAGAAATAACAGTAGGCATGTTTCATTCATAAATAGAGCAGGGAGATTATGGAATAAATTGCCTAACAATATAGTAGACTCCAGTTCCATAACTGTTTTTAAAATACAAGTGGATAGTTGGTTAATAGAGAACACTTCTATATGGACCCACTAATGTGGGGAATGGTACATGTCAGCAGAATAACCTTCTTCCATTCTATAAGCTAGTATAAGAACCAAGTATAAGCACTCGCATCCCCACTTTTGAGCAGCTTCAATTTTCTGGCATATATATAAAAATACACAGCCAGCCCAGTGGCACTGAGGGTTGAGGTGCTGGATGCCACACCTCGCACCACACAGGCGACCCTGGTTCAGGAATGAGCCCGGGTTGTCGGGGGTCAGCAGGGGAGGAGAAGGATTGAGCATCCATTGGACTGCTCTCCTTCTCCAGGGAGGAGGGAGGGTCGCCATCGGTGTTCTGCTGGCCCCTAGCGGTGGCTGGGGGTGAGCACTGGAAAAGTGGCAAGACTAGAGGGGTCATGCTGGAGCTGATGCCTGGTCAGAGTGTGTGCGGAAGTGCGTGCGCTCAGGAGCTTAGGTGTCATTGCACGCCACAGATGTCGGGGCAAGAAAAAGCGGAAAATAGGGCACCAGTCATGGCGGCATGATGGCCGTCTCCATGGGGGGAAGCTTGTTCAGCTACAAGGGTACATGGCAATACTGGATCCTAACTAAGGAGGGTATAGCTAGGGGAGGAGCTCCCCTCAACTCCGCCGTGGGGGAAAGCCACAGGGGTTGCTGTGGGACCCGAATAGGAGCCGAGAAGAATCCCCAGAGGTGGCAGCCTGAGACCCAAGGAGGATGACTGACGCCTTGAGGTAGGCAGACTGGTGGCCCAAGTGGGGCAAAAAATAAAAAATTAAAAATAATAATAAATGCATTACCCAACAAAATGCAGATTAAAACAATTCTATTTTTCATGTTTTTTTATAGAAAAATGTCAGTGCATATGAAAGTACCTGATAGATATTTATACTCCTATTATAACTGGGATTCTACTTCTTAAATCAGTTCTTCTAATGCATATACAGTCAGACCTGGTTAATCCACGACTTATCACTCTGTAAACCTGAGTTTCCAAACAACTTTAAGCACAAACTGATTTGCCTCCACTTTAAATGCCTCAATGATCCGAATGTCTCTGCATCCAAATCCATTTGCCAATATTAAAAAAAACTGTACTTCAATGGCTTTCAGTCTCTTTAATTGATTTCTCCATGGCGTGCTTAAGTAGGTGTTACTGAGTCTCCCCTGCGATGTGCGATGGGGTGACTTTGCGCTTAGTGTCAGTTACTTAAGCACATTCCACCATAGAACCAGCAGCTGTCGCAAAGGGCAGTAAGCAATCTGTCAAAAGTTAATTATGTGGCCATGCATGATAAAAGCTCAGTGCTTACAAAGATTAGTAGTATTGCTGACCGTTGCTGAGTAAACATAGTGGCAACCAAGCGGGGTGGAACCGCGATCTCTATTTTCCAAAAAAGAGACATGGATGCTGTTGTGTCTGCTGAAAGTGATCCACCTGATCCACACACTGATTCTCCTTGACATTAAAAAGTTCATCAAAACACAATCAGCTGCTAACATATGCCAAGCCCATATCCAGGACTACTTTAAAAAGTGAAGTGAACAGAATAGCTTGAATTGCCTTACCAACCTTAGTGACCTTATCTTGAGTTATCCTGTGTCTGTTTGTGTGAGCGTATGAGTGAGCGAGTGTGTGTGTGTGTGTATGTTTAATCCATCAGAATGGTACTGTAATTTGTGCAATATGAAATGTCTATGGCAATGTTATGGTAATTTTGCTATTTTTTTGTATTGATATTCACTATTGCAATGCATATCGGATAAATAAATCAGATATTGATTTTAAGTGGGTTGTGACAAGTTTCTCCCATTGGTGCCATCATAACTGATTAATCCATTGATTTTTTTATCCAGACAGAATGGGCTCCATACAAACAGTTCTGGGTTAACCAGGTTTGACTGTAGCAGAAAATTAATAGAAGAAGGAGACTGTCACGGTCAATGCATCAAAATAAATTTAGGCTGTAATTATAACACTGGGGTGGGAAGGGGGCTGGCGAGCTGAGTATGTTAACAAATACAACTGCCCATAGTAGGTATATCTTGTGGGGAGCAGAGGACCAAGAAATGTGGCCACACACTGGTCTTCTAGAGGGACAGACAAAGCAGGAGTCTGAAACACCATTACCACACTTACAACAGGTAAGTCACAAGTTGCCTGAATTATTACTGGTTGGTAGTTAGACTCTTTCCAGGCTTTCTTGTGCTACTTGGAAAGCAGTGCTTTGTGCTTGTTCCCTGTTCTGCTTTCTCTTTTTTTCACAGCAGGAGCGAGGAGTCCTATTAGTAGAGGAGCCTGCACTGCAGTGACTAAAGACAGCGATCCCTGCAGAGGGCTATCACTACGGCATTGAAAAGGTGGAGCTAACATGAAAAAACAGGAATCAAAGGTGTACTAAAGGAGAGGAGCTTGACAGAGAAATAAGGGAATGAAAAACTCCACCGGATATTATTTATTTTGCTAGTCTGGTGAAAAAAAATATTAAGCAGTTTATAAATGACTGTATTGCAATTTAAAAAATTGAAAAAATCATTTCTGAGCATGCTCAGTAAGCACTACAATAAAGGTGTATGAAACAGAAAAAAATCCTACTTCATATGGGAAAATGCCTTCTTTGTATGGCTGCCATCTTGTTTTTAGTTTGCATGAAAAATTCAAATTTAGAAACCTCCCAAAATGATATTCTGTGGAGGAAACAACACATGAGGCTTGCTTATTGGGACACTATAGGTGCATTCTGCACTTTTCTGGTCAAAAACTTCCCTTAGAATGTGTTTTATTTAGCAATGTAATTCTTTGTGTCAGCATCATACGATACTGATTTGTAAAATGAGATACGAAGTAGGATCCTACTTCGCGAGCCCACACTCCATGAAAAATTCTTTTTTGCAAAAAAAAAAATGTCTGCCAATATTGGGGTGCCCAGTCCAATGCTGGCACTAGATGCTAGTGTTCTCAACTGAATTAATTAGAGCCCCACATTGCCAACATCGGGGTGCCCAATCCCCATGTCAGTGCTAGATGCCAGTGTCCCCAGCTACATTGCCAACATCAGGGTGCCTAATCCCCATGTCGGCAGTAGCCCCAACCAAGGTGGAACACTGGGAAGCCCACCCCCAGTGTCATGAAATGTTTGCTTGTATACTTGAAAAAAGAAAACAGTCCCCAGACATGATTTTTTTTTGCATGCTGTAAAAAAGAAAGGTCCCTCATCATCTCCCTGTCCCCCCTACCCATCCTGACCCTCCCACTGAGCAACCCACCACCCCACACCCCCCTTGCCCTATACTTACCACCAGAGATCCTCTTCTGTCATCCTCTGTGGACTGGGACATGTCTGCACTCTTAAAAGCCAAACCATGAACTGAAGAATCAAGGTATGTGCTGTATAGTGGCTGACAATGGTGCTTTGAACTTATGTTGATATCTCAGCCATTTTGCCATATTTTTTCACCAAATTTTGTATAAATACAATGGAAATGAATTCAATGGATGCACATAACTCAGTCATTTTTAAGAATGTTCTCACCACATTTTGAATATGGCCTCTTTGGGACCCCACCTTATGAACACTGGCACTGTTATTTTGTTACTCAGTCCTGAAAGGTAATTTTGTGGTCACTGAGCGGAACCACCTTTCGGGATCAAGTTAACTAAATAACAGTGCCAGTGTTCATGAGGTGGAGTCCCAAAAAGCACATGTTGTAAATCTGGTGAAAAAATTATGAAAAACACCAAGATACACGAGGTTGTTTAAATTTTGCTACACACGTGTGTACGTTTGGCAATTTTTAATATTTTCACTCCAAATTTTCAACATTGCCACTTTTAATACCACCTCATGAACAGAATAGCTGTCATTTTTCATATCCTGCCTGAAATGTGTTTTCACTCCTGTGGCACAGAATCAATCAATCAGTCTTTATTTTACCAGGCAAAACACCACTGAGCGAGCTCATTTGCAAGGTGGACCTGGACAAATGCACTTAAAAGGAAACAATATACAAAGGAAAAAGATGGGTGTACAATCAAGGAATACAATTGTAGAAGAGGAAATATAACATAGTACAGTAGTAGGCAAAGTCTATATAAGCAAATATGCAAGAGGCTAAGAAAAAAAATATTGTCAGTATACATTATTGTACAGTATGTACATGAACAGTTCAGGAAAAGGGGTAGAAGGGGTGACAGGGAGAAGAAGGGAGAAGGAGAGATAAACAGGGAATCACAAGGCCTCGGGATGGATGTCCGACACTTATTTCACTGGTCTCTGGGGGTGGGCAGTTACAGGATTCTATAAAGGAACAAGACAACAGCTTTTTGAAGGCAGAGAAGGTTGTCTGGGCAGCCAGCTTCAGAGTTTTTTTGTAATTCATTCCATAGGTGAGGGAGTACATAGCTTATAGATGCTTTACCAAAACATGAATTAACTTTAGGAATGTATAAGGAGATAAATGAGAGGCTGCGCAAGGAGTAATTGCCTGCAGCACATAGGGGCAAGCAGTCAGAGATATACTGGGGAATGGAGAATGGCCCATATGCTGTACAAAATCACCTTTCAGGACTGATTAATGAAATGGCAGTGCCAGTGTTCATGAGGCGGGTTCCCCAAGAGGCCATGCTGAAACTTTGGTGAGGAAATTCCTAAAAATGACCGAGTTATGTGCGTCCATTGAATTTATTCAGTGCGTGAGCTTAACTTCAGTACTTTTCAATATTTTGACATCAAATTTTCAGCATAACCATTTTATCACACCATCTCATGAACAGTACAGCTGCCATTTTTCACATCCTGCCCAAAATGTTGTTTTTTTTTGCACATGTGGCGCAGAATGGCATTGCAGTTTCGCATTATTAAGTTTTGCCTTGCATTTCACAATTTCTTTGTACCGGGATACATGTGGTGGGGTAATAAGGTGACTATGCTGACAATTTGGTCACTGTTATATGTGCATCTATGGAGGGATTGGAGCACAGGGTCCAAAGGACCCTGAGCTCCCACAGTAAAATAAAGACACTATTATACTATCTCAAAAAGTAAGGAAATTCATTGCAAAAAACTCCATTAATGCATCAGTTAGGGTTCTTACTAAAGCAACAAAAGCAGGGAACTGTGGCATTAGGGTTTTCAGCCCTAACACCCTACCACACCATGCAGACACTGACAGATGTTGGGGTGTGCCTTGGGGTCATCGACCCTAATGCTCACCCCATTCCATAAGTAAATAAGCTGAGATGGGCACAGTATAGGAGAATGGGGTAAGTGTTAGGGCTGACAATCACAAGGCACACCCTCAACGCCTGTCAGAGTCTGCAGGGTTGGAGTGAGGTGTTAGAGTTGGAAACCCTAACACCACATTTCCCTGCTTTTGTCACTTTAGTAAGAACCCTAACTGATGCAATAACAAAGTTCTTTTGCAATGAATGTCTTTACTTTTTCAGATAGTATAATCATAACTTAATTTGTGGGCCCTGCACTCCCATCCCTCCATAGATGTGCATGTGTATGTACTGTAGGTGTGGAAGGTCAGGGCCCTTCCAGGCTCTGCACTTTCATTTATAAGACAGAAGTGACCAAATTGTCAGCATAGCCATCTTATTACCCCACCTCATGTCCCCTGGTACAGAAAAATTGTCAAATCTGCCAAAATATAATTCTGCACAATTGCAATGCCATTCCACACCACAGGTGTGAAAACACATTTTGGGCAGGATTTGAAAAATGACAGCTATGATATACATGAGGTGGGGTAATAAGAAGGCAATGTTGAAAATCTGGGGTAAAAATATCTGACATTTCCAAAGTTACGAGAAGGCTCAGTGAAATTGCAATGAATGGTCATAACTTTGGCATGTTTTTATATTTTGACCTCAAATGTTCAATATAGTCTTCTTTTCTGACCCCACCTCATAAATATCGTAGGTGAAAATTTTCAAATTTGTGGCAAAACACCATTCTGCATCACAAGTGCAAAAACTCATTTCAGGCAGGATGTGAAAAATGACAGCTATAATGTTCATGGGGGGATATGAAAAAAATGGCTATGTTGAATATCTGGAGTCAAAATATAAAAAATTACCAAAGTTATGTGTGTGCATAGAAACAGCTCAACAACTGCTCATAAATAAGTCATTTTTCGGAATTTTTTCACTAAATTTTCAACATGGGATTTTTGGGACCCCAGCTCATGAACACTGTCACTGTCATTTAGTTAATCAATCCCAAAAGGTGATTTCATGAAGTGACTGCAAAATCACCTTTCAGTCCCGATTAATAAAATGACCGTCACAGTGTTCATGAGGTGGGGTCTCAAAGAGCCCATGTAGAAAATGCGGTGGAAAAATACCTAAAAATGCTAAGTTATGAACCTAAGTTCAAAATGCTATTGAAATACATTATACAGCTCTTACCTTGATTCCTCAGTTTGTGGTTCGGCTTTGAAGAGTTCAGACGTGTCCCAGTCCACAGAAGATGAAGGTGGACAACCTCTGGAGGTTAGTATAGGGTAAGGGGTGTGTGGGGTGGTGAGTGCTCAGTGGGAAGGTCAGGATAAGAGATGTGGATGGCAGAGATGACGAGGGACAATTTTCTTTTTTTCAGGGGAACAAAAGATGTCAGTGGACCATTTTCTTCTTTACAAGTCATAAATTATTATACATTTCAGGACACTGGGAGTGGACTCCCCAGTCTCATACACTGATGAGGGGAGACATCTCAGGACACTGGGAGTGGGCTTCCGAGTGTCCCACACTGGCAGGGGTCCTGCAAGTGCTGACACAGGGATAGGGCACCCAGCTATTGGCAAAATTATGACATTATTAAAATCACCTGAAATTAAGAAATCTACTACTAATAAAACCAAATAGCTAAACTTGCTAGCTGAACATCTTCATGAAAAATGTGAACAGACTACCCTGAGAGCCAAACTATTGTGGCTTAAAAGTATTAATTCATAGTCACCAGATGTTTAAACTCTCCATGGCAGTTCTGATGTTGAAATGCTGACCATAGCAACCAACTCAGGTAGCCAAACCCAAATGTCCTTTGTCATTAATTAATCTGGATAATTAGAAAATATTTGTGGTGATAGAAGAAAGCAATACCTCTTATGGGAAATCGTCCCTGAAACTGACTTCTGTCATTGCTGAAATAGCTATGGTGGCCCTGAAGTGCAAAACACACATCTAAAAAGTGAAATACATTCAAATATGTAGAGCAACAACAAAAACAATGTAATGAAAACAAAAAAAAGCAACAAAACCAATGTAAAGTGCCATGCCACAAAAAATAAAGTAACACAACTAGAAGAATTGTAAAGAATTTAAGAATGAATGCAAGCAAAATGGCTAGCACAACTATAAAGTGATAGCAAACAAAAAGCACAACACAACTAAAAAGTGAGTGCAAACAAAAAGCACAACACAACAAAAAAGGTAAATGAAAACAAAAAAGCACAAAACAAGAAAAAAGTGAATACAAACAAAAAAGTACATTACAATAAAATAGTGAATGCCAACAAAAAAGTACATTATAACAAAAAAGTGAAAGTGAATGCAAACAAGAAAGTACATTAGAACAAAAAAGTGAATGCCAGCAAAAAAAGTACATTACAACAAAAAAGTGAATGCAAACAAAATAGTACATTACAACAAAAAAGTGAATGCAAACAAAAAAGTACATTACAGCAAAAAAGTGAATGCCAACAAAAAAGCACAGCACAACAAAAAAGTGAATGCAAACAAAAAAGTTAAGAACTTGGTGCTATAAAAAGCTGGCCCAAAAGGGTATTTGCAAATGAATACATCTGGCACCAAGCATTCACTGGTGTGCATTGGCACCCTTCTCCCTTGCCCAATACCTTGCCAAGGACTTCCTAACACCAAGAATTCTGTAGTATTGAAAGGCAATCTGTTCCTACCCCATGCCAATCATTCCCTGGTGTCCAGTGGCACCCCCCCTTTCATCACCCCTCCTCCATGCCAAGCAATTTCTGATTCACAGTGGCATACTCCTACCACATCTGAATCCTATATCAATCAGTTCCTTGTGTTCAGTAGCACAACCTCCCTCTTCCTATTCTCTGCCAAGCATGCTCTTGGGTCCTAGGCCTCCTCCTTCAGTCTGTTTCATGCCAAGCACACCTTGGTGTCTGGTGCCACCTCACTCTCTCATTTCATCCCAAGCCAAATGGTCCATGGTGTCCAGAGACACTGTCTTTGCTCACCCTACACCTTGCTAAGCATTCCATAGTTTCCAATGCCACCTCCTTCCTCACCCCACCATGAGCCAAGCAGTCTGTAGTTTCTGGTTTGCACCCAAATCCACAATGTCAGAAGTGGATGTAGGCAGGGAGGATGATAGAGTATCTATGCAGATGTTCTCCTTCCAGGGGAGGCTCAAAGTGCTGTTTGCTGTTGATGTAGCTCCTGGTGGTTGCTTGAGGTAGTGTGCATGATATGAGTCACTACACTTTGAGCACACTCCCGTCCAAGGGTGCCATGGTATATGTGTCTTACAGAGGAAGACAGTGACACAATAAAGTGGGGAAAATGGCTGACTCACCTTTCTGGATGACTGTCTTTGTGCATTCAAGCCACCAGAACCTACTTGGCAATGTACATGCTCACCAGCCCTAGTCTCACAGAACTCAAGAAGCATCTCCTATATCTTTGGTGCTACAGAGGGGTTGGGGGGCCCCAGGAAGGGATATACCCTGACCAAGGATAACACTGGGAGTCAGGTAGCATTCCCCGGTGTCTGCAGTGAGCCCAGTGGTCAGGTGTATCATCCCATAGAAGGCCAGAAAGAGAGGCACCCTTTCTGCCAGGGAAATGAGGAACAATAATAAAGAAACATCTGTTCCACAAAATATATTATGGCATTATATAGTTGCATGAAACCATGTCATACAAGAACTTCTTAGGGACTGACCGTGCCACTGGAAATTCTCAACCATCTGCTGTCCTGAGGATTGCTTCTTGATTGTTGTTCAAATAATTTTTGAGTGGTCCTGTGATCTTCAGAGTTAGCCCATTACTCCCCCACTTCCCATATTCTAAGCACTACCTCCAGTCCAGTAGAACTCCTTTCCTAGCACCAGGTCACTCACTGCATGATCTGCCAACTGCTTGGAGCCCCGTTATCGGACCTTTGCTAGATCTTACATATTACTATCCCAATAAAAAGAAATCTACCAGCATATGGCTGGTGGGTTTGTACCAGTTTTGACCCCTACTACCTTACTGACCTTAACTATCTGCCCTGGCTATCATCTGTTACCTGCCGCACCCCTTTCATCTCCATGGCTTGCCCACTCCCTCCTCAGGGTGGGGCTTACTTGGTAATGTAAAACAAAAGAAGGCTTGAAGTCCATTGAGATTGTCCCCCACATTATGTGAGCTATTGATCCCTGGTTAGTTTGTTGTTAACCAGATGTCTAGACCCTTTTTAAATGAATTAAACTTCTTAGTATCAATTAATTCTTGGGGCAGGGTATTCCAAATTCTAGGTGCTCTTATGTAGAAAAACATTTTCCCTTTTGTTTGTTTTCACTTGCATAACCTCAAGCTGTTTGTTGTGCAACCTAGGGATAATGCATCTTTGAGAATGGGTAAGTCTGCACTGACACATGAGTTCTGGAGATTGTAAGATTTTCTGCAAGAAGAGAATATTGTCCCTACACCTTATGATGTATAGTGAGTGAAGGCCCATTTCCTGTAATCTGCAAAGATAATCTTTGGATGCTAAACGTGGGACCATTTTCACAACACGTCTCTGTATCTGTTCTTTTTTTTTCAAATTTAGTAAATGTTATTTGAAAATTTTCAGTTTCACAACAACAACTAGACATTAATGTAGAACAGGTCTGGAGATAGGTACATAATATAGTCACAGATGTCTCATGTTCAGAAGAGTTAACTAATACAATATAATTCTTAATAGACAAAAAAATTGAATAAATATAGCATTCCATGTCTACTACCATATCCCCCTTCCCTTCCCCCCTCACTTTCCACCCCTTACACCACCCCCCCCAGTATGCAACTATCATTTCTCCAAATTTAGGTAGTTATTATAAGAACATTGGCATTAACAACAGGGCATTACTGCATTGTTATAAAAGCACATGTATGCTAACCTTGTTATTTCCATTATTGATCAGATGGTCAACAGAGTATATAAAGGGGCCCAAATCCTTTGGTAATAATGTAGCCTTTTGGACATGTGAGCTATAATATTTTCCACTTGTAAAGCAAAGGGAATCTCATGTAACCATTCTGTGAGGGATGGAACACTCTGGTCAAGCCAGTGATGTAAAATTACTTTTTTGGCACATAATGATATAATGGCCATATGCTTATGTTGGTTGCCAATCAAAGAGCGCCCATATTCCCCTAAGATGTATATTTCTGGGGTGAAGGCATGTGAGAGGCCAAAAATAGGATCCAGTTTGGATTTAATAGCTGTCCACAATGGGGAGGCCTTTTCACATTCCCACAATATATGGAGTAGAGTGCCAGGATAGTTTCCACATCTTGAACATAAATTAGAGGAGAGCTTCCCCATTGTATGCAGCCTGACTGGGGTATAACATAAATCATGAATTACATAGAATTGTTGGAGATAATTCCTATCCCACTTTACATCATGGTATAGCTGGGACCATATTTTAGACCATGATCGAGTTACAGAGGGAGCAGGAGGTAATACATGATCCCAGAGACAATGTGGTTGACCCCCTAATTCTTCCATTGTGTACCGCAGGAGAAGATAGAAGGAGAGGAGATGAGATGAGATGAAATGAAAGAGAAGTTGAGATAGCTGATAGTATGAACCTGCTAGGTTATGATCCCAGGGTTCTGCACCAAAGTGATGAAGGAGCATATGTGATAAATGAATATATTTAAAACAGTAGGAGACAGGGAGATTGTGTCTAAGTCTTGCTTTCTGGAATGATAGCAACTTATAATCCTGCAGTAAGTCACTGACTTTTAGTTTAAAGTTGTTTGGCCATAAAGTATGATTGAGAGGTCTTCCTCCAATTTTAAAGTTGGGATTATTTATTATGGATTGTGATGTGTCCCGTACAATGGACATGTGAATAGTGGCACTGAGTTGGACATGTACACGTAGCATTGCCATGATGGGTGTAGCATGCAGACTTTTAGGAATATTTTTGATAGGAGCATAAATTAGTGTACAGAGATCAGCTCATGAGGAGAACAAAGTGGCTTTTCAATTTGAAGCCAGAAGGGGGAATAAACTGACAGGTCTGCATATGTTGGTTCTCTAGACCACTGCAGAAGGACCGAACAGGTGGTAGAGAAATAGTACAAAAGAAAATTAGGTACTTGTAAACCACCTTTGAGTTTACTTCACTGCAACTTAGAGAGGGCCCTCCTAGGTGTTTTGTTACACCATATGAAGTTGGATATTACTCTGTGTACTTGTAAAAACCAAAATTTAGGAGAAAAAAATTATACATTTGCAAGTGGTATAACAGGCAAAGTAAAACATTCATTTATACCACATTTATGCTCCCCCAGAGGGAAAGGGGGAGTAGGATCCAGTGGTTTAGATATATCTTTATTTGAGCAAGGACTTTATCTAGATTATACTGCTTCATATTGGAGCTAGAGCAAAAAAAGATAAATCCCTAAGTATTTCAGTTTGTCCTTGACCCATTGGAGGCCCAGATGAGATACATCGGAGGGTAATGTGTAAATACTGAGAGGCATTATTTCTGTTTGGGAGATGTTAAGTTTATAATTAGAAAACCTACCAAATTCCTCAGTGATCTCTAGCATGGCGGCGATCGATGCAGGAGGATATAATATGTGCAGAAGTGTGTCGTCCACATACACCAACGGTTTATATTGATGGGGCCAGATAGTGATCCCTGAAAATTGGGGAGAAGCATTAATGCACCGGAGAAGTGGCTCTAAGTACATGTTGAGCAAAAAGGGGGAAAGAGGACATCCTTAACTGGTGCCCTGTTGTAGAGTAAGGGGCTGTGATAATAAACCATTACATAGTTCGCGAGCAGAGGGATGCGTGTATAGGATCTTGATCCAGCTAATATAGACTTTGATGGCAGATAAGGACTGCTTGGCCCACCTAGTCTGCCCATTTCCCTACCTAGAGGATAAGCTTCAGATCTTATTTAACCAACAGCCTATTTCTTCCTTCTCCCCACAAAAATTGCCTTATGTCTTCCCATGCATTTTTGAATTCTCCCATAGTTTTAGACCCCACAACCTCCTCAGGAAGGCTGTTCCATGTGTCCACCACCCTCTCCGTGAAAATATACTTCCTCACATTGCCCCTGAGCCCTCCCCCCATCTTTAAATTGTGTCCGCTTGTTCTTGCACATCTCTATTTCTGAAAGATGCTACCCTCTTGGACTTTGTTGATTCCACTGAGGTACTTAAACATTTCTATCATGTCCCCCTTCGCCCTCCTTTCCTCAAGGGTATACATATCAAACTCCTTTAGTCTCTCCTCATATGGCTTTTTTTGCAGACCCTGCACCATTTTAGTTGCCATCATCTGAACTGCCTCCATCCTGCCTATGTCCTTGCAGAGATGGGGTCTCCAGAACTGGACACAGTACTCCAGATGGTGTCTCACCAACTGTCTGTACAGGCGGATAACAACTTGTTGTTTTCTGCTGGTGATGCCTCTCCCAATACATCCCAGTATACCCCAGCCTTCCCTACTTCCTTCTCACATTGCTTGCCAACCTTGAGGTCATCTGATATGATTACCCCAGGTCCCTTTCCATTTTTGTTGTTGTTACTACCTCCCCCCATTGTGGATTCTTCCCCTGGGTTTTTGTTTCCCAGGTGCATTATTTTGTACTTCTTTGCATTGAATCCAAGCTGCCATACTTCTGACCATTCCTCCAACCTTGCCAAGTCCCTTCTCATTCTTTCCACGCCTCCTTGTGTATCAACCCTGTTGCAGATCTTTGTGTCATCTGCAAAGAGGCATACTTTTCTTCCAGTCCCTCTGCAATGTCACTTATAAAAGACATTAAAAGGACTGGACCCAGTTCTGAACCCTGCGGTACCCCACAAGTAACACCTCTTTCTTCAGAGTGGACTCCATTTACAATTATCTTCTGTGTCCTGTTGTCCAGCCAATGTTTTACCCAGACTACCACCCTGGGACCCATTCTCAGGCTGGTTAATTTGACTATTAATCTTTTGTGTGGGACTGTATCAAATGCCTTGCTAAAGTCTAGGTAGGCCATGTCCACAGCCCCTCCCTGGTCTACTACTTTGGTCACCCAGTCAAAGAAATCAATTAGATTCATCTGACAAGACCTTCCCACTGTGATTCCATGCTGCCTTGGGTCCTGTTCCCCACTGGCCTATAGGTACTCAACAATTCTTTCCTTCAGAAGTGATTCCATCACTTTCCCTACCATAGAGGTCAAACTGACAGGTCTGTAGTTTCCTGCCTCTGTCTTGGTCCCACTTTTGTGAAGGGGAATCACATCCACCTTCCTCCAGTCCTCAGGTACCACACCATCCTCCCATGATTTTTTAAAAAGGGTAGTCAGTGGTGTCACTAGTTCTCTGCTTAACTCTTTTAGAATTCTGGGGTGAATTCCACCCGGACCCATAGTTTTGTCCACCTTCAGTTTTAGGAGTTCTTTCAGAACCCTTTCTTCTGTGAAAGGACTGGGATCGCCCCCGTCTCCACAGTACATCTGTTAATTGGATTAGGCACCTTCCCCACCTCCTCTTTTGTGAATACTGAACAGAAGTATTCATTCAGTATCCCTGCTTTTTCACTGTTCCTCTCTACCCACCCACTGTCCATTCTATTCAGCCTCACCATACCTCCCTTTGTCTTTCTACGCTCCCTGATATACCTATAAAAGATTGTATCCCCCTTCTTAACCGAGTTGGCTATCTTTTCCTCAGTTTGAGCCTTTGCTATTCTGACTACCCTCTCTGCTTCCTTCTGCCTTAACTGGTACAGTTCTCTGTCTTGCTCCTTCTGTGTTTCCTTATACTTCCTAAATGCCATATTTTTTCTCCCTAACCTTCACCGCCACCTCTTTTGAGAACCATAGTGGCTTTTTCTTTCATTTTGATTTGTTTATTTGCTTCACACAAAGGCTTGTTGCCTCTGTGATGGCAGTTTTGATATTTCCCCATTGTTGCTCCACCCCTCCTTCTAGTCTGTGTGCTACTGCTTTTCTAAGGCACTCTCCCATCTTGCCAAAGTCAGCCCTCCTGAAGTCCAGAACCCTCACTTTTGTATGGCTTGACTCTGTAGCTGAGTTTATCATGAACCACACTGTTTGGTGGTCACTTGTTCCCAAATGGCTACCCACTTCTAGATCTGAGATCCTCTCACTGTCCCCATTTGAGATTATGAGGTCTAAGATTTCTCCCTCATGAGTAGGTTCCAAAACTAGCTCTCTGAGGCATGCCACCTGAAGGACATCGAGAATGGCCCTGATTTTGGATGTGGCTGCAGCAAAGGTGCTCCAGTTAACATCTGGCATATTAAGGTCCCCCATCAACAGTATCTCCCCTTTCTCTGCAATCCTAAGTATGCCTTTTATCATATCCTTGTCCATTCCCTTCCCCTGACACGGGGGTCTGTATACAACCCCTGTGCAGATTGTGGTGCCATTTCCAGTCTCTAAGGTGACCCACAGTGCCGCATCTTCTCCCTGCTTACTCTTTTGTTCAGTTGCTTTTATCCCTTCCCTTACATAGAGAGCTACTCTGCTCCCTCTTCTCCCCTCCCTGTCTCTCCTGTAGGTTGTGTACCCTGGTATGTTAACATCCCTGTCATGGTTCTCTGTGTACCATGTTTCTGTGACTGCTATGATATCCAGGCATCCCTCTTCCATCAAGGCCACCAGTTCTGGGAGCGTGTTGCCCAGTCTATGGGTGTTGGTACTGTGGAGGAGATGGTGATGTTAAATATTGTGGAGAAAATCGGTATTTGGGCAGAAGATAGAAGAGACAGTCCCAAGAGACTCTGTTGAATGCTTTCTCTGTGTCCAAGGAAACCAGTGCAGATGGGATTAGGGAGTTCTTGGACGCAGAGATCAAATATGATAACTTGAGCAGATGGTCTGCAGAAACCCTACCTGCCACAAATCCCACTTGTTCTGGACTTATGAGACAATGCCAGACTTGGGCTAATCTGTTTGCCAGGATTTTGGCTAACATTTTGAGATCTACATTGGTCAAAGAGATGGGGCAGTAGTTGGAGACAAGAAGGGGGTCCCTTTCAGATGTAGGAAGAACTACTATCGTGGTTTCAGTGAATGAGTAGTCTGAGATGCCATGTGCATATATATAGTTGTATGTGTTTAAGAGAATGGGGCCAGTTGCTTTTTAAAGGTTTTGTAGAATTCAGAGGTGTACCTATCCAGGTCCTGTGTCTTATTTAGCGGCAGTGTATCTATTGCAGAGTTGAGAGGGGAGCTTGCAACAGATCAGATCTACCTGGTGTTGCTCTAGTTTTGGGATTCTTGAAGATTTGATGTGACTTGTGTGGTAATCTTTTTTCCTAATAGTGGAAAGATGAATAATTTTACCCCGTATGGCACATTTAAGTGCCCTCCAGAGTACATCTGACTTGGACATAGTGGAAGAATTAGTATTGAGAAAGTTAGTAAGAAAAGTGTTGAGATGGGAAACAAGATAGTCTGACCTCAGTAATTGATTGTTAAGTCTCCAAATCTCATCTTTGGAAATGGTAGGTCCTAGACTCCACTGTAGTAAGGTGGGATGGTGGTCTGAAATAACTTTAGGGATATAATTATATGACAATACTGAGGAAAGGTGCCCAATTCCCAGCAGGAAATGGTCAATATGGGAAAAGGAATTGTGGGGGATTGAATGAAAGGAATATTCTTTATAGGAGGGAAAGAGTGCCCTTCAAGGATCAATAAGACCTACAGAGTCCATCATCTCTCTCTGAGAGCAAGCTGCACAGGGGGGCGAGAGAGGGTTTACCAGATCTGGAGCGGTCCAGGACATTGCAGAATGCCAAATTCCAGTCTCCACCCAACAGAATAGGGAGGGAGGACCATGGGGCTAATTATGCCATGAGAGAGGTAAAAAACTGGGGATCTTCCGCTGTTGGGCCATCAACTGACCCGATCACGACCTCTGAGTGGCCTAGTAAGGCCCTGACGAGAATGGACCTGTCATGGATGTCTGCTATAAGATCCAACAGTCAGAAGGGCAATCTGTGGACTACTAAAATAATGACTCCCCCCACTGTGGGTGCCAGGCCCCATTCCCAGTGCTTGACCTACCCAAGACCTCCTGAACTGGAGGACCAGGGATAAGGGCAAATGGGTTTCCTGGAGAAAAGCAATATCAATATCCAATTTATGAAGATGCAGGAGTATTTTTGCCCACTTGACAGCAGATTGGGTTCCTTTGACATTCCATGAACAAAATTTATAACTGACCGTCATGATGGATCCTGTAATTGAATATCCTCTATTATTGCCTAGTAACTTGGGAAATGACCATTTCTCTTCATGCAATAAAATTTAGACCTAGTAACAATGCTTACCTTACCCCTAAAACCCTTTTCCCACCCTAAATTTACCCAAACTATGGACAGGACTTGCTCTGAAAACCCTAACCAGGTGAAAGAAGTCATAGGACTCATCATGTGAGATAATTCCTTACTACCCCTAAACCAACCCAAGTACCCTCTTAGAACCTCAATATTCTGTGCAGAGACAATGACATGAGGAAAAAGAAAACTAAAGATTCCCCATCCCCTCCCTCCCACTCTCCCTTTGCTCCAGTGCCCTCCACCCACAACAAGGAAAACAGCACCCCTTATGGGCTGTCCTGTTTCTTGGTCTGCCAGAATTGTCTGCAGCCATGTAGTGTAACATGGGAAAGAGAATAGTGTCCTGATTAATACACCTAAGACAGCTGTGGGTACTCCCCACCCCCAACTACAGTACACAATCCTCTGCTTGGGCTGCAGAATCTTCCACAAACCTTCCCTCCTGCCCCAACCCCCAACATTGTAATATGAAGAACTGGATAGATATCCCAAAACTTGTCTACTTTGTTAGTTTGCTAACAGGAGAGGAAAGAGGAGAGGGAAATAAATCCCGAGAGAGACAGCATGTTTACAAGTTCATGTCCCAAAATTAAAATATGAAAAAAGAAATTGGATTAATACATCAAAAATGTTAACCAATAACAGCATGTTTACAAATCTGTGGCATACAAACCAGAGCTTCCATCTGACCCCTAATAGTAACAAAACGATCCTTTATCCCCCTATAAAGTGTTCACTTGGTCAGTCACCTTATTGTTGGGTTCATCACCAAAATCAGGGAGTTGAAGAATGTGGGTTGATTGTCAGGATTCTTCCTTGGAACAACTAGGATCCGTAATCTGTGTCCAGAAGCCCAACATGGAGAAGTTCTAATAGACCATGTGCAGGCAGAGAGATGAAGTTGAGAGTTCGGGAAAATGATTTATAATTTTAAACTTACACACTATTAAAAACAAAATAAACCCAGAAGAAAACCATTGCAGTTTAAAGAAAGAGAGTCTTCCTTGATGTAGCAATCTTAGAAACATAGAAACACAGAAGTTGATGACAGATAAGGACTGCAAGGCCCATTCATCCTGCCCATTTATTTTTTTACCTTATAAGTGTGCCATTGGCCTTTGCTCTGTCAATGGCCTATCTATTCATACTCATCTGTATTGCTCCCTTATGCCTATCCCACACCTGTTTGAAGCCCTGTACTGTATTCATATCCACCACTTCCTGAGGTAGGTCATTTCATGCATCCACCACCCTTTCTGTGAAAAATAACTTTTTCACATTACCCCTTAATCGGCCTCCCTCTAATCTCATGCTGTGTCCTCTTGTCCTGCTATTTTTCTTATATTGAAACATGTTAGACTCTTTCACCTTGTTAATGTCCTTAAGGTGTGTGAATGTTTCAATCATATCACCTCTCTCCCTCCTTTGCTCTAGGGTATACATATTGAGCTCCGTTAATCTGTCCGTATATGTTTTCTGATGCAGTCTCTGCACCATTTTGGTTGCCCTTCTCTGGACTGCCTCAATTTGGTTAATGTCCTTGTGAAGATGTGGCCTCCAGTACTGCACGCAGTACTCCAGATGGAGCCTAACCAGTGTCTTGTAAAGAGGGATTATTACCTCCCTTTTCTGACTTGTGATACCCCTACTAATACACCTCAACATCCCCCTAGCCTTACCTACTGCTTCAGTGGTCTGCTTTGATGATTTAGGTCATCAGTGATGATGATGCCAAAGTCTTTTTCTTCCCTTGTGATTGCCAGCAACTCCCCTCCGAGCCTATAGCTGGCTTCAGGGTTTCTCTTCCCTATGTGCATGATCTTGCACTTCTTTGCATTAAATCCCAGTTGCCACTCTTCCAACCATTTTGCTAGTTTATCAAGATCTGTTCTCATTCTGCCCACCCCATCTGGATCATCTACTCTGTTGCAGATCTTGGTGTCATCTGCAAACAGACAAACCTTACCCTCCAGTCCATCTGCAATGTCACTGATTAAGATATTGAAGAGGACTGGCTCCAGGACTGATCCCTGAGGTGCCCCACTTGTGGCTTGCATCTCTTCTGACTGTATACTGTTTACCACCACTCTCTGTTTTCTGCCCGTCAACCAGTTTGCCACCCACTTAACCAACTTCGGACCCACCTTGAGCCTACCCAGCTTATTAATCAATCTTCTATGTGGAACAGTATTGAAAGCTTAGCTGAAGTCAAGGTAGGCAACATCAACTGCTTCCCCTTGGGCCACCACTCTGGTTACCCAGTCAAAGAACTCTATGAGATTAGTTTGACAGGACCTTCCTTTTGTAAACCCATGCTATCTCAGATCCTGTGCTTCTATGAATTCCAGGTGTTGCACGATCCTTTCCTTAAGGATTGACTCCTTAATCTTGCCCACTACTGAGGTAAGACTGACTGGTCTGTAGTTCCCTGCCTCCTCCTTGCTACCACTCTTGTGAAGCAGGATCACATGAGCCCTTCTCCAGTCTTCTGGGACCTCTCCTGTGCTCAGAGACTCACTAAACATTTCTGATAATGGCTCTGCTAGTTCCACCCTTAGCTCCTATAGTACCCTGGGATGAATGCCATCAGGTCCCATTGCCTTGTCCACCCTGAGCTTATCGAGCTCTTGTAGGACCTTTTCTTTTGTGAAGGGACTAGTGCACATGTCCCTCCCCCTTGTGTCCATGGTGCTGAGCTGTGGGCCCTGCCCTACCTTCTCTTCAGTAAATACTGAGCAGAAGTATCTATTTAGGATAGATGCTTTTATGTGGTCCTCCTCTTCCTCACACACACCCTTATCCTCTTTGATCTTAGCAATACCCCCTCTGGACTTTCTCCTTTTACTAATGTATCTATAGAAAGTCTTGTCACTTTATTTTACTGTTTGTGCTAGTATTTCCTCGGTTTGGGCCCTTGCTCCTTACTGCCTTCCCAGCTTTCCTTAGGGAAGTTTGGTATGCCTCCCTATCTTCATCCCACTGCGTTCCCTTATATTTCCTGAAGGCCAGTCTTTTGGCACTGACCATTTCTGCTGCTGTTTTTGAGAACCAAAAGTGGTTTCCTTCTTCTTTTGCACTTCCTTTTCTCTCTAACACAATGGGATGTTGCTTCATGTATTGCATCCTTAATCCTTGCCCACTTTCCCTGTACCCCCTCACCTGTATTTCTTTTTGCCAGGGCTAGCTTAACTCTGTTGGCCATCTTATCAAAGTCAGCTCCTCTGAAGTCCCATATTTTTGCCTTGAAATGGGATGATTTAGTTCTAGTGGCCAAATTGAACCATACCATGTGATGGTCACTGGCCCCCAGGTAACCTTCTACCTGGAGATCTGTGATCCTTTCCCTTTTAGTCAGTACAAGATCTAGGATAGCCCTGTCTCTTGTGGGTTGCTGTACAAGTTGTTTAGGCCTTTCCCCTGCAGAGAATCCACCATGTGTCTACTTCTAGCAGATGTTCCTGCTGGTATTGACCAATCTGTATCTGGCATGTTGAAGTCTCCCATTATCAGAACCTCCCCTTTAGCTGTCATGTTTTGTAAATCTTCAGACGGTAATGTGTCTATGTCCTCCCCCTGGTCTGGGAGCCTGTAGACAACCCCAGTTTGTATGGCTGTCCCATTTCCTGTTTTCAGGGTGACCCACAGTTCTTCTAGCTCCTTATGTGTATTCTGAATTTCTGTAGCTTTAATATTTTCATTGGCATACAGGGCCACTCCACCCCCCCCCCTTTTTGCACCTCGGTCTCTTCTGAACAGTACATTGCCAGGTACTGCAGTCTCCCAAGTGTGGTTACTAGTCAGGTCTGGGATCTTGTTTCCCAGACTGCGAACATTTGTGTACATGATTTTCCATTGGCCAGATTTTGGCGTGTTAGTTGTTGGGTGAGGTCTGGCATTTCCCCTGTGTGTCGTATGGGGAGTCGGACCTTTTTCTTTACCTGGTGATGCAAATGAACAGAAAACATGCTGAACTCCTGTTTGACCACTAGCTGAGGGGGGAGGGGTGTTCTTCCAATTCGACGTATGGGGTGCTGCACCCCTCTCCCCATTTGCTAGTTTAAATATTCTGCAAAGATGTCAAACTTCTGCCCCAATGCACTGACTCCTTCCTTAGTCAGATGCAGTCCATCAAATTTAAAGAACTTTTGCTCCCAAAACTGTTGCCAGTTTCCTACATATTTGTATCCTTTTTCCTGGCACCGGCCCTTGAGCCACATGTTTAGCTCCCCATCTCCCTTTCTCTGACCTTCCATCCATCTGCCCCCCTCTCCCAGACTGGCAGGATCTCAGAGAAGGAGATGCCAGATGAAATGGATGATAGTTTGTCTCCCAGCCTCGTCAGGTGTTCCTTGGTCTCCACAAATGACCAACTGGCGAGATCATTAGTCCTTATGTGTACCAGGATGTCAGTGTTTTCTCCTGCTTCCTGAACAATTTTAGAAATGCGGTCAGTGTCTCTCCACACTGATGTACCTGGGAGACATATAACCATCACCCTGGCTGGAGATGGGTATCAACTCCCTGAATCATGGAGTCTCCTATGACCCAAAGTTTTTGAATTTCCTTTTTGATTTTTTGTTTTGGTTCCTGTTTTGGGCGAATTTTGCTATGCTAGCTCCTGTGCTGCAGTGTCCTGCTTTGCAGTGTTCTCTTCCCCTTTGTTTGATTTCAGAGATAGAGGCAGATGCCTGTTTGTAGTTTTTATAAGGTTTGTGGAGGTAATATGTTGGAGAGCACAGAGTGATATGGCACCCTATTTGTCCCGCCTAACCCCCTGCCAACCTACTGGACCAACTACTCTCTACGGTTGACGTGCTTCTGTTGGATGTTGGGGAAATGGCAGGTGGTTCTTATAATATATTTCCTCTTGAATATGCAGTTTGAGGTGTGCAATCTCTGCCCATGTTGCCTGGAGCTGAGCCCTTAGATCTCCAATGGTCCAGCATGTAGGACAGTGTCCTAAATCCTGTAAAACTGCCCTTCTGAAGAGTGTTCCACAGTACCTGCAGTTAATGATATCCATTCCAGATAAGTTACTGGGTTTATAACCTGGTTAAACTAATTAGAAGGAAGAAAATGAAAGCAAAAGTTTGATTTTGTGTTTTGTTTGTTTTTTGTATAACTCATTGTAACAAGTTAAATTACTAGTGCCTCTTTAAATGAGGTCACCGTGTGGATACCCCACTGATCTGCCCCTTCCTGCTTTGCCACAGGAAATGTAATGACTGTGCTACCCTTTAAAAGGAGTGTAGTGTGGGGTGGTTGGCTATGGGAGTGGGTGGCTGGGCCCTTCCCCTGCTGAAAAAGAAGAACTACGGACGAAAGAAACAAGGAGGTAAGAGCAGAAACAATCAGCCAGCAACAAATGCAGTAGCCCTGAAAGCTTATCCTAACGATAGATAAAACTGTAAAACCTGTAAAGCACCACCTGTAATAATTTCACAGAAGATATACCCTGTAAGAAACACTTTGCTACAGAGAAAAATAAAGCAGTAACAGAAGATATACCTTGCAAAAGACCATTTGAAACAGAATATTACAGCAGTAATCTGTTAGCACACATCTGTAGGCACACTATGCAACAATGCAGCAGAAGGTATACCCAGCAACAGCAATTTGTATCAGAGAAAAATAAAGCAATAAAATGTTAGCAACACACAGTAACAATCCCTGTGAGTATAAAATAAAAATAACACACGGTAAAGCTGCCTAGCCAAAAGAAACCTTAATCCTTTCCCTTGCTCTGGTAAGGTTCTTTGCTCTGTCCTTTCAAGCAACCTAGAAGGAAAGAGCTCAGGTGAAGCTAGGTGCCTTGGCCAGCAAACCTGCTGATCTCTTGTGGATATTTTGGTGATCAACACTAGATCACACAGTCTATAGTACGCACATTCATGTGGCTGTCCTGCCGCAAGATTGAAAAAGCCCTCTGGTGGCAAACCTTCAGCGTGCCCTAAAGAGATCTTGAAACATGCTGTGCAATGCAGGAAGGGTCTGTTCCACTGTGTTAAAACTATGCCAAGTACCGTTATTAAGCACTGAGAGCCGCGATGGGTATGTTACTTTATATTTAATGCCAGCTGCAGTTAGTTTTGTTACCATTGGGTGGTATGCTGCTCTTCTCTGTCTGGTGGCTATTGGTAGGTCTTGGGTGAAGTGTAGATGCTGTTCTTCCCATAAAATATCCTGGAGCTCTTGGACTTTTCCTAAAATGTGAACTTTGTCCAGGTAGTTTCAGACTTAGTGGTCTGGGAGGTTTTCCAGCTGCCGGTTTCAGTCTGAGTGAATGGTGGGCCCTCTCAATGATATATGTGGTATTGTTAGGAGAGGGCCCAGCAATTTTTGTAAGCATTTTCTGCAGTAAGAGAATTGGGATGGGTACTTCAGTATCTTCTGGAAGGCTGAAGATTAATATATTGTTTCAGCAACTTCGGCTTTCCAGATCTTCTACAGTAGTTTTGTTTCCATCTGGTGCAGTTTCTGCCTGAGATTGACCATTTCAGGCTCTAGTTTATCTTTCCATCCCTCCAGGGATGTTCTATGGGGTGCCACATCCATTATGGCCCTTGCTACATTTGTTAACTTTCCCTGCATGGACTTGAGTTCTGCCGTTAGATCCTGTAGAGCTGTTTTAAATGGCTGCAGTTCTTCTATGAACGTCTTCTCCATTAGAGGCACTGAGACCTGCTGGGTCGGTGAAGGTACAGTCAATTTTGCAGAGGCACTGGGTTGTCCTTTCAACTGCTTAGATGCCTTTTCAGGTGTTTGAGGCGGGGTGTAGGGTGGCAGAACCTGGTACATCTCTGCCTCCATGCTGGGGGTAGGCTGCAAGTTGATAAAATGCTGTGCTGCCGAGTTTCCTTCTTTCTTCCTCATTAACTTTGCCTCGAATGTGCTTAGAGACAATTAAAAGTTATATCCACTGGGGTGAGTTTAAACTGTTTAGATTTAGCAGGATAAATTAGTCGTAGATTGGGGATTGAGGCAGGAGCCGGTCCGAGAGCTGCTAGTCCTACAGAGGCATCACATGATCTCCACCTCTGTATCTGTTCGAGATGTGTATCATCACCCTTAAGATACTTGAAAGTCAAAGGTTCCTTTCAGAGCACAGGCAAGTAGTGGCAACAGGAGACTGTGTATGGTAAGTGTGTTGGGTGCCATCCTGTAGACCAGGCTTTTCCCCCTTTTTCTTTCCTGCCAAAGGACACTGGTGGATGAGTCCTCACTGTATGCATGCATACTTGACAGCATACCAAAAGCAGAGCAAAGTCCTTGTTAGTTAAGTCATGGCCTTGACGTCACTGAAATTAGCTGCTAAAATATTATAAATACCTATTTAAAAGATATACCTACCATTTTCTATGAGGAACCTCTGTGTTCTCTAAACCCTGACATCACAAAACATTGGAGAGCAGCGGTACAGGAGGTGCTGTGGTGAGGCATGATGACTCGGCCCTTGGCTACCCCAGGTGGAGGCCTAGGGAAACAAGGGAAGTCTGATCAACATCGAAGGAAGTGACTGCAGTTCCATGGTATATGGGCACCACCATACGTGCATGGTTACATTCCACCATGGCAATGGATTCAAGTGGATAAAATGGAACCATGGTTGACACAGACTTCATGAAGCCCTGCCCACCTACATCCATTCCCTGCCACCACTTGGACCACCGGACCAATTCTGTCTGGAGTCACCTGGAGTTAGGAAGTATAGCCTTCCCTTCATGACTCCACCATGGGGGGCAATCTGTGGGGAACTTTGGGTTCAGTGGTTCCAGAGGAGGTGAAAACAGGGTTGAAGGCCTGCCTGCATCACCCTTCAAGACAAACACCTTCATTAAAACAAAAAAAAAAAATGCTGTGGCATGTGTCACCTTAATAAACACACACACACACACACACACACACACACACACATATACACACACACACACACACACACAATCACAATAACAGGCACATCTGCACCATTATAATAAACCCAACAAGTGTAAGAAATATGTAAATGGTCTCTTACCTGAGTACTAGGGATCCTAATGTAGATGTCTTATATGTATGACATCTGTTGGACCTGTAAAATAAAATATAAAAATGGGATCACAAAGTATCTGTAGCTCTTAGGGAGTAAATAGGAAGGATAGGAGATGTTAGATGTAGAATAGTACTTAATTGATGGGGAAGGGGTCAGCATCCTGTCAGACCTGTTAAAGATAAAAATAGGTTAATATGGAGAAAATACAATAGTGAGAGCAGAGACAGAGAGCAGAAAAGGGGTATATGACAGCATAGAAATTAAAAATAAAAGGAAGCTTTAGATAAAAAGTTACAGTTAGGGCAAAACAGGAAGATACAGATATACAGAACAATACAGTGACATGGAGAAAGAAATAAAATTAACAGACAGGAAAGGAGAAGAGAATGTGTTGTTTGGGGGCACAGCAAAACTACTTATCATTCCCCCAGATGGCCTAGTGTCCAGTAAAGTAGTAGCTCAGCTGCCGTGCCCGATGACATGGATTCAGAAGCAAGCCTGGAAAGTCATGTTGGAAGGCCATAGCTGAGACAGCTGCTGCTCGTCAGTGCATCTCAGTTGGGGAGGGTGGGTGGCTCACTCTGCCACCACAACAACCCCTGCAGCTGGGCCAGGGGCCGTGCTCCTGTTGCATGGGGACACAGCAGCTGTGCACAGCCTTTACAGGCACTCATTCCCAAAATGGGTGGAAGGAAGAAATTAAAGAGGGAGAAAAATCCTGGTAGCTGTCTGAATGATGACCTGGTTTGACCTGACCAGTGTATATCCCTGCACAGATGAGCTACCAGCTGGAAAGAAATATTGTTAAGAAAAAAATAACTGTATCCCATGTGGGCTACTGGGAACTGTTTGGGGCTAGTGGCCAGGCATTATTAAAATAATTTAGCATTAGTGGTGTGAGGGGCAGAGTTGTCCCAGGCAAGTCAGGGATTTCTATGATGTACATGGTGGGCTAGTTTCCCTGATGGCCAGTGGCTAATGTGTTTAAACAAATTAATCCATTTCCTGGGGTCTGGTGGAGGTGGTGGTGGGGAAGTGTTAGCCAAGAGTATAAAAGGACAAGCTGGGGCTACAACTGCAGGTAGCATGAGCACCCGAGCTAAAGATAAAAGTGCCATGGGGCACTTTCTACTCCCAGCCCCTGTGGAGCTCAGGCTGTGGCCTGCTCCATGCTGACAGGAGATGGGGAGACAGGAGCTTGTTGGGGTGTGAAGAAGGCCATTGCAACAGTGCCTCCCTCCATCCATCTGCCTGAGCCGTTTCTCCAGCTGCAAACATAATTGTGCTGAGGGGCTTGGGAGCAGGACAGATGTTGGAAGGTTGTGAGATAGCAAGCCACAAATGCAGCTGTTAAAGTAGCAATATTCATTACCATTAATTTTTTTAAATGTTGCATAGTGCCCTGACCTTATTTAGACCTCTTAACATTCCAATTTATGTCTTTGATGTCTGTTTGTGTTAACAACCTGTTGTTAATGATATATGTTAATGTTTTTATTAATGAACTCATGTCAACAGAGATGGATGCCTCCCAGTTTTGAAACACACACTGAGTCTATGCCATGATGTCAGATACCCACAATTACCATATGCACATTCCCAATTATGCATGTTTGATTGACACGCCAACAGTTTACACAATTGCAGATGTACTTGAGTGGTAAAGTAACAGCATAAAATCAGTTTACTGTGACATATGTTAATGAGTGCAATGAATCTGGTAGATATCTGATGTTAAAAAGGCCAAGTCTGAAGATTTATGCTGCTAACTCAGTTTGTTATGATATTTTCCACTGACTTGAGTTGTATTCATTCATTCATTCACAATAAAAGCAGCCACAGGTACAGCTTGCAGCACGTTTTTTTTTATTTGTCTTAATTTCAAAGTTCTGACCATTGCTTAATAAGAATGTTATTTACATCAGAAGCAGTATGCTGTGTGGCTGCAGCACTTTAGAAACAAATGTAGAAAACCTTGTACAGAAGCCACTTCTGCATTGATCTTAGTAGACCTAGCAGCTCCTTTTCACACACATTTTTATGGGCATGACGAGAGACTGATGCAGAAGTGGCTTCGTTACAAGGTTTTCTACATTTACATTGTTTCTAAGCTGCTGCAGTCACACTGCATACACCCACTGCAAATTAGGATACAGGACTTTGATGCTGATTTTATTGGCATCATTTACACCTTTTCACAAACGCTGCCTGAAACATGAAGAACTGTACAAAGGCCAGTAGAACATAAACACACGAAGAGGGCTCACACTTTATTATAATGATCAGTCAATTTGCATGCACATACCCAGGGGTGTAAAATCCTAAAATGAACACAAAAGCTCCAAGAACTGGGTTTTGGGTCTGCACCAATTAAAAGGAAAGCAAGCATTTGTCAATGCCAAATGTTCACTGTTGGTAGGGCATTGCTTTTGTACTATTTTTCATATTTTTACATCAATTTATTTTTATGCACCCTCCTACTTCCCAGGTTGGCCACTCCTTCAGGTCCCCCAATGTCCCCCCATCTGCTTGCTCTCCCTCTTCACTGGCCACCAACCTCACATTGTGACCCCCCGGGTAACCCTTCGCTGGATGGGTCTCCCTCCTCCAAGGGGGAAGGCACTGGTGGGGGCGGCCAGTGTGTCTTATTTTGGCCCGGAGTACCACTGAAGTTGTGCCAGTTGTCAAGGCCTGGCAGCAGAGGTGGACCAGAGGGACCATCATCCAGTCAACCAGGGCAGTTTCCTGGTTTTTTCCCCAGGGAGTGGCGTGCCACTGATGTCAAAGCATATGCCGACATCCACCACTCCCCCAGCAATTTCACCTCAGGTGTCTGTGCTCCTGGCTTCTGCCAGGGGCCAGCAGGTCCTGAGATGCATCCCTGCCCTCCCCCCGGAGAAGGCGAGCTGTCCTGGGTTGCTCCTTTCTTTCTCCCCCGGCTGGCCCTCCAGCACCCGAGTCCGTTCCTGAACCCAGGTCACTGGCATCGCAGGCAAAAATCCAACCACTGCACCGACAGGCCAGCACCTCAAAGTTTTAACATAATATTTTTATGAACACTCATTCTGAGCATGACAGGTATCACTATAAAACAATGAATGAAACGTAATTGTGCACCACAAGTGTTAAAACATATTTGGGGTAGGATCTGAGAAATGACAGCCATCACATTGGTGTAGAGGTGTCAAAAATGGCTATGTTAAAATGTTGGTGTCAAAATATTGGAAATTATTACAGTTATGAGCAAGCATTGAAAAATTGCAACATAGTCTCACCTGACCTGAAGAAGGGAGTTTTATCTACAATAATAACAATAATAATAATAAGCTTTATTTGTATAGCACAATTCTAAAAAACAAAGCGCTGTACATTGATAAAATATCATATAAAACAACAGAACAAAACAGTCTAAAAATACTTGCAATACAAAATTTGAATATGTCAGATAAAATAGTCACTAAATGCTTGCTGAAACAGATGGGGTTTCAAGCCTGCTTTGAAGCTCTCCATGGTCCTGTACTCTCGAATCTGATAAGGTAGAGAGTTCCACAGGGTGGTTTCACTATACATAAAAGCCTGGGCCCCAGATGTTTTCAGCTGGACCCTGGGAACCTCTAACAACCCCTCATCAGCTGAGTGGAGAGGATGGCCAGAGCTGTTGAGACTCAGGAGTTCTTGCAGATAGCTTGGACCCAGTCCATGCATGGCCTTATAGATCAGATGTCTGACCTTGAAGGTGATCCGCCACTGTACAGGCAGCCAGTGCAGTTCGCTCAACATGGGAGTGATATGACTCGAACGAGAGTCCCAGTCAACAACCATGCTGTAGCATTCTGCACCAGCTGCAAGCAATGAATATCAACCACTGGAAGCCCTAGGTAGAGGGAGTTGCAGTAGTCTAGGTGCGAAGTCACAAAGGAGTGGATCAGCCGGCCCGGTGGTGCTGAGGGTTGAGGCGCTGGATGCTACACCTTGCACCATACCAGCGACCTGGGTTTGGAAATAAGCCCAGGCTGTCAGGGGTTGGCAGCGATGGGGAAGGGCTGAGCGTCCCATGGACTGCTCTCCTTCCCCGGGGAGGGGGGTATCCACATGCCGATGCATTGGCAACCTCTGGCAGAGGATGGAGGTTCCACAGTGCTTGGCTGCAAGAAAGCAGAGAAGTAAGCTGCAGCCGATGTCTTTCGGGGATGCGCAGGAGCATGCACCAGCTGAGCTGGACATCATTGCATGTCTGAGCTTAGGGGCTATACAGAACAGGGGAAAAACAATGGTGCCATGGATAGATGACAGCACCTGTCCCCCATGCCCTATGCTGGACCAACCCCGACTGGCCTTCCAGTTCCTCCACATCTGGCCTTCCCTTGCAGCCAGAGTCTGACTCTTAAGAGCGCCCAAAGTGGGAGGGGGCGACCCACCCTGGGGGGGTTAAACCGGGGGTGCTGGCTGCGGGGAAGGGGGGAGAGAGGAGGCACAGATTGGGGGGGCTTCAAGCAGGCAGGATTCAGACCAGGATGCCCGAGACAGGTTCCATGGGGCTGCAACCGGAGGGAAACAAAAGTTGAAAAAAAGCAAAAACAAAGGCATGGATCAATGTAGTCAGGTCACCAGATGGAACAAGGTGTTTAATCCTAGTGATCTTCTTAAGATGGTAAAAGGAAGACTTGATGACTGCTGACACCTGTGAATGAAGTGTCAGCCCATTGTCAAAAACGATCCCCAGATCATGCCCCTGTTTGGAGGAAGACAGCTGGGCACCTCCAAGCCAAAGACTGGAAGGTAGCCCCGCTACCGACCTCTCTATCTGGTGACCTGGATCCACCACCAATACCTCAGTCTTCTCGGAATTCAATTTCAGCCAGCCGGATTTCATTCAGTCATGGATTTCTGCTAGACAACAGATAAAGACCAAGACCTCACTATCCTGATCAGGAGCGAAAGACAGATAGAGCTGTGAATCATCTGCATAGCAGTGAAACCTCAGCCCATATCATTTTACAATGTCTCTGAGGGGCAGCATGTACACTGTAAACAGCATAGGGAACAGCACCGAACCCTTAGAGACTCCACACAGCAGAGAGAATGGATCAGAGGAAAAAAAAACTGACACCACCCTCTGAGATCTGCCAGAGAGGAAAGATTGAAACCATATGAGGACTAGACCAGCCAGGCTACAGATAACCCTCAGGCGCTCAAGCAGCACCCCATGGTCCACAGTGTTGAGAGCTAAAGAGAGATCAAGAAGTATCAAGATGGAACGGTGGTTCTGATCTCCGTCGCTTCCAGAAACCAGACTGGAGGGGATTGGAGACATTGTGGATATTAAGATGGTTCTCCGGTTGCAGCGCAACTACTTTCTCAATCACCTTCCAAACAAAGGGAAGCTTAGAGATAGGCCTGTAGTTAGCAAAGCAGTTTGGGTCCAGAGCAGCTTTCTTAAGGAGCGGTGTCATCACCGCCTCCTTCAGGGAGCTGGAAAACTCACTCTAACTCTCAAAACCTAGTCTCAGAAATAATTTTGTTAGTCCAATAAAAGGTATCGCCCGCAACATATTTGTTGTTTTTTTCTCAACACAGACTCATAAAATTTGTTGTTTTTTTTCATAATTGTACCCCAACTTTTAAACCTAGCCTTCTTATGACCCCACATAGCCTTTACATGAGCCACCTCATGAACAAGGGTGGAGAACATTTTAAAATCCAGCCCAAAAGGTGATTTTGTGCCACAAGTGTGAAAACACATTTTGACCAGGATTTCAAAAATGACAGCTATCACATTCTTGAGCTGCTGTGAAGAACTGGCCATGCTGACAATGTGGGGTCAATATATTGAAAATTACTAAAGTTACAAGCCTGCATTCCAAAATTGAATGCAGGCTCATAACTTTGTTGTTAATATTTTTGCCCCAAATTTTCAACATTGCCTTCTTATGATCCCACCTCATGAGCAACCTGAGCCAGCACCTCCACCATAACCTCCCCCCACACTGTTGTAGGACACATGAAGATCTACCGAGCCTCAAGCTGCTGCCGTCAGCCCGTGCACTCAGAGCACTCCCTCGTGACACCCTGCTGGGGCTCCCAGCAGAGCTTGAGAAGCTAGAGAACCTCTAACTTGCTTGAATTGGCATGGCTTCTACAGCACTGCAAACATGGCATGTGAAATAAAAATCCACAAAACATTAAGGCTTTTAGCATCAGAGTTTGAGGGCACCAGGTCTCAGCGACCAGTGCAGTGCCACCTCTTTTTATACTGTAAGGTCATGCCCAGTACTCAGGGACTCACCAGTCAAGCTATTTTACCCCCCACACACACACACACACAAAAAAAAGTGTGAGAACCAAAGCTCCCACTCACAGCCAAGGTCCTGCCCACCATCCACAATAATAGCCATAGTATTTGTGTGAAGGGTATTGGACTATCATTATGTGGAAAAAAGCTGGACTAGTTCTGAGTTGACAAAATTCATTTGTCAGTGTGCTCACCGTGTGCTGTGGGGTACCAGGCAATGAAAATGAATACTATACCATTTCTTTACTGGTTGCTCAGCTCTCTATCACCTTCATTGCCCAAAAAGAACTGGATCTCTGTAATGCATTATCAGTGTAACTTACAACCAATGCAGACTGAGTTAGGAGAACCATAGCTCAGACCATCACTGCAAGCAGCCACCAGGACCTTCATGCACATTAGAGGGACACCGTCAACCTCCTTGGCCTCAACGTGTCCCTAGTTTAAAAAACATGTTTTATGATTGCTCACGTTCTTTAAAGACTATTGATGCAGCTGGGAGTTTGATTCTGATTCCTTTTTTCCTTTAAAAAGTGAAAAACAGACTGCCTACCATACTGGTGCTACCAAACAAAAATGTGTTTGTTTTACATACAGCAACAAGTAATTCTGGGTAATTTACAACATTGAATTAAATGTGCTTAACCCAGAAGTACAGTCCCATATGTTGGCAGTGGTGAGCACTAATATGTAAATGTCCATAGCAAGGTAAATTGTGGGTAAAATAAAAACCTGTTTTCTAGTTTCTTTACTGTGAGATGCTGTCCCATATTTCTGTAGTGGTGTCAATAATATAAGCATTTGTATGTTTATTTTTACAAGAATGTATCATGCATGCCATATCTAGCTAGAAGACATCTATACTGAGTGATGTAGTCTCCTATTTCTTCAGTGAGCACAGAAATATAATACCCTGTACACCAATTTACATAATGAGGCATTGTGGGTACAATGTATAGCTGATTTGTCTATCTAAAACTAAAAACTGACAGTGTCCTTTTAATAACTTTGTTTCCCTGGTATGATGTCACAGTTGGGGGTTGCAGCACTAAGACAAAAAGGGGCAGGTTATGCAAATGAAGCAGAGCACCAAAATAAAATATTTTTTTCATGGAAAACAGCTCAATTTGGCAATTTGAATGGTAGGAGACTGAATCACAACACCTACAGTTGACTATTCCCATTTGCTATGGGAATCTTCAACATTTAAGCACTTACAGCAGTTACCAACAACAGCAGTGACCAGGCGGGTTGGTGAGCAAGAGACAAGAGGAGCATGTGGCATTTGTTCTGGTTGTGGTGTCACTCTGTCAGGTGGGGGGTGACAGGTGGGGGCTACAGCTGCGATGCAGGCACGTTACTGTTGTTCCTTCTAAATTCCCAACAAACGTGTGTAATGGGTCACTTTTAGTGCTAAATGCTGTCTTGGAACTGTTGCATGAGTTCCAATCATGGTGTCATGGTGCTGGGAGGGGGGAGGAAAGACAGCTGCAGTGGCAGCATGCTCCTGTTGTCCTTTCTAAGTTCCTACAGATGTTTGTAGTGGGTCTACATTTAGTGCTACACTCTGTCTTGTAACTGTTGTTAAACTCTATCAGACTGCCTCCAAACCTTCAGCCAGGCATTTGTCAGGTGATTAGCAGTTTACTTACAGGGAGGGTGAGTCAAAATTAGTAAAACAATGAGACAATCTTGCCGCAATGGTATGGCAATTTGAATGGTGAAACTCTTAGGGTGCTGTAGTGCTGGCAACTCCTGGGTGGAACTTACCGCTGTATCAAATAAAGTACAGTAACCTTTAGGCTTTTACTACTGGGGAAGACAGTGACAGAAAGGAGTGGGAGCTGGTAATTTCTGCTACGAGAACACAGTAGGAAAATAGCACATGTGTGGTGTGTGTGTGTGTGTGTGTGTGAGTGTCTGAGTGAGAAAGAGACAGAGAGGAATGTGATGAAACATTGAGATGGCATCGATCAGTAATGTGAGGTGAATGGTTTGATTTTTTAGTTTGTTTTTATTTGGTAACCAGTCATGAAGGTGGATTTCAGGGAACTTGGCTTTCTGGGTGAAACTGATACTGATTTGGCATTTCCTGAAAACCCTGAATAATGCACTACTTATTTTTTGGATACAGATAATGAATATTTGTACTATTCATGACTGTTCCTATTTGGAAAATACTATTTTTACAAACAAAGTATAGCAAAGAGGAAAAGAAACCACTCACCACTCTTTTCTCCTACCCAAATCATTAAATTCAAGCCCCCAATTTCCCTACCCTCTATTAAAAAAACAATTATTCCATGCTACCCCCAGCACCCACAATTTTGTAAATATGAATTGAAAACTTCCAAGATGGGTGACTAGCAAAACCCACCCACCTCCACAATAGTCTGCTATTTAAGCACTCGTCTGCATTAAAAGAATAAATAGTTCCCACGCCACCCTTGTAGCATGCTCAACCACCTTCCTTCCCACAGCATACAATTCCTGAAATAATTGGCTGACTGATCATCTCTAACTGATAAGAAGATGACCAGCACGAACCCATCTATCTCCACAACTGGCTGCCTTCTGCAGAATGAAACTGCTCCTACACATGCTTGCTCTGTATAATGAAACCAGATGATCACATGATCAGCAGGTTTCAATATATTGAGTGAACAAGCACAGAAGCACATGTATTCTGGAGAAGGCAGCAGGCTGTGGAGGAGGGTGGACTTGTGCCACTCACTTTCTTGTTATCTGGAGATGGTCAGTTAGCTGAATATTACAGGAATTGGGTGCTGTGGGGATGAGGGTGGTCAGAGGGTGCAGCAATGGTGGGGGGGGAATTATTAGTTTTGCAAACACATGTGCTTAGAGACTGCTTAGATGGTGGGCAGGTTGTGCTGGTCACTTTTTGCTGTGTAGGTTCAAGCTGCCCATACGTTAACTCTTGATAATTGTATAAAGTCTTGGGTCATACAAAAAGCAAACAAATGAAAGTACAAAAAATTAGGACGAACTCCACATAATTGTCAATTCTTTTGAAGTTTTTATTCATTTTTTCAAAACCCACAAGGTGACAGTTTCATGGTGGCTGCACTTCACCAGGCCCAAAACTGAGCTGTTCTTCTCATAGATATAAAGAATGTGTACTTCAAAAAACAATTTCATACATGATTAATTCACTATTACCATAGTGTCCCTCTATCACCTATAAAAACATTCCTTAAAACCATTTAAATATTTCACAGACACAGATGTACTACATTTTTAGAAAATAAATTTATACAAATCTGCAAGCAGCAAAAGGTCATGCAACACCCAGTGTGTGGTTTGTTCAAAGTTTCATGACATTCAAATATATTAAGTATTAAATAACTTTCTCAATCTCCCACATTTTAAAATAAACTAGTTTCTTATTAATCTGATCTATGATTTATATTCCATACAGTTCTGCAAAGTTATTACTTAGAATACGTATGATTTGCCCAAGACCCAGCCCAAGCCAATGTCACCCAGACCCAGATTACGCACAATATTAGAAACATAGAATTTGATGACAGATAAGGACCACTTGGCCCACCTAGTCTGCTCATTTCCCTACCTAATGGATAAGCTGCAGATCCTAGTTAACCAACAGCCTACCTCCTCCTGATACTGACAGTCAAATAAATGCATTTTGTGTCACAGAACACAGCTCATCTATTAGAGCATATATGTCCCACTTAATCCTGGCCTTCATGGCACCTGTATTGTGTGCTTTCTTTGCACACCTAGTTCTAAGGATACAGTTAAATATATTTCAGATGTTACAGCCCACTGTCATGTATTTTATATATACAAAAACCTGTCCATGATAAATGTATAAATATTATTTCTTAATCCACTTTGTATATACGCGGTATGGTGACATCATGTTGAACACATGTTCCCTCCCCCCCCCCTTTTTTTCTTTCCATTACCACTTCTAGCACAATCATTAAACAGTTCATAGTTCTCTAATTGTTGTCTATATGCTAAGAAAGGCACCATTGTTACAATGTGTATTAGACGCTCCATTTTTTAAGATACCACTTTCTTAATTTTCACTCTTTTCTTTAAAGTAACTCAGCAGTTAAAGTAAACATTTAAGCACTTAAACTAAAACTTCTTTTAGAAAATTCATGCATATTTCGCAGGTTCAAATAATGCTGTCTTGGCTCCCTTCCTATGGTATGTTGCATGTTTGGGTGACTCCTTCGACTATTTCCTTGAACTGAGATAATGATTCTGGGGAAAAAAAACTTTCTGCTTTCCGCTTTAATACTGATATGTATTAAAACAGCTCACTTCTTATTTGCTACTGTGTATTTAAAATTCTGGCTCCACAAATTGTTTTTTGGTCTAAATTACCTTTTCCACCTCAAAATAAATTAATCTTGTTTCACAACTTAGTTTCATAGTTTAATTCCTTATTCAAAATATATACTAACATACTAAGAAGCTCGCTGAGTAGGACCTCTGGTCTATTAAGTCTGCTCGGGGATCAGTGCCTGTACAGGGCAGTGTTACGGCCTCTCCCACCCTCCCCACAAAGTCCCCCATCCCCTGGCGGGGTTCTGAGATGCACCCTACCCCTATACCTATCCCAGCTTCTCTTGAACCCCTCCACAGTTTCAACAGCCACCAGCTCCATGGGCAATGGATTCCAGAGTTCCACCACCCTCTCAGTGAAGTAGCATCTCCTTATCTCTCCCCTTAGTCTCCCACTGACCAGCATCATCGAGTGACCCCTGGTGGTCCCCTTCCCTCAACTGAAGCACCCTATCTTGGCTTACCCTATTTACTCCTTTGAAATATTTGAAGACCTCGATCATGTCCCCTCTGTCCCTCCTCTCCTTCAGAGAGTACAGGTCGAGCTCCTTGAGTCTCCCCTCATAAGGCTTTCCCCAGGCCCTGTATCATCTTGGTTGTCCACCTCTGAACCCTCTCCAGAAGAACAATATCCCTTTTTAAGTAAGGACACCAAAACTGCACACAGTATTCAAGGTGTGGTCTAACCAGGTAATTATACAACAGAAGGAGTACCTGCCGGCCCTTCAAGGTTATCCCCCAGGCTATGCACCCCAGCATTTTATTAGCTTGTGCTGCAGCCCTTCTAGACTGCTCAAAGTTGTTTATTTTGGCATCCACAACCACCCCAAGGTCCTTCTCTCCCTCTAAACCTGTAGTATCTCCCCACACAGGGTGTAGGCATGAGCTGGGTTTCTGGCTCCCAGGTGTAGAACCCTGCACTTCCCAGTATTAAACTTGAGCTTGGTACCACCCCTCCAGAGTCTCTAGGTCATCCTGGAGGGCCAACCTCCCCTCCTCCCCATCCACCACCACCCCCAGCTTCAAGTCATCAGCAAAGAGGCTCATCTCATACCTGATACCACTTCTAATGTCTGAGATATAAGCTTTAAATAGGAGTGTGCCCAGCACTGATCCCTGTGGGACCCAGCTAATGACTCTCTTGGGAAACAAGACCACCCCCAAACCATCACCTTCTGAAAATGACATGCTATCCAGTTCCCTATCCACCTGACTATTTGTACTCCCACCGCCATTTCCCCCAGCTTCTCCAGCAGCCCAGGATGTGGCACTGTGTCAAACACCCTGCTAAAGTCCAGAAAGAGGACATCCACTGGCCTGCCCAGATCCAGTGCTTTCATCACCCAATCATAAAACTCCACCAGGATGGTTTGACATGATCTGCCCTTAACAAAGCCATGCTGGCAACAATCTAGGTGGCCCTGCACCTTCAGAAACCCCTCCAGCCTCTCTTTTAAGATGACATCCATCACTTTTAGGAATCCTTCTATAAACAAACAAATTGTTGCTTACCCCACTGCTTCTCCTGCATGGTTGCCTGCCAACTCCTACCAGAAGTGGTAAAATATACACAAATTGTATAAAAAAAGGCTTAAGTGCTGAGTTGCTCTAAAGATAAGACAGTGAAAAATAAACAAGTGATGCCTTGAAAAATCGAGCATGAGTAATACACATTGTAAGCAATGGTGCCGTTCTTAGCATGAAGACACAAATTAGAGAATTATGAACTGTTTAATGATTGTGTTTGAAGTGGTAAAGGAAAGCAAAAACAAGGAGAGGGCTTCTGCTTTACAAGTTTTTACAGGGACGGCATTGTAGAACAATTGGTACTGTCAGGCTGAATTGAATTGGCTGAAGCGTGATTTATCTAATTTGGCAAAACAAAAATAAACAAAGCACTCTTTTTTTAAGTAATTAAATGGATAATGATCCAGATTTGTTGTAATTAGAATATTCAGTTTTATGAGCTGGCCCAGTGCCGCTGAGGGTTGAGGCGCTGGATGCCACACCTCTTGCCACGCCAGCAACCTGGGTTCAGGAACGAGCCATGGGTCGGCAGGGGAAAGAGAGGATTGAGCATCTGGAGGACAGTTCTCCTCTCTCTGGGGTGGGATTCAGGCTTGCCCAGAATTGCAGTGGCCCCCAGTGGAGACCGGAGGCACTGCGCAGGCTAGGGGAGCACCTAGTGGGACAAGAGCTGCTGCAGGCATCACCAGGCACCATTGCATGTCTGAGCTCTGGGGGGAAGGGGATTGAGGGTGTAAACAAGCAGGAGGAAAAAACCCTGCCCACCGGGTGAGGCAATGGTGAACTCCAGAGGTCAAGGCCCACATGCCCAATGCCAGCCGCCTCCTCTGACTCTACCCTCTGGGGACTCTTGGCCTCTCCAAGGGGCCGGGGGAGATGAGAGTCCTGATACCAATACAATTGTCGGGGGAGTCGTGGTTCAGGCCAATGGTCAGGAGCTGCAGGCTGCAGGCTGCGAGAGGGACCCTGAGAGATGCCCCTGTGAGTAGGAGAGAAAAAGAGTTAAAAAAAAAATATTCAGTTTTACTGCACAAACAGAGACGTGCTGCACTGCTGCCCACTACAACAACCTATCTCTTGTTCCTCGGTCCTTGGTCTCGCAGTCTAACCCCCCCCATGAATGAAGAGCGTCCCACTCACAAAACCCTAGAATGTCTGCTTTGGACCCGTAGCCTCAGCCACCACTCCCGCTACAATGACTGACCTCAAAGGAGCTGACTGATTGCTCACCCAACTCAGTGCTCACTTTCTGTCACTCTTGCTCTCTTTCTGCATGATTGAGGACAGTATGGCAACACAGACCTTGGAGCAGCCAACCCTATCCTTGACAACTACTTTGCAGCTCTCCCCAGCACAGTTTGCTGTCAGTGACCACACTGCTGTCTCTCTTCCATGATGTGTGTCTCTCTCGCACAGACATACAGCCTGAGCCTTACAGCGGTTCCATCTCTCTCTCTGCACTTTTTGGGCAGTGACAGTGCAGAAACATATCTCAAGGGGTTAGGGTGTGCTGGCCCAGGATGAACAAAGACTGCAGCATCGTGGCAGACACAGCAAATGAGCAACTGGTCATCACATTTAACCTCCACTCAGTATCTGCTGTCTTTCTGGTGAAAACGCCCTGGTTCTGTCTCTGTTGCGGCTCACTCCCGTCGGCGGCTATGGAAGGGACTGCTCCAGTGACCACCTGGGGAGGAAAACATAACTCTGGGTGAGAATCACAGTGCTGAGAAGATTACACTATGGGTGACAACACTGTGCCACATTACACCAGTGGGGCTCTGAGCACGGGAAGGGAGAAAAAACATACAGTAATACTGTCAGTCTAATGAACCAAACTGACAACAGGGACACTGCAGGAACTGCCCTAGGGTCTCTCTGCACAGCACACTGTAGAACTCAGAAGCTGGTGAACTGGAGCCATGAGCCACACACACTACACCCTCTCCAAGTCCCACATAACCAGAGGGTGCCACAGATCCTGGACTCAGAAACATAATATGACAGTGAGGGTCATCTGTGGGGGACAGCACTTGTGTCGGAGGTGTGAGGAGTTATCCATGTGTGTTACTGCACTTGCTAGGCCCACCACACACACCCGTCCAGCATGCATACACATTGTCACAGACACAATAGTGCAGGACCTGATTGTGTACTGTGGCATTCTGTCGATTGCTGTTATGCTGTACGATGGGAAGCTGATAGCAAGGAAAAGGTCAAAAAGTGCAGTGGAGAAGAAAGACACAGCAGAGAGCCACCCCTGCAGACATAAAAAAGGCATTCTGATGGGTTGCCTACCCCAAAGCATGGATGTAAAATGGGACATTTCTTCAATAAAATAAAGATTTCAGCAGGTAAAAAAAAACTGGAAAAAGGCCTATCCTCCCCTCCTTCCAGATTTCATTTCCGTTGTGGAACCAACTTCCATTTGCACATTTTTTTTTTTGCATGCCATCCTTTCCTTGATGTTGTGTTAGATTTTATTTCCATTGTGGAACCATTTCCATTTGCAGTTTTTTTTGGGGGGCATGCTTTTTTTCCTTTTGTCAACTACATTTTTAGCTTGTTAACATTTTTGATGTTCAACTGCTTTTTTTTCAGTTTGCAGTTTTTCTTGTTTGGGTTAACTGTTTTATTTGGTGCTTCATCTAGTTAGTTGCTTTCATATATTGTACCCCTCATCTTTTTGTTTTTATTTATTTATTTATTTGTTCTAGGATTACAAATACCTTTGAGCCAGGGCTCTTTTACAAAGGTTCCACGTCATTGGTACAATTGAGACAAACATAAGCAAAGATAACAGTTTATAAAATAAAAAAAAAACACATAGTCTTATAGAGGAAAAAAGAACAATAAAGTGAAACTTTGGGGAGTGGAAAGGGAAAGGAGGAGGGTGAAATCAGCTAGGCTAAGTGGATGGGAGAAAAGGGGAGATAGGTGGGGGGGAACAGAGAGAGGAGAGGTGGAAGGTGGGTAAGAATAGAGGTAGTGTAGCTGGATGGCATTTGTCATGGGCCAGTAGGGGAGATGAAGATGGGGGGGTGCTGGCAAAGAGCCGGAGTAGATGTGGATCCAAAAGGGCATCTTCAGCTATGGAACCAAAAAACATGTTTAGCCACAACAGTCACAGAGGTTGGAGGCAGTGAGTGTTAGGCGGAGCCGAGTCTTAAAAGTGTTGAGTGATAGTGAGGATGAGATGTCGCTGGGAAGACCGTTGTACCAACTAGTGGCCTGGTAAGCAAAGGATCTTTGGCCTTGTGTTGTGCGGCAATGCAGGATTTACAGAAGCTGAGGTTTTCATCCCCTGGTATGGCGGGGTTGGAGTCTCAGTTGTATGAGGGCACAGACTCCAGGGAAGTGGGGGCAAGGCCCAGCAAGATTTTCTTAATAGTAGTACAAGTTTGGTGTTTTATTCAATTGGCAAGATTCAACCATCCAGTTTGAGAATAGAGGTCACAGGTGTGAGTTAGGTGTTGGGAGCCAGTGACAAGTCGACAGGTCTTGTTGAGGATGGTGGATACATGTTTGAATGTGGTGGTTGTTGCAGAGCCGTAAATGATAATGCCATAATCAATGGTGGATATGATGGAGCTCTGCACAGAGACAGTGAGGGCTTTGGGTGTCAGGTGTTTCCTATGATGGAATAGCAGGCCTAGCCGGGAGTTTGCGGCTGTGGTGACATGGTCGATGTGGGCAGTGTAGGAGAGGTGAGGGTTAAGGATGATCCCGAGGTATTTAAAGTTTTTGACCTATTCCAGTGCGGCACCTTGTCTGGTGATAACGGAGAGTTGGAAGTGCTTATGTTTATTATGGGAGTTGCTGAAGATCATGGCCTTGGGTTTTTTTTTGATTAAGGATCAGTTTGTGCCTTGTGAACAAATTCTCAACCGAGGAGAACTCAAGTTGGAGATTTTCTTGCAGTTTCTTCGGGTCCCGGTGTGTGGCAAGGATTATTGAATCATTGGCATACAGGGTGATATGTTCAGTGCAGGAGTCTGGTAGGATGTTAAGGAACAGGCTGAAGAGTAGGGGGCCCAGTACAGAACCCTGGGGGACTCCAGAAAGGACAGGTTTGGAATCAGAATGATGCACAGCCCCGATTTTTACATGCTGGGAGCGGTTTTCAAGATAGCTTTTGAACCAAGAGATTGAGTCATTGGAGAGACCAGCATTTTTTAGTTGGCTCAGAAGGAGGGAGTGGTGGACAGTATCGAAGGCTTTGGTCAGGTTGATGAAAATAGCACCAGTTAGGTGTACATTGTCGAGGGAGCTGTGAATGGAGCTGGTGAATTTGAGTAAGGCAGAAGATGTACTATGACCTTTTCTAAAGCCATGATGCTGTTTCCAGTGAATATTATAATTGTCCAGATGCTTGGTAAGTTGGTCTCTTACTATACGTTCCAGTGCCTTTGACAGGGGAAGCAGAATGGAGATAGGGCAGAAGTTCACATGGTCAGTCTTATCACCACTTTTGTGAATCAGGGTAACAGTGGCCATTTTCCATTTGTCCGGGAATTGGCTAAGGGAAAGAGAGAGATTAAAGATCTTGGTGAGGGGCCCAAGTACCTCATCAAGCGTTAGGGCCAGTAGCTTGAGGTCAAGTGTGTCATTGCTTGTTCTAGATTTGCTGATGGATTTGGCAACATAGTTTCGGACTTGATGTTTCTTTAGTGCTTTAAAGTAGAAAGGTGGGTGACAGGCATGGGTGGAGGAGTTGGGGAGTGGAAGTTGGCTCATCTTGGAAGAAGTCAGAGGGGAGAACACTGCTAAGGTCAGTGAAAGTGATGTTAAAAGTGTTTGCAATAGTTTTAGGGTCGAGTGTAGTGTGCCCATTTATGTTGAGTATGTTCTGCAAAGAATTTGACTGCTTCCCAGTGACATCTTTAATGTTTTTCCAGAAATCCCTCCCATTTCCCCAAGAGTTGGTGAGGGCATTTTTATAGTAGTCAGATTTCTGTTGCCGAATCGATTTGGTGCAGTCGTTCCATGCCTGTTTATAATTCTGGATGTCGAGTTGCTTACCAGAGTTTCTAGCCAGTTCCCAGAGGTGGTCCCTGGATTTAAGTTTTTTTAGGAGGTCTCCTGACAGTCAAGGGTTACTGAGCGATTTAACTTTACGCTTTTTGAGGGGGGAAAATTTATCACAGGCTTCATTGAAAATATGAATAAATTGCTCCAGTGCAGTATTAGTATCTGTTGCCTTGAAGATAGGGGACCAGTCCTGCAGACGGAGGTGCGATTTGAGGTGGGGTAGCTGACCACAGGGTAGGACTCTGCTGGTGATAATTTTTGGAAGGGGCTTATAGAATTTGTTTGACCAGGTACAGCTGATGGGAGAGTGGTCACTGAGTGAGTCAGGGAGGACTGAGGTTTTCAGGATCTGAAAGGAGTGGTTGGTTAGGATCCAGTCGAGTAGGGTGCAGGTCCCAGTTCTGTAGTTCTTTCTGGTTGTGTAGTCAACCTTTTGAGTCAGGTTAGCTGATATAACAGAGTCCTTAAATGACCCACCTTCAGCTGAGAGCCAATTAATGTTAAAGTCACCAAGAAGGATGATTTCGGAGTCCGATGGGTGGGATTTGACAAAGTCAAGGACAGCGGTTAGACCAGGTCCCTGTTCCTTAGGAGGTATGTAAACAGTGACAACTGTGAGGGCCTTATTGTGGGCGCCTACCAGGAGTCTGATGGGAAGAATCTGAGCAGGAGTTACTGGAAGATTGGGATCAATGGGGTCACCTCGGAGAGTGTCTTTCATATATAAGGCACACCCTCCACCCCTTTTGGACTTACGATCAACCCTGAAGACATTGTAGCCAGGGAGGGTGATTGCCTGGTCAGGAATCTTTGGGGTGAGCCAAGTTTTAACTACTGACAGAATATCCGGGTTGTGTTGGGTGGTAAAGGCTTGCAGTGCATCAAGCTTCGGAAGTAAACTGTAGAAGTTCAGGCACATAATTGAGAGAGTGCATTTTGGTTTGTTTTGGTTGGAGCTGTTTGGTCCGGGGTTAGGGTGAACAGTCCCTGATAGCAGCAGGAGGAGAAGCACAAGTTTCAGGGTCCATAGGTGGAGTTCAATCAGAGAGGGGTTGCGTTTCTTTTTTGAACAGTAGCATGCCAGGTGGTAATGTCAAAAATGCAACATTGGAATAGTTGTATACGATGTGGCTAGATGAGCCTGAGGCTCACACATGAGCAGGGACAGATCAATTTCGGTGGTGTGCCTCCGGGAGGGAGGATTTGCCCCATTGCCAAATGAAGTAAAATAATCAAATCCACAGGAAAAGGACCAGTAAACTGTTTGATCTACAGTAACAAGACAAAGGATGTGTTATATTCCTGGAACATATGCAGAAAGTTAAAACCCTTTGTCAGTGTCTTCCCTTTGTTTAAATAGTTGTGAATGGTTCTCAAAGACATGCAGATCCCTTAGCAACAAGGTAGATGGAAATGTGGATTCAGTTTGCACTCCCCATGTCAGAGCTTGTAGAATTTCTTACCTGTACTTACTTTGATTGTGCTGGCTTCCAAAACAGTTGATTTATAATGAGAATCCCAATATCTGCTGGTAATGTTTCCAGTTTCTTAGTCCAGGAAACTTTCATAGATCTCATATCCAAGAATGGTCTAGTTCCTCCAAGCCGAAACACATGAAAATCAACAAAACTAAACTACTGACAGAGACAAACACAAACACGCAGCCACACAGCCCAAGTAGGAGAAGGAGCCTCATTTTGTCATTTAGTTAGACTTATTGTTTGCAGTTGCTTTATTTATTTTTTTTTATTTTGGTCTGCATTTATATTTTACTTGCTTTCTTGTTTGAATTCAGGTTGTTTAATAATGTTTTTTTCATTACTTAGTTGTGCTGTACTTGATTGCAATTTGCATTTTTTAGGTTTTCTATATATTTTGTTAATTTATTGTTTGCATTCATTTTATAGTTATGCTGTAGCTTTTTGCTTGCATTTCATTTTTTTAATGATTTGACTTTTTTGTTTGCATTTCATTTTTTGGTTGTTGCTGTACATATTTGAATGCAAATCACTTTTTTTGTTTTTGTTTTGCATTTTAAGGCCACAGTAAATAGCCTCTCTAACACTAGCCAGTACAAATAGCCAAAACTCTGCAACCAGAGCTCAGCAAACTTATCTTCCCATTCGTAGTCTGGGAGTCAAAATCCCAGTTTCTCACAATAGTATAAACACCTAAGCAAAATCAGCATTTTTCATTGTATGAAAATTTTAAAATATAAATACGGGCAATAAAAGGTCAAGCACCAAAACATAAATAAGTGCCAATGTGTACATGCCTATTATTTTTGTTCGTTGCTTTATCTAGGTATTGAGTCACCTTTCAGAAAAGTCAAATCAGTACCTTTGAGTGGAATATTACCCTATATCCAGGCTCCACCAATCTCTGAAACAACATTTTTTTTAACAGACATAGAAATAAAAGCACCACAGATGGGACACAAACCCACTAAGTAGCCCCTTTTCTCATACCAGGGGTTTTGGAGTCCAAATCTCCCAAAAGATCCTTTCTCAATTTCCCGATCTCCTTTCTCCTAGATTTCTCGTACTGCGATATTTAAAAGAAAAAAATAAATGTTCTTCTAACATAGTAAGTTTTATAAAGTATAAGTGAGACAATGACCTAACAATCCCCAGGTAAGGATGGCTTACCTTATGTAAGGACTATTAAGCATATCAACACTTGCAGTGTAGCAGCAGAATACTTTCAGCCATGTCTCATTCTCCCTGGGTCTCTCCTGTCTCTCTTTCTTCTCTTCTATGTCAGGTAGGCTTCTCAAACATGGGGTCCAGCAGCAAACTAAGTATACAGTTTCACAATTCCATCGACCGCTGGTTCTGCAAACTGGTGAACAGGAGCAGAATCTATGGGGCCTAGAATGTACCTCCAAAAATCTAACTTGGCATTAAACATCTAGTAGCAAAGACTCCTAGTTCAGGCTACATTAACTGGTAGTGTGTGTCTCTCAGGCAAATTACTTCTAATTAATAAAGAGCTAAAAGGTTCACTGTTACAAATCTGGCACCACAATAGCATTAGTTTCATTTAGCAAATCTTAAAACAGTGGATAAATAATGAGGATTAACCAGCGATTGTCAGACACTCAAACAAACAAGGAGCTGTGGGGAGAGGAGCAGCACCACTGCCATCTTGCTGGTGCTCAGTGGGAGACCCACTCTTTCTATGAAGCCTATCTCTAACATTGATGTGCAGAGTCTACCTAAAGGGGTTTGATCAGCCAGTTAGGTGTGGTGGTCCCTCTCCAGGATGTCATTTTTGTGGTTTATGAAAAAAAAAATTTTAAACTGAAAGCATAATGGCTGCTCACAAAAAAAAAAAAAAAATGTTCTCATGAAAAAGGAATGGGTCTCATGAGAGTGAATCCTTTTTCACAAGAACAAATCCTTCATTGAATTTTCTTCCGCTGTCCTGAAAAGTAATCTTCCCATTGAAAACAATGGGAAATGAAAAATATAATAATTTTGCAACAGATTAATATGCAAACAATAATACCCAATAGGGTGAGCTGTATTGGGCAGGCTGCCCAGGGACGTAATGAGGCCTGATGCTGCAGAGGGCCTTATAGCTCCTGGAAGGTCCAGTATTGTCCATACCACCCACCCTGGAGGGTATTATTGTGCTTTAAAAATGTGCAACAAGAGTCATTCTTTATAGGATTTAAAAAAAAAATAAAGTGATCCTATAAAAAATAACTAAAATGGAATGTTTTTCTGCTTTTTGGGTAAAGTAGTCCCTATAATACTGCCATTGGCAGTATAGGACATCTACGGGCAATGGCAGTAGAGGGTGCTGTTATGTTGCATCTGTGCTGTTTCAGCGCCCTCTGTTTCTGTCTGTCTTACTTATTTCTTACTTGTTTTCAATGTGCTGCCAGATCACTGTGCTGTTTCAGCCTCCCCCCGACATTCAGTCTGTCCCATTACGTTCTTCATTGTTTTCATTCTGCCACTGGATCAGTGGCAAACCCGCTGTTTGTTTGTATGCAGGAGTAGGAGCATGACTTAAAGGAGGTCACCATCACGGTAAGATGTTTGTGACTCCCAAGTTCTGCAGTGTTTAAATTAAGAGGTTTTTGAGAGGGCAGGAATGGCAGTGCACTTTGGAGAGATGGTTTTGGTCACTAAATTTACTTCGTGTGAGGATTTCATGCAGGCAGGAATGACAACATACTTCAGAGAGATGGCTTTGCTCACTAAATTTATTCTGTGTGTAGAGGTTTATGAATGACTACGGGGGGTGTGAGGAGGCTTTTTGACATATTGGCGGGAGAGATGAAGTGATGCTGGCAGCACTGATTGTACTGGTATTCTGCTTTTGATTTATGTGTTTGAACAACTTGAACAAGGTATACATTTTGAAGTAGCGGGCACCAATGGCAGGGGTGAGAGGAGCGGGAGGAGAGCTGCAATGGAGCAGGTGGCAGGCTTCAGACAGGAGTGAGCTGTTAGAAGCATACCTGACATAAGCTACATAAGCTGCAATGGTGGTAAATTTAAAAAAAAATGTTTGCTAGACTGTCAGTCAGTTGTACATCCCTGTGCCTGGTGGGTCTCACTCGGTCTCTGTGACTCACTCTCTCACTCTAGCTAAGCAATAAAAAAATGACAGCATTTTGAAATTGTGTGCCCATGCTTTAACCAATGAGGAAGCAGGCTGGGCACAAGAATATCTGGCTGGGCATTAGGCACATTTGGGCTGGGTCTTTTTATTTCATGGGCATCTATTGAAAGTTAATATACCTCTGTGGAATGGGTACCAGCCAATCAGATGCCTCCAAATAAAAAGCACATTTTCAAATTTTACACAAAACTACGCATTCTGTTACTTAAGCTGGGTCTACCATAAAAAAATCACACTGAAATTCCACACCAACTGGAAGCAAGGCGATAAGGAAAAATCTGAAAAAAGTGGTGACTTTATGACTTTTTGCACTGTCTGGATCTCAGAATTAGCACATCCAACCAGAATGAAACTTGCCACATCAAGAGATTTACCCTACAGGACAGAGCATATGAAATTGTAAGCAAATCCATTGATAAGTTGCAAAATTATTAAAGTCCAAACTTTGTGGTTTAACATTAAACATGCTACTCAACCCTAACTATAGGGCACTATATATATATATATATATATATATATATATATATATATGTGTATATATATACACACACACACACACATATATATATATATATATATATATATATATAGACAAACTACTCAAAACAGGCAAAAGACAAGCACAGCAGCATCTCAGCTATGTTGCCCCCAAGAAAGATGTGAGCTGAAAACTTTATTTTTTTAAACAAAGCAGACTTTCCATGATGGTCGGTAGGAGCCACTAGACATCGGGGAAACAGCAGCACACAGTTCACAATGCAGCCTGCAGCACAAATTCAGCTGCAGCTGCAGAAGTCAAGAAATTCCCAATGTTCTCATACAGAGAATGTGGGGAAACACTCCTCTCACAAAGTTGGGATTTTGGGTGCCCAAAAAACATATTAGTGGGCATTATGTTAAGAAACAAACACCAGAATGTAGCTAAATGGGTCTTGTTTAGCTGGGTTCTGATGTTTGTTATTTAAAATTCAAGCATTTTTATGTGTTTTCCACATTTGTTAGTCCATGGAAAAAATCTACAAGATAATGGCTGGCACGGCACAAGAAAATGTTTGGTGCCCTGCCAATCAAGTGGCATGAAAGCAAAAATTGGCATTTGCAGCATCAATTTTTTACTTTCGCCACAGAACATTATCCCAGAACCACTACTGCACATGCGCAGGTCAGAAAACATGCATTTTAAAAGCCTTATTACTCAGAAACCGTCTAATATTTTCCACCAGACCTGTCAAAGGCATTACCTTAGTACATGGCACATGTCCCCTACAGCGCTGGGATAAATATTCCATTCCATGTAGGCTGTAGGTGAGAGCAAACCAAAAAACATGTTAAGTATAGGAAAAAAGGTTAGATTTTTACAAAAAATGACACATGTGGATCTCAGAAATCACACAAGCTTCCAATACAAACATTTCCACACATCAAGACCTTGCCTCCTAGGTAACACATACAAAATTTCAGCTAATTTTGTCAAAGGGAGTGAAATATAACAATGTGCAAAGTTAGGGGTCTAACATTAAATAGGCTACTCAACCTAACTATAGGGGCACTACCTTGCCTCTATAATATATTCTTTGCAAGAAACTATGTTAATGCAGTCATTAGGGTTGTAGAACCAAAGTGCACAAAGAAGGGAAATGAAAAACATTAAGGATTTGGGTCTCCAGAGTATTGACATATCAATGGTGGGGACTTACTTGGGGTTGTCAACCTTAATACCTATCCCCTCCCCACAGCCTGTAGCCTCCTGTCTGAAGCACAAGATACATTCCAACCTAGTGCCTCATAGTAATACAGTATGGCTAACATAATCTGTTGGAGCTTTCTCATGCTGGGCCAGTAACCATCACATTTGACCTTGTCTGATCTGGAGAGGGGGTGGGCATTAAGGGTGACAACCCTAAGTAAGACCCAACCACTGATTCACCAGTACTCCAGAGACCCAAATCCCTAAAGTTTTTCATTTCCTTTCTTTGTTTGTTTTGCATCCTACAACCCTACTGTCTGCATTAATATCATTTTTTGCAAATAATTTCCCTTACTTTTCTGATTGTGGAATTGTATCCTCATTTGGGCAGTTCCCTTCATGAGCTGTGCAAAATGAGATAAATACAATATTGGAGACCGTCTTAACACAGTGCATGGGCCCAGCAGGCCCTGGCATGCATGTTAATTCCCTTGTTGGTGAGGTTCTCTGACCCATCACTGGGTGTGGCATCTGTGCCAATACACTGGTTCATAAGTATTATAGGTACCATATGAGCACAGTAAGGCAAGGGCCCACAACTGTTTGTCATTTCCTAAAGATGATAACCCCGAATTATTTGAATTTTTGAACAGAGGCAGTTATTAAGGTGCAAGAACTGGGGTTTAACATGAACGTGCTTACTGAACCCAAATATACAGGCACGACTGTTAAACTCAGATCTTTGCACCTTAAAGGGTACCTAAGCAAGCAGTTTTTTAAAACTGCAAACTCCAAAATCTGGCTTCATTGCGAGGTAAAGTAAAGGCTGCTGTTTATATTTATGCTAAAACTGCATTTATGTAAATATCATAGATGCAATTTCATAGCTTTTGAAATACGTAAACATCAGCCTTTCTCTTTCAAAAAACAGCCTTGCTTGCCCCATATAATGTCTGCCATGTGTGTTAAGTGATGAATCATGATGACATAACTGGAGCCAGAGGCAGAGACCCACATGACTCCCTATAATGCTAATTAATTCTTCTTTCCTTCTTTGTTTTGAATTGTTTGACCAACATTATCAACACCATGTGTTAACACATGTATTATTTGATCAGTACACGTTAGGCTATGGTTTTGTTCATTTTGTTTACTTTAACGTGCTGAAAATGTTTTGTAATCCAGCTGACTTTCTCTTTGGCAAACCACAGTACGGTACAACACATCAAATACCTGATGATCTAGTGATTTATGTGATGCCCTGAAATTTGTAGTGAAGTACTGGTCCAATTCCAAAGCTCATGCTTTCTTGATATTCTTTTTCTGTGTGAATTCCTGTACCTAGCCTGCCTTCTGTTGAACACCCCACCATCCATACTATGCCCTTAGTACTGCCTGGGGTCACATATGAGCTTGTGGTCTCATGAAGAAAGTTATCACACCTCAGATTGCAATCTTGTACCTCAGATAGTTATGCACACCTATACCAATACGCTTCATCAGCTGGCACTGTTAAAAAATGCCTCCCAAATCACTCTGTAGTCCACTTTCTCAGTGTTTGACTTCTGCTCCCACAGTAAACATTGAGTGGATCACCACCCTTCTGCACAGTGAAGGCAGTATATACAATGCCCCCGTTGTGTTTCTTCCCGCCTCATTAACCAATAACTAGGTCTTCCTGGAGGGCCAAGCAATAAGCATCAGGACCCACTAGAAAAACTGCTGTTCATGCCCTCATAAGGGCCGCACTTACTATGGATAACAGTATTAATAGCAGGAGAGGCATACTAATGCCTTGAGCGAATTCACCTGACTTCCAGTGCTGTCTGCTCCTTTACCTGTGACCTGCAGAACCCTGCAGGACAGTTCCCAGCAATTCTTCTTCAGTACTTTTCAGTGCCATACTCTACAATGTGAGTTGGCTGGATACCACCCTTCTGAATCTTGAATGAGGTATACACATCTCCCTCGATACTGTCATAGCAAATGTCAACATCCCCCCACCTGAGGGTAATCTCCCTACACCAAATTCAAGTAACAGTTTAGGTGCAGCCTTGCCACTCTGAGTATTTGTCATTGCTGGCTGCTCTCATCCACAGTCAGGTAGTGATCACGGTGCTGGCAGCCCCACATTTCAAATCTCACAATGATCTGCGCAACATCCCCCTTCCTGTCTTCCCCTAACTTGAATATAGCTGTACCCTGCTGGAATGGCCTCTTCAGTCCCTCTCTGGAATTCATTCTTCTCACCTGCTCCCTATACCAAAAACCGGTGAGCTCACTACCCTTCTGCATCATGAATGCAGTTAGTACAGTCTCCCATTTTAGTTTTACATATTAATAATAAAAGTGATCTTCTGGTAAGCCAGGCTGATAGCAGCAGGGCACAAGGGGAAAATGGGCTTTCCTACCCATATAAGATATAAGCCACCTATGATTAGGCCCAATTAAATGACATGCATAATGATGCACACACCTGTCATTTAATAGTGCCTATTCAAAGGTAGTCTAGATCTTTTAAGGATAGGAACACCCATCTTTCCCCTTCTGCCCTGCTGCTATTAGCCTAATTTACTGGAAAGATTTGTTTATTTTTGATTTGTCAAAACACCCAGGGACTGTACTACCAGAATTCATGATGCAGAAGGGTGATGAGCTCACCAGTTTTTGATGTGGGGAGAAGGAGTGAAGAATGAATACCAGAGGGGGACTGAGAAGGCCACTCCTGTAAGGTACTGCTATATTCAGGGAAGGGGGAACACAAATGGGGAGAAATATGAGCAGAGCACTGTGAGATATAAGATGTGGGGCTGCCAGCACTATGATCACTCCTGATCCCATTGTCCTGGCTAACATTCTCCTTCTCATAAAATCACTGCATGCAATTGTCCAAGACTGTGTATGGATATTAATGTGTGAAATGGCTGCCAATACATGTTCAGTCACTTGACTACCAGTCTAGCATTGCTTGCAAAGCACTTTGGGATACAATGTGTATAAAAAGCACTATATAAATGCTGATTCTTCTTATTATTTGCCTTGGAAAAAGAAGACAAGACAAGCATATGTTTGATTTCTGAGAAAGTATGAGCTCTGGCATTGGACTATACAAGAACTTTGCTACAAACAAGTGGTGGATCTATGGAACAGTGAAGGGTGCAGCTGCACCCTTCCCAATTGTAACTTGCTTGCTTGCTGCTGCTACATTTCACTTCGTTGAAGAAGTCTGATTTATTGATTGTACAAATGTTTACATTCAAACTATGGATTACATGTATAGGTTCTGTCAAAAACATACTAAAAAAGAATAACAGCAGACAATATAAAGGTTTAATAAAAATGTTAAAAAGTGCATATCAAGTGTGCACACCATCCAAGCACCCCCCCCCCCGTAATATCCTGGATCTGCCATAAGTACTAGACCACCAGGTTGTTTAAGATTTGTTCTGCACTGTGGTTTGCCAAAGAGAAAGTCGGTTGGATTAAAACACAATTTTAGCATGCTAAAGTAAACAAAATGAACAGAACCATAGCTTGACATGTGTATTGATCAAAATAATGAATATGGTTTTGACCATTTTGGTGAAACAATTCTATACAATGAGAAAAAAGAACTAGTTTACACTATAGAGAGCCATATAGCTCTCTGACTCTGGCTCCAATGATGTCATCACTGAACACATTTGGTGGCCATCTTAGAAAGCAGGCAAGGCAGTTTTTTTGAAATTAGAAGTCTGATTTTACATTTTTCAAATGCTTTGTAACCACATTTATATAAATTATATAAATGTAGTTTTAGCATTAATGAATACTGCACCTTTTCCTTTAGTCCCCAATGAAGTCAGATTTTTGAATAGTTTGTTGTCAGAATGTTGTTTAGGTATCCTTTAATAACTTTGCCCCTATTCAACTGATTTACACGATATTTGGAAAATGCAGCCTCTGTGCCAGGATATCATGATCCTATAAATTTCATATAGACTGGTTCAGGGGAGGCAAAGTTACAGAGGTGCAAATAAACCGAAAAGTCTCAGTTTTTGAAAATGTTGAGACTTTTTTTGCCACCCGATAACTGAAAAAATAGGAGGCTTTGAACCTGAAACTTTCAGGTTTGATAAAGCTTGGTCCAAGGTATGTGCTATTGTGGTTTTTAGGTTCAACTGTTAAGTAGTATTTTAAAATAATTGATACAAATGTTCCATTTCTGAGCATGCTCAGTTCAAAAAATCAACTTTCTTTTCATAACTGAACTTCTGTGAAATCAGCAGTTTGCACTATATGATACAGCTGTCTTTAATAAATGACAGCTGTGTCAAATAGTGAAATCCCTGCTGCTGTCACCACTTGTAGGTCAGGGATAGAGCCACTGTCATTGTAGCCCCACCACCCTGACTGTGCTGTGCCTTAATGAAACCGTTATCTGCACACCGGGGTTCCCAATCCCCAGTGGCAGTGTATTTATTTATTTATTGATTTCATTTTTATTATTTCTTTCTTATTATTATCAGACACTGGGATGCCCACCCCTGGTGTCGGATGCCCCCGTGTCACCTTCTTGCAGCTTCTTGTTCAATTACTTGTGTAGCTAATTAATAAACAGGTACCTGCAAAAAAGAAAACCATCCCCGATGTCCGGCGACAACAGTACCTTACACCATATAACACAACTGTCTTAGCAAAGAGCAACTGAGTCATATAGTGCAAAACCCCACCGGGTCAGTTTGTTGCACACTCTGCCATGCACATCAATAACACACAACAGGAATAGTGCAGTCGGGAAGAGTGAGACGGTGCAAAACCGCGAAAGGGTGTATGTGCGGTAGTGCACCCTCTCACTGTTGCCAGAAAGAGGATAAGACCCCTGCTGGGATGAGGGTCTGGCAAACAGCTGCCATGGCTCAATGGGATGAGCCACAGGCAGCAAGGGAGGCAGTGCATCTGTGAACTGGGTTTTGATTCCCGGTCCAAGACTCAGAGAATCTTGTTTATTTTTTTAACTTTGTGTGATTTGCATTGTTAACCCCCCCCCCGGAGTTGGGCACAGCCCCCATAATGGGGTCAGCAGGAGGCTGAGCCTCCCGCACAACATAAAGTAATTCAGTTGGCAATATACCGCACTGTATTTGCAGCACGGTGTATTGCTGTGCTGTAGTGTCTTGCAACATTATGACCCCATGCTGTGCAAAACCCAGCATGCTGCACTATATGACACAGCTGTCTTAGAAAACAACAGCTGAGTTGTATAATGCAAAATCCCTGCTGTGTCTTGACTCCTGCATATCAGGGATGGGGCTACTGTCATTGTAGTCCCACCATCCTGACTGTGCTGCCCATGAATTAGCTGTTATCTGCACACTGGGGGCCCCAGTCCCCAGTGGCAATGTAATATTCATTCATTTGTTTTTTTAGTTTATATTTTGTTAAATCCAACACCGGGATGCCCACCTCCTGTGTCAGATTCCCCCCCCCCCCAATCAGCTCTTTGTTCCATTAATTGTCCCAACAGTGGGGGGCCTAATCCCAGGTGTCGCAATGTGCAAACATTGTTCTTTCCTTTTTTTTGCTTTATGCCTTATAATGAAAGAAAATGTACAAATTAGTCAAAGAAAGCCAATCCCTGTTGGCCTGTACTGCCCCAGCTTAACCCTAATATGACAGCAGGAGCCAAACCCCAGTGTTAGAAATTGAAACAATAAAGAAATTAAATAAGTAATGCAGCTACTGAGAATCCTTTTCTGGTGGTTGTTTCACCATCCCTCTGCCCAAATGAATTCAGCCACTGGGAGCTCAACCCCAGTGTCAGAAACTATTGCTAGAGCTAAGCATTATTAAATAAGTAAATCTGGTCACCCAGAGATCATGTCTGAGGTCTGCATTTTTAAGCCCCCATCCCCCAGCAGTGTGGGACACTGGGAAGCCCACTCCCAGTGTCCTGAAATAAATTTATTCAAGCTGAAAAAAAGAAAACTCTCCCCAGACATCTTTCTTTTACCTGAAAAAAAAAGAAAATGGTTCCTCATGGTCTCCGCCTGTCCCACTCCCCCCATCCTGACCCTTCCACTGAGCTCCCACCACTCCACATACCCCCTTACCATATATTTTCCTCCGGAGGTTGTCCAATGACATCTTCTGTTGACCAGGACACTTCTGCAGTTTTCAAAGCCAAACTGTGAACTGAGGAATACAGGTAAGTGCCATATAATGTATTTCAATGGTGTTTTGAACTTATGTTGATATATTTGCCATTTATTTGTATTTTTTCACCAAATTTTCAACATGGGCTTTTTGGGACCTCACCTCATACACACTGTCACTGTCATTTTTTTTAAATTGGGCCTGGAAGGTGATTTTGCATTTGCTGTGTGGAATCACCTTTCAGGAATGATTAACAAAATGACAGTGCCACTGTTCATGAGGTGTGGTCCCAAAAAGCCCATGCTAAAAATTTGGTGAAAAAATTCCTCAAAATGACCTTGTGTTGTGCAGTTTCTATGCAGGCACATAACTTAGGTAATTTACATTTTGACTCCAGATTTTCAACATACCCATTTTTTCACACCACCGCATGAACAGTACAGCAGTCATTTTTCACATCCTGTCCAAAATGTGTTTCCACACCTGTGGGGCGGAATGACGATTCAACATAGATTGGAAAATGTTCACCTATGGGGTTTATGAGGTGGGGTCATAATAAGAACATGTTGAAAGTTCGGGGTCAAAATATTAAAAAAAACAAAGAATTTATTCAGTAACATTGTTTGCAGGGCTGTCCATTGTACCTCTGGAGAAAACACTGCCTTACAATGTCAGTGAGCTGAGTTCAGGTGTGAATTTAGTGAGCCAGTTAACTGGGACAAGGCTGATGGGGAAAGTGCTGAAGCATGCAGCACCAGTCATGGCCTGGGTAGGGATGGAGCAGTGTTTCGACACAGACACCACACCCCGTGGTAGGTCAGGGAACCTCACCCACAAGGTATCGAGATGTGTGCTGGAGTCTGCGTGGCCCATGCTCTGCATCATGACGGTCTCCAATTTTGTAATTAGCTCATTTTGCACAGGTCCCAAAGAGACCTGCGCAAATGAGGATACAGTTCCAGGACTGTCTCCAATATTGTATTTATCTCATTTTCAATCTGCGCAAATGAGGATACAGTTTAACAATCACAAAAAGAAGGGAAATTCTTTGTAAAAAAAACTATGTTAATGCAGACATTATTGTTGTAAACATGCAAAGCGTTCAAAGACGGGATATGAAAAGACATTAGGGATTTGGGTCTCCACAGTACTGGCGAATCAGTGGTGGGGTTTTAATCGGGGTTGTCAATCCTAATTCCCACCCCTACCCTGAATCAGATGAGATCAAAATGGGATTGGGCCCTGCATGAAGAAAGCTCTGACATTATGTTGGACATACTGTATCACTATGAGGCATTGGGTTGGAGCTGTATCTTGTGCTTCGGACAGGAGACTATGGGATGGGAGAGTGGACATAAGGCTTGACAACCACAAGTATGACCCCACCACTGATTCACCAATACTCCAGTGACCCAAATCCTAATGTTTTTTCATTTCCTGTCTTTGTACGCTTTATGTTTTTACAACCATAAAGTCTGCATTAGATAGCTTTTTGCAAATAATAATAAATATACGCACATAACTCCATTAATGCACTAGTTAGGGTTCACCTTAAAGAAACAAAAGCAGGGAAATGTGATGTTAAGATTCCCCAAGACAACACAAGCAACCACAGACAGCCATCATCAGGTAAGACAAACAACATACGACTCTGTGCAGATAATACAAGAGACATCCATCATAACGGTCCAGCACTTTTGTGGCCATGTATACACATCCACATTTCAGCACATACACACCCACTTCAGGCTGCCATTATTTGTTGACTAATATGTGACACAGTCAGTGTACTGTACTGTACATATTAAATAGTGTAATACATATTTCCAATATTTCATTTGAATGTGACTGTAATTATGGCTCCATGCCATCATTCATAGTATCAAATAGGGTCACAATTGCATGCAGATTGTGAACTTTGTTTTTATTTTGAGATTTGCATCAAATAATGATTGTGCGCTAATGTCAATCATAACAATCACAGGAAATGGTAGTACTGTTGCTTGACATACTACTTAGTTTTACTAGTGCACTGGGATTACAAATATGTGCAAATGTTACAAAATATTTTGTCATGAACAACACTTACATCAAACAATGGTTCTATGGTCATTTCGATGTAAGGTACTATATGAAATTGTAATACTGTGTTCACAAACACCAATCAGTTACATTGCTACATTACAATCCAAATTTCATGAAAACAGTTGCTTTGTCAGTGTCTTTATAACATCATTACTCTTCAAGCAGTATACAGAAATAGGTGAAACATGTTTTTAGTGGATCAAATAAATAGCAATCATGAGCATTACAGGATTTCAATCACAATTCCATGCAAATGTACCAAACTGATATGTTTTTGCTGTTGTGTAGTAGTAATAGTAAGAAATGATACCCAGTGATAATACTGTGTCGCCAAATATGCATTGTTGATATTACTGCATTGGGATCAGTATTGCATGCAAATTTGCAGAATGTTGTGTTTTTTTTCTATTTGCATTAACTTATGATAGCATGGTGATGTTTAATGACTCAACCAATGAGAAAATGGTAATACTTCATTCAGAAACAACAATTATTGTAATGTTTCTATGGAGATAATGATATAACAATATAGATTTTTTTTTATTTGTTCTGTAAGGTGCTCCCTTCCTGCAGCCTGAATTGTGTGTGTATGTGCTGAAGTGTGCATGTGTATCCATGGCTACAGAAGAGCTGGATCATCATGATACAGTAGCTGTCTCTTGCATTATCTGCACAGAGCCGAATGTTGTTTTTCTTACCTGCAGATGGCTGTCTAAGGTTGCTTGTATTGTGTTGCCCCTTTTGCTGCTTGTGGGTGATGGCTTGGGAATGGGGAGTTAGGGTTGGAAACCCTGCCACCATATTTCCCTACTTTTGTTGCTTTAATTTGAACTCTGCATTAATGGAGTTTTTTTGAAAGAATTTCCTTATTTTTTGAAACAATAAACAACATGTATATACTGCATTTTGTTGCTTTTTACACACGCTACTGTACCAATAGATGTCTTCAGTAATGATCATGAGATTAGTTGCTTGGCTGTTCACATACAATCCAATTTCATGTTTACCATCTAGTGCACTAATATTGAAAGTTGATTTATGTCTCAACTTTTGTGAAGTGCAATAACTGTGCAATAACTGTTTTTCTGTCACACCTGCCATTTATTAGATTAATTCTACATATGGTGTTTATGTACCATATATCATTTTTCACCCATCATAATTCTTCACTATTCTCAACGGACATATTGAGCATAATAACACAGTACATATGTTTTCAAAAATTTATTAGGGAACAAAATGTCACTTGAATTTGTGCAGAATTGTTGCTGTGTTCCAGGAGAAGGTGAAAAATCAAGCACTAAAAGAAGTATCAAACAATAAGTGTAATAAGAACAGTAAATCATACAGCACATCTAAACCATAGATGACTGCTTACTGTATTTGCAGTAGAAAAACACAGAACTATTTATAACAATTTAAAGGGACATACTTAGAAAATCTGTCACTTGATCCCTTAACATAGAAACATAGAAGCTGCTGGCAGAAAAGGACCTTCTGACCCATCTAGTTATGCCCTACATTCCCTACCTACTGTGTAAGCAATAATACCCAACAGGGTGGGCGGCGGTATTGGGCTATACCGAACCACCCAGGGGCGTAATGAGGCCCGACGCCACAGGTGGAGGGCCTTATAGCCCATGGAAGGTCCAGTTTAGCCCATACTGCCCACCCTGGAGGGTATTATTGCACTTAGAAAATGGGACACTACTGTACATTATATGTTTGAAAAAAAATGTATGTTTAAATCTTAACATTTTTTAGGTATTTCATTGATTTTGTAATAAAATAGTTCCTTCACCTCCATTACAATGCTGTATTTTTCTATTTGAGCACACACACACACACACACACACACATATACGTTTTATTATTGATTTTCTTTTTTTGTTCATTCCATGCTTTTGTTTTATAATTTAACACTGTGAAAATTACAGCCAGTGATGAAGCAAGTGGGCAGGAGTAAATCTTACCAGTTCTGGAGCTGTAAATGTGACAACTTTGTCACGCTAGCCACCCCCCCCCCCCCCACAACAGAAGTCTGTTAGCTTTTATTTTCTTGAACAGGACCGGAAAGTTCACTGCGACCAACATTTCAAATGGAATTGGCCATGGATCATCAGTTTAGGACCCCTATCTAAACCTGCAGCTGAACAGATCGTATTCCAGCGTCTCTGCAATGCTTGTGAGCTACGGAGACACCGACAGGACTTGTTGACCGATAGTCCTAAGAAGTTGCGAAGACAAGCACGAACAACTAGAACAAGGGAAGTGTGTGAGTGGCATCGGGTAAGAACCACAGAAAAATCAGTCACCGGAATGCCAGCTATATTTCAGTGAAGCAAGGCTTTGTTTTCTGCGAGGTGACGAGCGTATGAGTAAGAGCACTTGTTACTGAATGGAGAGGCACATGCTGTGGTTTTGAAAAATGCACTTGTGAGTTGTGACTGCAGTGATGTGAAGCCGATCAGAGTGACGGCTTGCTTTTCTGTTTAAAATGTGGATTTGTTTTAATTTCCAGCAGTTGTTTAATGTAGCCAGAAGTGAGTGACACAGAGTTTGGTGTGTGGGTTCATGTGGCAGCTGGCACTGAATTGGGCAGTGTTGGAGGGGTAGGATCTCTCAGTAAGCGAGAGAAAAAAATGGCAGCAATTTTAAATTATTTGGGGCAGTTTGGGCCAATTAGCAAGCAGGGTGTGCACACTGATACTAGAATGGGTGAAGGGCTACTTGAGCTGGTACTTTTTATTTCCTGGTCGTCTATGGAAAGTTAATGTACCCCTCTGACAGGGGTATCAGCCAATCAGAGACCAGGAAATAAAAAGCCCATTTTCTAAGCTAAGGTAGACCCTACTTGATCTCTGGCCTCACTCCCCTGGCCCTGTTACTAAATTTCCCTTGTGCCTATCCCATGCATATTTGAAACCTGTAACTGTGCATGTACTCACCACCTCTACTGGGAGGCTGTTCCATATGTCCACATTCCATAAAGAAGTATTTCCTCACATTTCCTCTAAGTCTGTCCCTTCTAGTGTCATGTTGCACCTCTAGTCCTTGAGCATCTCTTTCTGTGCAAAATGCCACCTTCCTGTTCCATATTAATATCTTTGAAGTATTTGAATGTTTCTATCATGTCTCCCCTTTCCCTCCTTTCCTCTAAAGAGTACATATTTCTCTCATTGGGTTGGATTCCAGAAGGGTGTAGACTTGCAAAAGAGGGATGTGATGCAAGGAGTGACTAGCATTTCAATGTGTGGCACTGCACGATTCCAGAAGAACAGCTTGCAGCTTCTGTTGACACACAGTGCAGAAGCCCCCTTGCACCAGGGTTGTGTCCAATAACAGTGGACGGCATGTTGCAAGAGGGTCTGCACCATAGAGGGGATGCCACATCCCCTTTTTGGGGATTCTGGAAGCCTCACCATGGATGCAGTAGGTGGCATCACTTAGACCACCCAGGAGGTGGTCTAAGTGGCTGTGCCATAGGACTGGGAGGTATTTGGGTGTTGTGAGGGGCCATGAGGGTCTCAGGGTACAGCCATGGACACTGTACCCAATGTGTCCTACCCAGGTCCCTGCCACTGTAGCACCCCCAACCCCTCAAATGGCATCCAGTGGTTGTGGAGACAGTATTCCCCCCCTGCTGTGAGTGGTGATTGCCCTCAAGACTGCATCAGAGTGGACAGGTAGTACAGTGCCCCCCATCCCCAATCACCCAGTACACCTAGGGACTTGCTGGATCTACCTCCAGGTGATCTAGTGGCCCCTCACTCTCACCACCCTGGCAGACATTGATGAGCACCCCACTCCACCCCTCCATTCTGACCCAGATCCACTTTCATGACTGGCACTACCCTTCTCAAACCACCATGGCCAGACGGGGACTGCATTCTGAGTGCATTGTATAGTGTTATATAGTATGTGCATAAGGCATTCTGCAGCTGGCTGTGGTGGTGTGAGGAGGGTAGTGCCAGTTGAAGAAGCAGGTTGGGGTTAGAATGAGGGGGCGGGGTGCCTCATCAATGTCTGCCAGATTGCTGAGGGTGAGGGGCCACTAGACCGCTAGGTACTGTTGACAAACTGGGACCAGGTGGGTGGTGGCAGCCTGGACAGGGATTGGGGCTGCTGCTCAGTGGGGGGGGTGAGGGGGGAAGCATTTGCCACATTACAGACATTGGGGACTGCTCAGGTTGGCACTAGCCTGCCACAGCAGGCAGTTTTCAGTGATGGCACACAGGTGTCCCTGCAGTACTAGAACAGTGCCCTATGGGGGCCACATGTAGTGGCTGCTCAGTACGTGCCCAACTAGCAGGCTTCCTGCACTTGGGTCACCAGATTGAGCCCCTGCCACCCAGTCCCTGCTGTGTCATGGACTTGTGTTCATGCTGCCTGTTGTGACATGCCTTTTGGCACAGGGCTGCAATGTGCAGCTATTCCAGAAAGTTTGTTGCAAGTGGTAAACTTTCTGGAATAGCACCTTTTGCATTTGCCACAACTGCATTGGGTGCATCCCCCCTTCCTTCTGCAAGGTGTGCCCAATGCAAGCGGCTTCCAGAATTGGGCCCCTTGAGTCTTAACACATAGGACTTATTTGCAGGCCATGCACCATTTTGGTTGCCCTTCTCTGTGCTTGCTCCACTTGGTGTCATCGATACACAGGTCAGGAAGCAAAGGAAAACCAGGAGCAGTTATAAAATTTGCAAGTAGCATTTTATTGACAGAGTAAAGGCCTATGGTACATCTATAAGGTAGAAAAAGAGGCAGACTGGATGGGTCTTGTGGTCCTTATCTGCCGTCAACTTCTATGCTTCTATGTTTCTATGTTATTATTATGAATAACAGTAAAATAAAAAATAAAGAGTGTTTATTATAACTATTTACAAAGGTATTACAAACAGAGAAAACAAAGTTCTTCACCTGAGGGCATCTCTAATTCCAAATTTCAGTCTCTCCGGCAAAAATATTGCTGCCCTTTTTATAAGTCTTTACCTAGGAACTTGCTAAGAGACATCCTGCTTCTCACAAAATGTTCTTGTCAGTTTCTTTGCAGGTGCAACAAATAGAACATGGTGACCCAGAACTGACCTCTTGTTGATAGCTCTACAAAAAAGTTTTCAAACAAGCCTGAGAGGAGCTCAAACTGCATGTCAGGTTAACCCCCTAAATTCCAAATAGCTTTTTGCAATCATTTCAACGTCGAGGCACAGGTCAGGAAGCATAGGAAAACTAGGAGCAGTTATAACATTTGCAAGTAGCATTTTATTATTATCAATAACAGTAAAATAAAAAAAGATTGTTCAGCATAAATATTTGCAAAGGTAGTACAAATAGAGAAAACAAAGTCCTTCATCTGAGGTTCTCTCTAATTCCAAGTTTCAGTCTCTCCAGCAACAATATCACTGCCCTTTTTGTAAGTCTTTGCCTGGGAACTCGCTAAGAGACATCCTGCTTCTCACAAAATGTTCTTTGTCAGTTTCTTTGCAGGTGCAACAAATCAAATATGGTGACCCAGAGCTAACCTCTTGTTGACAGCTGTGCAAAAGTTTTCAAACAAGCCTGAGAGGAGCTTAAACTGCATGTCAGGTTAACCCCCTAAATTCCAAATAGCTTTTAGCAATCATTTCAACATCGAGGCACAGGTCAGGAAGCATAGGAAAACTAGGAGCAGTTATAACATTTGCAAGTAGCATTTTATTATTATCAATAACAGTAAAATAAAAAAAGATTGTTCAGCTAACCTCTTGTTGTCAGGTTAACCCCCTAAATTCCAAATAGCTTTTTTGCAATCATTTCAACAGTATAACTATATACAGTTTCAAACAAAGGGATCCTAGTTTCACATAAAAATTCACATACATTTTTTATAACCACAGATATGCAAGGGAAAAGAAAAGACAGAAAAAGTAAGTACAGGTAGAGAGATAGCTAGAGGTGGAGAATCACGAGACCACCAGAGTGATCAGTTCCTAGGTCTCATGCGAACATTTGGTTGGACAATCAGACACACAAGAGACAGAAAAGGAGAGGATAGAACAGATCATTGCATTTAACTCTTTCTGCATAACAAATGGGACAGGGCCTTATTCAACCCTATCACACCCAGTCAATGTATTTTGTGAGATGGGGCCTCCAGAACTGGACATAGTATTCCAGGTTGGGCCTCATCCTTGATCTATACAGGGGTATCACTATCTCCCTTTTCCTGCTAGTGATACCCCTCCCTTTGCACCCCAGCATTCTACTATCCTTTCCTACTGCTTTATCACATGCTTTGCTTCTTTCAGGTCATCAGAAATGATGACCCCCAGATCCCTTTTCTGTTTTGTGGTTGCTACCCCCCCAAAAAAAATGATATGATGCCCTTGGGTTTTTGTGCTCTATGTGCATAACTTTGCCCTTAATAAAGACAATCCTTTGAAAGATCAGGAACACTACATAACTGACATACTGACTGAACCATTTAAATGTTAATCAAGTTTTCTGTTTTGTAACATAAGAATCATAAGAAAATATCAGGTACTTTTGCCATATGGCCATTTTTGACCTGCACAGTTTATGTTCTAAGCCGGTAACAATTTCCTTCACTATTTTTATCTAGTGCTGATTTAAACTGGTTCATGGTATCACAGGAAACCACCAATTCTGGCAGCCCATTCCACTGTGCCACTACACATTGAGAGAACCAGTCCCCTCTTTGATTTTTACTGTAGTTCTCACTCTTTAATTGGTACTGATGTCCCCTATTTGTAATTAAATTAGATATTTTCTCTAATCCTATGCATTCCCATAGATCCAGTTCCCACCAGGCACATATCTCCCCTGTATCCTCTATATTGCAGTGAGAACAAATCAAGTTCTCGTAGTCTCACTTCATAGGACAAGTCCTTGACCCCCTTTGTCATCTTGGTTGCATGCCTCTGCACCCCATCCAGTCTCCTTACATCAGCCTTCAATCTAGGTTTCCAAAAACTCCCAGCATACTCCATGTGCAGGCAAACCAGTGACATGTAAAGGGGGACAATTATCTTTCTTTCCCTACTTTTTTATAATTCTCCTTATAGAGGCTAAAATACCATAAGCCTTTTTAATCATTGAGGTACAGTGGTAAGTGAACTCCAGTTCTTTGTTTATCCATATTCCCATTTCTGTCTCCATTTCTGTTTCTACCACATTGATCCCATTTATACTGTATCTGCATTTTGGATTCTTCTTCCCCAAGTGCATGACCTTGCTCTTTGCTAGATTAAATTTCTTTTTCCTTGCCATGTCTGCTAGTATATCTATATTTTCCTGAAGCAATTTTGCATCTTGTCCATTCAAAACCACTGCTCCAACTTCATATCATCAGCAAACTTTGCTAACCATTCACCAGAATTACAATTTAGGGATGATACAAGAATATTAAACAGTACCGGGCCCAAAACGGATCCCTGTGAGACACCACTGGATACAGGGGACCAACCAGACATATTGTCGCTTTGAAACCTGTAACATTTTTTGATGAACAAACCAATTGCAATTAAATGCACAGCATTCAAGTACTGACGTGTTTTGTGTTTTCAGACTATACCAGTGTGCACATAAATGAATTAACAACTACATACTAGCATGCACAGATACAGAAACTGCATTACATTTTAGACTATGTAGCATACACAGATACAGAAACTGATTTATGTTTAAGGCTATGTAGTTTAATTTATAGTAATGTAACATATTTAAATGCATAATTAGTGTAAAAATTGTAACAGTGTGTATGTTTGAAGGACCCTATTATAAATGAATCTTGGCTTAACTAGGTAATCCTTTTCTTGATTGTCAAGAATAAACAGTTACTACAATACTACTACTACTATATTTATACAGCAAAAGGTATTCAGCATTAATTACATACTTACATATGATTTATACTTTGATAGGAGATGGCAAGTCATACATGTATGGTACAGTCCAAACAGTATCTTGTATCATGCTGTTTTACATGATAATGCAATGTACAGATGTGTAGAAAGTGTTGTGTGTATTTTGGGGTATGGGGGAGAAAACATCTACATATAACAGAATATAATATAATAACTGATTATGTAGACAGTCCAGCACCCTTGTAAGAGCACACTCAGACTGAAACTGGATCAGTATTATCATTACAACTATCCAGCCATTACATCTAGAAACAAATTGTGAAAGAAATAATAGTCTTTGAGTCACTGAGTGATGCTATTGACATGGAAGCAATGACCCTGATGCATGTGTGGATATGTACAGTACTTGTTTTTACCCTATTTAACTGAGAGGCATATTATTTCTAACTATTCTTCTGCAGCTGCTACAAACTACATACTTTGCAGAAGAATCACATATGCATCCTTGAGATTCTTTGGAAGCCTTTCCTTAAAGGTGTATGTAGGATCATTACACTCTATCCACTTGCCACTGTATCTGAGCCAAGTGACATAATGATCAGAATAGACAGAAGCTCCATGGTGGAAATTTATTGCACGAGTGTCAAAATGCATACAACCCAAACCTGATGCTACATGCAGTAAAGTCACTTATTGGTGTCACAACTTTGACATCTAGTATAAGCATGAGGTAGCTAGCAGAATGGCTCACTCTCACTGATCGGGTACTGTTCATGCCACATCTTCTGAACTCCAAGTTAGATTTAGCACTGCTAAACAAGTGTCTGAATTATACAGATGATTCATGTGGGATATATCGAGAAATCCTAAATATTCCTAAAATAGCCACTGACCAGCATCATGGAATAATCAAAACAAATGCCAATGGTTTATAGTGGTACCATCCATACCGGGCTCTGCTTTAAGTACATCCTTTCATGCATCCGTATCATCAGAGCACTGCTTTCATCTTCGCCCATTGTTAGTTGATCCACAGTGTGGGAAACATCACTGCAAGAGACAGTGAAACACATTAGATTATGGCAACTGTGGTAACACAGCACTGACCATTATCATCTCCCTGCTATGTAATGGGAATTGCTCAAGGACACCAAGGCAGAAGAGTGCCATCTCACTGCCATGTAATGTGGTTTGCTGAAGGCCACTGAGGCAGCACAGAACCATCTCACTGCCATGTAATGAGTCTTGCTCAAAGCCACTGAGGTAGCTCAGTGTATAACAGTATTGTATTATGATATCACAGATGCCCACCTAGTGCACTCTATCAACTTCTTAAGATGTTCTTTGCATGGATAAATGTGCCAGTAAAGGCCAGAGAGAGATATTAGAACTTTGGCCACTTCAAAGTAGTTCTGTATCACCTTCATTGGAGTCCACATTTTGCATGTTTCACAAAAAACATTGCTCAGTCTTGCATCCAGCTTCCTGGTCATGATAATAGTGCAAAAGAGGTGGATTCTTATTATTCAAATGACCTCCAAAATATTGGATTAAATGCTACTGAACTGCATTTATAAAGGGTCAGGTGGAAAAGTCTATGAAATTAGACCCTTCGGGGATTCAGAAGAGAACCAATTAAATATTGGGGAGCATGTAGGCATGACATACTTATGGTGTGAAAAAAGTGTAACCCAATCAATGGTTGTGTGGTAGATGTTTTGAACTCAGGCAACAGTACTTATGGGGGCCCTTGTGGAGATTGAAGACTGCTATTACAGACATCAGACTGCAAGGCAAGATTTTGTACTACACACTGGACTGTATATCAGACTGATGATGACTTCCAGATTTACTACTGCAAACTTTTATGGATGACCCAAGGCAATAAGATTCAGAAGGAAGACAGCATTGGTGCCACAAGTGCAAAACCTGGAGGGTGGTGGTGCCAGAAGGGGGCATGCTCCTCCACCTATACCACTTCAGAACTCCTGTTGTAGTGGGAAGGGAGAAGGTGGGGATTCTCAGAAGTGGAGACCCCTAGGAGAAAGGGAGGGAGAAGCCCTAGCCCACAAGGAAGCAGCTAGTGGTGGGGGACTCTATCATCAGAGAGACAGATTTGAGAGTGGGGGAGGATAGGAAGGTGGCTTGCATGTATGATGCTTTGGTTTGAAGGAATGGAAAGTATATCCAGAGGATCACTAGGGTAGCAGTAGCTGGTAGGGACCTAGACATCAATATCCATCTGTAGATAACAGACATGGCAAGGGATATGGTAGGGGTAGTGCAGGGTAATTTCAAGGAATTAAGGAGTGGCATTAAGTAGGTGGTATGCATGGTGGATTTTTTTAAGGTATTATGTGTGTATGTCAGCGGACATGCAAGGGTACTCTGCACCAGGGCATTTAACAACTGATTAAAGGCAGGGTGCATGGAGGAAAGTTTTGACTACATTGGGGACTGGGGGCCAACCTGGGTGAATATGGAAGAACACAAACCATGCCACACTTGTTCTGCAGAGAAGTAAATCAGGAAGCAAACCAACAGACTTGCCAAGCCATACTTTTATTTAGATAAGCAATGGAGAGCCCAGGTGAGCATAACCCTTGGTGCTTCATGTCTAGAACGTGATGCACCAGGACATTTAACAACAGATTAAAGGAATAGTGCATGGAGGAAGGTTTTGACTACATTGGGGACTGGGGGCCAACCTGGGTGAATATGGGCCTCTATAAGGGAGGCTGCTACATCCTGCTAGGAAGGGCACTGTAGTCCTTGCTGGGGAGTTTAAATTCTACTTGGATGAGCATTTAAACTAGCTGGAGGGGTGACAGTAAGAACAAGGGAGACAACAATTTTCCCGCAGATGATAAAGCATCAGGGAGGGAGGGAGGGCCTGAGGGGAGAAAACTCCTCTAGGACAGGAGCACAGAAAGGTAGGAATGGGGACAAGAAAGAAGAAATGGTGAGGTGAAACTCAGGTAAGCAAGAGTAGGGGGTTGAAGAAGACAAGGAATGGGGAAGGTCAAAAGGGAAGAGGAGAGTCAGGGGAGCTTTAGAAAAAAAACACAGGCAAGAATGGGAGGGAGCAGCAGGAGCAGCAGGGGCAGCAGGGCAGCAGGTGGGAGGAAGATGTGGAGAACCATGTGTGCCAGTGCAAGGGGTCTTGGAAATAAAATTTAAGACCTGGAAGTACAGATGTGCAATGTTTGCAAACTTAGTCTACAAAGTAATTTGCAAAAAGTGCCACATTTGTACAGTGTGAAGTGCTGATTTCATGAAGTTTTTGGCAGATGAGAAGGCACTTTTTCAGGTGAAGTTAAGGTGAAGTTGTAGCTTCACCTTAAGTTCACTTGACTTTGCCTCAAGAAATGCCATTTCCAAAGGAAAACTCCACGCAAAGTAGCAAAATAGCAAACTGGGTGATTCACAAAGTTATTTGCAAAGGTGAATTTTGCAACTTCACTGGAACTTCACCTTTGAAGTAAAACTTTGCAGCATCTGTACTGGAAGTCATCAATGCAGAGACTAGCCTAGATTCAGTGGCCATAACAGAATTATGGTGTACTGAGCACCACAACTGGGACATGGCTATACTGAACTACTCTCTGTTCAGTAGAGATAGAGCCGGGAGGAGGGGAGGGGGAGTTGTTTTAAATTTGAGTGAGGGAATCCAGGCATCAGAGATATAGGGTCACCTAGAGGAAAAGATGAGGCTGGAGATGCTGTTGGTCACTCTGGAATCAGGCTCCAATGTCACTATCTGTTCTAGGGTTCTGTACAGACCTCTAGTACAGGAAAAGATTTGGATAAGGCACTAGTAAAAGCCATCAACAGAATGGCCAGTAAGTGGGAGGTGCTGCTAGTGGGTGATTTCAATCTGCCAGATGTAGAGTGGAGCCTGCCAGTTGCAGATTTGGCAAGGTGCATGGCCATCCTTGACTTGCTACAGGGAGTTTTCCTCAGGCAGCTAATTAAAGAACCCATTGGGGTGGGGCAATGCAAGACCTGGTGCTTACAAACAGAGACATTGTTGCAGATGTCAAAGTGGGCAGTCCCTTGTGTACCACTAGTCACTGTACTGTGTGGTTTAACATAAAGACAGGAACAGACTATCCACATGAGGATGAGGATACTGGACTTTGGGAATGCAAATTTTAAAGACAAGGGGGACTGCCTCAGAAATCATCTCAAAGGGAGGAGTCACCAGTGAGGGGTAAAGACAAAGCTGAGGAAAAATAAGGAAGGGCATAATTATTGCAACCAACCTCTGCAAGAAGAAAGTGAGTAAAAGCAGAAACAAAAGAGACCATTTTGGCTCTCTAAGGAAGTGGCAAAGGTGGTGAAGGAAAATATTGTGGCATTTAGGAGTATAAGGAAATACAGAAGAAGGAGGACAGGGAGGTATACCAAGTAAAGTAAGGAGTAGTAGACAAGGCAGTGAGGGGAGAAAAGACAGAGATTGGTATTTCATGAAAAAGGGTTACCAAAGTGTGACTTAAGGGTATATATTTTTTCAGATCCACTCTAGATTAAATTTAATAAGCTATTCAAGACACTGAGACTCAAGAGTGAAAAAGGAAACATACTGTGAGATAACTCTGCAGCAGAAACTTGAGAAAAAGCACCTTCAATGGTGCGTAAGTAACAGCAGACACAACAGTGTTGCACATGTAACAATGGGTACCACACAACTGTTTATGTTAAAAAAACAACTCTAGGGTGAGAAGTGAGCCTGGGTTGTCAGAGGGGCAGCCTTGGGGAGGAGGAGGATCGAGTGTCTGAAGTACTGCTGACCTCATCCTGTGAGTGAGTGGGGAAGAGACCAGTGCTTGACAAGCCCCTGGCAGAACCTGGGGGAGCAGCAGCCCAAGCTCAGAGGTTGGGGAAGCATGCCAGATGTAAGCATGTGCACCTTGACATCAGCACACAGCATGCTTCCTGGGGGATAAAAACAGAGAAAAAGAGTGGACCATTACAGGATGCCACCCACCTCTCACTGCAAGTCCCACACCATCAAACCATGGCACTACCCGGATTCCAAGCTTCATGTCTGCCAGGGGTTGCATCACCACACCTCTGAAGGACCCACCCTGTGGAGCAAGCCAGAGAGGAACACTGGGAAGAGGTAAGTCTTGGGGAAATGGTGACGGGGCTGGTTGGGAAATAGGGCCAACAGGGACCCCTGTCCTGAGGGAAGAAAAAAAGCCTTGACTTTATTTGATGTTGCAAAGCATCTTAAGACACTGTAACCCCTAGTGTGAAAAAGAAACCATGTTGTGAGATTACTCCCTGACAGAAACTTGAGAAAAAGCACATTGAGTGCAAAAGTGGACAGCAAACTGTTGCATGTGTAACAATACAATAGAGGGCACCACACATATAAATTAAAAAAGCATCTCCCTTGGAACCCTCACTGACAAAAGTCTCTCAGCGCTTTTATAAAAACCAGTACCAACAGAGACTCTAACTTCCTCCCCCCCCAAAAGAAAAAATCTGGATGCTTTTGCTGAAATTTTCAGGGGCATGCAAAAAATGCATCTTGCTAGAGCATCACAGGTTGCACTCACCACATAAATTTTATGTGAACCCGAAATTTTTATACATGTAAGATGGGTCTAGTACGAATCCCTGACTCATATTTCCCTGGCAACTATCTGCCCAGCACCAATTCCCCGAAATACAGTTTCCCGTCTAGGCTATCTTATCGAAAAACAGAATCCTAACAGTAATGTCATTAATAATGCAGCTAGGAGCAAAACAAATTCACACCACTACACTTCATATTCAATACATCAATTGCAGCACAAAACAGCACAACACTTTTTTACCTTGCTCAGTTTGCTCATTTAAATGTGTCTCAGGGTGCACAAATAGGAAATATAAAACTTGCATATCTGTACCATGATGAGTGAAGAGGATGACTTTACAGGGACATTTCAGGGCTTCTGAGTACATCAGCATTTTGTACTTGTATGCAACACAACAAGGCAGAGATAATTTGGTGGACTTGATGAGCAGCACTATGCATGCTATGAGAGCCATAGAAAGCCATCTCATCAGGCTGCAACATCAGGCTGCGTAAGTAAGTTAGCCAAGCAACAAGGTAGATATATATTACTGCAGTTGTTAAATGTTAAGCTGGTAAAAGGGCAGCTATTGCAAGCCATACCAAGCAGCTTTTACACTGCTGTATAGTACACAGGTGGGGGCGGGAGTGGGGAATGAATGACAATTTTTTGCGATGTTGGCAATGTCAGAAATGTAGAGCAATTACATTCCTGGATAATTTATGATGGTGTGTTGAGCTAGTTGGTCAGTTGCTGTCGAGCAATTAAGTGGTGGGAAAACGTACAGATCCCTGTAAGACCAGGGGAAAAATGCCTTCATTAACTAAAGGACAACACCAAAGGAAGTTTTAAAAATAATTTTATTGAAGCACAACTAGAAAAAAGTCTGCATAGAAGCAATGGACTATAGAGTGGTTTTGCATGTCACTTTTTGCTGAGAACAATCTGTATTTTTGTGGTTGCATGGGAGGAGCCATGCTGATGTAGTGCTATGATATAGGAGAAAGGACTCTGGAAGCACATGACCTGATACGTAGACGGTCTCCTTCCAGTGAGTGCTTTGATTGGAACCAAACCAAATCTTTGTACCTCAGTAGTGCTGTTCATTTTTATCTCCCTCCCCCCACCCCCCATCACTGTACTAGCTGCACTATTTCTGTGCTCCCAAACTGAACTCCTGAGCCTACAGACTTCCAGCCCACTTTCAGGTTCAGAAGTAGCACTTTTTTTAGTCTTAGTTCTGCAGTTTCTTGTCTGCAGTTGCCACCCCATAGCTGCTGGATGACTCCTGGCACTGGGTGGCCTTGCTACGATGGCTGGCAATCACATTCCCACTGCAATACAGGGATTGAGCTAGTGGCTCCCATGTAACTGCATGGCTTTCTTGGACCCTCCACTAGTATAGTGATCACAAAGTGGGGAGGGGGAATCATAATCTGAGAGGAGTATAGAGAGCGGTGGCAGTGAGCCAATTAGTAGTGGGGGGCTAATTTTCTGTGAAGCACGAGAGATAATGAATCTCACTGCTGCCAGTAAACTGGCAGTAGAAAGTGATATTCTAAGGTTCAGCAGCTTCAGTTACAATCCAAACCATGACTAAGATGCTTTTATTTCAGTGACCCCAACACACCCAAATTATAACAGAAATGCCTGTGTAGTGTATTCTTCTCACTCGCTGTACACTGGAGGCTACTTGGTGAATGTACAGTCACATGGAACTATGTAACTAGCGAATGGGAAACTAAGCTGAGTAGGGTTTTGGTTTTAGTTTTAAATTATTTCTCCAGGCTCTGGTGAGAGGAGTGATCAGGCCACATGAGTGGTAGTGCGAGAGAGTCAGGTACCAGCTGGAACTGTTGATGTCTCAGGTCAGCCACTCTGAGTTAGTTATTTTTTTTGTGTGCAAATTGCAGAGGACATACCTGTCTCTGTGACAGACACCATATATCGATTATTATCTTAGTCTTAAAAGGAGATATAACAAAAGTAAAAGGTCCATTCAAATCACTAGTTTTAGCACTCTGGTTCAGGCCAGAGTATTTTTGCTGGGCTTGCATGGGCACATTTTGGATATTGTGTGTCTAATGGATACTTTGAAAACACAGATTTGGCAGCTACTGGAGCCTGGGGGTGGTGCTTAAAATAAAAATGGAAACCCATGCTCATCTGCACTTTTGAAAAACAAATACCCCTCTTGCTTATTAGTCCTCATTTATTCCATACTGCTATAACTGTAACAGCCACTTTTCCTTGATTCAACAGATAAGCAGGAGTGCCAGGCACCGTTTGGGTCCTGAAGCTAATGAAAAATGGGCACAAATCTCCAGGATTGATCATAGATCTGCAGTTTGGTGTCTTGGTGCAAATGCACAGTTTTCAAGTTGTGGTTCTTTGTAATCAGTTATGGGTATCATCGTGCTGCAAGGTGTCAGAACCATTGCAGACACAGTAGAGCCACACATTTATGCAACTAGAAAAATAAACACATTTTATATTTAAATTAATCTATAAAAATGTTTAAAAAGGTGGTCTATCAGTATTTAGGACTGAGATGTCACAGGCAGAGGAGTGTGACTTCAAGGCAGGACAATTAGCCAGAACTGATAGAGACAGATATACAAAACGTAGCCTGGGTGCCAAGGTATTATTTGTTTTAAAGAAATAAATAGTACTGTATGTGAACTAGATAATAAAATGGGTCTGCAGAGAACAACCCTGAAAAATAATACATAAAGAACAGAAAAATTGTTTCCATTGAGCTACATGGGGGTACTTAACAAAAGTGTGTTGTATGTTTAAAATAGGCTTCAAAATGCACCACAAAGCATCTAAAACCACAGAGCTTCTTGGGACCTCTTGGCAGTACCATGATTATCAGGGGGTGGGTGGACAGTGCTGTGACTGTGAGGTGGAGGGCAGTGCTGTTACTTTTAGGAATAGGCAGGGCAGTGTTGTGACTGTCTGGAGTGGGGATCACTTCTGTGACAGACTTTGGAGGCTGTGAACTTTGTGACTTTTGGGGGAGTGGAGGAACAGTACTGTGATGGTTGTAGAGTATAGTACTGTGACCACTGGGGGTAGGAGTCAGTGCTGTGAGTGTTGGGGTATGGGGATTAATGGTGTGACTGTCAGGGGTGGATGACCAGTGCTGTCACTAACAGTGGAAGGTGCCATTCTTGTGCCGATCAGAAGGATTGTACAGTCCTGTCTCTGTTGGGGTGGGAAGGTCAATCCTGTGACGGTCGGGGTGGAAGAGGCAGTGTTGTGGCTGTTGTGGGAGGGTTGTCAATGCTATGACCACTGGGAGTAGGGGTCAGTGCTGTTACTGTCAGGTGATGGGGATCAGTGCTATGACTGATGATGGAGGGGTCAATCCTGCGACATTCAGGGGTGAGGGTCAGGGCTGTGATTGTCAGTGGTAGAGATGTGCGAAATTGCTGAATTTCATTACGTGAAATATTTCAAGTAATTTAGCCATTTCGAAAAATATTTTGCAGAAGCAAAATGTGGAATTTGTCATTTGCGTGCGAAATTTCACCATATTCAGGTGAAATTTTTGCATTTTGCAGGTGAAATGTCGCAACTTCACACCCTGCTAATATTTCTTGGAACGACCGAATTACGCAAAATATTTTGCAAAGCGAAATTGCCGGTTTTGTGGGAATTTTGCCTGAGAAGTTTAATTTCCTAACATCGCTAGTCGGAAGTGGGCAGTCAGTGCTGTGACTGTTGAGGGAGGGTGGTCAGTGCTGTGATCATTGGGAGTAGATGGTCAGTGATATTACTTTGGGGGGATGGAGATCAGTGCTGTGACTGTAAGGTGTGTCTGATCAGTGTCATGATTGTAAGTGGACAGTGGTACAGTCCTGTGACTGTTGGGGTGGGGGGGTCAGTGCTGTGACTGTCAGTCATGAGGGGGCAGTGCTGTGACTGTTGGGGGTGGATGGTCATCGCTGTGACTGATGGTGTCAGTACTGTGACTGTCGGAGCAGTGCCACACTCCTTTGACTGTCATGGGTTGGGGAGTCTGCCATGTGACTGTCGGGGATGGGGGTCAGTTGTGTGACTGATGGAGATGTGGGTCATTCATGTGACTGTCAGGGTGGAGGTCATTCCTGTGACTCTCAGGGGATGAGAGTGTAGTTCCATGACTCTCGGGGGGGGAGTGCTGTGACTTTTGGGAATGGGGGGTAGTGTTACCACCTGTCCTGATTTTTGCAGGACAGTCCTGATTTGGGCAGCTGTGTCTCACAAAAAAAAACCCATGAAAAATACTGCATGAACTCACCTTATAGTACAAAAAAAGTGTTTTCTAACTTTCCTCTAAATGTAAAACTATAATACCTTAACTGATGTACTGTAAAATGATAGGAAACAATAGAAACAACTAAAAAATGTCAACACTTAGGGCCCGATTCTCAGTGTTCAGAATGTTGCACAGGCTTGTGGCAAACTGAATGGTACAAGGAGTGGCTTGTGATGAGAACTGCACTGAGATTAATTCTCAAGTGTACCTGCAGGTTGCATGCACTAAGGGGTCTTGTGCCATCCTTGTGGCTCTAAAAGGGGTGCAATATTGCACAGGGTGTCATTCATCAGGGCAATGCCGCAAGGCCCGCAACATTCCCTTTTCTGGCATTCTCTATCATGTCCTCTGCCGCCAGAATCAAACACCCACTAGACCAGCCAGGGCTGGTCTAACAGTCCATGCACCACCCACAGAGCCCTGTCTGGGCTGAAGCTGCATGTATTTGTGTCCTGGCACAATGCATAGTAGGGTACCAGGATTTCCGGGCTCTGCAACAGCATCCCAGTTACAATGGGGTTTATGTCTACCTACCATATCTCTGCATCATGCTGCATGCCATCAAATGGACTGTATGTACAGCTGACATGCACATGGCAGAGTTGTAACATACTACTATAGGAGACATATAAAATATATAGATATGTAGATATAGTCATTGCAAAAAACTTCATTAATTTACTAGTTAGGGTTAAAGCTACAAAAGTAGGGAAATGTAGCATTAGGGTTTACAACCCTAACATCTCACCCCCATTCTGTAGGCAGCAAAGTGTGAATTAATCCATTTAAATATCAGGCATCAAGAAACCATCCTTAGTGCCAGCTGGACTGGCACTTTATTTAAACCAAAGGTGCACGATAGTAATGAAAAGTTTGACCTATACATTTTTACGTTCACTTGCGTGCATGCGCAAGGAACGTTTTGGGAGAGTAGCACACTTTGGAGGTGTGCCTCTCCCATCCAATGTACTGCTCCCTTGAGCAGGCGTGGCGGTTCTGCACCAGTGGGTGCGGGAGCTCTGTATGACAGTAGTGGTCTTCTGCTTCTAAGAAAACCACCGCTGCCATACCGAGCACCGCATCACGCCACCTCGCGTCACGCGCTCCCCCCGCGCGCATCACGCCACCCCCCAAAGCTTTGGTGCCATGCTGGGAGCCCACCCCAACATCGGCTTTGTTTTGCAGATGGGGGTGCCCAATCCCCGCCAGCTCCCTCGGCACCCCCGTGAGTTTACCGACGGGGTGCCCAATCCCCATCGGCCCTCAGCCCCTCAACCATCTTCTGCCATGCTGGGAGCCCACCCCAGTGTGGCAAATGTCCCACGCCGGCTGCTTTTTTTTTTGTTTTACCTGTAAAGAAAACGTCTCCGAAGTAAGCGCATCTCCCAGTCCCTTCCCACAACTCGCATCTCCACCCACTGCGCATCCAACCTCCCCACACCCTCACCCCATACTTACCTCCGGACTCTGGCGCGACGATCTTCGGTGGACTGCAAACACATCTGCACTCTTCAAAGGTGACCGCGAACTGAGGAAATGCCGGTAAGCTGTATAATGGGCTAGGTTGGGGGGAGTTCAACTTTATTGCATATCTCAGGCATTTTTGGGAATTTTTGCACCAAATTTTCAACATGGGGTTTTTGGGACCCCTTCTCATGAATGATGTCACTGTCATGGCGTTATTCAGGCCCGAAGGGTGATTTCACGAATCACTGCGCGATCTACTATGTGAAATCACCCTTCCGGGCCTAATTTGTCGCCAACAGTGACATCGATGTGAAGAAGTCCCACTCATGTTAATTCAATTCAAATTCAAAACTGTTTATGGTCGTTGCACAGTTCCCTCATGCGCTAGTAGGTTTGCGAATTTTCAATATTTCTACTCCAGATTTTCAACATTGTGTCATTTTACCACACCTTCTTATGAGTGGTACAGCTGTCATTTTCACATCTCACCCAAAACGTGTTTCCGCCCATGTAGCGCACAATGGGCAGTCGAGTGTCGCAAAATCAATGTATGGGACACATTAAGAAAATCACAGTGACACTGTTCATGAGCAGAGGTCTTAAAAAGGCTATGCAGAAACTTAGGTGAAACAATTCTAAAATGACTGTTTCTGAGTCTGCATTAGCTGCAGTTCCTACGCGCTCAGAAGTTTGCAATTTTCAATATTTTCACTCCAGATTTTCAATATTGCCATTTACCACACCTCCTCATGAGCAGTACAGCTGTCATTTTCACATCCTGCCCAAAACATGTTTCTGCCCATGTAGCGCTAATGGCGCAGTCGGTGTGCGAACTCAATATATGGGACACATTAAGAAAATCACAGTGACACTGTTCATAAGCAGAGATCTTAAAATGGCTATGTTGAAAATTTGGTGAAAAATATCCTAAAAATGACTGTTTTATGAGTGTTCATTGCACAGTTCCTATGCACGCTCGTACGTTTGAGAATTTTCAATATTTGCACTCCAGATTTTCAACATTGCCATTTTACTACACCTCCTCATGAGCAGTACAGCTGTCATTTTTCACATCCTGCCCAAAACTGTGTTTCTGCCCATGTAGCGCACAATGGCGCAGTCGGTGCGAACTCAATGTAAGGGACACATTAAGAAAATCACAGTGACACTGATCATGAGCAGAGGTCTTAAGATGGCTGTGCTGAAAATTTGGTGAAAAAATTCCTTAAAATGACTGTTTTACGAGTCTGCGTTGCGCAGTTCCTACGCACGCTCGTAAGTTTGCAAATTTTCAATATTTGCACTCCAGATTTTCAACATTGCCATTTAACCACACCTCCTTATGAGCAGTATAGCTGTCATTTTTCGCATCCTGCCCAAAACGTGTTTCTGCCCATGTAGTGCACAATGGCGCAGTCGGTGTGCGAAATCAATGTATGGGACACAGTAAGAAAATCACAGTGACAGTGTTCATTAGCAGAGGTTTTAAAATGGCTGTGTTGAAAATTTGGTGAAAAATTCATAAAACTGACTGTTTTATCGAAAAGGCTACAGTCTTACGCACGCCGTAGTTTGCGAATTTTCAAAATTTTAACCCAGATTTTCAACATTGCTGTTTTACCACACCTCCTTATGAGCACTGCAGCTGTCATTTTCACATCTTGCCCAAAACGCAGCCTCCCTTATGCTGAATAATGGCACAGTCGCTGTGTGAACTCAGTGTATGGGGCACATTAAGAAAATCACAGTGTCACTGTTCATGAGCAGAGATCTTAAAATGGCTATGTTGAAAATTTGTGAACTAATTCTAAAAATGACTGTTTTACGATAGATTCATGCAGTTCCTACGCTTGCGCTCATAAGTTCGAATTCTCAATATTTTCACTCCAGATTTTCAACATTGCAATTTTACCACACCTCCTTATGAACACTACAGCTGTCATTTTTCACATCCTGCCCAAAACGTGTTTCCGCCTATGTAGAGCAGAATTGGGGTAACAAAAAGGTCATGCTGACAATTTATTGTGCAAATACCAGCAATCGCACAGGGCATTAGGGTACAGCACCATACATGCCAAACACCACTGCAAATACCTGCAAGCAAACGTTCGGCATTGACAAATGCATGTTTATTCTATTTTAGATTGCTCCTTATCTCCTGACTTGTATGATATCCCTTATTTCCCCAATTTGAGTCTGCTTTTACACTTTTAAACTGAATAGGTCACAAGGAGAACCTTCATAAAACTAGATTTTTACAGATTATAAACCCTGACACATTAAAGGCAGCTACATTTACCGTCACTGGTCAAAATGACTAAATGAATCTGTTCTAGAATATCTTCTCTCCTTGTTTGCTGTAAAAAAGAGTAGGGTTGGTCTATGTTCACCCACTGGGCTTATCATCCTCGATATTCAGGGTCTGCCATTTGCACTGCACAGACAGCATACTGTACGGATGGCTCAAGGCAATATTTAAACATTTAGCATGCCTCTACTCTAGTGTGCTAACTGAATATGGGGCTTGTGCCAGAGCACTGCACTGTGCTGACACAGCCCATGGCTGTATATGGCCAGCAGGGGAGCCCAGTGGAGCTATTGTATCCCAAATATGATAGTGCCAGGGCTCCTGTGGGCCTTAAGCATTCCATAGCATATTAATGAGCCCATTGGGCATGCAAGGTGCTAAACAGCCATTTACATGCCCAATATGGACTCATGAGCTTGCATGCTCAGCCTCTGGGTGTGGGTCCAGGCCAGATATATTGCACATTCCTCCATTATATGCCTGTAACACCCCTCTCTGGTGGACTAGTGGACTGCCCACCCCCACATCACCCACCATATAGATACTCTTAACATCCCTCCTTGGTGGTCTAGCGTTCCCCTGCCCCCGATAGTTTCTATTTCACTTGCTCTTCCTGCTTCCTTAATTATCTCTTTAAATATTTTTGCAAGCTTTTGCTCACTATAAATTATCTTGTTCCCTCCCATACCTCCTCATTTACAGAGCCCTAAGGAAAAATTGTGCAAAGGCTGTCCAGGCTGTGAAGTCACACTACTTCAAGGCCAACCTCCTGAAAAACTTTAAGCACCAGCTACATTTTGGAAGGTAATGCATTCCTTTTTGACCCCTACCTAGTCCTCCTAATCCTCTGGTCAATGTTTCCTTGTTTCTGCCCCACCCCCAACCATTGCTGCTCACTTCAATGAGTTTTTCACTATCTTTGCCATCCCTTCCCCCAGCTCTCCTCCTCCTCCTGCTCCCACTTTCGCTCCCCCATTCCTCCTCGGGTTTTCATTTCTTCCATGTCACTATCCAGGAAACCCTGCATGCACTTTCTTCCTGCAACCTGTCAAAATCTAGTCTTGATGAGCTTGATCCTAAACTCCTCCACCTCTCAGCTCCTGCCATAGCATCATTCTCTTACTCACCTGTTCAACCTGTGATTTTCCCTCTGCACTTTTCTCCAGTCCAGGAAGATTGCCAAGATAGTATCACTTCACAAAGGAGGTGACCCCTCCGCCCCTGGTAACTTCTGCCCAAGTTCTCTACCACCTTCCCTCTCATAACTGCATGAGAACTTGTCTATTCCAGACCTTCCAACTACCTCTCATCCTTCAACTTCCTTTCTCCCTTCCAGTCTGGCTTCTGGAAGCCTCATCTCACTGTTTCCCCTCTGCTGCATGTCACTGAGTCCATCTTCTCTGGGATGGATCAGGGGCACATCAAGGCTGCCATTTTCATCAATCTGGCCAGAGCCTACAACTCAGTGTCCCAGCCACTCCTCTTGGATAAGCTGAGCTCTGTTGGCCTCTTAGCTCCCATTGTTGATTGGTTCTGCTCATACAAATGTGAAAAAAATGCAAAATATTTCACTTGAGGCACAGAACCCAGTGACAGAGTATAAAACTGATGGAGTGTTATTCACAACCACCAAGCAGGAGAGACATCTGAGGGTATCTCTGATGACCTGAAAGTGGGCAGGATGTGCGGCAAGGCAGTTGGGAGGGCTAGTGCAATACTGGGGTGAATATAGAGAGGTATCACCAGCAGAAAGAGGGAAATGGTGTTGCCTCTGTATAGATCGCTGGTAAGACCTCACCTAAAATATTGTGTACAGTTCTGGAGGCCACATCTCTTGAAGGACATAAACAGAGTGGAAGTGGTCCAACAGAGGGCAACTAAAATGATAAGGTGGTCTGCATCAAAAGCCCTAGGAGGACAGACTAATGGAACTCAAAATATACACCTTGGAAGAGAGGAGGGAGATATGATAGAGACCTTTAAATACCTCATGGAGGTGAATAAGTCACAGGTGGAAAGTATTTTTTAAAACAAAAATGTGCTCTTGAACAAGTGACCATGAAATGAAGCTGGAGGGGGTATATTTAGGAAAGATGTGAGGAAGTACTTCTTCACAAAAAGAGTAGTGGATTCCTAGAACAACTTACCAGTTGAAGTTTGTGGGGGGAAAAACAATGGTAGGGTTCCAGAAAGCATGGGCTAGGCATAAGGGAAACGTAATAAGTAGCAACAAGAATCAGCACTCATCAGGGTACTCACAGTGAATCAGTCTTTAATTTACAAAAATCACAAGGTCACCACAATAGTAGAAGGCTGGGTAACAAGTAAAGAACCAAGGTGAAAAGATCCTTCAGTAATTCTCTTAAAGTAGGCAGAGTCATATGTGTTTGTTGTGACAAGAAGTCAGATATTTTTAAAATGAAGGGAATTCGCAAAGGTTTTTATTTTCCGTTGTAAGGCAGTTACCACTTGAACATCATTTGATGCCAGAGCTTCATTTGTCACAGTCTTTTGTTTGTTTGAAACCACTACCTTTTCAAGTTCCTTATGTGACTGTTTCATAGAACGAACTTCTGATTTCATTATTTTCTGTGTTATATATCTATAGATAAATAGAGAGACAGACAGAAAGATAGTGAGATAGAGAGACAGAAAGATACAGTAGATAGATAGATAGATAGATAGATAGATAGATAGATAGATAGATAGATAGATAGATAGATAGATAGATAGATAGATAGATACTGTCAGAGAAATTAATAAATCCATTTTTTTATCAGAAGATTGTAGAATTAAAAATGAGCCCAAACATGGTTTATGTTTTTAGTTTCAACTTTCATTGGTATGATGGCAGATTACACTAAAGGGAAAGGATGAAATGGAGCTTTAGCTTTATCCAAAGCCAAGACAGTACCCGACACAGAAGCTGATTAGGCTGAAGGAGCCGATGAAGCCATCTCTTTATTCAGAAATGGGTTAGTATCAGGCAAAGATCCAAGTAATTGCTATCCTGCTAACCTGTCGGTGTCTTCACACACACATCTGCTTGGTCAGTGGGTGAGTGCATTCAATGTCCCTGAAGGTTATAGGCCTGCTCCCTATACTGTTGGCATTTGCTCTCTGGTGTTTGCTTGCCCCAGACCAGTGGTACTTCTTAGAAAGTGGCCTCATAGCCTTTTTCAAATCGTCATTTTGATATCAGAAGAACAGGATTATTTTCTCTTTAGTCACCCTGATTTCATTGCTTTCATTGGTCATTTAGACAGTGATATTTTCCTAGATTCATATAGATTTTTGAAGAAGGTAAGCTGCAGCATGAGTGAGCTCTGTAGCCTTGCTGCTGCTCCATTGCTATCTTGAATATCAGTTACTGACATTTCTTATGCACACAAAACCCCCCAAAATGATGAAATCATATGTGTGAGTCATGAAACCTAATTAAATAAACTATAAAAATTATGATTTTGTCACTCATAAATATTCAAAGTGATAATTATAAAAAAAATTACAATTTTTAATAATGGAAAGTAACAGGGAATTTTCTTTCCACCCGAATCTGCTAACCCTCCAAATCTAAGGCCTTACTCAACTTAAATTTTCTGCTTTCTGCATTCAAAGACTTTTTGATTTGGGATTTTGTTTTTCTGACCACAAATGCTTACAAAATCTAATTTTTAATCTCACAAAACCTATTTTGACCAAAGGTTTTGAAAGAAAGTTGTGCTTATCCTTAGAATGCTAATGTTGACTACTAACCATGGTCCCTATGCACAAAGGAGCAGAAGGTACACACCCCTGCCCACAGAGTTCTGTACCTGCAGACAGGTGTGCACCTGGCAGCATTCACAACTGCAACCCACCTGTTCCCAGCCCCACCTCCCTGGCATACAGGGCAGTGTGAGGTGGACAGGGCAGAGCTGTGGACCCAGGTGAGCATCCAATCGGATGCACATTCCAGGGTCCCTCAGTGAATCCCTTACGCAGCAGGGCATGCATTGGATATGCACCTCTGTGGATGTTTGATGGCTGGCTGGCTGGCAGCCATAGAGGTGTAAGGAGGGCAGTGCCACTGGCCGTCCTGAGCCGTGTCACCGATGGACCTGTCCAAGGGGGTTGTTGGTGCCGTGGATGTGTGGGGGGACCACTGGTGAGCAGTATGTGCTTCATGGATGGGGACACAGGGCACATCTGTGTGTGGGTGGGGGTGGCTGTACTACCCAGGACAAGGCCCCACATGGGGGGGCTATACGGACTGGGGATGGATGCCCCATGGAGGGTTTGTGTGCACTGTGCCCCTCTGGGAGCCTTGCCAGCACTATATTGGGCAGTGGGCAGTATGAGCACAGTGGTGCAGCCCTGGAGTAGGGGTGCTGCATCATGGGGATGGGGCAGCACTGTGTGTGGGTGGGTGTTTGCCTCCGGGGTATGGGGTCTGGGCTGGCCTGCACTATGGGGGATGCCCACCTGCCATGGGGACATTCCATTGCCCAGTGTGTGCAGGAGAAGGGCACATAGGGAACTTATGGCAGGGTTCTCCCTGGAGCAACAGGTGCCCTCCTACATGCCCTGTTATGCAGCACTTCTTGCCTTGTAGCATGTCGCATAGTGCTTGCACACCCCCAGCATGCCCCTCCTCCCACTCCCAGTGCATTTCTGTCCATGCCATCAGGGGATCGGGTGCATAGGGGCTGCATGCCACAGTTCAGGAATCCTGTACGGGGAGGCAATGGGTGCAGAGCAGATAAGTACCTTGGATATGCAGTGCATAGCCACTCCGCCCATTTGTCCATAGGCCCCCATGTGTGAAAATGGAAACATTTTTTCAAATAATTCAAACACAGAAAAAGCCACCCACACACACAAAAAAAACTAATTAGCAAAGAATCATTCTTGGCTAAAACTCTGTTAAACCAGATAGTTTCATGTTTCCCAAATCCCAACCATTTTTATGCTATTGATAAATAAAAAGGTCTTATTTTTTTTTGGGGGGGGGAGTATTTTCAGCTACCTAAATCTTTACAGCCGCTGACCCTATCATACCAAATTTATGGGATCTAGAGATCCTGGCACTGACTATTGGCATACCAAATTTCAGGTGAATCTGTCCAATGGTGTCCATGCTATTGAGCTGTCAAAAATCAGAGTTTAAAATGAAACTTCCTACTCAACACTAATATATAGATGCTACTGACTTTTTCAAAACTAGCACTGTTTTCTCTCTCCCAACTCTAAGCCTCATGCCCCAAAGTCAAGCTACAGGTCTGGGACTGTACCCCACATGTATGCTTCCTCAAGTTACAGATTTGAGTCATGCACCATTAGTTTGCTACTGCATGCTACAGCTCTCATAATCAGTCCTAAGTTTTTTCAGGCAGGACCCAAAAATCAAGACCATTGGCATACCTTTGTTTGTGCAGGGCCTTGCATGAAGCACAAGATGGGTCATAGGTTTGTTCACACAGGAAACAACACAAAGCAGGACGCCCCTCATAATTTTGTTTTCAAGCAGAGTCCTGTGTTTAACCGTGAGACTAATTGGCTTTATGAAAAAATGGCTGATAATCACCCAAATGAATATCTAGAGTTAGTCCCAAAGAAACTTGGGTTAGAGGCCTGGAATTTTGACATGGATATTCTGGCAATAAGTGAATCATGATTGACATCTAAGTGTGTGATAAAATTGTTGCTGTGAGGTAACAGAATATTATAATAATAGAACAGGTAAAAAGGGGAGGCTGCTTTTTTACAGCGGTGGGTGGAGCATATAGACATTCTGTTTTCACTCTAAAAATGAGTGGACTGTGGCACACTTCCATTGGACTTTTGGAAGTATCCTTCCCAAATTCCAGCAGCGCTTAAAACAGTCCACCATGGTTGCTCACTGCAGAACTCAGCAGCACTATTTCTGCCACCAGCTCAGCGTTCAGACCAGAACTGTGCATGCTCACAGCATGCGCATGCACTGTTTCGCCGGCACCACCATCTTGTGAATGGCAGTATGCCATTCATCACAACTGCACATGCATGAGTGCCATGCATGCACAGTTCTGTCAACAGCATCAATTCCTCATTGCTTTTTAAGCTCGCCAAAGACATATAGCTCTGGCTAGAGTTTGTGATGTAAGGGATAGTACTGAAGTAAATCTTGTTGATTTTCTTTCCTTAAACTCAGGATATAAAAGTCTACTTACAGATTTTCTACTGAGAAAAAATAATTATTCTTGACTGAATACACAATTTGCTAAAGATCAAAGTGGGAAGTCTAGATGAACTAATTGCATTATTAAGTAGCGTCAGTAGCGGAGGCAGAATAATAGAATACCTGAATTTAAATTGACAGAGAATGGAGGTGAGCAATTTAATGATTAATGGTTGGATTGGGCACCCACCAACAGGAAATACATGGGAGGAAGTGGCACACTGATGGTGGGATTGGGCACTACCCATTGGAAAACACACACATGGGGTGATACTGGGATTTTGATAGTGGGACTGGGCATGCACTGTCAGAAATCAAACAGGGTCCTTGCCTTTAATATTTCCATAGAAAATCTCTTGTGAATTTATACAGAAGCCAAAAGCATAAACATCAGTTTCTGAAGAAAATCACAGTAATGTTTTAGACAGAGAAATAAACATATATTTTAAAGAGGCCCTGATGATATTCCGAGCAGTCTATTATGTTGCCTCTTTACCCTGTGTTATGTTAGTTAAGAATTTTTTTTGTATAAATGACTATCAGCTTTAGACAATACTGCTCTATTATTATTACATTGACATTCCTGCCATTATGAAACAGCCATCTGTCCAACAGGCTGTGCGACATCACAGGCCTTCCAGGTATCCTTTCCTTTGCTGCAGGACTTTGAATTTTGGCACCTTTCTACAGCAGCGCTCCTGTTAGACTGCTCTCCTGCATCTCCCCTGGATTGCCTCAAACCACAAACTGTGTGACTCCTGAACTTCTTCTTTTTTACTTATGTGTTTCTTTTAAACTGTTTTAACTGGGACTTCATCTTTATCAGTTAATGTCTTGAACTGTGTCTGCTACCGTATCATTTATAGTATTGCTTCAGTTATACTATTGCTTCAGTTTGGTTTACTCTACATACTTGGCTGTTGTTTGATTTTTTTTTTTTGCACATTTATTTGCCTGCCTCTTGTACCCTGCTCCTACACACTTCCTTATCTCCCTCCTCTCTGTTTTCTGCTGCTTGCCAGGGCCTTGGCTCGTGTCCATGACCCCCCCCCCCGCACTCTGTAGCTATTCAGACTGCTCTTGCTAATCCCTCCTGTGGATTACCCCTTGCTCCACAGTCTCCTGCTTCCTACTGCTCTCCTTTGTTCTGCATCCAGACCCTCCTTGCTATCTTCACCTCCCCCAACTTTGATTTTCTTTAATTAATCCTTGTCTATCTTTTTTTATGTCCTCAGACCCCTCAGCCCCTAGTGGGCACTCTCCTTGCAGTGCAGTTCACTTGCAAGACCCCACCCACCTGCTTCCTTCCTTAGCCTTCCAGGTACACTTTCATTTACTGCAGCACTTTGAATTTTTGGTGCCTTTCTACAGCAGCACTCCCATTGGACTGCTCTCCTGTGACGCCCCTGGAATGTCTCAAATCACAACTTTTCTCCCACACACTCACCCCCGCCCCGGCACTCTTTAAATTGCTCTTTTGCCCCAAAAGTTCTGCCCCTTCAAGCTTTCAAACTAATTAAAACTGCAGCCTTCTTCCTTCAATTCTTAAAAGCCCTTTCTTTACTTTTTTTATTACAAGTATTACTGTAGTCCTACTGTTGATTCCTGATTCACTGTTCCACCCCACCCCTCTCTCCTCTCCCACTCCATCTCTGCTCTTAACAGTTAAATGAACCATAGACTCTCAGCACGAAATTGGTAAGTTACTTGCACTGTACCCTAAAATGTAGCAATTTTTCTCTCACCTTTCTGGGAACTACTGCCTTTCATGATGTCACTCCTCACAGCCTTGATACTGCCTCTTCTTTTCCCATCCTGCACCAAGTGGAATGTCCCCTCCCACTCCTCTCTACCACCCTGCCACAACCTAGCTCTCACTCCTTAGCCTCCCTGCTTTTCTCACTCACCTGCCCCCTTCTTTCTACCCTTGCCCGGCACACCTTGCCTTTGCACTTCACCTCCTCTCTCCCACTCAAAACCCTATCATCTCTTTAACCCTGACTATTCTCACACACCACTACTTTCCTCTTCCCCTACCCAAGGTTTCTACACAAACAAACTTTACATCCTTCTGGAATTCTCCTGCTTCCTGTGTAGCTCACAATTTTTCTCTCAACACCTCCCAAGGATAAAATCCTTTAAACGATCCATACTTTTTATAACAGACACAGGAGACTACTCCTCCTCCTCCTCCTTCTCCTTTCAGGATACATCCACTCCAATCCTGGACTCCCCCTCTGGCTTCCTCTATCAGCAATCCATCACCCCGAGGCATGCCAGGCAGCAGTTGTACACCTTAACATCCAAAGCTTACTAGATAAAAACCTCTGCTCAGATCCTTGCTATCTGCCAACTGTTTTGACATCATTGCCCTCACTGACACGTGGCTTACCAACAACAAGATCCCCTCTAGTGAATTAAATCTAGATAGATACTTCCTTTACAGGAAGGACTGACAAGGTAAAAGAGGAAGTGATTGCCTACTCTGGATTGCAAGCCACCTCTCAGCCACAGAACTTGAGCTACCTCTCGTAACCCTATCCTTGAATCCCTTTTAATCCCTTGAATCCTTTTTAATCTATATCCTTCTTGGAAAGACCTACCTTCCCCCTGACACCCCTTCAAATGAACTTGAAGCTTTTCTCACCCTCAAGAATTCTCTTCCCCTTGGAAGAGAATGGATAATCCTTGGGGATTTCAATTTCATCTGGCTGTCCCCCCAGGCCAACCTGGCCAGAGAATCTGTTAACAGCCTTGGCCTCCACCAGATCATCACCACCTCCACATGCACCAACTGCAGGACCGGTTATGAATCACTGCTTGACTGGATTCTTATTACTCACCCTTCCCACGGCATCTCCTCTAGGGTACTACGTGATTGTATCAGTGACCACAGCACTGTCTACTGCTACTGGTCAACAAAATACCCTCACTGTGAGCACAAATGAAGCCATACCAGACAGTTTAAAAAACTCAGTCCTGCTGAGTTGTCCACTGCAGCTGCAGCCAGTGACTGTTCTTTTACTGAATCCATTATGGACATAGACGCAGCCCTCAATGAGTTCAGCAACAAATTCTTTGCCATTTGTGACTCCCTCATCCCTGTTAAAAAAAAAAAAATCTGGGTTAAAGGTCACAGCGAAAGATGGATCACATCTGACATCTGTAAACACATGAGGGAAAGAGACAGTGCATAAGCCAACTACATGAAAAGAAAGCTCCCATACCTCCTCCAACACTACAACACCCTTTGCAACATCTGTAAGTCTGCAGTATGAGCTGATAAAGTCAACTTTCTCACTGAAAAACAGTGAAGCTCTTGGGGAAACCCTTAGCACACATGGAACATCCTCAATGACCTCATTGGAAGAGGCAATACAATGAAAAAATCAGCATCTCCTCTTACAGTCAAGTGGTCTCAGATCCCCTTGAAGTCTCAATACCTTTTAATCACCACTTTGGCAATCTTGATAAGTATAAGCCTAACCTTCTCCCTGCTCTCTCACCAGCCCCCGTGGTCCACTACTATCCGCACTCTAGTTTCTACTTTCACTCCCCTTTGTACTTTGAGGTGGTCAAACTTATCCAAAAAAAAAGACCCTACATTGGCCATGACAACACAGATAACAGGGTCATTAAAATGGTATGCAAATTCCTTGCCGTTTCCCCTACAAACATTTTCAACTTTTCCCTCTGCTCTGGCTCTCTCCATCTAAATTGGAAATGGGCCATTATCAAACCCCTTAATAAATCTGGTCAAAAAGATGACATCAACAACTATAGACCCATGTCCCTCCTTGCCCTCCTTGTCCCCTTTCCAAAATCTTGGAAAAAATTGTCCATATGCAAACCATTGGTTTCCCCAAGGAATATGACCTACTCTCTGAAGCACAACACAGTTTCAAAGCAGGCCATAACACTAAGACCACCCTTATCAAATTCACTAATTCCAATAATAGGGCATCCAATGATGGCCTCTTCACTGGGTCAGTTTTCGTTGACCTCACTAAAGCGTTCAACCTCATCAACAACAATATGCTTTTCACTACCCTCACTGGTTTACACTTCTCTACAGACATTGTCAGCTGGTTTTGCAATGACCTCAGTCATAGATCTCATTAAACCACTATAAGCAACGTCCTCTCCAACTCCTGCCCCATAAAATACGGAGTACATGGGGTCCATCTTGGGTCCTTTTCTATTCACCCTTGTTGTCAACTCCCTCTCTGAAATCTGCTTGAACACAGAACTCATCTTGCATGCTGACGAGGCTGCCCTCTTCTGCAAGGACAAGGACCCCTCGTTATTATGAGACAAGCTACAGCATGATTTTCTCTCTCTCCACTCCTGGTTCTCATTCCGAGGGCTTGTTCGTAATGTGAAAAAAAAAAACTATTGTTTTCTCCAACCCTCAGAAATCAACTTCTTTCGATTTAAGACTGAGAGACAATGATGGTAACCTAACTGAGAGCATGAACAAATTCAAATATCTCGGTCTGCACCATGACTACCCTTAAACTTTGATTCCCACATCAATCAACTTATCAAGAAAACCCAGCATAGGATTAACATGCTCTGCAGGGTGAGGCCTTTCCTCATCACAGAATCAAAGAACCTCCTAGCAACCAGTTTCTTACTTTCACTGTTTGGCTATGGTGCTTTAGTCTACTACCTTTCAGTCCTTTGGGTCGTATTAACAGGTAAGAAAAGAAGTTCCAGTACAGCTACCTTGGTAGAAAAAAAATAATGAGGGAGTGGCTCACTACCAGAAGGCAATTAACATACTAAAAAACAACCTGGGAAAAAAGAAGCCGACTCACCAAGTTCAATATATTAATTTTATTGTAGCTATTAGTTTCTTATTTTCTTTTGTCATTTCACCACCAAGGAACAGTATCAATTTGTGTGCCCCTAAGCATACCAACAGCACAAATGTTTCAGAATCATTCCTTCATCAGTATATAATACTGTCTTATTACAAAAGTATTAAACACTAAAATAATTAGAATATTCTTCAGTTTCTTAGATCATAAATAAATATTCAACAGCTCAAGGAGCTCACCTTAAAAGGTTTGACCATCTCCAACATGATATATACACTCTAAATAAATCACAATCCCCATCTGGAATAGTACAAAATAGCTCAAATAAATCAGTAAATCAGATATTTATACTTCATAAAATGCATTCAAATGTACTGCACTTACAATGTAACCAACTGTCTACACAAACCTTCTTATTAAACAAGTTTCAAATAGGTGCAAGAAAAACAGAGAAACAGAATTAGAAAATGAGTTATTACAGTCGTACTTTCAAAGGTGTTCCAAAGCACATGGCTTTAACCAGCGTTACTTCACTTTAGAATGTTCCCAAACAGCTTTGTCCAGCACTGCCACATTATACAGTTAACATAAATCTAATTTCAGACTTTTTCATTCTTTCTACACATTGTTAATACCAAAATTTGTATCTGAACATTTTTTCTACTCAATATACTCATAAAGAGAAAGAGAACTCTTTCTGTTCATTTTAAATCCCAACTGCCAATTTGCTTCTCAAACCAGCATTTACTTCACTTGAAAACATTTTGTAACACACAGCTCCAACCAGTGCTACTTCACTAAACAATTCTCAAAAGGCTAACCTGTGTTTTTACATATGCATTGTTCTCTGATTCAACGGCATACAGAGAAAATAAATCACTGTGTATTAATTTTTTAAAACCAAGCTTCCTATACATTTTCAAACCGTGACACCCCATACTGTTTTGCTCAGACACAGTTCACATATCTGCTTTAATTTCATAGGTCACAAAAAGTGTTTTGATCTTCTATAAAAGAAACCATAAACAGTACTTAAAGTTTGTTCTACACAATCCTAGAGCTATTTCATCTGGCTCCCATCCTATGTGTATTCACGTTTAACTTTTCAAACATTCCATGTTCACCAAACCTCCACTAGTAGACTTAAATATATATAAAGAAATGTGTGTTTACTAAATAATATAAATGTTGGCCTTTTTTTTTATGGTTTCTGTTATAGAAGATTAAACCACTTTTTGTGACCTCTGAAATTAAAGCAGGTATATGAACTGTGTTGAATCAGAGCACAATGCATATGTAAAAACTAGTATATTGAGCTGAAAAACTGTTCAGATACAAATTTTGGTATTAACAATGTGTACAAAGAATGAAATGTCTGAGGTTAGCTTTATGTTAACTGTATAATGTAGCAGTACTGGCCAAAGCTGTTTGATTTGGAACATTCTAAAGTGAAGTAATGCTGGTTAAAGCCATGTGCGTTGGAACACCTTTGTGAGTACAACTGTAATAACTGATTTTCTAACTCTGATATTTCTCTGTTTCTCTTTTTGCTCACATTGCACCTATTTGAAACTTATTTAATAAGAAGGTTTGCGTAGACAGTTGGTTACACTGTAAGTGCAGTACATTTGAATGGATTTTTTGAAGTATGAATATATGATTTACTGATTTATTTGAGCTATTTTGTATTATTCCAGATGGGGATTGTGATTTATTTAGAGTGTATATATCATTTTGGAGATGATCAAACCTTTTTTTTTCTATCTTATTTCTATTTTTTGCTCCCCCAGATGGCCCCATCTAACCAACTCCCCCAGCTCCTGTCACCCGGAATTAGCAGGGCTTACCTTACGCCTGGTCCAGGCGCAGTGCCTGTGAAGAGTCGGTCATCATCCTGCTGTCAGTTTTTTCATTCACCAGTTTTTCTCCCGGGGGCCCCAGGAGAAGGACGCATGTGCCTGGAGGTGCGCATGCACCTTACAGTCCCAGTAACGACCCCCTTCTGCCCACCCCATTGGCCTAACGCTGGCTCCCCCCCAGCCTGCGCAGCCTCCTGGCCTCCACCAGAGGGCAACCATTGAGCGAGGGATGCCACTCACCCTCCCCCGGAGAGGAGAGCTGCCTGCCTGCTGCTCCATCCAGCTCCACCCTCCCCCCCATGCCGACCTCTGATGACCGAGGCTCATTTCTGAACCTGGGTCACCGGTGTGCCAAGGCACCTAGCTTCACCTAAGCTCTTTCCTTCTAAGACTGCTTGAAAGGCAGAGTAGAGAAACTTACCAAAGCAAGGGAGAAGGATTAAGACTTAGTTTGGCTAAGCAGATTTACTGTGTGGTGGTGTTTTTATTTTTTACTCACAGGGATTGCTGCTGTTTGTTGCTAACATTTCATTGCTTTATTTTTTTCTCTGATTCAAATTGCTGTTGCTGGTATACCTTCTTCTGCATTATTACAAGGTGTGCCTACAGGTGTGTGCTAACAGATTACTGCTGTAATCTTCTGATTCAAATTGTCTTTTGCAAGGTATATCTTCTGTTACTGCTTTATTTTTCTCTGGAGCAAAGTGTTTCTTACAGGGTATATCTTCTCTGAAATTATTACAGGTGGTGCTTTACAGGTTTTACAGTTTTATCTAACATTAGGATAAGCTTTCAGGGTTACTGCATTTGTTGTTGACTGATTGTTTCTGCTCTTACCTCCTTGTTCTTTCATCCGTGGTTCTTCTTTTAGGCAGGGAAGGGCCCAGCCACCACCCCATCCCAACCACCCACACTACACTCCTTTTATAAGGGTACCACAGTTGTGACATTTCCTGTGGCAGAGCAGGAAGGGCGGATCAGTGGGGCCTCCACAAGGTGATCTCATTTACAGGGCACTAGTAATTTAACTTGTTATAACAAGTTAAACAAAGCACAATTAAACCATTACTTGCATTTTTTCCTTTTTTTCCTTCTAATTACTCTGACTAGGTTACAAACCCAGCAACTTATTTGGAATGGATTTCATTAACTACAGGTACTGTGGAACAATTTTCATAAGGACAGTCTTACAGGATTTAGGACACTGTCCTACATGCTGAGCCTTTGGAGATCTTAGGTCTCAGCTCCGGGCAGCATGGGCAGAGTTGCCGCCTCAAATTTCATATTGAAGAGGAAATACATTATAAGAACCACCCGCCATTTCCCAGCATCCAACAGAAAAACCTCTACCCCAGAGGTAGTTGGTCCAGGAGGTTGGCAGGTGGTTAGGAGGAACAAATCAGGTGCCCCATCCTCTCTGCTCTCCAACACATTACCTCCAAAAACCATATAAACACTACAAACAGGTATCTGCCTCTATCTCTGAAATCAAATAAAGAGGCAGAAGACACTGCAGAACAGGACACTGCAGCACAGGAGCTATACGACAATACTCACCCAAATCAGGAACCAAAACTAAACAAGCACAAAGGAAATCCAAAAACTTCTGATCATAGGAGACTCCATGATTCGGGGAGTTGATACCCATCTCCAGCCAGGGGTGATGGTCAGATGTCTCCCAGGTACATCAGCATGGAGACACTGACCGCATTGCTAAAATTGTTCACAAAGCAGGAGAAAACATTGATGTCCTAGTACACATAGGGACTAATGATCTCACCAGCCCGGTCAGTTGTGGAGACCAAGGAACACCTGACTAAGCTGGGTGACAAACTATCATCTATTTCGTCCGCATCTCCTTCTCTGAGATCCTGCCAGTCTGGGAGAAAGGAGCAGATGGACGGAAGGTCAGAGAAGAGGAGATAGGGGAGCTAAACACGTGGCTCAAGGACTGGTGCCAGGAAAAGGACACAGATTTGTAGGAGCTGGCAACAGTTCTGGGGCGAAAGTTCTTTAAATTTGATGGACTGCATCTGACTAAAGAGAGTCAGTGCATTGGGGCAGAAGTTTGACGTCTTTGCAGAATATTTAAACTAGCAAATGGGAGAGGTGCAGCAATCTACACGCCGACTGGAAGAACACCCTCCCCTCAGCTAGTGGTCAAACAGGAATTCAGCGTGTTTGCCGCTCATTTGCATCACCAGGTAAGAAAAAGGTTTGTCTCCCCAACGATGCACAGGGTAATGCCAAACTTCACCCAACAACTAACACACCAAAATCTGGCCAATGGAAAATCATGTACACAAATGCTCACAGCCTGGGAAATAAGATCCTAGACCTGCAGGCAATAATGTCAGAGGCTAAACTGGACATAGTAGCAATTAGTGAGACTTAGTTTACCAGTAACCACACTTGGGAGACTTCAGTACCTGGCTATGTATTGTTCAGAAGAGACCGAGGTGCAAAAGGGGCAGGAGTGGCCCTGTATGTTAATGAAAATATCAAAGCTACAGAAATTCAGAATACACATAAGGAGCCAAAAGAACTGTGGGTCACCCTGGAAACAGGAAATGGGACAGCCATAAGAACTGGGGTTGTCTACAGGCCCCCAGACCAGAGGGAGGACATAGACACATTACTGTTAGAAGATATACAAAACATGACAGCTAAAGGGGAGGTTCTGATAATGGGAGACTTCAACATGCCAGATACAGATTGGTCAATACCAGCAGGAACATCTGCCAGAACTAGACTCATAGTGGATTCCCTGCAGGGCAGGGCCTCAAACAACTGGTACAGCAACCCACAAGAGACAGGGCTATCCTAGATCTAGTACTGACTAACAAAGAAGGGATCACAGATCTCCAGGTAGAAGGTCACCTGGGGGCCAATGACCATCACATGGTATGGTTCAATTTGGCTACTGCATCTAAATCATCCCATTCCAAGGCAAAAATATGGGACTTCAGAGGAGCTGACTTTGATAAGATGGCCAACAGAGTTAAGCTAGCCCTGGCAAAAAGAAACACAGGTGAGGAGGTACAGGCAAAGTGGGCAAGCATTAAGGATACAATACTTGAAGCAACATCCCATTGTGTTAGACAGAAAAGGAAGTGCAAAAGAAGAAGGAAACCACTTTGGTTCTCAAATACAGTAGCAGAAAAGGTCAGAGCCAAAAGGCTGGCCTTCAGGAAATATAAGGGAACACAGCGGGATGAAGATAGGGAGGCATACCAAACTGCCCTAAGGGAAGCAGGGAAGGCAGTAAGGCAGGCAAAGTCCCAAACTGAGGAAACACTAGCACGAACAGTAAAAGAAGGTGACAAGACTTTCTATAGATACATTAGTGAAAGGAGAAAGTCCAGAGGGGGTATTGCTAAGCTCAATGGAGAAAAGGGAGCATGTGAGGAGGAGGAGGACCCTGTAAAGGCATCTATCCTAAATAGATACTTTTGCTCAGTATTTACTGAAGAGAAGGTGAGGGCAGGGCCCACAGCTCAGCATCACGGACACAGGGGGGGTGAGCACTACTCCCTTCAAAAGAAAGGGTCCTACAAGAGCTTGCTAAGCTCAGGGTGGATAAGGCAATGGGACCTGATGGCATACATCCCAGGGTACTTAGGAGCTAAAGGAGGAACTAGCAGAGCCATTAGCAGAATTGTTTAGTGAGTCTCTGAGCACAGGAGAGGTCCCAGAAGACTGGAGAAGGGCTCATGTGATCCCGCTCCACAAGAGTGGTAGCAGGGAGGAGGCGGGGAACTACAGACCGGTCAGTCTTACCTCAGTAGTGGGCAAGATTATGGAGGCACTCCTTAAGGAAAGGATAGTGCAACACCTGGAATCAATAGGGGCACAGGATCCAAGACAGCATGGGTTTACAAAAGGAAGGTCCTGTCAAACTAATCTCATAGATTTCTTTGACTGGGTAACCAGAGTGGTGGACCAAGGGGGAGCAGTTGATGTCGCCTACCTTGACTTCAGCAAAGCTTTTGACACTGTTCCACATAGAAGATTGATAAATAAGCTAGGTAGGCTCGGGGTGGGTCAGAAGTTGGTCAACTGGGTGGCAAACTGGTTGACTGGCAGAAAACAGAGAATGGTGGTAAATGGTATACAGTCAGAAGAGATGCAAGTCACAAGTGGGGTACCTCAGGGATCAGTCCTGGGGCCAGTCCTATTCAACATCTTCATTAGTGACCTCGCAGATGGACTAGAGGGTAAGGCATGTCTGTTTGCAGATGACACCAAGATCTGCAACAGAGTAGATGATCCAGATGGGGTGGGCAGAATGAGAAGAGATCTGGATAAACTAGCAAAATGGTCAGAAGAGTGGCAACTGGGATTTAATGCAAAGAAGTGCAAAATCATGCACATAGGGAAGAGAAACCCTGAAGCCACTTATAGGCTGGGATGGGAGTTGCTAGCAGTCACAAAGGAAGAAAGAGACTTGGGCATCATCATCACTGATGACCTAAAATCATCCAAGCAGACCTCTAAAGCAGTAGGTAAGGCTAGGGGGGTGTTAGGGTGTATTAGTAGGGTATCACAAGTCGTAAGAGGAGGTAATAATCCTCTGTACAAGACATTGGTTAGGCCCCATCTGAGTACTGCGTGCAGTATTGGAGGCCACACCTTCACAAGGACATTAACCAAATTGAGGCAGTCCAGAGAAGGGCAACCAAAATGGTGCAGGGACTGCATCAGAAGACATATGAGGACAGATTAACAGAGCTCAATATGTATACCCTTGAGCAAAGGAGGAGAGAGAGGTGATATGATCGAGACATTTAAACACCTTAAGGGCATAAACAAGGTGAAAGAGTCTAACATGTTTAAATATAAGAAAAATAGCAGGACAAGAGGACACAGCATGAGATTAGAGGAGGCCGATTAAGGGGAATGTGAGGAAATTCTTTTTCACAGAAAGGGTGGTAGATGCACGGAATGGCTTACCACAAGAAGTGGTGGCTATGAATACAGTGCAGGGCTTCAAACAGGCATGGGATAGGCATAAGGGAGCAATACAAATGACTATGAATAGATAGGTCACTGACTGAGCAAAGGCCGTTGGCACATTTATAAGGTAGAAAAAGAAATGGGCAGACTGGATGAGCCTTGCGGTCCTTATCTGCCGTCAACTTCTATGTTTCTATGTTTCTATCCAGCACCTCAACCCTCTGTGCCACCTGGCTGGCCAATGGTCAAACCTTTTAAGGTGAGCTCCTTGAGCTGTTGACTATTTATTTATGATCTAAGTAACTGAAGAACATTCTAATTATTTTTATTTTTAATTTTTATACTTTTGTAATAAGACAGTATTATACACTGATGAAAGAATTATTCTGAAACATTTGTGCTGTTGTTGTGCTTAGGGGCACCCAAATTGATACTGTCCCTTGGTGGTGAATGACAAAAGAAAATAAGAAACTAATAGCTACAATAAAATTAATATTTTGAACTTGGAGACTTGGTTCCTTTTCTACAAGGTTGTTTTTTAGTATGTTAATTGCCTTCTGGTAGTGAGCCACTTCCTCATTATTTTATTTTTTCTACTGAGGTGGCTGTACTGGAACTTCTTTTCTTGGCTGGTTCATGGGCATTTTGGCATATGCTCTATCCAGGGGGCAAACAAATCAGAGAACAGTACCATCAGCTAAGGAATTTGAAGTTTGTCTTTTTTAATGATTTGGACTATCCAGGAAGCAATAAATGGACTGTGTGTGGTTTTCACTCTGGACCTATTTGTTCATTACACCTGAAGAAGTAACCCATGAAGTGGGCGCATGAGGAAGGGCACCCTCCATTATGGCGACACCTTCCTTGCGCAATCCACTCACGGCAACTGACAGGTAGGGTGACTGGATGAGGGGGTGAGCGAACTAGGTGACAGGATGTCACTATACATACGTGCATGGGGGGTGGGAGCGAGCACGGTGAGCACAGGGGTGGGAGTGACAACAGCGAGCATGGGCTGGGAGTGGAGAGGCTTTAGGGGGTGATGCTGTGGTCATCAGTCAAGCTGTGGTGTGGTGTCAGGGATTGGGCAATGGCTGGGGTGGCTCAGGTACTGGGTTTGGGTCCAGGCACTGGTGCAATTTATATTGCACCCAGTCCAAATCTTTTTAATTTTACTACTTTCACCCCCCCAACATGCATCCCCCAGGAGTTGAGAATCCTTAAGTAGGTGGGTGTGGGGGGTGAAGCCCCCTGTGAGGAGGGGGTGTAGGGGCACAGCCCCACAGAAAGTAGTAAAAATATGTCCTGGCACCATTGTGCTGGTGCGCCAGAGTTGTCAGAGTGCCTAAAATGTGTTCGGCACTCTGACTGAGTGATAATGGTGATCGCCTTTAGGCATTCGCTGTTATCACATAGACCCCCTGAAGAACATCAGAAGAAAGAAGAATTATTAATTTTGATGAACTGGATAGACTAACTGACAACAGGTCATTACTACTAACTACAACTGACAATGAGGAACAAAGAATTATACAATTATACAAGGTTTTAAATCTAATAGGGAATTTGGGGGGACAACCCCAGTTTGATCTGTTACTAATAATTATGAATACATGAGGCAGAAACAAGTTAAGTTAGAGTGGCATGCTCTTACTTTGTCTCAATATTTAAAGCAAAAATGCATTCCAAGAGGCCTTAGAATTTTTATTGAAGCCAGGTTAGGCTACATTGATCAGGAACTGGATATGAAATGGGATGTGGTTAGAAATCGATGTCCTTGTGACTTTATGTTACTGATAATAGAATCAATAACAAAAGAACTGGCAAGAATGGACCCTGATATTCATTCCAGTGATGCAGAAATCAAAAAGAAATATAGTATTGAGGAATATAAACAATATCTAGATAAGGTTACTGCTCACTTGAATGAATTTGAGGAAGAATTAAGAGCTGTAAAATTAAGGAAATTTAATTGCGACCTTAATGATTATAGAGACAATAAAGTGTATTCTCATAAAAAGTTTGACAGATTTGTTAACCCCTTTCAACATAATTTAGATTCTGAGTCCTCCAGTCAGTCATCAGGCAATGATACAGATGTTGGAGCACAAGGTTTCAGAGGTGGGAGAAAACAAGAACTTTTTTGAGGGGGGGGGAGCTACTATGGGCAGACGACCTTACCGATACAGGGGAAGATGTGGTTACCAGTATACAAGCAGGGACCAACCCAGATCAGGTAGTACAGAACCTGCTGCAGGCCCATCAGATATAGAAGATACAGAAGGAATTATAGAAACAGAAGGAAGCAGAGGAAAAGACAGATGACCACAAGGAGATGTAACAGAGAAAAAAGTGTTGAGATCACAGACGCACAGAGTAAATTAATTTATAATATTTCAAAACAAGTTTTGACAGACTCAGAATGTTAAGAATTATCTAAAGGATTATCAATTTGTTCACATAATCGAGTGAATGAGTTCGAACTTAAATTAGATTTAAATTGATATTATAGGAAGTTGAAACTAAGATTTTTTTTAACATACAAGAAAAAGTGCAGATAACAAATAGGCAAACACAAACTAAGAAAGTAGAGCTTAGTAAAAAGTTAAATTTAAAATCTAAATTTCTACCTCAGATAGAACCTCACAATATTGAGACTTACATCTCACTGGTAAATAGAGATATAGCATCCTTACTGAAAAAAGATTGGGATTTAGACAGACGGCCAAAATACAATTTAATAGCAGCCCAATATGGAGCTTTACAGAATCTGGAAAATGATGTAAATAGTATTATAAAAAAAGCAGATAAGGGTGGGGGTGTAGTAGTGATGGATTATGAATATTACAAATCAGTGTGTTCACATTTATTACAGGATCAAAGAAATTATGTCAAATTGGAGAGGATACCAACTGAGCAAATTAAAAACCTGGTGAAATCATTATTAGAATTAGCTTTTGAAAATGAATGGATAACTGAGTGGGAGAAAAATGCATTATTTAGGAATACCCCTTCAGTTCCATTGTTCTACATTTTGCCCAAAATGCATAAGGATCTTCAGAAACCACCAGGCAGACCAATAGTGTCAGGCATTAATTCACTACTTGAACCATTGTCTGTGTATATAGATTATCATATCAGACTATTTCTGAAAACACTAGAACATACATAAAAAATTTGACAGATGTTATAAGACTTGTCGAGAATGACACAGACTTGGACATTATGCAATGTATTTTGGTCATGTGAGCTCTTAAATATCTCTATACTTCCATTCCACATCAGGAAGGATGTGGTTCTTTACAACTTTTAGATAGAGAGAGAAAGGATGAGCTACTACCTAACAGTTTAATTAAAATGGCAGAGATAGTTTAGAATATTTTTTTTTTATTTTAAGTTTGAGAAATATTTTTTTTTCAAATTCAGGGTACAGCCTTGGATTCCAGAATAGCACCCTTTTGTGTGAAAATTGTTATGAGTGCATTTGAGAAGAACTACATTTTCTCAGAGAATAATAGATTTGTGAATCATATCAGATTTTTTCATCACTTTATTGATGATATCTTTTGCATTTGGACTGGTAGTATAGAACTACTTAAAGAATTTGATCTATATTTAAACACCAGAACAGACAATTTAATTTTCACAATGACTGCAAATTCAAAAGAAGTGCCATTTTTGGACCTCTGGATATTCAAGAATGAGAATAAATTTGCAACAAAGGTTTATAGAAAACCTACAGATCAGAAGTCACTTTTAATGGCGGATAGTTTTCATCTACAACATCTTATATGATCTATACCATATGGGCAATTTGTTAGGGCTAAATGTAACTGCACAGCTGAGAATGAATATTTGAGAGTACAGCAGGATATGGAGCTAAGGTTTAAGGAAAGAGGATACAGTGACTCTACACTACAAGTAGCTCAAACTAAAATACAGAGCATAGATAGGGGTGAATTGTTTACAGAAAGGGAACAAGAACAACAAGGAAATGAAATGGATAAAAAGATTATTTTGGCTACTACATATAGTGACATATTTGGACAAATTAAATATACAGTTCCTAAACACTGGGATGTATTGAAATCCGCCTTAAGTGGAGAGAAGGTGTTCTCTAAGCCCCCATTAGTAGTAGGCAAAAGAAATAAGACATTAGGTAACACCCTATCCAAAATGTTACATAAGACACCTGAGGTGAGGCCACAACATTTTATGTCAGCTATGGATATACTTTCTATAGGTTACTTTACTTGTGGACATTGTGTCCACTGTAATAATACCTACAGAATTAAGAAATTTAAAAATACAGCTAGAGAGGAGGACCTTACCATTGAACAATTTATTAACTGTTTGACGGAGGGCATAATGTACTGTTTAAAATGAGCCCTGTGATTTATTGTATGTTGGTAAAACTGAAAGAGCCTTAAAAATCGGAAATGGTGAGCATAAGTCAGACATTAAAAGAAAGGATATTGCATCACCAGTTGCAAGACATTTTGTTAAAGCTGGTCATCAGTTACCCAACCTGCAATTTTTTGGAACTGAACATGTAGTTCCTAACATTGTAGGAGACTATGGGACTTATATTCTTTCACAGGAAGCATACTTTATTGATAGGTTTGAAGTCGCTAACTCCATATATGAGTTGAATGATGTAATAGATTGGCAACCTATACTATAGTTCCCCTATCTTGTGCCATTACTAAATAGGAACATTTGGGTTACAAACTCTTTTAGATATTGTTTTGCCAGTTCTCTTTGCCGTTTATTTCTTTTTCACTTTGAGATAATACAGTGGGTATAAAGGATGAGACTGTGAGATTACTATCTTAAAAAGAATGTTCTTCAATAGAACATTCCAATTTATGGGAGGCCTAGCCTGATAGGGAAAGGTCACAGATACATGATTAGGTTTTTGAAACATGATAGGTTAGTCACCCTGATTTTGGGGAGTTTCTTTCTCTCTGGTGGCCAACAGTTCCCTCCTGACATAATTTTTGGGTCTAGTAGACTTAAATAATATAAAGAAATCTTTTTTGAATAAATAATATAAATGTTGGTCTGTTTTGGGGGGTTTAAATCCACACATGTCCTGAAATGATGGGTTACATTGTTAGAAAAAAATATTTTCAGGAAAAATAGAAATAGAAAATATTGCTTTTTTCAAGCAACAGATAAAAGTTTGAATATTAGTATAATCTTCTCTGGGGACACTTGGTTATGGTGCCATAAATGGTTGAAATCAAGTGCTGCTGATTGCAGATTGGAAGTGGAAGGTTTAAGCCAAGGGTCAAGTGACCCGCAGCAACAAACCACAACACCCAACTCTCCAGGAAGTAAAAAAAAGCAAAAAAAGCATTGATCATTTAAAATCTGTGCCAGACGCCTTCCCCAGCGTCTTGCACTTGCAGTGGAGGTTTGGTGAACATGGATTGCTTGAAAAGTTAAATGAGAATACCGATAAGATGGGAGCCAGATGAAATAGCACTAGGATTATGTAGAACAAACTTTAAGTACTGTTTATGGTTTCTTTTATAGAAGATTAAACCACTTTTTGTGACCTATGAAATTAAAGCAGGTATGTGGACTGTGTCTGAGCAAAACTGCATGGGGTGTGTCAGTTGAGAACGTATGGGAAGCTTGGTTTTAAAAAATGAATACACAGTGATTTCTTTTATCTCTATGATATTGAAACAGCACACAATGCATTTGTAAAACACAGGTTAGCCTTTTGAGAATTGTTTAGTGAAGTAGTACTGGTTGGAGCTGTGTGTTATAAAATGTTTTATAAGTGAAGTAAATGCTGGTTTGAGATGTGAATTGGCAGTTGGGATTTAAAATGAACAAAAAGAGTTCTCTTTCTCTTTTATGAGTATGCTGAGTTGAAAAAATGTTCAGATACACATTTTGGTATTAACAATGTGAAGAAAGAATGAGAAAGTCTGAGGTTAGCTTTATGTTAACTGTATCATGTAGCAGTATTGGCCAAAGCTGTTTGTTTTGGAACATTCTAAAGCGAAGTAATGATGGTTAAAGTCACGGGCTTTGGAACACCTTTGAGAGTACAACTGTAATAAGTGATTTTCTAACTTTGACATTTCTCTGTTTTTTTTTTTTTGCTCACAGTGCACCTATTTGAAACTTATTTAATAAGGTTTGCATAGACAGTTGGTTACATTGTAAGTGGAGTACATTTGAATGCATTTTTTGAAATATGAATATCTGATTTACTGATTTATTTGAGCTATTTTGTATTATTCCAGATGGGGATTGTGATTTATTTAGAGTGTGTATATCATGTTGGAGATGGTCAGACCTTTTAAGGTGAGCTCCTTGAGCTGTTGAATATTTATTTAAGATCTAAGTAACTGAAGAATATTTTAATTATTGTTATTTTTTATATTTTTGTAATAGGACAGAATTATACACTGATGAAGAAATGATTCCCAAACATTTGTGCTGTTGTTGTGCTTAGGGGCACACAAATTGGTACTGTTCCTTGGTGGTGAAATGACAAAAGAAATTGAGAAATTAATAGCTACAATACAATTAAAATATTGAACTTTGTGAGTTGGCTCCTTTTCTACCAGGTTGTTTTTTTAGTATTAACAGGCTTCATACCATAATCATAAACATAATCTACTTTGTTTCTGGGCTCCCCAGATATATCCCTCGCTTCGACCTCTACAAACTATCTAACTGGCTCCGCCATGAAGACAGACTCAACAGCAAAATCATCACCTTTTTTCATAAGCTTTTCATTGGCCTCCTCCCTCGTAGCATTGAATCCCTCTTCCCCAAGTCATTTCCCCCTCAAGCTATTAGATGCTCCTCCACCTTCTCCTTCGCCATCCCTTTTTGTCACACTTCCCATGGCCCAAATATTGTCTCCTACAAGGGTGCTAAACTTTTCAACAGCCTCCCCCTTCCCTCATCCACTATCAAACTACATCTTCCTTTAAGTACAACTTCAGGAAACACCTCTCCATGTCCTTTTACTGCAAGTGTCCTTTTACTTAGCTGTTTCCCAGCCTTGTGCCTGTCCCACGTTTCTCATCACCTTCTTAAAAACTTTCTAAAAGCACCACTTGATGCTTTCTTCCTCCTTGGAATAATCGTTACCCCCAACACAGACTACTTAATTCCCAATTTTTTTCTTTCACCTCTAGCACTTCTCCTTGACACTGCACTTACAACATAATTTAGTTTTAGCTACTGTTGAACTATTATTGTTTTGTAATCTCCCTGTTTGAATTATCTTACTGCTTATTCTTGATTGTCAATCTGTATTTTATGCATTAATTGTTTTATTTGTCCTAATCTGGAAATTTTTTCATGATTTTCCTGTTTGTATTCCTTCTGCTTATCCATGATTGTCGAAGTGTATTTTATGCATCAATTGTTTTGTTTGTCCAAAACTTGACACTTGTGAAAATGAGCAACCTTTGCCTTTTAACTAGGATCTGTGGCCTATCCTGTAGGTAGGAAAATGGGCAGACTAGATGGGCCAAGCGGTCCTTATCTGCCGTCAAAGTCTATGTTTCTATACTCACATGCCTTTCTAGGAAAATAAATAAACTGAAAATGAAACTGTAGTACAGCATCTCAAGCCACAATCCCCCTAGTGTTAAGCAGTCAGCATTCAAGAGCTCAGCTTGGCATACAAATGTTTTTTTCTGCCGTATCATGCTATACTCACATCCCCAGTAGTAACAGTAACAGCAGGGAGATGTCTAAGGCTGTCAAACAATATGCAACATTTTAAATGTAAAAGCATAGGTAATGCATTCAATATTGTGGTTTTACTTAAATGGAGCATTTAAACAAACTGATGACCATCATGCAGACCTGAACCCAGGACATCTACCTGCTGTTGCTATGAGTACTGGGAATGTCAGTATAACATGATATGGCAGAAAAAAATATTTATGTGCCATGCTGAGTTCTTGAGTGCTGACTGCTTACTGCTAGGGTGACTGTGGCTTGAGATGCTGTACTACCTGTGGCATCACACAGCCTGTCAGAAGGATGGCTGTTTCAGAATGGTGGAAATTTCACTATAATAATAATGGAGCAGTAGTGTCTAAGGCTGATAGTCATTTATACAAAAATATTCCTACCTAACATAACACAGGGTAAAGAGGCAAAATGAAAGACTGCTGGGAATATCGTCAGGGGCTCTTTAAGTAAGTAAAATAGTGTCATTATTTTTTTAAGTCAGCTCACATGTCTCATTAGATTCAATAATTAAAACAGTGTAATCATTTTTTTTTTTTGGTAAAGTCAGCTCACATGCCTCATTAGACTGTCTACTGATGAAACAAAGAACTGTCAATCTTTTGAGCTAAGCATGTTTTGGGTTGTTCTAGTTTAAAGCTGTGGTCCCCCACCAACATTAAACCAGAAAAAAGGTTTTCATTTGTTTCTTCATTTATTTTCAGGGCACTGTGCATGTGCCCAGTTTTCAAACATTACATTTGTATAACTTGAAAATATATTTTTTTTAAATAGTAGACTTTATTGGGATTATAAAAAACACAAAGAACAAGCACAACATAACAACAAAGAACAACTATTATAGCATCAGTATTCACCCTGTCCCATCAACATTTGGGGAGCAAAGGGGTGCTGTCCATGGTGATGCAATACTTAAAATGATGTGCAGCATAAAATCATTGCATATATTTCCCTTGAATGATTATTTGATGTTTAAAGGACTATCATTTAATAATGCAACTATCCAGGCTTATGACCCTACCATTAGTAGGTAGAGCAGGGAACTCCACCTAGTCTGATAATATGAGGTATGTTGTGCATGCTCCGTATCATATTTTCAACCCTTACAGTTTCCAAAATGGCATTATGCCATTCTTGATAGGTAGGAGTGATCTCATCCAGCCCGTGTTTAAATATCAATTTCTTAGCTATAACTGAGAGCAACATGATGTTATGCTTTTGATGGCCTATCAGTTTAATGTGATTTAGCCCCAGCAGACATATTTGCAGGGTGAATGCTACATTCAGCCCAAGCAGAGGGTCCATTTTTTGTTGGATAGCATCCCAGAGAGGTTTTAGTTTTATTAAAATCCCACAGGATATGTCTGAGGATGCTGTATGTGGACTTACAATTGGAGTGTGTGTCTGATTCTAGATGATGCATTTTATGGAGTTTGATGGGCGTGTAGTATAAATAATGCATCACCTCATACTGAACAAGGCATAAGCCATCAAATTTGATGTACTGTCTTCCACAGTTTGACTCATCTCTGAGTCTGTTATTTCAGGAAATTCTCACTGCCAGTAACTGGAAACATCATTCTTTGCTGGTATTAACATCTGGATCAGCTTTTTATATATTAAAAAGATGGAGTGCATCTGATTGGCCAGATGGCCATATTCATCCCATAACTGAATTCTATGGAAAACTCTGGGTGTAGAGACAAACGTTGCTATTAGCATGTGCTGTATCTGTAAAAAGGGGAAAAAGGAGTCTGGTGGCAGCATTATGTTGCTTGAAACCTTCAAAGGCAATAAAGGAATTGTTATCAATTAGGCAGTTCAAGGTGCTGATATAAGTCCCAGGGATGAAGTCTGGAGAGATCATCTTGTTCTGTATTCTGAGGTTGGGGTCACCTACAACAGGCTGGTCCAGGTCATGAATACATTTGGAGCCCAACAGCCTGTGGAGTTGTTTGCTTGCCAATAGAGAGGTACCTATGTGCAAGAAAGTAGCAGCAAGGGTAAACAAGATGTTCAGATGTATAGCTAGAGGGATCAGCAATAGGAGAGGGGAGTTGATACTGCCCCTGTACAAGTCACTTCTGAGGCCACATATAGAGTATGGAGCTCGATAATGGTGCCCACACCTCAAAAAGGACATTAAAACTGCTGGAGATGGTTCAGAGGAGAGCTACAAAGATGATAATGGGTCAGTAGCATAAGGCATACAAGGAGAGGTTGAAGGAGCTGAACAAGTACTCCCTGGAGGGCGGGGTGCATGATTGAGACCTTTAAGTACTTGAAAGGGATAAATAAGGTGTATAGGGAGGGTCTTTTCAATCTACATGGTGGCCATACCACAAGGGGACACAGTCTTAAGCTAGAGTGGTGAAGTTTAGGAGGAAGATCAAGAGGCACTTCTTCATGGAGAGGGTGATGGTCAGTTAAAATGTGCTGCCTGAAGAGGTGGTTTCATTGAAGCTGATGAGCAGTTTCAAGAGAGGCTGGGATAGACATTTGGGGAATGTAAGGGTCAAGGGTGGGGAGGATGGAAAGGATGGGAAGAGTGGTGGGGACAGAGTGAGTAGCTCAGGCTGTGGACTCTGCAATAAAAGCAGACTAGATAAACCAAATGGCATTATTCTGATGGTTTCGTCATATGTTCATATGAGCTTGGGCTTGAGGGTCAGTGGGAGCTTGCTATAGGAGGTGTATGGGAAGGCATGGATGCCGAGCCCAGCCCTGTTGCACAAGTCAATTTCCATTCTTTGCCAGTGCAAGACTTATTGGCCCTCCATGAGTTGGTTCTTCCCCTCTTTTCACTAAAGAAAGTGTTGTGCATGTTGTGCAAATAATATAGCCTGAAGTGAAAGAACTGAAGTCCACCTTGAAATTTGTGAGGGGTCACCCTGCTGTATGCCCTGCACGGAGCTTTGATATCCCAGAGAAAAGCAGAGAGTGTCATTCTGAAACAAGAGAACCACTTGTTTGAGATAACCTGTCCTATCTTTCCCAGTGGATACAAAAGTGTGGGCAGGATATTCATCTTGATAACATTAATTCTCACCCAGGGTGTCAGAGGCAGGGCAGCCCAGTGATGTAAGTCTTGTTTAATCCATGCTAGTAAGGAGTCTGTGTTTTTGTAAAACCATTACTTTCTTGCTCCTGGAGACTGCAATGCACAGGTGTTTAAGTGTTTTGGGGTTCCAAGTGCCTCTCCATCTCAGTGTCTATTTGTTACTTGTGAGATGATTCAATGGCATGATGGCCATTATGGTGATGCAGAGCCTGTACCCAGAAATTGTGCCAACATTGTCTAGCAGTTGTACAGCTGATGAGAGTGACTGTTCTGGGTTCTCAAGGTGCAATAACAAATCACTGGCATATTTGGAAATGTTGTATCTGTTGTTCCCCACTAGAATACCATGTAGTCTGTTATCTGCCATGAGCAGTCTGGTTAATGGCTCCAAATATAAATTGAATAAATATGGTGAAAGGTGCAGATCTGCCTTGTACCATTCTGTAGTATGAAAGATTGGGATTAATCCCATCGCAAATTATTTTAAACACTGGATGATAGTAGAGAATCTTGCCCCACACTACGAATGGCTCTGAGAAACCAAATGATTGCAGTGTGAGGTATAAAAAGGGTCAGGAGACCTTATTAAAGGCCTTCTACACATCCAGAGACACCAGTACTGCAGGTATGCCTCAGTTCCTGGAGGTGGAGATGATATGACCTAACTTATGTAGGTAGTCTGTCGATAACCTGCTCTGCATGAAGCCCACTTGTTCAGGCCATAACAGAGTGTTCCACACCTTGCCTATTCTGGAGGCTAACAGTTTTGCCAATATTTTGATGTCAGCCTTAAGCAGGGAGATGGATCTGTATGAACTCTGCATTTCAGGATCCTTAACTGATTTGGGCAAGAAAGTAATGTGGATCTCCTGCAAGGAGGGATCCACTCACCCCATGCCCCCTTTTTTTAGCATTAAAAAACTTAATGAGGAGATCTGTGACTACTTCAAGGACTACTTTGTAGATGTTTGGGGAGAAACCATATATGCCTTGGGGCCTTGTCAGATGTGAGATCTTTTATTGCTCTCTTTATCTCCCTAGCAGTAATATCTGAGCTAAGGAACTCCATGTGTTCAGGGCTAATCTGAGACAGCCTTGCTTTTTTGTGGAACTTGTTTATTTATTTATTTATTTTTGGAATTTTGCTAACCAGGTAAGCCTACTGAAAACATGGGTCTCTTTTTCAGGGGAGTCCTGGCAGGGCATTAGTTCCAAGCAATGATTTCAAACAAATATATGACATTAAGACATTGGCAAGCAATGATTTCAGCAAATACATAACGTCAAGGCATTGGCAATAGTACTATTAGATACAAGGACAAAGAAGTTTAGTTACCACAGTAATTGTACAGAATCTTATAAAAGACCATGAATACTACAGTACATGTGAATACATTCAGTGCTAAAGTTATGCAAAGTAATTGTGTGAAACACTAATTCACCAGTGGACAATACACCATACACTGAACTGATAGCGGGAGGAGGTAACAATATAGGAGCTAGAAAGAATAGGAGAGGTTAAGAAGGAACAGTAATAGCAGCTGCATTGACTGCGTTCTAATACTGTAGCTGGGCTTTAAGCACTGTTTTAAAACTTCAAAGAGAGGTGAAATTAAGCATATTTTCAGGAAGGGAGTTCCAGTAATATGGGGCAGAATGGGCAAAAGATTGCTTGCCAAGGTTGGTCAACACCCTGGGAATATTAATTAGGTTGCAATTCGAGGAACAGTGTTGACCTCAAGGGCTTAGGGATCAGTAGCCCCAAGAAGGCTAGAAGGGATATAGACCTGGGTAAATTTGAAGGTGAGGCAAAGGAGAGAATAAGTAAATCTGTCTTCCAGGGTAGGTCATTTCAACCCAGAGAAAAACTTACAGTGGTGCCTCCTAGGGTGATACAAAATGACTGTCTTGTTATACAAGATAACCAGTTTGCAGGTAAAACAGGGGTACCATAAACTAGAATGGGGAGTAAGGTAGCACTTGCTATGGAAATCCAAGATTCAGCATAGAAACATAGAAACATAGACTTTGACAGCAGATAAGGACCGCTTGGCCCACCTAGTCTGCCCATTTCCCTACCTAGAATATAAGCTGCAGATCCTATTTAACCAACAGCATATTTCTTCCTACTCCCCACAAAAATTGTCTTATGTCTGTCCCATGCATTCTTGAATTCTCCCACAGTTTTAGACCCCACAACCTCCTCAGAAAGGTTGTTCCATGCATCCACTACCCTCGCTGTGAAATAATACTTCCTCACATTGCCCCTGAGCCATCCCCCCTCTATTTTCAGATTGTGTCCCCTTGTTCTTGCACATCTCTTTTTCTGAAAGATGCTACCTTCTTGGACTTTGTTGATTCCACTGAGGTACTTAAACATTTCTATCATGTCCCCCCTCTCCCTCCTTTCCTCAAGGGTATACATATTAAGTTCCTTTAGCCTCTCCTCATATGGCTTCTCTTGCAGACCCTGCACCATTTTAGTTGCCCTCCTCTGAACTGCCTCCATCCTGTCTATGTCCTAGTGGAGATGGGTTCTCCAGAACTGGACACAGTACTCCAGATGGGGTCTCACCAACTGTCTGTACAGGGGGTTAACAACTTCCTGTTTTCTGCTGGTGATGCCTCTCCCTATATATCCCAGTATCCCACCAGCCCTCCCTACCATCTTCTCACATTGCTTGCCAACCTTAAGATCATCTGATATGATTACCCCCAGGTCCCTTTCCATTTTTGTTGTTGTTACTACCTCTCCCCCCATTGTGTAATCTTCCCCTTGGTTTTTGTTTCCCAGGTGCATTATTTTGCACTTCTTTGCATTGAATCCAAGCTGCTATACTTCTGACCATTACTCCAACCTTGCAAAGTCCCTTCTCATCCTTTCCACGCCTCCTTGTGTATCAGCCCTGTTGCAGATCTTTGTGTCATCTGCAAAGAGGCATACTTTTCCTTCCAGTCCCTCTGCAATGTCACTTATAAAGACATCAAAAAGGACTGGATCCAGTACTGAACCCTGTGGTACCCCACTAGTAACCCCTCTTTCTTCAGAGTGGAATCCATTTACAATTACCTTCTGTGTCCTGTTGTTCAGCCAATGTTTTACCCAGACTGCCACCCTAGGACCCACTCCAAGGCTGGTTAATTTGACTACTAATCTTTTGTGTGGGACTGTGTCAAATGCCTTGCCAAAGTCTAGGTAGGCCATGTCCACAGCCTCCCCTTGGTCTACTACTTTGGTCACCCAGTCAAAGAAATCAATTAGATTAATCTGACATGACTTTCCTGCTGTGAACCCATGCTGCCTTGAGTCCTGTGCCCTACTGGCCTCTAGGTACTCAACAATTCTTTCCTTCAGAAGTGATTCCATCACTTTCCCTACCACAGAGGTCAAACTGACAGGTCTGTAGTTTCCTGCCTCTGTCTTGCTCTCACTTTTGTGAAGAGGAATCACATCAGCCTTCTTCCAGTCCTCAGGTACCACACCATCCTCCCATGATTTGTTAAAAATGGTAGTCAGTGGTGTCACTAGTTCTCTGCTTAATTCTTTTAGAATTCTGGGGTGAATTCCACCTGGCCTTGTTGCTTTGTCCACCTTCAGTTTTAGGAGTTCTTTCAGAACCCTTTCTTCTGTGAAAGGACTGGGATCGATCCCCCTCTCCAGAGTGGTTCTGCAAATTGGATTAGGCACCTCCCCCACTTCCACTTTTGTGAATACTAAACAGAAGTATTCATTCAGTATCCCTGCTTTTTCACTGCCACTCTCTGCCCACCCACCATCTATTCTATTCAGCCTCACTATCCCTCCCTTTGTATTTCTACACTCCCTGATATACCTATAAAAGGTTTTATCCCTCTTCTTAACTGAGTTGGCTATCTTTTCCTCAGGTTGTGCCTTTGCTATTCTGACCACCCTCCCTACCTGCTTCCTTCTGCCTTAACTGGTACAGTTCTCTGTCCTGCTCCTTCTGTGTTTCCTTATACTTTCTAAATGCTATCTTTTTCTCCCTAACCTTCACTACCACTTCTTTTGAGAACCATGGTGGCTATTTCTTTCATTTTGATTTGTTTTTTTGCTTCACACAAAGGCTTGTTGCCTCTGTGATGGCAGTTTTGATATTTCCCATTGTTACTCCACCCCTCCTTCTTGTCTGTTTGCTAGTGCTTTTCTAAGGCACTCTCCCATCTTGCCAAAGTCAGCCCTCCTGAAGTCCAGAACCCTCACTTTTGTATGGCCTGACTCTGTAGCTGAGTCAGAGAGTTTCCCAACTGGTACAAAAGGCTAAGGTTCTGGTGAATTATTTTAGTGATGTGGTCCACATGAGGTTTAAACGTAAAGTCTTGATCAAGGTAAACACCAAGATATTTTACTTTGTCAATCACCTCAATCAGGGACCCAGAAGCAGAGGACAGAGGGAACATGTCTTGCCTAGTTGCACCTACTGCAGATGTTTTTGCCCAAATAAGACTGCTTTGGTTTTCATTTTGTTCCTTACCAAAATATTGGAAGCAACTGATTGTTCAAGTATATATAAACTAGCAAAGAGCCTGGAGCAATTGAACTGGCATCTACAGCACTCCAATATAGCACAGTATTGTCCACGAATGGCATACCCCTGTATAGCAACACCAACACAGTAACCTACATCTCTGATGATGAAATTGACAGCTCGCCAACAGGGTAAATGTGTTGGTGTGCCTGAGACAGGGGCACACTGTCTCCCAGTCCTGTGCTCCCTCCCTAATCAACTCTGACTCAAAGTTGATTATCAGAAGTATGGGGGGGTGGGGCAGAGCCCCCTGCATGAGGGGTTTGGGGTTGAAGTCCCCCAGTAGAAACAAGGACCGCGAGACATTAGTGAATTATATCAACCACAACTTGCTGTCAAAATAAGTCCTGTCACTGTGATGCCAGTTGACAAAAGTGTTGTCGAACCAGCATCGTAGAGCCTCTGCATATAACAGAAGATTTACATCACCACAGTTTTTGTCAATATCGTTACTAAATATTGAGAAGAATAATGGGAATAGTATGGAGCCCTGGGAAACTCCCTCAGCAATGGCACAGCAACTAGAGTAAGCCCCTTTTCATTTAACCTTCTGTAACCTATTTGCTAGAGAGTTGGAGAGCCAAGAAAGTGAGTGTTTGTCTAATCCCAGAAGAGCTAGTTAATCAAGGAGCATCCCATGGTTGACCAAATCAAATGACTTGGTATGGTCAGTGAAGACAGCTCCTGTCATTGACCCTTTGTCCAGGGCACACAGAGTATCATTTGCAAATTGTTGTATCATATATACTTAAACTGGGGAGGGGGGGTCACTAGTATATAATGTTGTATAAAACTCCCTGAAGGCAGAGGCCATCTCTTGTAAGAGGCTGTGACAAGGGGGCTCTGTGGGGATGGGTGTACTGCTTTTCTTATGTGGGACATTTCCTACTGCCTAAGCCGTTGGGCTAGGAGCATCCTGGCTCTCTCACCCTGGTCTATATATTTAGTTTTGGCTCAGAGGATAGCAAACTTGACCTATTCCCTAAGGAGATCACCATATTTGGCTCTTGCAGTGCTAAGTTTTACACATTCAACAGTGGAAGAAGAGACAGAAATCACCCTCTCCAGTCAGCCTGGTGGTGCAGAGAGCTGAGGTACTGGATGCCTTATCTTATGCCATGCTGGTGACCTGGGTTCAGGAATAAGCCTGGGTTGCCGGACAGCCGGCCGGGTGGGGAGGAGCAGGATTGAGCAGCTGTAATGGCATCTCTCCTCTCCAAAGGAGGATCTCTGTCATCCCCCCATAGCTCTGTTGCCATCGGGTGGAGGTCCAATGGACAGTGCAGAAGGGCACCTTGGTAATGCAGCATGTGCATGCCTCCATATGCATACACTGAACCAAGACATGGGGGGAGGGGGTGAAAACCAGGGGAAAAATTCAGGGGCTTAAAAATCTCTATAGGAAAAAAAAATCACCCTCTCCACTCCATTGATTTCAATAAGGAGCTGTTTGCCTCTGCCTCTCTCTCTTTATTTTATTTTTGGCTGTCAGTTTAATGAGCTCCCTATCAGTGCACACTTAAAATCATACCAGACATAGGGGCGGCTGTCTACTGTGGCATTGTTTTCCCAGAAATAGTGGGCTGCACAGTCTTTTTTTTTTTTGTTAGCTGACAGCGTCTTTTAATACATTGTTGTTAATTTTCCAGATCCTGTGTTTCTCTTTGAGGCCCATTAGTAAGAAGGAGAAATGGACCAGGGAATGGTCAGAGACTCTCACACTGTACCGAGGTTCTTGAGAAGTCCTGCTTGATTAGGCAGTAGTCTTAACTGGAAGAGGTGTGGTGGGCCACAGACCAAATATATAATCTCTATAGTCAGGATGGAGGAAGCACCACACCTCTATCAGTCCCAGGGAGTCTTGTAAGTCCCTACTAGCCCTTCCACTGGGAGAGAGGCCACCCCTTGTCATGCTAGACCTGTTGAGACCTGAGTTAATGACCACATTCCAGTTGCCTGTGAAGTGTCAACATAGATAAATATCTGTGCCATAATGTGTACAAACACCTGGGGATCATCTTTATTTCACCCTCAAATCAAGACTAGGACTATGTCTACCAAGTTCATCATTCCCTTGACAATGAAACACCTGCCCCCTTGATCAAGATGTTTGTCTAGGAGTTTAAAGGGGTGGTATCAGTGAACAAAGATGGCAGTGACTCTTTGCTTATTGCTAACTCTAGCAGTGAAGACCTTGCCCATCCGCTCCCTTGTCCGCAGGTTGTCTTGTTCCATTTTTGTATGGTTCTCCTGTAAAAAGGCTATTTTGACACCTCTAGCTTTAATGTACCTCAAAAGCTGGCAGCTCTTTAACCTGGTCTGTCTGCCTTTGACATTCTATGTGATGGTATCAATGGCATTATTTGTCATGATTAAGTATAAGGCAAGAGCAAGTCATGGACAGTATTAAGTGGGGTTGTGATCAACAATGCTGCAGTCCCACAATAGGTTGCCAGTGATCCATGGTAGGCTAAAACCTTTGCCTGCTCACACATATTAGCAGCAGCTAGGGTAAAGTACATTCTTGTGGGGGAATGAATAATGAGTGACTATAATTAAGCATCACTGGTACACTCATGTTGCTTAAAGATGTTAAAACAAGCATAACCAACAGTAAAATAGTTAAAACAGTGAAAAACTAGAGGAAGTACTAACAAGAAACCACCTACTTCTGTATCAAATGATGTTTGGTACCTTCCACATTGTTCTGGTAGTCTGCCATTCCAATTTCCCACACAACTGTGCGATCATGCAAAGTATCCACCTCAACTGTTGAGTGGTTGGCCATACTGTGCATATGATGTCATCCAATGTGCTGTGTTGCTGTAGTTCACCAGTCCACGACCATGGCTGTTGCTAAGTGATTCTCGCAGATAAAGTCCAAGGGGATGTCAGGAGGGGGTGTGACTCACAGATGGGTGAGCTTGATAGATTGACAGCACCCTCCTAATTAATGTCACTGGCTGAAAAATTGTTTCAGCCTGCAGTGGTAGGAAAATGGAGGTATTTGAGGAAAAGAAGAAAGGCTGCAATTACTGGGCCTTGCTGCCCCCCTCTCCCCAATATCAAGATCAGACATCATTCAAGAGCAAAGTCATCCCATAACACACAATTAGTCCCAGATTCAGGAAAAAGTCCATAAGCATCACTTTTGAAACAGTGCAGTTCCTAGAGTAGTGACAAAGCTGGGAGGGTGGTTTAAACAGCAGGATAGTCCATTACATAGCTTGTGAAGTTAACTGTAGCACTAAAAATTCAAAGTCACTGTGGAGGTTTGTTTGCACCCCTGTTCTGCTCATCTGAAGGTGCCGTAAACAGTAGCCCTGCAGTAACTTTGACAATTCATGGTGAACTGTTTCGGCATTAGGGGATTCATATGTGCCCCGGTTGGTGGGTAACAATGAGTCCAGCTGGGTGCAGCATACAGAATTTTACTTGAGATGCATGAAGAGCTTTCTTGATCTGCTTGTAGGCCACCTGCCTGCCCTGGACTGCAGGAGCTAAAAGTATGAAATCTGCAGTCATTCCAGGATAGAGCTCCTTGCTTGCAAGTTTGATCTTGAATGTACACTTTTTCCTGAAAATGTAAGCATTCATTATAATGTCCCTAGGTTTGCTTCCACAAGGGTGACTGGGGTTGGAGTGATGGATGTGCTTTCTCAATTGTAGAGGTGATGCCTGTCTCTGGGCGTCTGGCCACTTCTTGCAGAAGCTTTTGTAAAAATGTCAGCATGTTTACCCCTTCTACCATTTTGGGGATCCCTACAAGAACTAGGCTGTTGCGTCTGCTTCTCCCGTACTGGTCTTCGATACAGTCCTCAGGCTTGGCTATCTTTTTTCACAGTTCCACTCCTTCCCTTGTTTCTCTGTCCTCAATTGAACTACTTCAGGCTTCATCATCACTGACTTTCAGTATGCAGTGATATGGGTGAGTCATATTGAGCAACTCAGTACTGTATGAGCGTCTCAATATGCTCGTCCATTGGATGAGCGAGTCTAGAATAATAGCGAGGCATGATGTCAGCTACTGTGCAAGGAAGTAAATGGCGAATAGTTAAGACAGTGATGGGTAGGGGGAGCTATACAGGAAAAGGATATGAAATGTAGTTCGGCCAAGAACCACTGAGCTGGCTGCCTGGTGCTGTAGGTTGGGACACTGCCTTCAGTGCATGAGGTACAGGGTTCAGATCTCACTAGGTCTGTGTGTGTTTTTTGCTTGTGTGTATTCCTGGACTAAGAATGTTTTTATTTCCTCACTGTCCAGTCCCCCTCAGAGTTGATTATAATAGAAAAGGTGGGTGCAGGGGGTGAAGACCTCCACTTGAGGGGCATGGGGGGCACAACCCCCACATAAAAAAATAACACACATTTGATCCAATCCGTGTTGTGCTCGCTGATATTGTGATCGGTGTTGTGTACAGGTGCCATTCCTGTTTTCAGCATTGTGTCTTTGCTAATGTGTTGGGTGCTGTTAAATCCTCGCTCTTATGAAGTGGAGCTCTGACTTTCATAGTAAATTATTTCAGGGTAGGTTTGAAGGCTCTAAAGTTCCCAGCTAAATCTAAAGGTGATACTTTCAATATAGCCAGCTCTGAAAAGAGCTGATCCAGCTTGTCCCTGATGTCTTTCTGCTCTGCTGCCTCTGGGGGAGAGTCAAGTGGGGATCCCAACTTTTGACGCTGCAGGTTTGGGTTCTCAGTGGGATTGGTGGGGCTTCAGAAAGATCAATTTTACAGGCGTCTGATTGCTCCATTCCATGTCAAAATTACTCTGCATGTACTATAGCTTCAAAGTAGAGGAACTGAGTGCTTCAATGACAATTAAAAATCAGTTTAAATAAGTTGTGGCTGCATTTCATTATCTGTGCCCATGGAGCTGAGAGGAAAGGTGTCTCTCACTCTAAGGGAATCATGTGACTCCAATAATAACAAACTCTGGCAAGAGCCAATATGACTGCAAAATAATGGTATTGTGGACAGTGAGAAATGTGTAAATTAGCTATTTTTGCACTAACCACTGAGCGACCTAACTGCACTTTCTAATTGTTGTGATACATGCAGACTGACTAATACATGTACACATATATGTATGTGTGTGTTTTATAGTGGTGCAGTCGCGCCATTATAGTTAGGGCTCAGTTGTCACTTACATACTAAATTCAAATGTTTGGGCATTAATAACTTTGAACCCATTAAATGGATTTGCCTGAAATTTAGTATGTGTGGGGGAGCTTGGTAGATCTCTTGATTTTGCCAAATTGCATTTTGGTCAGACTTGTGGTCTTTGCGTACGAAAATGCTGAAAAATGCAAATTTTGGAGGCAGCTTTGGGGATTTTGGATGTGGCCCTGCATGGCCATTGTGTGGCATGCTGCTCTGAAAGATAGCTTGTTTGAAAGAGCTTGGTGGCTGAACATGCTACTTTTTGTTTGGTGAAAAAATATTAAGGCACTCAAAAGTCATGCCACTTTTAATTTTCCATTATAAGTCAATGGGAGAATTTATAAGTATGTTTCGCGAACAAAGAATAGGGTTCTGGCCATCTCGTCCCACCTGGCGATCAAAGAATTTGCAGTCTCATGGTTCAAGAATCTTTGTCCTCAAGAATTTAAAAATTTCTTTGATCGCGAGGTCCGCCATCTTGTTTTTAATTTTCAGATCGGAAAAACACAAATATCTCAGCTCAGGGGTCACTTCTGAAGTAAAACTTGGATGGGTTTTACTCGGGAGACTCTGCTCTAGTGAATCATGACTTTGGTTTGATCCAAATTGGTCTAAAAATAGAGTTATGAGCTTTTAATATCTTAGTTCATGGCTCACTAATGATCTTTGATCACGAGCCTGCAAATTCTTTGATCGCAAGATTCTTTGATTGCTATCTTGCATCGCGGGCGAGGGATGAGATGGCCAGATTTCAAAATCGATTTTCTCAGCCCAGGGGTGCCCTAGAAAGTTAAATGATGGTGTGCTTTGCTCAGGGGCTTTGTTCTGCCCCATCTGAATACAAAAAATAATGTTTTCAATTTCCCTGGTAGTCTAGTGCCCCCCTGAACATGATTAAATAGATAACTATCTCTAATTCCCCAGTAGTCTAGTGGCCCCCAATGTATATTTCATACACATTGCTTTTTTATATCCATGGTATCCCAGCGGCCTCCCGATCTGTATTATATTATTATAGTTGTTCATATCCCTGATAGTCTAGCGCCCCCCATCATAATAAGATACATAATGATCTGGAATTTCCTGCTCTGGTAGTCTAGTAGCCCCCCTAATGTGTATTTCATACATATTGATTTGTTATTTCCCTGGTAGTCTAGTGTCCCCCCAATCTGTATTAAATTATCATGCTTGTTCATATCACTTGTAGTCTAGAGCCCACATCATAATGAGATAAATAACGATGTGCAATTTCCTGGTAGTCTAATATTTACACCCCCCAGCCATGCCAACCACCCAGCACCCCCCACTTTCCCAGCCAGTGACTGGCACAGACCACCTCTCACCCCATGGCCCAGCCACCGATCAGAGCTAGCAGCCTAATGCAATGAGGTGCTCAGAACAATTTCTGCGTGCCTCTTTGCTTTAGCGCTCCTAATACACACAGTCGGCTGCTGGACATAGAGGTGAGAGGTGGGCTGTGCCAGTCACCGGCTGGGGAATGGTGTGGGAGGTACTGTGTGGGCTGGCACAGCTGGGTGGGGGGCCACTAGACTATCAGGAAGTTGCACATCGTTATGTATCTTATTATGATGGGGGGCCACTAAACTACCAGGGATATGAACAAGCATGATAATTTAATACAGATCGGGGGGCCACTTGACTACCAGGGATATAACAAACCAATATGTATGAAATACACATTGGGGGGGCCACTAGACTACCAGGGCAGGAATTTCCAGATCATTATATATCTTATTATGATGGGGGAGGCCACTAGACTACCAGGGATATGAACAACTATAATAATTTAATACAGATTGGGGGGCCACTAAACTATCAGGGATATAAAAAAGCAATATGTAGAAATATACATTGAGAGGCCACTAGACTACTAGAAATAGAGATATTCTGTTTAATCACGATCGGGGTGTTGACTACCAGAGATATTGAAAACATTATTTTGTATTCAGATGGGGTAGAACGAAGCCCCCTGAGCAAAACTGACCCTCATTTAACTTTCTAGGGCACCCCTGGGCTGATAAAATCAATTATTTTGAAATCTGAAATCTTGTCCCTTGTTCTTTGTTCATGAGTGAGCAATTTCTTTGATCGTGAGCCCCCAAATTCTTTGATCGTGAGAATTATTTATCACGATCATGCATCACGAGTGAGGGACGCGATGGCCAGATTAATAAATCTAATGTCTCAGCCCAGAGGTGTCCTAGGAAGACAAATGAGGATGGGTTTTACTCAGGGGGCTTCATTCTGATGAACCATGGTGGTGGTTTACTGCAATTCTTTAAATTTTTTAAATTAGAGCAGTTTTTATTCCTTGGTCGTGACCCTGCAAATTCTTTGATCACAAGCCTGCAAATTCTTTGATCGCGAGATTATTTGATCGTGATCGTGCATGCATCGTGAGTGAGGGATGAGATGGCCAGATAAAAAAATCAATTTTCTCAGCCCAGGAGTGTCCTAGGAAGATAAATGAAGGTGGGTTTTACTCAGGGGGTGTCGTTCTGACAAACTATAGTGGTGGTTTACCGCAATTATTTGAATATTTTAAATTACAACAGTTTTTATACTTTGGTCATGACCCTGCAAATTCTTTGATTGTGAGCCTGTAAATTCTTTGATCAGGAGATTCTTTGATCATGAGAGCAGGACAAGATGGCCAGATTTTTGTAATGGAATAGATAGGGATATTTTACCACTCTTTAAGATTGAATATCTCAGAAATGGTTTAGTATTTTTACTTGAAATTTGGAGGGTGTTTATGGCATGTCCTCTTGATGTGAAATATGGTGTGCACGTGTTGGAGAAAATGTGTTTTGCGGAGGTATTGCGTGATGCACTTTACATGTTGCAGACAGTGTTTTGGATTGTGTTGGTGGCTTGAAATTGATAGGCTGCCTTGCCTTAGTGTCATGGATAAAGTTTTCATTTGTGTGTTTTAAATGTCAACAGGTGCAGAACTGTGCCACTCTGACAAATGAAAATGTCAAATTTTGACATGTTATATCTCAGACACGGTTTTGTATTTTTACTTGAAATTTGGAGAGTGTTGATGGCATGTTCTGTAAATGTCAATAGCAGTGTTTATGTGTTGGACAATATATTGTTTGTAGAGACACTGTGTGGTGCACTTTACATTTTGTGGACAGCATTTTCTATTGCTCTACTAGATTAACATTTGTTTGGTGGCTGGCCTTGCTGTGGTCAATGTATTTTTTAGTCATTGGGTGTGTAATGTGGTCCAACACTTACAAGTTGGTGGGAGCACGGGGCCCAAAGGGACCTGCACTCCCACCAACTTGCACAACTTTCTACTTTTCTTTTCTTTCTTAAAAAGTGAGTAAATGCTATGCAAAAAAACTTTGTTAATGCATCAGTTAGGGTTCTTCTATAGCAAATAAAGTGAGGAAATTCAATTTTAGGGTTCCCACCCCTTGCACCCCAGCCCAACCCCACCAACAGGCATTGGGGTGTGTGTTGAGGTCATCAGCCCTAACTGTCACCCCATTCTTCTACACTGCACCACCTCAGCTTGTTTACACATGGAATGGGGTGAGAGTTAGGGCAGATGACCTCAATGCACACCCCGATGCCTGTTGGTGGGGGCGGACTGGGGTTGGGGTGCAAGGGGTGGGAACCCTAAAATTGAATTTCCTCACTTTTTGCACTGTAGAAGAACCCTAACTGATGCATTAATGAAGTTTTTTGCATAGAATGTATATATATTTATGCAATGGGGTGGACATATATTCAGTGTGATAAATGCATTTATCTGAGTCACTGTATATATAAATAAATTTATACATACAATGACCATTTATACACACAGTTACTATGTCACAAATCTCTTTAGAATTCATTTAGAATGTTTGGCCTCAGAAGCAGTACTAACCATATTCAAATGGGAATAACTTTAAAATGAAAAAAGATAGCATGGTACTGTGAGCATGAAAATTGTTCAGCACAAAATTATCTACAAAATGAGTGGTGTTTCATGTATAGATACCTTATAAATTTTTTTACAATCAGCAAAAAAGCAGAAAAATGTAATTTTTTTTCACTTTTTTGATAAACAAATGTGAATAACTTTAAAACAAAAAGTGATAGCATGGTACTGTGAGCACAAAAAATGTCCAGCACAAAAATATCTACAAAATGAGTGGTGTTTCATTTATAGATACCTTTTATTTTTTTTTTATAATTAGCAAAAAACAGCATAAAATTCAATTTTCTTTTCCCTTTTTTGACAAATAAATGGGAATAACTTTAAAATGAAAAAGCTGTGAGCATGACATTTGTTCAGCAAGAAGTTTTCAACAAAATGAAGTGGTGTTTCATTTAATAGCAGCCACTATGCTAGGCAGACATACTCTAGGAAAGTTAACCAAAACTCCCAGAAATTATAATTTAAAATAAAGATAAAAAGTCAAAATCAAATGTTTCTGCACTGATAGAAAGCACCCTATTGCATAAATAAAATATACAATGGTGAGCTGTCAGATAAATGATTTATCTACACTTGTGCTGTTTGACCTTGGACACCTCACTCGTGGCTTGCGCCTCATGAGGTGACAAGGTCAAGCAGCACTTGATAGTAGATAAATCATTTATATTAAGCTCACCGTGTAGTGCTACATATATTATGGTATGAGGAGCCATTTCTATGTTAAACCCCAAAAACTTTGCACCTTAATAACTTTCAACCATTTGACAGATTTGGCTGAAATTTGGAATACATAATCAAGAACCATAGGCCTTGAGATCTGCCAAGTTTTGTAGTGGTCAGGTATACAGCTGCAGAGTTATTAAGCATGATCTGTGCACACGTTTATGCTTTTTCTGGAATTCTACGGTCGCGCCTACAGGTCGTCTGGTTTGCGCGACCGGTCCGAAATCTTAAGGGAGCATGTGGCCGGGGTCCCCAATGTGCCTTTTCAAAGATTTCATGAAAAATATTAAACGGTTCAAAAGTTATTCAAAAAACAGTTTCCCATTATAAGTCAATGGGAAAAGTTAACAAAAAGTTCAACACTTCCTCAAATGTATTTTTACTTTCGCAAATGGGCCTGTTACTTTCTCAAATCGGCCATTTTGTTTTCAGTTGGTGATCAGAAAAATATTTGGCATTTAAATTTGGGACCCTCTAGCAACCTAATTCTTTTTGTATTCACCTAGTCGGACCCTGAGGATGCTTGCCATATCTTTATTTTGTGGTAAAACACCCCAGAAATATGTTTTTCAAATTTCTGGAAAAAGTACTTTCACAAATTACTTTCGTGCTCACGAAAGTGTTGAACTTTTTTGCGAAAGCTTTCGCAAATTGCGATAGTAGTTTTCCATCTGTAGGACAGTGACAGCGATTCTTTGGCACTGCGCTGCAAAAGAACCGTTGGGAGTTTTGGGCTGAAATTTGGAGGAGCAGAGCCGACATCTCACAGATGTGCCTTTCAGTGTTGTATTGAAAAATATTACATGGCGGCAAAGTTACAGCACTCCAAAGTTGACAGTTTTCCCATAGGATAACATTACGGCGCCTGACGCATTAAAGAAATCCTTTGGCACCCTGCTGCAAAATAATGGTTTGATCTTTTTTCCTGAAATTTGGAAGGAAGTCAGCCAACAGCCCACATATGTGTCTTTCAGTAGTTTGGTGAAAAAATATCACATGGTGGCAAAGATACGGCACTCCAAAGTTGACAGTTTTTCCCATAGGATAACATTACGGCACCCGACGCATTACAGAAATCCTTTGGATCCCTGCTGAAAAATAATGGTTTGGTCTTTTTTCCTGAAATTTGGAGGGAAGACAGCCAACAGCCCACAGATGTGCCTTTCAGTGGTTTGGTGAAAAAACATTACAGGGAGGCAAAGTTATGGCGCTCCGAACTTTCTTTTTCCCTTAGGATAACATTACGGCGTTCGCCGCGAATTTCAGGGCCCGTATCTTGGAAACAGTGCGAGATACGGACTTTGTCGGAAAATTTCTTAGCTCCCAATGGGGCTAAGATCCAAATTAGCCAGGACAGTTGTAAATAATATGACTTTTAAATTTTTTTTCTATGTCATACGGTTCCTGAGATATAATGTATTTCGTATTCCAAGATCTCATTTTCTGCGCCGATACTCATTATTATGCATACATTATTTGTACTCACTGTCTTTCTCTATGCAGGTTTTGGGGAAAACCAGCCTGTGCGCTTACATTACTGTTACTGTTGCCCTTTCCACTTGCGGTTCCGTACCCGTTTCACTTACCGTTGATGTCTGCGCCACCAATGCGTATCCTTTGGCGCTTCTCATTTGCGCTTATGCTTTCTGTTATTTTTGCCATTTCTGTCTACAGTACTGTTTATCTTTCTGTTTCACTTTACTTCACCATGCCCATTGACATTTCTGTTTGCAGGCACCATGTTACTATGTGACAACACATCACGTGGCAGACCATTCCCGTCTACGCCACCATGTGCGTTACCCTTTCTGTTCTCATTTGTGCTTGTGTTATGATGTGCACCACTGTTAGCATTTCTGTTTGCATTGCTGTCCCTGTTAGTATGCCACAAGACATCATGTGGCCCACCACCACATTATGCAGTGGGATCGCGGGGCCCACAGGGCCACGCGCTCCCGCCGCTGCATTACATTCACTATTTCTCGTTATCATTCTCAAAAAGAAGGGAAATTAGAGGCAAAAAACTCTGTTTAATGCATTAGTTAGGGTTGTTCCACAGTGACAAAAATGAGGAAATTCGCTGTTAGGGTTGAAAACCCCCCTTGCACCCCCCACCCATCCCCCCAACCGGCATTGGGGTGTGCAATGGGATCGTGGGTCCAAACTCTCACCCCATTCTCCTATACTTCTGCTGCTTTACACAAGTCATGGGGTGAGAGTTAGGGCTGATGATCCAAATGCACACCCCAATGTCACCATACGCGTATCATCCTTTATGCTTTACTTACGCCATGCTTCTGTTACTTTTTTGCCATTTGTGTGTACCGTACTGTTTCTCTTTCTGTTTCACTTTGCGTCACCATGCCCATTGATGTTTCCATTTACAGGCACCATGTTACTATGTGACAAGACATCACATGGCACACCATTCCCATCTACGCCACCGTGTGCGTTATCCCTTTCTGTTCTCATTCGCGCTTGTGTTACCATGTGTGCCACTGTTAGCATTTCTATTTGTGTTGCTGCTCCTGTTACTATGCCACAAGACATCATGTGGCGGAGGGCCCCGCGCTCCCGCCACCGCATTACATTCACTATTTCTCATTATCATTCTCAAAAAAAAGGGAAATTAGAGGCAAAAAACTCTGTTTAATGCATTAGTTAGGATTGTTTCACAGCGACAAAAGTGAGGAAATTTGCTGTTAGGGTTGAAAACCCTAACTCCGAATTCACCCCCCCCCAGCACCACACACACACAGACACACACGCAATCAAGTATGGGGGAGGACCAAGTCAACACAACCAATGACAGACATCCAGCAGCAGGTGACAGAAATAACAAACAATTGTCTAAATGTACTATGAGACATCCCCACCCACCTGACCAGGTACTGCATGCTCAGTGGAGATCAACAGCAAAACTGAGGCCATGTACACCAAATGTACACATCCCTGATTGCAGCTGCACACAACGTACCACACTTAGTAGTTGCATGGCCTTACCTACCGATGCCTCACACCAGACCACACCACTTGTGGTGGGCCACCTGAGCAATATAGTTCAGCAAAACCAAGGAGTTGTACAGGTATAATATCTCTGATTATAACAAGGGTTTGAGAAATGCAGCTTTCTAATTGACTGTAAACATTGTAACAGCCTTATGTTTCGTTTTTATTAACATACATGTAGAGCCTAACCATATGATGAACATGGTTTAATGTTGTTTAAAAACAGTTTTATTATGATAGCAATAAGCTACTCCCAGGTATTATGTTAATGGTCAGTTTATCACTGTCTAGCGACATGTGGCACTCGGCTATGCCTCATTCATCATTAAACCCTACAGGGTGATTAACAGACCATTTAACATAACTGTTGGTCATGCCTTATTGCTTAATTGTCTTTGAGTAGATACTCTCCTCTGCTAGGCACTGCAGCAGCTTTGCAACACAGTGTCCCACCCAGTTACACCTTACACTGTCTAGTTACTGGAGAATGGCTGTGAATATGAACTCATGAAGATGAACAGTGTAACTTGATCATTACAGTCATTGAAACCCTAGTGTGATTATAACTGACAGAGTCAGTGATAGAGGATAACCCTGCTGTCCTAGTACACTTACCCCATTGTGAGTTAAATCAATACTAAAAGACATTCTGTTTATATCTACACCATACCTACTTGATTCCTGTTGTACCACAATTAACATAGTTATCACTTTGATAGCATCAGTGACAGAAGTGTGGCAAACCCAAACAGTAGGCATACAGCCTGAGTATGAAACAACTGTTAAAAAAAATCACACTGTGTCCATAAGTGGCATAGATCACTCATTGCAACAATAGTAAATGTATTACTATTTGAATAAGTTAGTCATCACAGATGCAATTAGATTGTTTTTATCAGGTACAACATACTCAGTAAGTGCTTACAGGAAAATCTATCCTATATACATCTCCGATACAGGTACATCATTGTTGGCTCAGTAGTGCTATGATATTTAGAAGTTGCTTGGCCTGATCCATGCATTTACAATGTTTCTTACAAAGAATACTTACTGCATCTTTAGTATTGAAACACACTGAAGGTCTATGTATGTACATCAGCAGTACACCTTCATCAGTAAGAATGCATGTGATACTGGCAGTATGAATTTCACAGCGTTGAACAGGCAATGTTTTTCCATACGTTTACATCAGCCTCTCTATGTTGAGTAAACCGTTGCAGTAAATGTACTACTATGTAAATCACCTACTAAATGTATCACTACTTTTATCTTGAGCATGCTAGTGTCTTGTAGTTAATTTATGTGCTTCTCTTAATTAATGTATACTCACTAGTGTTAAAACCTTTATACAACTGTCATCATGCACCTTCAGCATTTATATTGAATAACGGCACAGTACCAGCTGTGGTGTGGTGTGGGGCATCGGTAGGTAAGGCCATGCAACTACTAAGTGTGGTACGTTGTGTGCAGCTGCAATCAGGGATGTGTACGTTTGGTGTACATGGCCTCAGTTTTGCTGTTGATCTCCACTGAGCATGCAGTACCTGGTCAGGTGGGTGGGGATGTCTCATAGTACATTTAGACAATTGTTTGTTATTTCTGTCACCTGCTGCTGGATGTCTGTCATTGGTTGTGTTGACTTGGTCCTCCCCCATACTTGAATGTGTGTGTGTGTGTCTGTGTGAGTGTGGTGCTGGGGGGGTGAATTCAGAGTTAGGGTTTTCAACCCTAACAGCACATTTCCTCACTTTTGTCGCTGTGGAACAACCCTAACTAATGCATTAAATGGAGTTTTTTGCCTCTATATATATATATATATATATATATGCTATAAGGTTGGAAATAAACAGAGTGTGATAAATCCATTTATCTGAGTGACTGTGCACATAAATTTCATTTATGTATACAGTGCTTATGTCATCAGCCATTTATCCACACAGTGCTTATGTCATCAGCCATTTATCTATACAGTGTGTATGTCATTTAGAATGTTCGGCCTCAGTAGCAGTAGCCACCATATTCAAATGTGAATAACTTTAAAATGAAAAATGATAGCATGGTGCTGTGAGCATGAAACTTGTTCAGCACAGAGATATCTACAAAATGAGTGGTGCTTCATTTATTGATACCTTTTAGATTTTTTGATAATTAGTAAAAAAACAGCAGGAAATTCATTTTCTTTTCATTTTGTCATCAAACAAATGTAAATAACTTTAAAATGAAAAATTATAGCATGGTAATGTAAGCACAAAGATAATTTAGCACAGAAATATCTACAAAATGAGTGGTGTTTCATTTATAGATACATTTTAGTTGTTTCATAATTAGCAAGAAACAGTAGAATATTTCATTTTTGTGTACTTTTTCATCAAACAAATGCAAATAACTTAAAAACTAAAAATGATAGAATGGTACTTTGAGAACAAAAGTTGTTCAGCATAGAAATATCTACAAAATGAGAGTGCTTCATTTCTAGATTCCTTTTAGATTTTCTATAATCAGCACAAAATGGAAGAACATTCAAATTTTTATTCACTTTTTTGACTAACAAATGCCCCTTACAAAAGCAAAAACAAAAGAACTGTATAAATGGAATATGCAGTGGAAAACTCATGTAATAAATGATTTATCTGCACTCGAGCAGTTTGACCTCAGACACCTTGTGAGGTTACCTGAGGTCAAACTGCTCTTGTGTAGATAAATCATTTATTACACTGCTCCATTGCATAGCACACATACATATATATATATATATATATACATATATAGATATATATATATACTGTATATATATATATATATATATATATATATAAGGGATATGTTAGGGTCTACAGTGTGATACATTATTTATTTTTACGAGTGGGAAGTGACCGCAGCTGACATCACGAATGGCGTAGCGTAGCGAAGCCACGAGTGGTGGTGATGCGGTCACTGCCCACGAGTAAAAATTAATAATGTATCACACTATAGACCCCCACATGTTCGATTTATGCAATAGGCATATCTATTGCTGAGGTAGATGCTGGTTTTCTTTGACATTTAGTTAAGTTCGCTTCAGTTTTTATTTTTAAACTGGACTATTTGTGTCATGTTACTATCAGCTAAGTGTAAATGCGCATATCTTCTATGTATTTATGAATGGGGTTAGTTGAGTTTTATAATTGGTTGGATGTCGTGGTGTGTGATTTTTGATTGGATGCCTGCCATAACTGAAAATACGGTGATTGGTCTGAGCGTCACTTGGCTGGTTAACGCTATTGGTTGATGGGCGTGGTTTTGTGCTGATGGGTGTGGTCAAAGTCTATTGTGCAGGTTTTAATCAATACAGAGGGAGGCATCGATAGAGCAACATGTGGAGCAGCATGTCTTGGAGAGGCCTTCAAGTTCAGCGGGAAGGATTATCGTGGGGTTCGAGGAGGTGTTTTTCATCGACGGGGAGTCTGCGCCTTTCGTTGTGGAGTCAGACGCTGGTAACACTTTTCATCATCGGGGACATGGCGTGTTTTATCTGGGGATACTTTTGCATGGCGGTCTTCATCTTGGCATCTTCAAGGAGGCAGACCAGGACAGATTCGGTGATAATTTGAATTCCTGCACTTTAATGGGATTTTTTTTGGGGGGGCAGTGGGATTACCACATTGAATAGTGGACGTTATTGTGCCAAACAATTTTGGATTACACCCTTTTTCAACCTGGTATTTGATGGATTATCTAACTTTTTCTGACATCCATGGATGAGGACTACCAAAAAGTGAGTAATTTTTAACATTTTATTGGGAACAGTTATACATTAACAACAGCATTCTAGACAGGCACTAGAAAAATATAATAAATGATAGGAGTGTTAAATACATTGTTTACAGATATTGGTTAGATAGCAGGGAAACAGGAACAAAAACTTTTTTGCTTCAGTGTTCATGCTTTTCCATGAGCCGATTCTGGAGTGAATTTCTGCATTTTTACCACAGCTTCTGTTTGTTCTGGGTGGCATGACATCTCCGGTTTTGCTAGGATGGAGAGAAAAAAAATGTTATGGATCATGTATTTCTTTTTTCACAGGGGAAATGAGTTTACACATTGTCCTTTGAGTGGTTGTACAGTATAGATGCTTATACATGCTTACCTGTTAGTCTGTGTCAGAGTCGGAATATAAAACTGTTGGTCATGGTCTTTTTCTTGACTCGAACTGATGGCCTGTGCAGTTTGGGGAGGGGGGGAGAGAAATAGGTAATTTATTTTTTATTTTTATTTTTAATTTTTTTTAATTAGTGTACTCTACATTAGTACTGTGTTATGTTGTTATGGCTTTTGTGTGGTTGGGTGTACATTACCTTGGACTATGTTAAATGTGATGTTTTTAGCTTTTATTCTAGGACAGTTGAAGCAAGGGCCCAATACTTCACTTAGGTTCTCCGTTATAGTACTTAGTGCACCTGGTTTCATTGGCTCTGTTTTTATTATGGGTTCTGGTTCCCCACTTAGTATTTTGGTAATTTGTTCCTGTTTATTTTCATTCATTTTAGAATAATCATTTATACTGCTCAGCTGTTTATGTCCCGTTACCTGGATTATGTCAGTTGGTGCAACTCCAGAGTCAGTAAGCTTCTGAATTAAATGCTTTCTGGCCGAGTGGTTTGTTAGATTTTTCTCTGTTTTAATTCCCGCTTTGTTAACCATTGTTTTTACTGGGATGGACAACTTGTTTACTCCAACTGGCTGTTTTTTGTACCGGGTAGTTGGGTAATAGTCCTTAGCATTGGTGTTGACTGCTAGAAAAAATGGAGACTCTGGGACTAGTGTCTTTTTTGGCCTCTTTTCCTTGTACAGCAAGTAGTTACTTACGGGGCATTTTTCAAGCTTTTCCGGGAGTTGGTAGGCTCTTGGCTTTATTTTCCTGGTGTCTTTTGGGTTTGAGCCAGTTCTTATCTTGGTCTGCCTTTCTCTGGAGTACCGCAAATAAGGATTGCCATTTTCGTCTTGTTGTAATTCTATGTCTCCCCACTTTATATTTCGCATCTCAGTGTTGCCCCTGACTCCAAAATACATACTTATTGTCAACCACATAGTGTTTAGCAAGGAGTCAGGGTGTAAACAAGCTGTTGCTTTTCACAGGTGACTTTCTATTACATTGTCAGTCAATTCACAAGGCCTTGGGTCTGAACCCTTGCCCTCACTCTTAGATTTTTGCTTAGACAACAATACCTGTCTGGCTTTTTCAAAAATGGGTGAGGTTGACAGTGAGCATGGATAATCTTTGCCACGTAGGAATCGTTCAATGCTTTGAAAAATTGAACGTAAGGTTAGGGGCTCATAATCGGAGCCGTTTTTTTTTTTTTACAACAGACGAAATAGTGGCAGAGATAATTTTGTAAGTCTGCTGGTGATATTTCTTGTAGGTCCCTTGGTAACATTTAGTTTTTCTCTGAGGTAATTTGTAAATAAGGACACATCTGCATGGGTTTTTCTGGCAGTGTTATCATTTTGTGCCTGTCTATGTAATTATCTATCTCTGACAAATCTATGTTTGATGTTTTGTTTGTACTTGCTGTTAGTGAAGCATTTCCGGTTTGCGGTTCATGCTGAAGTACACTTGCTGGATCCTCAAGAGGGTCGGTATCCATCTTGATTTGTGTCAGTATCTCCTCAAGCTCCAAACTAAAACTGCTATTTGCCTTAATGTCGGTCATTTCTTTTTCAGGGGATTTAGGGGTCTTACTCATTTATATTGGTTGCTAGTATTTCTTTTAGTTTTTACTATGGCTGCCGTCGGATGGTACTGCTGTTGATACTGGGATTTGAGTCGGTTGCCATGCGGACTACTCTAAATATGATAACTGCATTTTTCTACCATTACTGTTTGCTTCGTGGCACGTGCTTGACAGATTGGCACAAGTTCGTTTTTTTTTTCCCCATAACAAGTCCAGCTGTCTCTGCATTGGTCTGTGCTGCCAATCAAAGCTATGACGTGTCTACTGTGGTGATAAACTTAAGATGTCTTGTCTACTATGTATATAAATGCAACATTTTGAATTTATACACATAGTAGCTGAGATACACAGATTTATCTCACTAGGTTTATCTCCACGCCTATTGCATTAATATATATATATATATATATATATATATATATATATATACACATACTGTATTTATATTATGGTAGTATGGTAGTGCTACATAGTTGGGATTGCGAAGCACTTTTAAGGTTAAAGGGTGAAATTTTGCACCTTAATAACTTTGGCACTGTTTAATGGATTTGCCTGAAAGTTGGCAGCCATTATTGGACATGGTAGATCTTAGGATCTGCTAACTTTTGTACCAGTCGGATAAATGGCTGCAGAGTTATTAAGCGACAACCAAAAGCACAATTAAGTTTTTTTGTGAATTCTTTGCTCTAGCCTACAGGTTGCACGGTTTGCGTGACCAGTCCAAAAACTTCATGGAATGTGCAGCCAGGATCCCAGATGTGCCTTTTGAAGATTTCATGAAAAAATATTGAACGGTTCAAAAGTTATTCAAAAAATAATTTCCCATTATAAGTCAATGGGAAAAGTTAACAAAAAGTTTGAAAGTGTCACAAATGCATTTTTTAGTGTCACAAATGGCCCTAGTAGTGTCGCAAATCCACCATTTTGTTTTTAAGTTAGTGATCAGAAAAATGCTTGGCATTTAAAATTGGGACCCTCTAGGGACACAGTTCTTTCTGTGTTCACCTAGTCGGACCCTGAGGATGCTAGCCATGTCTTTATTTTGGGATTAAACATCCCAGAAATATGTTTTTCAAATTTTTGAAAATGGTAGTGTTGCAAAATAGTGTTGCATCTGTGACACTTCAGCAGATTTTTGCAAAAAGTGCTGCAAATTGCAACACTACTGTTCCAGACTATGGCCAATATGATAGGAGATTTTGCCACCCTGCTGCAAAATAACCGTTTGGTCTTTTGGGCTGAAATTTGGAGGGAAGGCAGCCAACATCTCACAGATGTGCCTTTTCATGGTTTGGTGACAAAACATTGCATGGATACCAAGTTACAGCACTCTGAAGTTGGCATTGTTTCCCATGGACTAACATGTTGGCGTACGCCACCCCTTTTGGGACTTGTATCTCGAAAACAGTGTGAGATACGGAATTTTCATTGCAACAATACGTAGCCTGTGGCTACGTATTTAGGGAAAATGTAGCCAGGAAAATCATGATTCAAGTGAATTTTTTTTTCCCTACATTATACGGTTCCTGAAATATAAGCAATTTAGTCTTCCAACAGCTCATTTTCTGCTCTGAGGCCCATTATTATACATACATTCTTTGTACACACTGTGTTTCTCTATGCAGCTGTTGGGCAAAAACAGGGTGTACACTTCCATTACTGATACACTTAGCGTTACCACTTGTGTTACACTTAGCGTTACCACTTGTGTTTCCATACCGGTTTGCGTTACTGTTCCCATGTACACAACTGTGTGTGTTACCCTTTGCGTTCTTGCTTGCGTTTGCATTACTGATATCATTTGCATTTCCACTACTGTTTATGTTTGCATTTTGGTTTGTGTCACTGTGCACATTGCAATTTGCATTTCTGGCAGCCCTTTCATTTGCATTTGCATTTGTCTTTCATTTTGCGTCTTCGTTGCTGTTACTGTTATCATTTGTGTTTGCAATTGCGTTACTGTGCCCGTGTGCATTACGGTTTGCATTTCCATATGCGATTCCATTTCCTTTTGCATTTCTGTTTCCTTTGCCATTACTGTTGCAGTTACCATTTGCGTTTACAATTGCAGTACTGTCCCTGTGCACGTTACCACATGCATTTCCATACACGCTTCTGTTCCCATTTCTGCTTCTGTTTCCTTTGGCGTTATTCTTCATGTTAACGTTACCATTTGCGTTTACAATTGTGGTACCGTGCCCGTGCACATTACAGTTTGCGTTTACGTGCATGCTTGCATTCATGTTTCTGTTTCTGCTCACTTTGGCATTCTTTTTACTAGAACACTTAATATTTGCATTTAAAATGTCACTGCTGTCGCTGTGCATGTTATCAGTTGCATTTTCGTACGCACTTGCATTTGCGATACTGTTACCATTTGTGCTTCCAGTAGTGTTTATGTTTGTGTTTCATTTTGCATTACCATGTGCATTGCCATTTGCATTTACAGAAGACCTTTCCTTTGCATTTGTGTTTGTCTTATATTTTGCATGTTCTTTGCTGTTACTGTTAGCATTTGCATTTCCTATTGCGTCACTGTGTCCATGCACATTACGGTTTGTGTTTCCATATGTGCTTGTGTTTCCTTTTGTGTTTCTGTTTCCTTTGGTGTTATTGTTGCTGTTACCATTACCATTTGTGTTTACAGTTGTGGTAACATGACCGTGCATGTTACGGTTTACGTACACGTTTGCGTTTATGCTTCTGTTTCCTTAGGTGTTATTGTTCATGTTAACTTTACCATTTGAATTTACAATTGCCTTACCATGCCCGTGCACATTATGGTTCACATTTACGTGCATGATTCCATTCATGTTTTTGTTTGTTACATTTGCCATTCTTGTTGCATTACACTTAACATTTGCATTTACAGTATCAGTGCCATCACTGTCCGCATTACCAGTTGCATTTTTGTACATGCTTGTGTGTCCATTTGCATCACTGCTCGTTTCTGCGTCACTTTACGCTTGCATTTCTATTAACATTTACTTTACCATTTACATTTGCTTTACCATGTGCATAACTGTTGCCACTTGCATTTGCTTTGCAGTTCCTGTTACTACGTAACAGGACATCACATGGTGGGGGCGAGGGGCCCGTGCTTCCACCACCACATTACATTCACTATTTATCATCCTCATTCTCAAAAAGAAGGGAAATTAGAGGCAAAAAATCCATTTAATGCATCAGTTAGGGTTGTTCCACAGCAACAAAAGTGAGGAAGTTAGGTGTTAGAGTTGAAAGCCCCCTTGGACTCAGCCCACCCCCAACCAGCATGGGATGCACATTGAGTCATCTGTCCTAACTTTCTTCCCATTCTCCTATGCCTCTGCTTGTTTACACATGTGATGGAGTGAGAGTTAGGGCCAGACTCCCAATGAGCACCCCAGTGCTGGTTGGGGTGGGCTGGGGTCCAAGGGGGCTTTCAACCCTAACACTGAATTTCCTCATTTTGTCACTGTGGAACAACCTCAACTGATGCATTAAATGGAGTTTTTGCCTCTAATATATATATATATATATATATATATATATATATAAACCATGCAATTCTGCTTAAAGTTGAACCAGCAGAACATTCTGTGGTGATCTGCATATGCAGCCCATGATGCTTTGCATTGTGTGGGCATGTGTGATTTTGTATTTTCTTGAAACTTGGCTTCTCAGACAAATGCCCTTTGGGGTAACCCTTGCCTCAGTGTTTGTGCACAGAGTTTCTTTGTCTTTTAAATAGTTTTTTATTTTAATGGGTTCACCACAACATATCCAAGACACACTGTCTTAGGGTAGCTGGTCCATTCCACTGGGGTGTCAAACAGATGAGGCATACTGATGAGTCCTGGTAGGAGCCTTTGCAAACTGTGTGAGAGGCCTTTCGGCACCATGCAATTCTGCTTAAAGTTGAACCAGCAGAACATTCTGTGGTGATTTGCATATGCAGCCCATGATGCTTTGCATTGTGTGGGCATGTGTGATTTTGTATTTTCTTGAAACTTGGCTTCCCAGACAAATGCCCTTTGGGGTAACCCTTGCCTCAGTGTTTGTGCACAGAGGTTCTTTGTCTTTTAAATAGTTTTTTATTTTAATGGGCTCACCACAACATGTCCAAGACACACTGTCTTAGGGTAGCTGGTCCATTCCACTGGGGTGTCAAACAGACGAGGCATACTGATGAGTCCTGGTAGGACGAAACACGTGTCTATGTCATCTGTGCTTTCCCTTGCAAACAGTGTGAGAAGCCCTCGGCACCATGCAATTCTGCTTAAAGTTGAACCAGCAGAACATTCTGTGGTGATTTGCATATGCAGCCCATGATGCTTTGCATTGTGTGGGCATGTGTGATTTTGTATTTTCTTGAAACTTGGCTTCCCAGACAAATGCCCTTTGGGGTAACCCTTGCCTCAGTGTTTGTGCACAGAGGTTCTTTGTCTTTTGAATAGTTTTTTATTTTAATGGGTTCACCACAACATATCCAAGACACACTGTCTTAAGGTAGCTGGTCCATTCCACTGGGGTGTCAAACAGATGAGGCATACTGATGAGTCCTGGTAGGACAAAACACGTGTCTATGTCATCTGTTAGCACCCTTTGCAAATGTATGAGAGGCCTTTCGACACCATGCAATTCTGCTTAAAGTTGAACCAGCATAACATTCTGTGGTGATTTGCATATGCAGCCCATGATGCTTTGCATTGTGTGGGCATGTGTGATTTTGTATTTTCTTGAAACTTGGCTTCCCAGCCAAATGCCCTTTGGGGTAACCCTTGCCTCAGTGTTTGTGCACAGAGTTTTTTTGTCTTATATATGTGTATATATATATATATATATATATATATATATATATATATATATATATATAATCCAGTATAACAAAGTGGTGCACTGTCTACACATTTTTACAGATTAAAAAATAAGACATCAAGGGACTGTTTTCTTCTTTTCAGACTCTGAGGGACATCAGGAGTTTGGGGGGTTGCCACTAGACAACTCTTTTAAATCAACAATTACATGCATAAGGCTAAAACTGATGTACTGTAAATAGTGGGGGAATGCAGACTAGCATTTTTTTTCACTAATCACTGAGCCACCTAACTGTACTTTCTAATTGTTGCGATATACACACACACATGACTGATACATATACACATATATGCATATGTATTCTAGTATTAAATAGCAGTGCACTGTCTACACATGGAGCATTGCCACACACACATACTAACACACATGCACTCCCTTATGGTATTTATTTACTTATACATCTAGCCCTAATGTTTACTGTAGTTAGGATAAGCACTGTGTTTTGCACTAACTCATTGTACTAATCTATGGCATGACTGGGTAACTAAGGTAGTGGACCAGGGAAGTGCAGTAGATATGGCCTATCTGGACTTTAGAAAGGGCTTTGACACTGTACCCTAAAGAAGACTGATTGACAAACTGTGTAGCTTATGGATGGATCCTAAAATTGTTCTGTGGATGGAGAACTGATTGAGTGGCAGGAGTCAGAGGGTTGTGGTAAACAGGGAGTACTCTGGAGAGGGAGAGGTGATGAGCAGGGGGCCATGGGGGTCAGTGTTGAGGCTGGTCCTCTTCAGTGTCTTTATTGGGGGCATTGCAGAGGAACTTGAGGGGATGGCATGCCTCTTTGCAGATGATACAAAGGTATGCAATAGGGTGTACACTCCAGGGGTTGATGAAAGAATGAGGGAAGACTTTAAAAAAAAACTGGAGAAATGGTCTGAAGAATTCCAGCTGGGATTCAATGAAAAGAGAAGTGCAGGGTCATGCACATAGGGCAGAAGAACCCAGGGGCAAAGTACAAACTAGGTGGGGAGCTACTGATAGTCACAAAGCAGGAAATGGACCTAGGAGTTGTCATCTCAGAAGACCTAAGAGAAACTAGGCAGTGTAATAAGGCAACTGGAAAGGCTAGCCAGATGCTTGGATGCATATGGTGGGGTATCACAAGTAGAAAGAGGGAGGTCATTTGGACCCTGTGTAAGACACTCATGAGACTGCACCTGGAATACTGCATCCAGTTCTGGAGGCCCCATCTGAGAAAGAACATAGATAGGGTGGAGGCAGTGCAGTGGAGGGCATGTAAAATGGTGCAGGGCCTGTGGTATAAGACCTATAAAGAAAGACTAAAGGAGTTAAATATGTATTCCCTGGAGGAAAAGGGGGAGGGGGGGACAAGATTGAAACATGCAAATGCATCACTGGTATAAACAGATTAAGAGAAGGAAGCATCTTCCAAAATAAGAGATGCTCCAAGTCAAGGGTGCACAAAATGAAGTTAGAGAGGGGAAGGCTCAGGAGAAATGTGATAAAATATTTTTCCAAGGAGAGGGTGGTGGATGCCTGAAAAGGCCTACCAGAGAGGAGGGTAGGGGCTAAAATAGTCACAGAATTTAAGAAGCAGTAGGATAGACACAAGGGTATCCTGGAGTCAGGGGGGAGGCTCCAGAGTTTAGTTTGGGCATGGGGCCTCACACTAAATAGGGATTAATAGGGCAGACTCAACCTCCCACTGAGCACCCACCACCCCACATCCCCAGTCTTCCCCACACACCCTCACTCCCCTGAACAGGTCCCAGTGTGAAGATCCAGTATCCCATCGAAGACACATCTTGCTGCTGGGACTGGGGACTGCAACAGTATATGAGAAATAAGCTAAGTGCAGTTGAGTGTATTTCAGTTGGTTTTCAACTGTACTTACCTTATTTCTCATATACCAGTCATCACTTCTAGCAGCAAGACATGTCTTCTATGGATCTTCACACTGGGATCTGTTCAGATAAGTTAGGGTGTGTGGGGAAGACTGGGGGTGTGGGATGGCAGGTGCTCACTGGGAAGTTGAGTGTAGGGTGTGGGGTTGCAACAGGAATGGACCTTTTTTACTGATTAAAAAAAGACACTGAGGGACATGTTCTTCTTTTCATGCTCCAAGGGACATTAGAGGGTGTGGGGTGCGTTGCCACTACACACCTAATTTAAATCAGCAACAACATGTATAAGGCTGAAACTGATCTAGCTAGCAGGGGAATATGGACTAGCAATCTTTGCACTAACCAATGAGCCACCTAATTGCACTTTCTAACTGTTGTCACACACACACACACTAACTAATACATATACAAATATATGCATATATATTCCAGTATAACATACAGTAAAAGTCACATTAAACTGTCCCTCCTGCTCACTGGTTTAGCATTTTTCAGTGAGTTGCTTAATGTGTGCACTGCTCACTGCAATGAATTGATAAAAGTTTCCTAATGGTTTGTTTCTAGCTGCAATTCAATTTCAGCTCATTGTGCTTTGCAGCTCTCTGGAAACTTTTATCAATGCAGTGTATGAGCAGTGCACACACTAAAGGGACACTGTCAGCTTTCAGCATCTATGCTAAACTTGTGTGACCAGTGGGCCTGTAATAATATTTATGGCAAAATACACTATTCATATGCCCCAGTATGAGTAACAGTAAGATCTGTTACAAAAATTTTAAAAATATATACTTAAGCTCTCAATGTGAACACGTATTGCATGTGTGTGAATTTCCTGAACAAGTGTAAGTGATAGTTGTGGCTAAAAGTTCATGCTCTTCTGAGCATGGGGATCTTTGTAAGAATAATGAAGAGCGTTGCAAGCCTTACTTTTACCACTTTGAAAAACAGGACTGTGATCCTCAGCATGCATGTCCACAGAAACTTCACACGCAGGCTCAGGATCACAGTCTTGTTTTTCAAAGTGGTAAACGTAAAACATGCAATGCTCTTTTTTATTCTTAAACTTCCACAGAAGCTCTCTGCTATCCCTTTTAAATTTTCTTAGAGTGGTACACTTAAAAACAATAAAATATCCATACAACACTAAATGCACCCACTCTTATAGTTCGTCCAAGTTGTAAGAAGTAAGACTAATGCCTTGTACTAATTGTACCACAGATGAAAAAAATGCTTCAGATTATGGAATAATATTTCTTTTAATCTTTGAATCTCTTTAACAATTCCATTGTAATAAAGTACAAAAAACAGACAACGAGCACTAGGACAGACACAATACATGCAAGAGCAGTGTAAAAAACGCTTTACATTTCATCACACTTCAATGTGGTTTCATTAGGGGTGTACTAAACACAGGGAATTCTAAGTGTATATATACAGCTCTTAATTACAACATTAAAGTGCAGTCACATCAATTAATCTAAGTGCACAAACACATGTGCTTAATAATAGGTAACCATCAATAGTAAATACCACAATACACTGATTCCACTCCTCCATCAATCACTAATTAATTACAACAATTACAAATTACAAATAAAACAAATATGTGGTCTGAGTCACAGAACTTTTGTTTCTTTAAACTTGAGTTCTCTTTTTTTATGTCCTGGACTTCATTATTGAATCTTTCTCCTTAATGTTCAGGCTATGTTCCTGTAAATCAAAAGGAAAAATGTTAAGTTCCCAAACCCCTATTCTTGTATTCATTTTATTCATTTGCAATTGATTTTTTTAACCCACTAATAACAACCATTCAGTTTATATTTCTGCTTTTGTTATTTTCATTAATGAATGTGCTGCTATCCCAAATGCTAGCACTACATGTCAGAAATTAACTGTACAACCATAGCACACTCCAAACATTCCATAATTAAATATACATTTTATGGAAATGCCTGATATTTAGAACAGGATAAGATAAATCTACAGATCAGAATCAAAAGAGCACACAATAAGCTGGGGAAGACCAGCTCATAGGAGGAAGACCAGAAAGACCAGGGCAGCTGCCAAAATAGGCAGGGTTTTTGCCTAATGCACCTACCTGGTCAACACAAGCTAATAAAATATATTCTTGCAACTTGTAACATAGCTGTATTATTTAAACAGAAAACCAAGGCGTTATCAGAGATTTTTAACTTACTGTAATTTATTACTATCACTTCATTTCCTATAATTTTAACCCTTTCTGACTTCTCTTATATATTAATGCTGCTTCTTTAGCAAATGTTTAACTTCTGCTGAATCATTAAGACCCGGCAGAAAACAAGCCCAAGTTCCGTAAATCCAAATGGATTCTTTCTAGCTGACTGTGCTTTCCCAGTCCCCCCTTACACCCCTCCATATCCTCTCATTTCCAAAAAAGCTGATAGTGTATTCCCTTTAATCCCTGTACAGAACATGTCTACCAATAGCATATTTAATGTTGCCATCCCTCCATGCATGTACATGTTCCCCAATTTGTTGTTTAAAGTTTCTAATCATTCTCCCAATATAGAAAACATCACATTTACACTGCAATATATATATATACTATTCCTTCAGTATTACAGTTTATAAATGAATTGCAAAAAATATTCTTTTTGCCCCATGGATGTTTAATTTCACTCCCTTGAATAATGTAACTGCAATATATGCAATTACCACACCATTTGTTCACATTGGGAGCTTTCCAAAACATTCTTTTCAGGTGCTACATAATGGCTACTAACCACTATGTCCCTTATGCTCCTCCCTTTTCTAAATGACTCCTCAGGTTTTTCTGGTAGAATATTTTGTAATCTAGAATCCCTCAACAGAATGGGCCATCTTCTGTTGATATTGTCCCAGATTCCCCCCTTTTCCCTCACAAAGAGACAGAGACCATTGTTTGTTGTTGTGCTCAGATTGGCAATTAATTTATTTACATATCATAATTCCATGTTCCATTTCGTCACCTTTTATTATTATATCTCTCAAAATTTCATTTATTTTCACCCATATATCAATCTCTGATCATCCCTTTTTTTTCCTCTTTCTGCTCCCCCCAGGTGAAAACCTGGGTGCCTTCTTCTCCTTTTCTGTTAGGTAACGGTGAAAACTGAGACTGCTTTTCTCCTTCAACTTCTTCCTCTTTTCGTCTTATTCCTTTTTCTTCCCCCTCTTCTTCTTCCCCCCCTTTTCCCCCCTTTTTTGCCATCCACCTTTGGCAGTCCAATAATTGTCCTACCAGACACATCTGTCATCCACCTTTGACAGACCTACCATACAGTCCCTTTTTGACTGTCTTCCCCCTTGCTCTATTTTGTAGGGTGGGTAGGAGGGATCAAAACTCCAGCAAAAGTGGCTGAAACACTCCTGTGCTGCCCTATATGTACCTCCACTTGCCCCTCCGCTTCCTGTTGTTTGCCCATTGTTCTATCCCCTGGCCCTTCCCTTCCTTCCCCCCTTCCCTTCCGAGCACACCATCTTGATGAAAAGGGAAGGGGTGCATGAGGACAACCTGGTCTGCGCCTTAAAAGGGCAAACTCCATTGTCCTGGGTTCCCCACTTTTCCCTCACAAAAAGACCGAGACCATTGTTTGTTGTTGTGCTCAGACTGGCAATTAATTTATTTATATATCATAATTCCATATTCCATTTCATCATCTTTTATTATTATATCTCTCACAATTTAATTTATTTTCATCCATATATCAATCTCTGATCATCCCTCTTTCTTTCTCTTTTTGCCTGGGTGCCTTCTTCTCCTCCTTTTCTGTTAGGTAACGGTGAAAACCAAGACCACTTTTCTCCTTCAGCTTCTTCCTCTTTCTGTCTTATTCCTTTTTCTTTCCCCCCTTCCTTCTTCCCCCCTTTTTCCCCATTAGCCAGTATCCAGCTTGTGTTGGATGGCTGGCTTTCCCCTCACTTAGGGTATTGCTCCCCCATACCTCAGGGAACCTCCCTTCCAGTCTTTCTCTTCTCTCTTTTTTTTTTATCTTACGTTTTTTGCATGCCTCCTCCATGCTTCTATAAAACCCATAATTTCTGTATTAAACATGTCTATGGCTAGATCTGACAGATGCATGCCATCCGACCTGTAGAAATCTTCTACCCACTCTTCCACACCCCGCAGTATTGCCTGTCCTCCCATTTTCCTTATCAGTGTCCCTTCCCTTCTGTTCATCTTTCCCCTGGCCCTATCCACAGCTCTATGGCTGTGCTCATGTTTCCAAACCCTCCTCATTATCATATCTGACCAGGCAAGTCATACCATAGGCTACCACTGTTGTATTGTCTCTAGGTCCCTTTTTACCTGCATGTATGTGTCCACCCATGGCTGACCCCCAAGGTCATTACCCCCCAAGTGTATAATAATTAAGTCTGGAATGGTTTGCCGTTCCTTCAGTTCCTTCAGGGTGGGAAGCAGTTGTGCCCATCTCATCCCCAGATGCCACGCCAAACCAACCTACATTGTTTCACATCTTGGTAAAGCTGCTTTTGCCCAGCCTTTTTCTCAACTCTCCTGTCTGCCCAATAAATATAGGAGTGGCCGCAGATCCAGACTTTTGTGATCCTCCCTCTTACTATAGGGTTTAAGCAAAATAATTATCTTATATATAGTCTTAGTTTCTTCACCATACTGTCCCTCTCCCTGTCCCCCATCCTCATTTGTCTCAAGATCTGTAACAAAAACATAGGTGATACATTAGTCTCCACACTGCAGTGTTCGAATGTATCTCTTATAACTGGCAGACTGCCAGCGTCCCTTTTCTAGAATATTATTCACAGTCTCGCCTGCCGCTGCCCTTTGTGAGGCAGCCACTATCCATAAGGAGTGGGATGATAATTAACCGGATCCTCCCCCAGGAATTGCATGCCTTTCTTGAGCAATGCTGTGACTTAATAACTTGTGACCCTTCTTCCATCACCATGCACAAATAATCTCCCTGTCCTGTTCCCATGCTCTGCGGTGAAAGCCCACAAAGCCTGCACTGGGCACACTGCACCTTCTACATGCCTCTTTAGTGTTACCATGCAACCCTGTTCACTTTGATCCATCTTTGATCTCTTAATAATGATCTGTATCTCCTTCATCCCCCAGCTTATATCTTCCCATTCTAATCCCCCTTCCTTGTCTTTTTGCCATGGCCTACCACCTCACTCACCCTCATGGCCCCTGCAACATTACAACATAAATCATGTGAAATAACTAGGCCTTGGCCTTTGATCTGCATATTGCCGGTAGCAAATCCTTTAGTTTTGCCAGCCACTGTTCCTCTATTGGTCTTCTATTGTCTACTGTCCCTTGTTTTAACCTACCCCATCTCTGCATCATTCTTCTAATCAACAATGATTTTGTCAGGTCCTTCCATCCTTTTAGACTGCAGATAACACTAATCCCTGCCAAATAGACCCCCATCATGGTGTGGGCTGTTCCTTTTTGCCATTGCTCTATGTTGAACTTCACCAATTGTTCTTCTGTGAGTGGCCTACTTACCTCCATATGGTGTGTTGTCTTGAATGTTTGAAACACTCATAAGGCCCCATCGTAGGTGCTCAGAGTCCGAGGTGCCCATGAGCTGTGAAACAACAGTTCTGCTCCTTCTTGCCAATGTCCCAGATGTTCATTGGTATTTGCATATTTTGCTCCTCCACTGTTGGTGCCAGCCTCTGGAAACAGTCCAGCTGCAGATGGAAAGGCTGTCAGACAGGGTATTGTGTACCCCTTCTATGTGTTTTGCTCTGAACGACATGTTCAGCTGCAAGGCCTTTAGCACCAAAAGTCACAAAACTTGCATGACCATTTCTGACCTGGCTCCCCTGTTGCTTAGGACCTCTACCACTGCTCTATTGTCACACCAGAATGTCACTTTCTGATCCCGTAATTCTTCCCCCCAAACCAGGGTACATGCCCAGATGGGCATGATCTCTAACGATGTTATGTCTTTTACCTTACCGTCCCTCACCCAGTCTGATGGCCATGGTTCTGCAAACCATCTGCCCCTCAGGTAGCCCCCCATGCCTAGGCCCCCGGCTGCGTCTGTGTAAAGATTGAGGTCTGTGTTATACACCCATTCCTCTTGCCAGAAGGAGCAGCCATTATATTCCCTGAAGAATTCCTCCCATACTTTAAAATCCTCCTTGACTCCTTTTGGTCAGGTCTACCCAATGGTGTGGTCTGGTCACTCTGGCTGTAGCCCTTGCTAACCTTTTGGTGAAAGCCCTCCCTGTCCCAATAGCCCTGCACGTGAAGTTCAGATGTCCCAATACTTGTTGTACCTGTTTTAGTTGTACTCTTCTTCTACTGGTATGTATCTGAATCAGTTCCTTCAGTTTTTCCGCTTTTTTGTGTGGCAGCCTAAATATTTCCCCCGTAGTGTCTATCTCAATACCCATAAATTTTAACACCTTACTGGGCCCTTCTGTTTTTTCAGGTGCCAATGGAACCCCTAGTTCTTCACACAGCTCCTGGAAGCTGGCTAACATGTTTTTTTGTCTCTCTTCTCCCACTGCCTATAAAAAGGAAATCATCGATATAGTGATTCACTGTTTTGCAACCAGTTCTCGCTTGGAATATCCACTGTAAACAGGTGCTGAATGCTTCAAATTTTGCACAGGCTATAGAACAACCCATGGGCATGGCTTTGTCAAAATAGTACTGTCCCCCAATTTTAAACCCCAATAGGTCCCAGTCTTCTCTCCTAACTGGCAGTAATCTAAAAGCAGACTCTATGTCCATTTTTGCCATCCATGCATGAGCAGTTGCCTGGATGATCTGGACTGTGTCTTCTAATGTGGTATATGTCACCTTACTATACTCCTCATCTATAAAATCATTCACCGAATCCTCTTCAGGAAAGGACAGATGGTGAGTCACCCTAGTATTCTCCCTCCTTTTTTTGGGGGACCAAGCCCAATGGAGAAATCCTCATATTCTGCAATGGGGGGTATCATATGGTCCTTCTAGCCTCCCTGCTGCCTTTTCCTTCTCTATCTTCTGTCTTAACATTTCCTCTTTCCCTTTTACCAAACCCAGATTGTTTGCCTCTCTCGCTTACCTTGGGCCCTCACACTGCAATGAAAAACCTGTGCAAAAACCTTTTCCAATCATCTCGGCCACTTGTCTATTTGGGTATCTATCCAACCAACTTTTCCATGCCTCTGTCCTGATTGGGGTTCTGGATTCACTAAATTGCCTCCTAGCTTTTTTCTCTTCTTCTACCCCCAGTTCTCCCCTTTCACTCAGTGCTTGCCTTCACTGCTCAGTGATCCTGACTCCCTCTACTCACATGCCCCCTACTCCTACCCCCCCTCTGTTCCATGCCTGCCTCTTATACCCCTGTCCCTCACAAAAAAACTGTTGTCCTGAACTATGACCCCCAGATCCTTGCGCTCCCTGGGCCCATGCCATCCTGCATCTGTTTGCCGGATGTGCTCCCCTGCATTTCAAACATGCATGCCAAAAATGACATCGTGGCCAAGAACAACAGGCCCTATTGTAAGCCCAGCAACACCTCTAGAGCATGGCTTCTTTCTTCCCCAACTCACCTTCAGGTGTGGACTGATCAGTTACATCTGTCCACAAGTCTAGTTGCTTTGTGTCCCATCTTACATCCCTGTATGTTGCCATTCTTTGCCGAAAGAATTTGTTGTAGCATATCCACCCCACCCCCCTTTTGCCTTTTGCCCACCATATTATTAGGGAGTATGTGATGAGTGGGATGCCCAACTCTGGTTTCTTTTCCAATTCTATGGCTGAAAATGTAGCAAAACCTACAAACCACCCATCCCACATCTTCCCTTTTGTGAATTTGTCCTCCTCTTCCCTTCCTAACAAGACTACTGCTGCTGCCATTTTGCTCTATCCTATATTCTCTGCTTCTTCACATTTCACCGCTGCTTCCTGGCTTACTAAAGCAAAGATATCCACATACTCTCCTTTCCAGATTTTTTCTTTTGTGGCAAGTGGGACATGTTCTCCTACCCTCATCCCAGGGGCACCAATCTCTCTTGTCCCTTTCCCTTCTTTCTCTGTACCACCTTCCTTCTCCTTCGGTACCTCTTTTTCCGACCTAATCTCTGCCACTGCTGCCTCCATCTGCCATAAACCCCCTGACCCAAGTGCCAACACAATTTGGCTTATATACTCTTTGATACTGTCACCCACTGAACTGGGTCCATTACCTGTGGCCTTGACCATTCCTTGTTCAATGCTGTCTTCCTGGTGACCCATTATGGTCCCTTGTGGTTGAAGGGGTGGTGCACTACTAGCGGCTGCAGAGGGGCCACTATGCCATGGGGATCCGGTCTGGGTTCCCCTTGGGAGGCCCTGACCTGGTCCTGGAGAGGTACTGATGGTACCGGGTCAACAAGCTGCAGAGGTACTGGATCACTTGCCTTGGTGGGTCCCACTGTCAGTGGTTGTACCCTGGTTGGGCTACATGGCCTTTCAGCCATCTGTTTCCCTCTGCCTTCTTTACTCTTCCCTGCTTTCCTTTTCTCCCTGGATCTCCCTGGTTCCTCTCCTTCCACCAGTTCCCACATTCTGTTGGCTTTTTCTGCCAGTTCCACTATAGCCTTGTAAGTGTCTTCCTTTGAAGGCCTGCTCCTCTTTGGTGCCATATCCCTTGTTCCTTTCAAATTGTGAAGACAACTGAAGAGAAGAAACAAGATTTTTATTATTAAGATTTTGTCTACTGTAGTCATTCTTATGGCCAGGCCCTCTATTAACTATCACCTGATGATAACAAAATGTGTCCCCCTCTTTTTTTTTATATGGGCCTACTTCCATCACAAGTGGTTATGCACAGGCCCTTTCCATGTGATCCTGTCACTCTTCCATCCTCCCCTGCTTGCTATCCCCTTCTTTCCATCTCCTGCCCACCCATTCCCTTATCTCTTCCCAAGCCCATACACACCCCCGGGCTTCAGGATGGTCATAGCCTTTTCGTGCTTCGAGCGCCCTCTCCTGTGGGCTTCCAGGCCTATTCCTCTTTCCCCTTGAAAGCTTTCACATCCCTCTGCTGTTGCCACCCAGGCCCAATTATTTCCCTTTTCATGCGAGCTTCAGGCTGGTAATCACCTTGACGTGCTTCCAGCACCATCTCCTGTGTTTCCTAGGCTTAAAAGAAACTTCTCTCCCTTTGCATGCTCTTGCATGCCTCAGGCTGTATCCCCTCCAGGGCCTGTTTGTTCACTCCTTTCCTTGTCTGCATTCTGTGGCTGTGCCACATGGCCTTTTGGCCTAAATCTAATCCCCTCCCCTTGAAGACCCTGCCTTTGTCAGGCCCGTTCCCTTTATGGCTACCGCCGCCATGCTCCTTGTATCATGGCCTCCCTAGGGCCTGATCCTCTCCCACCCTCCTGCCCTTGCAAGCCTCTGATTGTATCACCTTTTTTATATAACCTGCCTCGTGGGCTCGCCTTTCATTTTCTGTTCCTGGGCTCCTCCTTCCCATAACTCCTTATCTGTCCCCCTCGCCCCATTGTTGTTGACTCACTTTGCAGCCTCCCTCGGGTGTGTGGCGTCATGCCACATGGCCACCCGTTCGTCCCCTGCTGTCCTTTTGTGCTAGGCCCTTACCAACTGGACCTACAATGCACTGCCCTTTCTCTGGCCCCCCAATTCACTCTCTGATTTAAATTCTCCTCCAGTAACCAACAGGGCCATTGCAGGCCACATGCTAACTCTTTTCCCGGTTAGGAAACCCCTTCTACACGGCCACTAATTCGGCAAAGCCAGCTGAATGCAAAGCAATCCTCCTCCCTCTTACTGGCGTTCCTTTGACCCCATTCAACCTGCACAAACTTCCCCATCAGCTGCCCCTATTGGTGCTTCACCTTTTCTGCCAAAAAGCACCTTGTAAGCTGTGCTTTTGGGATTTCAGTGTCAGAAAGCCGCTCTTGGACTGGCAATGCCATTCAGGCTCAGCCCCCTGCCTAAAGCTCTTACTCTCTACTTCTCCAACATTTTTATCACTGCTATATGCAAACTTTGATAAAAATATGCCTCTGCAATGAAATTCAGCCTCCTGCTGCAGGTTTCCTCTACTCCACAACCCCACCATTTAAAATCATTGCAGTACTGTAGCTCTTCACATCTGCTTCCCTCTTTCCCCTTGACTTCTCCCACTGCACAAAGAATGTTATTTATAGCTGAAATATGCAAACCACTTTAAACTATGCATATCTTTCTCACATTACTGACTACTCAGCTTTTCAAAAATTTCTAGCTCTTTTAATTATTATATATATTATTATGTGGTATATATATATATATATATATATACACATTTATTTAAAACATCCTCTTCCATATTATTTTGTTTCTTACCTCTTTATCTTAGTGCACAAACCTTCCAATTAATCTGCCAATCTGATGTGCTGCAGTTTCAATTGGCTTGATCAAAACTCCTGCAAAAGTGGCTAAAACATTCCTGTGCTGCCCCTTATGTACCTCCACTTGCCCCTCCCTTTCCTGTTGCTTGGCCATTGTTCTCTCCCCTGGCCCTCCCTTTCCTTCCCCCCTTCCCTTCTGAGCACACCATCTTGATGAAAAGGGAAGGGGTGCACCAGGACAATCTGGTCTGCCCCTTAAAAGGGCAAACTCCAATATTCCTGACCTCATTTAACCTATGTGTAAATGTTGTGATAAATCTTGGGAAATCAGGGTGCTGTATCGATCTTTTAAGCGACTTATTTTTCAGCAAAATGTTTTGCTCCAACTGGTTAACTTTCTCTAACACTGTAGTTACTAAATCCTGTTCATAACCCCTAACAATAAATTTATTGACCCTCTCCCAAGCTCTAATCTCATATTTTTTTTGATTCACTGCAATTTAGTTTGGTCCATATTAATTTCCCCTTTGGAACAGCATTTTTTACATTTGAAGGATGGCAACTTGTAGCTTGTAACAAAGTGTTGTGATGTGTAGGCTTTACAAATAAATCTGATGCTATACCCCCCTCCCCATCAGTGTATAGTACAACATCCAGAAATTCAATCTGTGCCAAATGTGTCACTAACTTGAACTTTAAAGCACAATTTGTTGATTCTAAATATATCACAAACAAATCAGATCTGCTTCACTTCCTTTCCATAAAATTAATATATCATTAATAAAATGCCTCCACAAATCCACACAACCCAGGTGTGGAATTATGGAGGTGTTCCTGACATAAAGATATTCCCTACTAGCCAAATACGAATCAGCAAAACTGGGGGCAAAAGTAGCCCTTATAGCTGTACCCTTGATCTGCAAATAATAAGACCCTTTAAACATAACCATATTAAGGGTTAAAACCGATTGTGCCAAATCTAATAATAACTCTGTTGAAGGATTGGCACCAGGGGGTCTCTGATCTAGAAAAAATTGCATAACAGACAAACCCTCGCTATGTGGAATAGAAGTGTACAAAGAATGTGCATCTAAAGTAGCAAAACGCCAGTCATCCACCATAGCTATATCTTGTACAGTGTTCAATATGTCTGCAGTGTCATGAATATAAGATGGAATATTCTGTACTATAGGTTTAATAAAGTTGTTAATGAACTGTGACTAAAGTTTAGTAATCCACCTCTTACCAGAGACAATAGGACAGCCTGGTGGTTCATTTCAACTCTTATGTATTTTGGGCAGAACATAGATCACAGGTACTACTGGAAATTCAGTTGTTAAAAACTTCTTTCCTCCATATTTATCCAGTTCCTATCTAGTGCCTATGTCAAATATTCATCTATTCTTTTTTGAGAACCTTTGTCAAGTTCCTCGTCAACTTTCTATAGTATTCAATATCATTTAACTGTCTTGAATATGTTTTGGAAGGCTCCCAATGTGAACAAACTGTGTGGTAATTGCATATATTGCAGTTACATTATTCAAGGGAGTGAAATTAAACATCCATGGGGCAAAAAGAATATTTTTTGCAATTCATTTATAAACTGTAATACTGAAGGAATAGTATATATATTGCAGTGTAAATGTGATGCTTTCTGTATTGGGAGAATGATTAGAAACTTTGAACAATGAATTGGGGAACATGTACATGCATGGAGGGATGGCAACATTAAATATGCTATAGGTAGACATGTTCTGGACAAGGATAAAAGGGAACACACTATCAGCTTTTTTGGAATTGAGAGGGTCTGGAGGGGTGTAAGGGCGGAGACTGGGAAAGTACAGTCAGCCAGAAATAATCCATTTGGATGTACAGAACTTGAGCTTGTTTTCTACTGGGTCTTAATGACTCAGCAGAAGTTAAACATTTGCTAAAGAAGCAGCATTAATATATGAGAAGTCAGAAAGGGTTAAAATTATAGGAGAGGAGGTGATTGTAATAAATTACAGTAAGTTAAAAATCTCAAATAAAGCCCTGTATTTCTGTTTAAATAATAAAACTATGTTGCAGGTTATAAGAATATATTTTGGCAGCTGTCCTGGTCTTCCTGGTCTCCCTTCTATGGGTAGGTCCCCCCCCCCAGCTTGTTGTGTGCTTTTTTGATTCTGATCTGTGGATTTACCTTATCCTGTTCTCAATATCTGGTATTTCCATAAAATGTATAATTAAGTATGGAATGTTTGGAGTGTGCTATGGTTGTGCAGTTATTTTTTGATATGTAGTGCTAGCATTTAGGATAGCAGCACATTCATTAATGAAGATAACAAAAGCAGAAATATAAACTGAATGGTTGTTATTAGTGGGTTAAAAATATCAATTGCAAATGAATAAAATGAATACAAGAATAGGGGTTTAGGAACTTAACACTTTTCCTTTTGATTTACAGGAACATAGCCTGAACATTAAGGAGAAAGAGTCAATAATGAAGTCCAGGACATAAAGAAAGAGAACTCATGTTTAAAGAAACAATTGTTCTGTGACTCAGACCACATAATTGTTTTATTTGTAATTTGTAATTGTAATTAATTAATGATTGATGGAGGAGTGGAATCAGTGTATTGTGGTATTTACTATTGATGGTTACCTTTTATTAAGCACATGTGTTTGTGCACTTAGATAAATTGATGTGATTGCACTTTAGTGTTGTAATTAAGAGCTGTATATATACACGTAGAATTCCCTGTGTTTAGTATGCCTCTAATGAAACCACATTGAGGTGTGGTGAAACGTAAGGCATTTTTTGCACTGCTCTTGCATGTATTGTGTCTGTCCTAGTGCTCGTTGTCTATTTTTTTGTACTTCATTATGATGGAATTTTTAAAGAGATTCAAAGATTAAAAGAAATATTATTCCATAATCTGAAGCATTTTTTCCATCTGTGGTACAATTAGTACAAGCTATTAGTCTCACTTCTTACAACTGGAATGAACTATAAGAGTGGGTACATTTAGTGTTGTTTGGATCTTTTTTATTCTTACAAAGATCCCCATGCTCAGAATAGTATGTACTTTTAGCATCAACTATCACTTAGACTTGTTTAGGAAATTCACCCTGCACAATGTGTGTTTACATTGAGAAGAGGCATCCGGCAGCAGAAGAGTGACCAAGCATTAAGGTAATGTGCTTGGTCCAAGCTAAAGTATATATTTTTAAAATTTAGGTAATAAATCCTACTGTTACTTATACTGGGGTATGTAAATAGTTCATTTTGCCATAGATGTTATTACAGGCACACTGGTCATACAAGTTCAGTATAGCTACTGAAAGCACCCTTTAAGCAACCTGTAAAACCGGGCAAAGAAAAGTTATTGGATTTGCCTCAAAAGCACTCCCTCTGTGTTATACAGGAATACTGCTCTTCATCAAATTCAGCCAATATTGCATTCACCTTGTGGCAAAATAAACATTCTAGTACTGTGTTCATGATAGTAAAATGATTACAGGAGCCCCAATATAAACAAAAAAAGAGATACTGGTAATGGAAAAGAAGCTAACATGCTGTTAAATTACATGCAGAAGCAAAACCAACAGCTGCAAGGAGTATATATAACAATATGTGAAGCAACAAAAGTGACATGTATCTGTCATGTCCTTATGAAATTGCTTTTTTCATAATTTTCTCTTTTACTACAGCCCCACCCTAATTCTATAAGCTTCTGTGTACTCTTACCCGATGGGGGCTGGGGAAACATGACTACCCCAATGGCGGTGGGGAACCTTGGGGAAGACTAGCTGGCAGGTAGGTGCTGCTGTATGTCAGGATATCAGGACTGTGGAACTTGGCAGATGTGGGTCTGTCTGGTAAGGAAGAATAAAAAAAAAGGAACAAAAACTAACAACAACAGAAAATCATTGTTCATACCTGATATACCCAGCCTACAACAGGTAACAATAAAATGTCAGCTTGTCATGTTGATCCCAGCACCAACACATGTTGTCATGATGGTGGTGGCACAGAAATGAACAGCCCAGCCAGCATGACAGAGATTTGGAGAACACTGTATGCTGTATACATATGTATAGTCTATCTACTGCCTATCATGATTCCCAGAGAGGGACCCACCATACTGGTTATGGCTGTCTCATGTCAAGTGATGGGGGGGAATGTGTCTGGGGACCAGGGGGCAGAGACCTGCCTGCTAAGGCAGAATAAATAGGAAAAAAAAAAGAAAAATCACATCTCAGGCTGATCCATGCAGGGATCAAATTATGTTTTGCAGCCACTTGCCAGCAGGGTAGCGACTTGGAAAATTTACTATCCCCACAGACTTTTCTACTAGCCTAGCTGATGGACTTATTGAAATATTACTTTTTTCAGTACAAGTCCTCATGGCTACTTAAAAACAATTTTTCTGACTATCCCAAAACATTATCTAACAGAATTTGGCTAGTGGGGTGGTTTCAGTTTTGACCCCTGTCCATGAACATCCACATGTGGTCACACAGGTGACAGTCCAGAAACAGACAGTCAGGACCACCCTTGCAGTACACACACACACACACACACACACACACACACACACACACACGAATAGGTAACATATACAATGAGAGAACAATGCACATACATACTTGTACTGAAACACAAGATGAAACCATAAACAAAGACCACTAATAAACTAATATGAAGCACCATCAAATTATGATAACAATCAGTGTACATGGGTATCTCTGCAGTGCACCCCCCCACACACATATGCAATAAACAGTATGACTTGATATAGTTCAGAACTTTCAGAACTGATGAGTGCAAAGATATTAAAAAATGTAAATATACAATTTGTGATGCTGCATAGGTAAAGGAGTTGCTATACAATATAATGGGGGGGGAGGCTATCAGAGATGATATAAAGGACTGGAAACCTTTGTGTTGCTAAGTAAAACAGACAATGACCCCTAGACTACAGATAAAGCAAGACTGGGTGTTAATATTTTAAATGCTAATGAATCCAAGGTGTGTATCTGATTTGTGTCATCTGAATCGGAGCTGTCAGTCTTTGTGTCAGAATGAGATGCAGCTTTTGCCCTCTCGCACTAATTAACACTAGAAACTGTGGGCTCAAATTGGTAAGGCTAGATACTGATATTAAAGTTTAAATGTATGTCCTCAACATATTTATATTCCTCTACCTCAAACATGATGAATAGTGAGCACAGGCACAGTTAAGATTATTGAAATCCACACTCCCTGTAAAACAGCTAGGAACTGTATGGACATAATGGAAGGCTGTCTGGCAAGTCTGACATCATCGGAATGTAGTGGGGATGGGGCTAATCTAAGTTTGTAGAAAGAAGATACATAACCAGCACAGACTAACAAACTCATTTTTCAGTACTTTAGCAACAGAATTTCAACAGCATGGTAAGTTTTAAGATGAAAAAGTGCATATGAACAGTGGATAAAATAGTGAGCACTGTACATACACACTATCAACCACATGGTGTTCAATAGGGTTTCAAATTTATGAGAGAATAGTAGATGTTTCTGGTATAATAATTCTTTTACACTATTGGTGAGCCCATTTGCTGTCATGGTTTTCAAACCCTTGCCATAATTCTTAAGGTTGTTCTGCTTTGACTGGAGAACTTGCCATGCTTTTTTGAAAACAGGAGAGGTGGGCAGAAAGTGTGGGTATCCTCTGTTCTTTAGGTATCTCAGCACTTTGAAAAGCTGACCTTAGTGTTAGTGGCTAGTATTGTGTACCACCTCTCTTACAGTAACATATGAAGTAATGTGAGAGATACTAATTTAGTTCTTGAGGAACAATTTTGTTAAAAGTTTTCCCTTAAGTAGTTTCAAAACATTGTTATGTCAGCATGGGTTTTTCTAACTGTGTTGAGGTTCTTGATCTTATCAGTGAAATTTTCTATGACCTTATCATCTATAAGGCTTTGTAGGTGGTAGCTGGAACAGAAGTCATTGACACAGATGAGCAGGGTGAAGGTGGAATATTGGTTGTCCCTGGCTGGCCTGGTAGGATCCTCCAGTGGCTGCATTTCATTTTTCATCTGTGTAAGAATTTCCTCCACCTTCATTTCAGTTTGTGTTTCTGCTGGTAGAAGCTGTCTTTTTTCCTTTTTGGTGCTATACGGAGGTCAGATGGTGACTGATTGGGCATGTGAATTTCAATTCTTCCCAATGTGTGTAGGTCACATGATCCATGTGGCACAAGTGGTTTCGGGTTGTCATTCTGACATTTTGGCTATTGGGCTTTAAGTGTTTATTTTTTTAATGAAAAAACAATTTTGGTTATCTGGAAACATATGGGCCTGGATGTTCAGAAATGTGCCAAAGTCCGGCGCAAGTCCAGAGCAGTGCAAATCCGATGCACCATGGCATAACAGGAGCCATATTCAGAAACTGCACTGGCCACACTGTGCCAGCGCAACCTGGCTGAATATGGCACAGGTGCATCATGGCACAACTGTTGTTGCACCATGGTGCAACCGTGGATGCAACATAGTGCACCCAAAGGTGCACCATGGTGCAAACACAGGTGCACCATTGCACAGACAGATGAGCCCCAGGGCAAATGTGGGAGAAGAGCAACAGAAGGAGGCATGGCACAGAGAGGTGACCCAGGGACAGAGTCTGGGAAGCACAGTGTCAGGCCACAGGAGGCCACCACCAGCTCGGCACTGCAGGGTGCACACAGGCAGCCAGACCTCCTTCCCAGAACACAAAAGTGGCACAGACAGTAGGCAACAGGAGGTCCCAATGATGAACAGACGATCACCAAGGGGGTCTTCCTACAGGCTGCAGGCTGTGCCCCCCTGACACACCCAGACCAGAGCAGGCCACACCCAGGACCATGCAGCCAAGCACATACACATGCCACATACCTTTGACAGTCACCCCATGGGTACACCAAGGCACAGCCCCCAATTGAGGGGTGGGACAGTACCACCGTGGGACACACCTCAGCACACAGCAGTCATCCACATAAGCACAACACATGCCCTGACACATGCACACCACATGGACAGGTACTGGGCCACTGCAGCATGGCTCCTCATGCCACCTGCAAAGCAGACACAGACACAGGCAGGTATGTCAAAATATAGATACATTTAAAAACAACTATATACAGTAGAAGAGTGTATGGGAGGGTAGGACAGTGAGGGAAGGGGACAGGTAACAGACTGTACAGTGGGAAGGGGAACTGGAGGGGGAGGTACAGCCAGGGAAACAGGGGAATCCAGGGCCTGACTAGTGGCGGCCATGTCCTGCCACCCCCTGCAGTCTTCAATGCCTCCTGTCGACCAGCAGCATCCTTCAGACCTGCAGCACCACCTCCATGGTTGTTGAGGTTATCAGGATTAATTGGCAGAGTAGCCAGCAGTAGAGTGGCCTCCTGCAACACCACTGGACACCTAGGACAAGGGACAGGACAGGTGATCAGTGCAACATCCCAAGGAACCATGCCCATTCACAGTGTGCAATGGGCAGTGGGATCACACACACCTGGAGGGCTGTACAGCCCACCCACAGGGGGGTGGGCCACGCCTGCCAGCAATGCGGCACACAACAGTGCACAGTGGTGGTCCCCACTGCACAGTGGCCACCCAACTGCACCATTGCAGTCATAGTGCTTCTCCAGCACCACAGCAACATCAGTGGCAGCTGGGTGCACACCCACCCCACCAGCAGCTGGCACTCATGTTTAATGGATGCACCACAGTGGTGGGCACCATGCACAGTGCAACACATAGCTGCCACAGCACAGACGGCTATGCCACCACCACCCCCATGTACAGTTCTGAAGGACAATGTCAATGCCTACCTGTTCTATGTGGCCTCACTGGTGCCAGAGCCACTCCTCCACTGCCACCCTGGGCTGCTGTGTCCTGCCTTCCTGCCACCACTGCTGCTGCCCTTCTCCTGTCTTCAGGCCCTGGCCCTGGGAATGGAACAGAGACAGGTACACATCAGTAACCAACCACATCAGCTGCCCACTTCCCCTCCCCTGTGCACAGGGTGAGCCCCTGCCCAACAAGTCCTGCAAAGCGGCACCACAATGCAAGTGGCAGGGGGTGATGCTACCCTGTGACGTGCACAATGGCAGTACACCACCCTGCAGGGCATGCCAGGCAGCCTAGCCAACACCACAGTACAGCACCAAGGCACACTTGCATTATGGGCCTACTCACCTGGCTGTGGCACAGCCCCACAGCTGACATGCACCTGCAGCCTCCTGAGGCACTCTGGGTCCCTCCGTGCCAGGTCACCATAGCGGTGGCAACACTGCTCCCACATCCTGGCCACCCCTGTGTGCTGCTGCAGTGTGGCAGCAATGGCCTGCCACACTGCCACCCGGGGCTGCTGCATTGGTGCCTGTCCAAACAGTTGGAGTGCGTGGGGCTGGATGTAGGTGACAAGGTTGACCAATTCAACCTGCGTCCAGTTGGTTGTTCATAGTGCTCACTGCTGTGCCATGTTTCAGGTGTGAGCCAGTGAGCAAAATGGCAGTGGTAGGTGCATTTGGCCACAGCATGTGCCAGATGCATGGGCTGAGGGTACATGCTCTGTGTCCACCCATCATGCAGTCTCGAAGATGCGCAGCATGGTCATGGCTAGGTGGGGTCAAGGGTGCAGGGATTACCCAGGGGCAGAGGTCACAGCAGCAGTCATGGTTCAGCCACTGCTCAGTGTTCACGTGCGCAATAGCAGGCCTGGTGCACCATGCGTCATGGCCCCCATCATGCATCATGACACAGTGCGCAATTGTTGACAGTAAATTGTCCAGCACATGCGCACTGCGGTTCTGTACACCGTGCATGTGTGCACATTGCACTGCAATTTGCTCCAGAGTAAACTCATTACGCATGGAGCAAATTCTCAATTTTCAGCCAACACATGCAAATGAGCTAATCAGCCAATGCGTGGCACACTGGGGGAATTAGCATGTCACTACCATTGCGCCGAAGCTCATTTGCATGTGATGCGCTATAAAAGCACCATGGATCAGCACAGGCCATGGACTGGTATTGCATCCTTTAGAGGTAAGCTGCGCATGCTGCTGGAGCACACTGGGCCCAGCCAGCAAAGCAGGGAGGATGGAACAGGGTGCTGCTGCCACTGACACACTGTGCTGTCCATGTCCACATGAAGTGACATATTGGAATGTGAGGAGGGTGAGGAGCCTGGTTCTGCTTGCAAGCACAGGCCCAATTTCACTAAGGCAGAATCAGAGGCCCTGTTCGAAGCCTACCTCAACAGGAAGCATCTGTTTAGTGGTGCCACAAGCACAACAAAGGCCAGAGCTGGGGCCTGGGAGGAGGTGGAGGCATGTGTGAACCAGCAGGGCAGCCACCAGCGGTCAGTGCAAGAGTGCTGCAAGAAGGTGGGTACCAACAAGAGGTGCATAAAGGAGAAGGTGGTGGCCATCCATGTGTCCTGGACTGCCACAGGAGGGGGGCCTACAGATGAGCCACAGCTCATGGTGCAGGAGGAGTTGGTGGCAGCCACCATGCACAACAGCACTGTGGATACTGTGCCTGGAGGAGGATTCCAGATGGGTGGCAGTCCATCACTGCATGGTACATATGTCAGACAGCACAGCCGGTGGCACAGAGGGTGTGTACATGGGCATGCTGGTGTGCATGCTGCTACCATGCATGTCATGTGCATGTGTGTGCAACAATGCACATGCCATGCTGTCAGACACATGCAGTGGCTGTGTGGGGGGGCACATGTGGGCACTGCATCACTTACACACTTTTATTCTCTTTCAGCACCAGCATGCCTGTGTGCAGAGGACGGGGTGTCATCAGCGGCCGTGGATACAGGACCAGCCCCGGAAGACCTGCCATCCACCTCCACAGGCATCTGGGGACCTGATAGGCTGCAGCACATTACCAGTGTCTAGGTGAATGTCCTAGGCATGGGGTCAGATGAGGTCCTGGATGTGTTCCTATGGAATGGCAGTCTTGGTGACCTCTGCGTGGAGACACAGATTGGGGTGGGGTCTGACACCGATGATGACATCACCATCATCCTGAACAGCATGGGAGATGTTGTGGGGGAGACTCCCATGCCAGAGACCAACAGAGGCAGCATGTCCAGTGACCTGACAGTAGGATAACAGCTGCCTGCCGCCACTGCGGGTGAAGCTGTGTGCACTGCCATGGCTGTGCCATGTGGTGGTGGTGATGCAGCAGTGCAGGCATTGGGCAGCATTCAGCAGCTGGACAGGCAATGCCAGCAGGCTGTGGGTGTCATAGGGCAGCCAGCTAGGGACATACCCCATGAGGACTCCACTGTGTAGCATCCACCTGAGGGTGTGGCTGTGCAGCATGGCTGCTCACCACAGGAGGGTCAGCATCCCACCTGAGATTTACAGGATGTCAACCTGCTGGCTAAGCACACCTGTTTGCTGGGGACCTCTGTAGAGCAACAAGTGCAGCTTGCCACTGGGGTGAATGCACTGTGTGCGGAGGTGCACCAGTTGGCCAAGCAGCATGAAATGGGCACTGCGCAGCTTCTGGCAGGAATGCAGTGCATGCTGGAGGCCATGACTGCATTCCTGGATCGCATTGCCAATGTGATCACGGATGACTTTGTGATATTGGCTGCCACAGGCCATGGTCAGCCACTGCAGACCCCATGCTGTGTACTGTCCACCCTATGATCCCAGCGTCATGTGACACCCACACTGTCAATGTCATGTTCTGATGTTGGCATCCCAGGCACACCTGGGGCAGGCCTGTTTGGGCACCTACGCACCCCCACATGGACCCTGTCATGGTCCTGTGGTTCAACCCCTGGGGAGCTGTTGCAAACACCCCCTCTGGCTAATGAACAGCCTGTGGCCACCGCTCAGCCCCTGTGTGGCTGCCCCCATGGCCGTGGTGGCCAAGGTTCTATGCAGTGGCCCTGATGTGCATGCCAGCCTGACCACAATCTGCAGCTGCTGCACTGTGCTTGCATGGTCAGCATGTGTGTGCATACTACTGGTGTGGTGTCTGTGTGTTGTGCTGCATGCTGCCTGTGTGCATGCTTGCCCAGCCTCTGGACCATGTGGCGTGGGTGTGATGAGGGCAGTTCAGCACTGCTTGTGCCTATGCACCGGTGCAATGCATCTTATCTCCACCACGTGCCAACACCTTAGTGTGTGGGTGCATGGGAGAGTGTGTGTGTTGCTGTGTGTTGCTGTCTCAGTTGTGTGTGGTTGTGTGCCACTGACTCCACTACCCCTGCACCACACCTGTGTGTGCATGCCCATTGCCATGCATGCCCCTGCATGTGTGCTGTACCTGTGTGTGTGGCATATGCATGGGTTCCACACCACCTACTTGCATGCACCATAGTGCCCCTGTGTAATGGTGTCCCGATGTTGGCACACCGTCCATTCCAGCTGGGGATCCCTGTGCCCAGGCAGGGGCTGTCCACCGCCCTCCAGCCCATTGCCTCAATTGTCCCCAATACTGTCACCCTCATCAGCCTCAACAGCTTTCCCATGGTCAATGGCCACATTGTACAGTATGCAGTAGGCCAGGAATAGGCCACAGGTTTTCAAGGGGCTGTACTCTAGGGCACCACCAGACCTGTCTAGGCATTGGAAACATGCCTTCAGCATGCTGAGTACATGCTCAATGATGTTGCGCGTGCTGGTGTGCACCTCATTATAGCCTTCTTCTGCTGGAGATGATGGGCACTGGTAGGGAGTAAGCAGCCAGGGCCTCAGTGGATATGCACTGTCTCCTGTGTGGATAATGACATGGTTAGCTCTCTGCCATCCTTTGCTGTCCCCCTTTCCTGTCCCTGGCACCCTCACCAGAATGTCCACCCTGCCCTCCCCATCCCATGGCCTGCTCTGCCCATCACCACTTGCCCATCCCATACTCATGCACTAGGTGGCTCATGGGGATGTCCCCACATTCAAACCTGTGGCACAGTGAAGAGCTGCTCCAGATGAATGCATCATGTGCACTCCCAGGGTGTGGCAAAGACACTGGTGATGCACTCCATGGCATCACACACCACCTGGCAGTTGACGCTCAGGATCCCTTTTTATATTGATGTAGGCCACACCCTCAGGGCCAGATGGCATGTGGATGCCCATGTGGGTGCAGTCAATGGCACCAAGCATGCCAGGCATACATGCTACTCTGTGTAAGTCCTGTATGTCTGCTGTACACTCCACCTGTGTGCTGGGGAAATGGATGAATTCCAAAGCATAAGACAGCAAAGCATTGAGGAACTGTGTGAGGAGGCATGGTGTGGCCAACTGGGTTATTACTGTGGTGTCCCTGTTGGTCTCTGGAAGGTGCCTGCTGTGAGAAGGCACATGACAGTGATCACTTTGGTCTCCACAGACATTGCATGACTCTGTCTTGTGGGTGCCTGCATCTCCTCACTGCACAGCTCACAGAGCTGCCTCAGAATGGCCCTGTTCAGATGGTACCAGCCCACAATCTGTGTGTTAGAGTAGTTCTCCAATGTGGTGCAGGTACAGTGCCACCTGTGTTGGGCATACCGCTGACAAGTCCTTCCTCTACCATGTCGCTGTTCCTCCTGCCCCCTCACACCCCTCATTATGGCCTCCATCAGGAAGGGTGCACTATGCAAGGCCCTTGATATCCAATATCCCCATGGGAAGTTGGCTGCTGCGGGCTGTGTGCCACCCTGGTGCATTGCCTGGCACTGTGCCTGCCTGTCCCTCTCACTCTCTCTGCCCCTGTCTCCCTCTCCACTGCCACCTCTGTCCCTCTCCCTCTGTGGCTGCCTCTGTCTGTCTGTCTTTTGCTCACTCTGTTTCTGTCTGTCTGTCTCTCTGTCTTTCTTTCCTTCTTTCTTTTTTCTGTCTTTCTCTGGTTCTTGCTCTATCTCTCTCTCTCTCTCTCCTCCCCCCCACCTGGCACAAGTGCTGTCTGTGTGCTTGTGCCCTGTATTTATAGGCTCAAGTCTGCTCGGCGCATCTCGGATTTGCTCCGCACTCGCGCCATGGTTCCACAGTTGAATATTGCACTGCACTGGATATTCATGGGTATGACCCCTGCACTTGTGCCTGCATTCATTATCAGTGTCATTGGTACAATGGGACTTGCGCTGCGCACTGGATCCCACTGAACAGCACTCCTTGGTGCATGTCTGCACTTGCGCTGGCGCAACTGCTTTGAATATCCTGGCTATGATGTAGAGACTAAGGGCAGGATTTTCCAAACTCTTAGATCACCACAAGCCCCGGTACTTTGACAATACAGTGCATGGGGCTTGCAATGATCTAGTGGGATTTTCCATCCTGTGCAGTAATTGCCACAAGTTAGACAAACTTTTCCTGGTCTAGCATGCGGCACTCCTAGGGGCCTGTGTTACAGAGCTTGTGCCAGATATGTGGCGCAAGCTTCCGTAACTCATGAAAACTGTTCAGCTGCAACCGAGATTGCAAAATTGGGTGCAGTTGCAGAGACAGGGTTGATTCACTGCCCAAACCAAAGTGTTGTGGTGCAAATGTGTATGCAGCCCGTGTGCCACACTTCAAAAATCTGGCCCTATGTACATAAAAGAGTAATGACATAGTAACCATGTACACAAATGACACAGAGACCATTTATGTACACAGTTATGCAGAAAGATGGATATATCACAATCTATGTACTGGCACAGTGGTGCCAGAGTAGTTAGGGTTGAGTAAAGTGTTTAATGTTAATCCACAATATTTGCACCTTAATAACTTTGGAGGTGTTTGATAAAAAAAGCCAAAAATGTGGCATGCATTGTATTGGAGATATGTTCTCAAGGCATGAGAAGTTGTGTGATGTCAGCTTGTGAGGTTCTAAGATACGAAATGTCAATTTTTAATAAGTGCAGTGTTTTTTACTATACTTATTGCACTTTATTTTCCTCTCACATACAAGCTAGATTGTATAGATTCTTTCCCCTAAAACTTTCAGGGTAGAAGTGGCCGGTGCAAATGTAATGTCTTGCAAAGTTTTTGTGAAAAAATATTAATCAGTTCCAGATGTATAAGGATTTAAAGTTTTTTATCTGAGCACGCTCAGTGGGGTTTTAAGATAACCCTCTGATGCAAAAGATAATTTTACGTTTTACAGGCATTTAGCTTTTGTAAAAGCTGTGATTTATCTTTAATGAGAAAAAACTACAGGCTGTGACAGCTGCCACCTTGTTTTTTTTAACTTGGTTAAACATTTAAAAGATGTAAAAATGAAGAATTAAAATAAAAACACAACAATCATACTAAACTGGACCTATTAAGCAAGATGGCTGTCATTTTACTGAAATAGCTGAAATAAGTGTTGTGAGACAAGAACTTATGTGTCACACATTGATTGATTGATTGATTTATGTTGGATTTTCATGATCATGTGAGTCCACTGAGACTAAAAGTCCCTTTTTCAGGGGTGACCCAGATTTAATAACATACAACAGTCAATATAAGAGTCAACAACAAAAATCACTAGGGCAATTTGAGATAAGGTTTCCCGCAGCAACAACAATGAAGAAACAGGACAATTTACAATAAATCAAAAACAAACATGTGACAGTAATTAAGGATAAACAATGATTATGACTGCAACAACAGCTAAATAAGCAAAAACACTGACAAGAAGGAAGGAGTGTTTGTGACAGAATTATGCAGTAACCCTGGAGATGCTGCTAAGGGTCCTCAGCCCAGGCAAGTAAATGGAAAATACTTCAAGAGTAGGTAATTGAGGGAAGTTTTAAAGGACCTGAACTTAAAGCAGGCCTGCGCACTGGCCAGTAGGTTATTCCATAGCCTAAGGACCTCATGCCAGGAGTGAGTGGGAGGAGGACTGAAGGGTTCAGATGGGCTGTTTAAGAGTCAGGAGAGATGTAAGGTGGGGGGTGGAGTGCACAATTCTGTGAGACAGGCAGAGAGTGGCAAAGTATATCATCTTTTCTGGGGGGGGGGGCGCCATTTTAGAGTGGAGAGGGTATTCCAGTGGTGTTCCCTTTTACTAGCATCTACTGCAAAGTGAGACGCATAAAGGTAAAAGGATTTTAATTTATTGAGTTCAGCCTTCTAGAGAGAAAAGAGGACAGAGCCACCATATTTAATTTGACACATAAATTTGCGAGACATGAATTTATATCTCGCACATTTAAGTGTTACACTTAAATGTGCAACACTAAAATTCTATTTTAGTGCCTCAAATACTTTTAGTTATGACTTGGCTATTTTACAGTATTTTAGTCCCAGATTTTAAATATACTGTTTACATGAGCCTACCTCAAGAACAAGGATGATGGGACTTTCCATTTACAGGTCAAAAGGTGATTTCACAGTCACCCTGCAAAATCATCTTTTCTGTGGAATTTGACACATTCTATCAATCATGTTCATGAAGTATGGTCAAAATAATTTTAGTGTGGCTCATTTAAATGTAACACTAAAGCGCAAAGCTAAAATTTGTGACATGCATTTTAGTGTTGCACTTAAATGTATGATACTAAAGCCACTTTTACATTACACTCACCTGAAGCACTGCTGTCTTAAACTGTCTTGCTCCACTTTCCGCTCACGCCACCACCCTTTTCTTTTACATGCTGTGGCTGTGCAGCATTCCCAATGATCTTCCCATATTTTGGGAGCATTTCTGATGAAGAGATTAGTTAATAGGAGCAGACAAATCAGGGTTTGTACGTCTGCAAAAACACACCTGCACTGGTGTACTCCGCTCCATGTTCCCAACAAACCAGGGAGTGAGTTTTGCCACAATGGAGCAGCTTACAATGCTCCAGCAGCTCTTTACACTGCCAAATCTGTACCAATGCAACTGTTCTGCATCGCTGGCACTGGTATAGATCTGGCAGTGTAAAAGTTGCTTAAAATGTGCAACACTAAAATTCAATCTATGTGTCTCACATAATCATGCTCATAACTTGGCCATTTGACAATATTTTAGTCCCAAATTTTAAATATACAGTTTATTTGACCCTACCTCATGAACACAGATGGTAGGAATTTTAAAGTGCATTTGAGTTCTACACTAAATTGCTACACTAAAATCTGCAACACAAAAATGTTAGTGTCATGTAGTTCAGTGTTGCACTTAAATGTGTAACACTAAAATGTGTAACACTAAAGTTCCATTTATGTACCTCACATGGAAACATAGACCATGATGACAGAAAAAGACAAGTGCTCCTTCCAGTCTGCCCACAGTTCCCTATCTAATCCCATGACCTATTGTCCATCCAGTGTCCTTACCCTCCCAATTCACCCCCATTCCCCTCTCAGTTTTTGTCATCCCGAATAACCACTATACCATTTGCTCTGTCCCAGCTGTGCTTGAAACCAGTAATGGTTTTAATGCCCACCAGTTCACTTGATAAACTGTTTCATGTTTCCACTACCCTTTCTGTAAAATAAGACTTACTCATGTTCCTCCTTAACCTTCCTCCTGTCAGTTTCCACTCGTGTCCTCAAACTGTTACTCATGCTAAATAATTCCCTGCAGTCCACTTTGTTTATTCCTTTCAGGAACTTGAAGAGCTCTATCATATCTCAATTCTCCCTTCTGGTCTCTAGTGTATAAATACTCAGTGCCTTGAAGCAATCTTCATCAGACCAGTTATGCTGGTACTGAATCATCTTTGTCACCCTTTGCTGTACCATCACCAGCCTGTCCCATCTTTCCTGAGGTCAGGACTTCAGAACTGGGCACAGTACTTCAGGTGTGATCTCACCAAAGATATATATATATATATATAGATAGATATAGAGATAGATATAAATATATATATAGAGGTAGTATTACCTCATTTATTCTGTTGTCAATTTCCCTCCTAATACATCCCAGTATCCTACTTGCCTTGCTCTAGGCCCTGTTGCACTGGCTTGACTGTTTGAAGGTGTCACTAACAATAACTACTATGTCCTATTCCTCCACCATAGTGCTAAGTCTTAACCCACCCATCCAGTACTCAGGCCTGGGTTGTTGTTTCCAAGGTGTATCACCTTGCATTTTTTGGCATTGAATTTCAACTACCAATTCTTAGACCGCATCTGTAGCCTTTACAGGACACTTTGCATTTCCCTGATTTCCTCATTGCTATACACCTTTCCACAGAGCTTAGTTTCATCTCCAAATAGATACAGCCTGCTCTAGATTCCTTCTCCAGTGTCACTGATGAACTTATTGAAGAGGACTGGACCCGGGACAGATCCTTGCTATACCCTGCTTGTGATCTCCCTCTCTGCTGCCTCAATTCAACACAACCCACTACTACCTCTCTCTTAGCACCCTACCTATCCATCTTACTATGTCCCTAGTCACACCCAGATCTTCCATCTTTTTTAGCAAGATACCATGAGGCACTGAGTCAAAAGCCTTGCTGAAGTCAAAGTAGAGTAAATCCACCGCATGGCCCCGTACAATGTCCTTATCACCCAAAGAAAATTGTCAGGTAAGTTTAAGGCTCTGCGCTGCAAATCTGGTGACATCCAGCAGACCAGACCTAGGTTTGAACCTCACAGCTTCCGCTTGCATACTGTGTGACACTGAGCAAGTCACTTAACTTCCCTGTGCTACCAGGTCACACCTGTAAAAAACCTTTCAGCTTAGTGTGCTAGTCCTGGTTAAATAACTAACAAAAAAAAGTCAGACAAGACTTCTGTGCCATAAATCTGTGCTGTTTACCATAATGGAGACCATTGCTTTCCAGGTAATCCATGAGGTCCTCTTTGACCAGTGACTCCATCTGCATCCCTGCAACTAAGGTAAGACTGACAGGTCTGTAGTTCTGTGCTTGTTCCTTGCCCCAACCCCTCTGGAGTGGAACTACATCTGGCAATCTCCAATCCTTCTGAACTACCCCATCTGTAAAAAGCTATTGAATAGTCCTATCAGCAGTTCGGCCTGTTCCTTTGTCAGTTCCCTGAACATTTTGGGATGTATCCCATCTCGTCACGGGGCATTATCTATCTTTAGGGTAGACAGCCCTTTCTGAGCCCTTTCACTTGTAAACACTGGCTGGTTCACCTTTGGAACCCCCCCTTTGTGGCTGCTTTGATACCACTTTTTGGCAAGGGCATGCCATCCTCTCTGGTGAAGACAGAGCAAATGTAGTCATTACATATGGTAGCCTTTTGCATGTCCTCCTCTGTCACCCTAACCCCATCAGATAACCTAATGATTCACCTTCCTTTCTTTCTTTTTTCCCTAACATATCAAAAGAAATGTTTTTCTCCACCCTTGACTACATCTGCAATACACAGCTATGTGTCTGCTTTTTTCTCCTTAACTGTCCTGTTTGCCTCCTTATTTCTTAGTAAGTATTCTCCTCATTGTACCTCGTCTTGATTTTCTTTGTACCTGTAGAAAGCCTTTTCCTTGCCCCTCACTGCTTCCCTGACCCATGCTGAGAAACATAATGGCCTCTTTAACTTATTGTTTTTGGTTACCATTTTCATTCGTAACTTAGATGCCTCGAGAATAGCCATCTTTATTGCCCCCATTTCTCTTCCACATCTCTTGAGCTGTCTATCCCAACTAACTTGTCCAGACCAACTCCTTCAACCATTAAAGTCTGCTCTTCTGAAGTCAATGACCTCTGCTCTTGATTGGAGTTTTCCAGTCCCAAGGGCCAGTTTAAATCAAAAGGAATTGTGGTAATTGTGGTCACTGTTCATTAGTGGCTCCCATACTCTCATGGCTCTTACCTCCTCTGAGCTGGTGAGGGCCACATTAAGAATGCCTCCTGGTTGATGGTTTCCTTAAATAGCTGTACTAGTGGAATGTATCTAGTAAGGCTTAACTTCTGGTGCTCCTGGCCACAAGAAAACAGGTGCCCAATAATGGAATATGGGCAAAAGCAGAGTGCAAATATTTTTGCCGCACTTGCCCTTGCACACCACCCTGAGGATGTCATATTCAGTCAGATAGCACACCAGAATTATCTAACTAAATACAGGGCCTTGTCAGTGCAGCACAAAGTTGAGTAGCACTGCCCCACGACAGAGATCTGGGCTGTATGTAGCCCATAGGAATATGCAGGGATCTGCTGCCCCAGACCTTATAGTAGGACATGATGAAAGAGTCTGGGCACACAGCTCCATTGCCATTCCTTCTGTGGTGTTGGTTGTGGGGGGATTCAAGCTGTGACAGTCCTCCATCATGATCACAAGTCTTCCAGCAGCATACATTTACCTTTTGCAATTTTTACAAAATTTTACGCCCAGATTTTGAACATACTGCTTACATAACCCTACTTCATGAACAAGGATAGTGGGACTTTTCAAGTAGACTTAAGTATGACACTAAACTGTGACACTAAAATTTGCAACCCATAAATTTTAATGTTGCACATTTTAGTGTTGACAGACAGACAAACAGATGCAAATACCTATATCATAGCACCACCAAGCACTGCCGACACTGCTAGGCAGCCAAGATTATTTTATTAATGGTGCTGTGTGGGTAGTATTTTGATGGATGTTCAAGTCAGAGCAGAACAGGCCAAAGAAATGGATATGAATGATCAAATGAGCAGCACTAAGAGAGCCCACACACCCAACCCATGTGAATAATGCAACTGCTTAGCATGCTCCAGTGTACTTTGGCATATGGTACACTACTTGGTCCAAGAGGTGGTAATGTTTTCTAGTACTATGACTACTTCTACTGAATCTGATCAACACACTGAATTCTTAAAGAAGAAAGACATAGAGATAACCACCACCCAGGCAAGGAGCCAGTCACACATCGCATCAGTCAAGTGCAGTGCAGTCATAAAAAGGATTGCCACTGCCACCTGAAGACCTGATGAAAGACACACAACATAGTTAAATCCTTCCTAGTTCCCCAATTGCTGCCAGCCACCACCAAGTAATTTAAGTATAAAAATAAAATATAGTAATATAATAATCTCAGCCCAGTTACTATAAGTGAGATGTAACCAGGCTAGCATACTACGCACACACAAATAATAAAGAAATTATATGCATTTTCAGTTTAGTAGCATTTTGTTCTGAGAAGTAATCACAGCCAAATATAGGGGACATGAGAAATATACAAAGAATATTCAGTTTCTGGGTTTCAGGCATCTGCTAAGCCATGCACTGTATGAAAATTAAAACAGTACAGTCAGGATTAGTCGTGAAGGCAAACAAAGTGACAAATAGTAGTAGTAAGGCCTGGAGTAAGGACACAAAATTATAAGTAGTTGCCGTGACTCGTGAGGACAAAAAGTGATAGTAGTAGTAGTGGTAGACAGCAGTACCCTACCTTCCAGATCAGATAGTGGTACCAGATATTACCAAGTAAGTTTGTAACATGAAATGCAGTTGCTTGCTTTATTTGCTCTTTGAACCCACTGATGTTATTTTTTTTTCTATTTTGTGCTGCTCATGTGATCATTCAAGTAATAGTGGCCTGGCCTAGTCCATTCTGATCGGACTTGTTGTAATTACTTGCTATCTCATGTACAGTAGTAGACCCTATTCACAAAAGATTTTCACCACAGGCACCAATTCTTGAAAGCGTTTTGTGGATAGGGCCTGCTCAGAGCAGTCAGTGTATGTTTTATTCTGGCATCATATTTTAAATTAAAGTGAGGAATGCTGACTTTGAGGAATGTGAGGTGCTCAGCATTTTCTGGTGTTAAGCAGGATTGTGTGTCCGTAATGACGTTACCAGCTGAACTAATCAATTGTTCTCAACAGACACTAGTTGGAGGGAAATTAATGTACTTCATTGCAAAATTTACTAAAGCAGGCCACATATTTTGTTTGGATTTACACTATTGCAAAGATTCAGAATTCCATCTGATACTGAGCTCTGCCAGGTACATTTCAACAATGGTCTGTGTTAAGGCTATGTTACAAGAGGCAGATGAAGAAGATGTTATTGTATCTTCTAAGTGACTCCAGAGACATGAAGCTGAGCCAAGTGACTGTGGGATGGTGCTATGCTTGGCTGGTGGTGAAGAAGAAGATTGAGCTGCAGTGGCTGAGGAGGAAAAGGGAGAAAATCCTGCAACAGTAGAGGATTGGCCACCTGATGCTGTGCTGTGTCATAAAGAAGATTCTAAATGTGGTGCTGCTGTTGTACTCTAGTCCATGACAGCACACACCTTGGTTATTTCTTCTTTGTTTATCTTGAAACAAGTGTCATCATCATCACTCAATAGTTGCTTCCATTTGTACTGTGGGTCCAAGATTGCTGATTTACCATAGTGGTCAGAATGAAGCATTTTACATATTTTGTCATCTTCTTCAACTTTTTAGATCATACACCTCTTTAGATCTTGTTGTATTCTGGGGGAAACCTGCATGTGTCAGCAGCACCACTGGCAGCCTGAGTGATCATGGAACTGTCTTGCTTCTCTAACTTTTCCCTAATCAGATTCAAACTGAATTTTAAAATTTTTATTAGGGGTATCACCTGGCTGAGAGCTGCTGTGTTTGCACTAACCTCCCTGGTGATTTCCTCAAATAGCTGGAGCAGGAAATTAGAAACTCCAGTATGGCCCACTGTGGTGGAGTAATATAGATGTTTGCATCACCAACTTTATTTTCCAAGGTGTATTGCCTGACAGCTTTCTTTTGTTCCAGCAGCCTTTGGAACATATAAAAGGTCAAATTCCATAGAGTAGAAATGTCTTGGATCAGTCTGCGCAAAGGTAAACTGTGCTCCTGCTGAATTTTTTCAAACAAGTGATGGGCTTTGCTTAAGTGACAGAAATGAGTGCATATGTTTTTAGCAGTGCTAACGAGAGCCTTAATCTCCCTGTCATCATTGAGAAAATTGTGAACTATTAAATTTAAGCAATGTGCAAAGCAGCAGATGTAAACAAAGCCCCCCTCCTCCAAGGCCTTCCTTGTCTTGGATCCATTATCTGCAACTACAGAGCCAACTGACAGTCCCTGTGAAGTGAGACATTGCTGTATTGTTTTTGGAGCTCTTCATTGTTGCTGTATGAGGTATATTTAGATGAAAAATAAAAAAATATATATTTTTTTGCATTATTTATTTTACCTCCTTCCTCCAGTGGCCCTCTTCACCAGCCACTCCTTCAGGTGGCCAGTCTTCTCAATCACTGCCCTAATCCTCCATTCCATTGCTGTCCACTACCTCCTCATCTTGCTTGCCCTGGTTGCTCTGCTATATCCTTTCAGCAGAGGGGTCCCCTATCTGTGGGGGCAATCAGGTGGGGAGACTTCAGTGCCTAAAGGTACCTTTCATTATGTGGGCTGGGGCAGTGATGGGTGCAGCATTGGCAGCTTTCCTGGCTATCGCAGTATCAGGAGGATAGGAGCCACCATCATCCAGGTGCGAAAAGTCCACTTTCCTGCATTTTTGGTTCTCCCCTTGCAGAATGCATACCGTGGCATCCTGACTGCCCGTGCATGCATCATGTGGTCACCCATGATGCAGTGTGTGGTGCCAAGTCCAGCCATCAGGAACCACCCAAGGGCAATTAATTCCTAGCCCACCCACCCCTATTAGGAGAGCACCCAATGGATGCTCTGAGCACTCTCTGCCTGCCTCCTCACCTGCCACAATGGGCTCAGGATGAAAACCTGGGTTGCCAGTGTGCCTGATGAATCCCTATTGCTTGACGCCATGGAGCCAGCCATAAAACATTCTTAGAACAGCAAACTTTGATGAGTCACTGTTCCCAATCCCACATGAATTATGGAAACATTCCCAATGTGCTATGACTGATATGAAGGGTTCAGGCTGACAGCTTGTCCAGATATCTGTTGTGAGATGCACTACCCTCCCTACAGTACTGTACAAGATGCCTCTTAATTATGTACATACGACATCATAAAGATCTGGAATCCCTGTTGTTGAGAAGTATTTATGCATTGGTATACTATATCAAGGTTGGAGGTACTCAAGCAGTCACCTGAACCCCATATGTTCAGCCATGTTATATGTTAGAAAATCAACAGCTATCATTTTTGAAATTTGTTTGGTTATTGTAACAGCAACAAGGTGAGTCGAGGCATATTTGGTTTTACGCTCATATGTTTCTGAGATGGTAAGCTGTCTCCTTGAAGTAGGAGGGCTTTTGAACACATGGTCACTTTCAGTAACAGTACTGTAGGAGTTCTTTGAATGGGAGGAAGTGGTGATGGAGGTGTTTGACTGACTTCTGAAGTTAATACTGAAGTTTTAGATATTTATTATAATTTATTATGTATGTTGTTTTAATTGTTATTTTATCTTTTGAAATGTACAAGTGCTTGGATACTTGTTGACTTGTGCTTTTTACAAATAAACTCTGAGTTGAGTTGGCTTGAGTTTCAGTAGTGCTGTGGAGACTGCCACTGCTTTCATCTATGGGAGTTACCACTGAGTATAGTGAACTATCACTGTCACTTTCTCTTCTAGATTCACAGCTGGAGTTCTCAGTAGTGTAGGTGCCTTTTTAGTGCTGAAGTTCCCAATGCTCCTTTCTTTTTACCCCTGCTGATTGGCCATTTACAAATAGCGAATGTTGCTACCAACTCATTGGAAGCACTAATGAAGAAGTATGACCAAACAAAAGATTATGTTTTTTTAGTTTTTTTCCCCAGGAAGGCACGGTACCTTGGTAATCTTTTCAGCCCCAGATTTTTCTCGGCCCTGTTCCTCTTGTGGTCTATTCCCACTGCCCCCCTCCACAACCAAAACATTTCTGCCTGTTTCTTCCTCATCTGCAATTTCCAGCACCTCCAGTAAACCTTGTGGTGCCTGATCATTCTCTTCATCTTTATTTTTATTACCCTCATCGGGTTCAACTGCAGAAGAATTGGATGAGGGTGAGGGACTGGCAGTAGCATTGTATGCAATTATTCCATACTGTTGGATGCCTCTGCAGGTGGTAATCACCAAGTCTTTAGTTTTTTTAACTACATAATTTTTTTTTTTACTTTGGACTGATGATGATCTGAGACATTCACCTGTTCTGGATTCAAGCATTTGCTTGGAAGGTGAAACCTTAGACTTGAAAAAATCACTTTTTGGGGTTTGATTTTGTTTTCCCTTTTCAGGCTGATTGCTGTCTTTTGCAGTGCTACTGCCTGCCTGAGAAATAGAATGTGCCTCATGAACACTTTGATACATTTTTTCTTAGTATTCTAACCTGTAAAAAAGATCCCTCTAACATGATGTCCTTCTGATGAGTCCCACCCACAGACCAGGGACAACTTTCCTGTCATGACTAGTGACTGTATACTGCACACTGACAGCACAGCAGTCCACCACAACATCCTCCCAAGATTACCTGACAGATTCCTACAGTATAATTAGTTACTGTTAAGTGACGAGATTCAGCAACTGTTAAGTGTGCTTCAGAATTTGAATTGGAGATGCAGATACATCTGGTGCATAGCCACATGCACCACAGTCCCACATTGGGGGTTGGTTAATGCTTATATGTAATGTCATGTAACTTGATATACTATAAAGCTAATGATAATAAGCAGGAATAATTAGGAATGAGTGATGATGATGATGATGACACTTGTGTGTACAGTAGTTGTACTTTACTTGTGTTGTAGTGCAAACAGCCTGCTATGAGTCATAGCATCCCCTGGGCCACCCACAGCCAGCAGCAAAGATGCACCAACTTGTATGTTGTTTGTCTGAACAATATTTTTTTAATACATGAAATCATAAATGAATATTTACAAGTGATTATTATTCATGATTGGATGCCACAAGTCAGATTTATTTTGCCAGTTTGCTGTCCTTGACTTGTACTTACAGCCACAGTAAAGCCAGGAAAATAATTTATGTGGGATTTCTCAGACTGTTAAATTTCTCATGGGCCCACCTGCAGTCTCTCGCTTTCCCCTCTGGATGGCACAAGTCAAAGATTTATTTTTCCAGCCTGCTGCCCTTGCCCTGCACAAACAGCCACACTGAAGCCAGAAAAAAAAATTGGGGATTTCTGGGACTGTTGAATTTCTCATGGGTGTCACTGCAGTCTCTCTCTCTCTCTCTCTCTCTCTTCCCCCCTCTGGATGGCACAAATCAAAAATGTGTTTTGCCAGCCTGCTGCCTTTGCCCTGTACACACTGCCACACCGAAGCCAGAAAAAAAACCTTTCATTTGGGATTTTCTGTAACTGTAAAATTTCTCTTGGGCCCCCAGTAGTCTCTCTCTCTCTCTCTCTCCTCTGGATCTGGAATGGTGCAAGCCAAAGATTTTGCCAGCTTGTCCTTGCCCATGTGTATAGCTACACTGCCTGGGGCCAAGAAAAGAAAAAAAACTTTCACTTGGGATTTTCTGTAACTGTAAAATTTCTCTTGAGCCCTCAGTAGTCTCACCATCCCTCCTCTGGATCTGGATTTGGAATGGCACAAGTCAAAGATTTTGCCAGCCTGCCCTCTCTTGCTCATGCACAGTTACTCTGTCTAAGGTCAAGAAAAGGAAAAAACTTTCTTTTGGGATTTTCTGTAACTGCAAAATTTATTTTGGGCCCCCACTAGTCTCTCTCTCTCTAGTCTGTATCTGGATTTGGAATTGCACAAGTCAAAGATGTTGCCAGCCTACCCTCCCTTGCTCACGTACATACAGCTACACCGTCTGAGGCACAAAAAGGAAAAACTTTCATTTGGGATTTTCTGTAACTGTAAAATTTATCTTTGACCTCCAGTAGTCTCTCCCTCTCTCCTCTGGATCTTTATGCCACAAGTCAAAGATTTTGCCAGCTTGCCCTTTCTCATGTACACAGTCACACTGACTGCAGTTTGCCCCCCCCCGGCAGCACCCAGGCCACCACTATCTCCCCAGTCCCTCTGGATTCCTCTGTTCTCCAGTCCTGACCCATCACCTTCCCTGATAATCAGTTTCTCTCCCTCTGTTGCACCAGTAAATAGAGTCCTTTCTCTCTCCTCTTCTCTTCCCTCCCCTCCAGAATGTATGTGTGTGTGTGTGTGTGTGTGTGTGTGTATATATATATATATATATAGTATATATATATATATTATATATATATATATATATATATATATATATATATATATATATATATATATATTTGTGTTTGTTTTGCTTTTGAAACTTCTTCTTGTGGCTGCTGCAGCAGTAAGCGAGGTGCTCCTTCACCCCGTCCTCCTTTCATCTGGGCTGTGTTGTTCACTCAGCATGGTTATATACCATGGGTGCATCCCATAACCATCTGTTGCCAGATTGGATGTTGCCGGCTGCCAGTACATGGAGTAAGCATGCCAACAACATCCCCTTGGCAACAATACACACAATGGCACAAATAGTACTTCCACAGACCAGAACCCGACTTCTGTGGTGAATTCCATATTTCTCTGTGTCTCTGGATTGAGGGTTCGATCCCATGGGTCCAGATCTCCAACAGAACAGTCCACCCAGCAGTAATTTACAATACATACATTTTGTGACAGTAAATGTGGGACACTAAAATTCAGTTGTGGTGTCTCACATACTATACTTTTACTCATAACATGGTCATTTTACTCCCAAACTTTGAATATACTGTTTACATGATCCTAACTCATGGCTAAGTATGGTTGGAATTTTAAATCACAGGTTAACAGGTGATTTCACAGTCATTCTGTGCAATCACCTTTTGGGCAGGATTTAACATATTCTAACAATTATTTTTGTGATGTAAGGTCAAAGTACTTTTTGTGTCACAATTTAAGAGCAACACTAAAGTGCTACACAAAAATTTTCAAAATTAAAAGTTTCCATGTGCACCAAAAATGGAATTCGTAGGTCACACTTAAATGTGGATGGACTGTTTCCTTGATACAGTACTCAGAATGCCCTGCACATTTGCATCTTCCCTTCGAGACCTGCTATCTCAAAAAGAAATAAAATGTATTGCAAAAAACTGCATGAATGCACCAGTTAATGTTCAACTTAATGCCACAAAAGTAGAGAAATGTGGCATTAGGGTGTCCAATCCTAACTCTCCACTTCCAAGCAGCAAAAGGACAAGACCCACACATGCACCCACAGACAACCATCATCACGTAAGGCAAACAACATACAACTGTTTCCAGATGACACTAATGCAATAGCACTGATGTCCTACCTTTGTGGATTTGTATCAACAAAATGCACACTACAAGATGTACACACTAATTTCTGGCTGCAAACAGAATTCTACAATACTCAAATTAAAACACTACTTCTGTCTGCAGAAGTACAGGCTCCTGCAGCCACAGATGCAAATGCATGATACCCACATTACAAGAGTTATTTCGTCTGCAGAAGCCCAGGCCCCTATAGAGCTAGCCCTTCTGTAGCCACAAATACCAATACACACTATAACACATATACACACATTTCTGGCTGCAGAAGCACAGGTCCCTGAAGGGCCTGCATTTCTGCAGCTGCAGGTGTAAGACATGCACATCAAGCTCTGGCTGCAGAAGTACAAGCCACATGAAATCCATGATACCCAAATTACAATACTACTTCTGTCTGCAGAAGTAGAGGTACCTGAGAGGCCTGCACTTCTGCATGTGCAGGTGTAAGACAAACACAGCAACTGTTATGTGTGGTGGGGCCAGCACTTGTAGTGCTGCATATAAAAATCCATGATACCCAAATTTCAAAACTACTTTTGTCTGCAGACGTGCAGGACCCTTTGGGACCAGTGTTTCTGCAGCTGCAGGTGTAAGACATAGATGCTGACTTCTGTTTGCAGAAGGCTGGCTCCTGTGGGGTCTGCACTTCTATTACTGCATATAGAAATCCATGATACCCAAATTGCAATACTACTTCTGTCTGCAGATGTGCATGCCTCAGTGTGGCTAGCACTTCTGCAGAAACAGGTACTCATGCACAATGTAAGACATACACACACTTCTGGCTGCAGATGCACAGGCCCCGAAGGGGTCTGTACTTTTGCAGCTGCAGTTACAAATCCACAAAGGTAGTACATCAGTTACTACAATTGGATCATCCAGAAACAGTTGTATGTTGTTTGTCTTGCCCAATGATGGCTGTTTGTGGGTGTTTTTGTGATCTTGTCCATTTGCTGCTTGGGTAAAGGGGAGTTAGGGTTGGAACCCCTAATGAAACATTCCCCTACTTTGTGGCATTAAGCTGAACCTTAACTGATGTGCTAAAACCATTTATATAACTTTCATTTATCCCGTCAGCAGTGCTGACCTGCTTCAGATAGGCCATGTCTTACCCTCTCCTTGTCTTTGTCATTTAGCCAAACTTACAAAGGGTCCATGTGGCAAGTCCTCCTTCATTGTGTACAGTTGCCAACGGGGATGGAAGCAGCACCCCTTCAAGTTATTCTAATGTATGGGAAGGCAGTGGGTGGTTGGCATATCAGGGCCCAAGAGGATCTTCTTCTTCATTATGTGTGCTACTGGGGTTTTCCACCTTGGTTTTTCACCAACCCCAGGACACTACTGACAAGGGCTGTAAAGCACACATATGCATGTGAGGCATATGTGTGTTAGCAGCCCCTTCCCAGCAAGCAGCTTCAGTTGCTCTACCACCTGTCATTCCTATGCTGGTAGTGTAGCAGCCAAGCTCCATACCCACTTCCCCAAAGGAAGCACATGTCCTCTGGAATGTTTAGTCCTCCTCCCTCTGTTGGCCTCGGATATGACTGGCTTGTTTATGAACACAGGCTGTGAATGTCACAGGGCACCACTGCTATTGTACCAGAGGGACAGCCACAAAATGAAATATCTAGAATTTGAAATGAATGTGAAAAGTGGCCATTTCAAACTGCTATAAGCCGTGCCATCTCAAGTTCATGCCTGATGCATTGAATTTTTTAATTTAATTCTGTTTTCTGTTTGAGATAAGTATGGAAAATGTGTTCATGTAAAACTTTTACCTTCCAAAGGGCTATTTGTGTTGTGAGTCATTGTACATGCACATATGCAATGCATGTGTGAGAGCGATAACATTACTACTGCACAGATAGTAAAATATGTGCTCCATTCATTACCTTTCAGAGAACAAAAGCTATACAAATATGCACTTGATTTAACAACCATTCAATAGCAGGTGTTCTTTATCTGGAATATAGCTTTACTGTAGGAAGTGTTGACTTTGTGTTACACTGTGGGTTTCTAAAATTAATGCATGTTGGACTGGCAGCAAAGGATCAAAAGTTGATGATGTCCTCAACACAGCAGGATCAGGACAAAAGGATAGCATCTCAGGCATGCAGGACAGATGGCACACAGCAGAAGCATAGTAACAAGGGCAAGAAATAAATGAACAAATCAGCAGAGCAGTCATGCAGTTTCAGGGCAGATGTCAGCACCTGGTAACACAGGGACACAGTACGGCAGAGGTAATCATAGAATAATAACTGCATTGCCCTTTCTCTGACTACCTACTGTTTTTGCCTTAACTTCTTAGTATTTTAACCCCTTTCACTGAATCACTGTAATGGCTATTCTCCTCTACAACAGAGGAGAATAGCCTAGGTTTCTGGGATGCAATCAACATCAATATCATGACTTCTTTCCTTGCCACTGTCCTCCTGCTCTAAGCTGGTATCACATTTTACTTTTGAATCTGTGGGTTCCTCTTCTTTGACAACAGTGCCTGATTGCAGTCAACATTTTGGCCTGTACTTTTTGATTTTATTTTTGATTGCCGCTTAGCTCATAACTTATATGATGCCTTTTGTTCCACATTCTGAGTCTGCTTTAGCACTTTTTTTTAAAGTTGAAATAATAAACAGAGCACTCCTTTTTATATGGTTTGGACCAGGTTTTCATCAATGTTCTCAGCTGTTTTCTAACTCCCATTGTTAAAAGATCACTTTGCTTGAGATTATAATAAACTAGCATGCAGCAGATGCTACTCCCTGACTTTATGGGGCAACAGGTGCACAAAAAATCAGCTAAGAATACTGATGACAAATGGTTCAAGCCATATTAAAAGGAGTGTTGCTTTTATTATTTCTAATGTGAAAAAAAGTGCTAAAGAAGACACAATGTGTTGAAAAGGGCTTCATACAAGTCAGGACATAAATGGCAATCTAAAATAGAACAAAAAAGTACAGGTCAAAATTTTGACTGCTAGCATGCACTGCTGCTTTAACCACTTCATTGTCAGTTCAGATTTGGATAATTGGCTCCTTCCCTTACATCACTGTGAATATTATCTTGTTTTTACAATGTTCATTAGTGGGATTCATTTCCTTAACAGCTACCAAGCAGATTGCGTTTTCTGATCCCATTCTTGGGGACAGTTGTATTTGAGAAGCCAAATAACTCCCACAAATTGAAAGTGTATTTGGAGAACTTTCCTAACTTAGTGTACTTTAAGGCTAGCAGTAATACTCAACAGCTTGGGTGAAATTGGACAATACCAGATGGTCCAGGGGTGTAATGAGGCCTGACACCACAGGCAGAAGGCCGTATATCCCTTGAAAGGTTCAGTATTGCCCATACCACTCACCCTATCAGGTGTTATTATGCTTAGAAAATAAGCCACAGTATTATATACTGTATATGTTTGCAAAAAAATATTATGTTTAAATATTAAAACTCTTAGCCATTTGATTATTTTGTAATAAAATAGTTCCTCCACCTCCATTTGATTGCTGTGTCTTCCCCACATAGGGACTTTTATCCAACAGGAGCATCTCTAGTTGGAAGTTTGGAGGTAGCCATGGTGGTTATTTTATTATTTTTTTTTAAATGTATGTATTCATTCACTGTCTGTTTCTGTTGTTTTCCATTCCTGCTGCCTGCCTGATGTGGGGATTGGAATCTTAAATCATAAGTGATTTATTTGGAGTACTTCTGATCCCCACTGCCTGTAATTTGCCCCCCCCCCCCATTTCCAGGTCCTCACTGCCTGTCTTGAGAACCACGAGTAAGTCCTTACTGTTTTCTTTCTTTCTTTTCTCAAGTCTGTTTTATGAGTTCCCAGTCCTCACTGACTGCCCTGAGGATCAGGTGTGTGTAGAAAAGCACCACGTGGCAACTGAGTGGGTTCCTTCTGTGCAGGTACTGAATCGGAAGAGCTGGAACAACTACAGGGAACTAAGAACCATTAGGATAAACATGCAACCAAGAGGTACTGATAAAATTTCAATAATATCAAGGTTTGTAGGTGTTTTAATGTGAGAAATCTGACAGTCCCATACCATTTCCACTGGCCCATTTTATTTCCACCGGTTGTCTTTTTTTTTTTTTCTTCTTCATTTTATGGACAGAAATTCTAGTGCAGCATTAATTTTATGAACATGGCTACTTTTTTGTTTTAAGAACAGAAAAGCAGTGGGGCTTTGGGCAGTCAGAGTTCTGTAGTGTGAGGTTTTCCTAACTAGTTGTGCTGCTGAGGTGATTCCCACTAAGTGAGACAACAAACATGGCAGTTGTTAAGTTTGAACATTTAGGGTGCCCAAGAATAATGTAAGTAATGGGGCACCCTGAATTGGCACTAGTTTTTAGCTGGGCTTTGTCTATAAGTTAATGTATCCCCTTACTCTGGCTCTCAGCCAATCAGACAGCACATCATATTTAGCCGATTTTCAAATTTTGATTAAAGAATAACTGTGTATAGTGAGGGTTTGTTCTGCATGGATTTCCACGTCAGCTGAAATGTTGTTGCACAACAGTTCTAAGGTCAGGGGATGTGGTTGCACCCTTCTGTGCTGCAGAAAGGTTCCAGCTGATCGGTAATCCTCATGGCAGCTGGTGTTTTGCACAGCACTACTGGATGCACAGCAATTAGTTCAAGTCCTGAACTGAAACTGCTGGCACGTTCGCTACTGCCACAATGCAATGTGAAAACACTTTCATTAAAAAAATAAACAAAAACTAAATTAAAAACTATATACTAGAAAAATACTAATTGAGCAACCACATGTCCAACCAGCATGTGCTGCAAATTCAGTGTTTTGATTACATTGAACCTCTTGAGCTTTGCTCTTGAAGTTTGATGTAATTGAAACCCCCGTGTGACAGCATAGGCTGCTTGTACAGGGTTGCCCAACCAGTATTCTCTATTTTGTGCATGTAGTTTGGATAGAGATTTGTTATTGAGGATATAATTGATTACATACTTTGACAGGCTATTAATTATTTTATACTCCCCTTAGAACAAAAAGGGTGCGTAATACTTTTACTCATTCCCTAACATCTCTGTGAAAAATTTAAAAAAACTGAATTTTAGATTCATTTCAGCTTATATTTTGGTATTTTTTGTATTTAAATTCTTTTTAAATAATGCGGTTGACATAGAAAAATTATTACTGCCCCCTTGACATCATCTGGTTGCTTGTCTTCACCTGATCATAATTCTCTATTTATGACTTCATGATCACTTCCACAGCAACACATTTTGATGTCACAAGCAAAGTACTGGAGATTGGGAGAGTTGAAAGAAGTGCCAGAACAGAACAGCCAATGTACACCAAAGTATTCTATTCTATACTTAAAGTGGTAATGTGTGTGTGTGTGAGTAGGCCAACATAAGTTGTTTTGAGTCAGTGTTTTGGGGCAGTTATTTAGATTTATTTAATCATTAGTAGTCAGTGTGGTGAAACTAGCTGGGAGAATATTGCAGTCACAGGTTGAGTTACTAGTTGCAGTTTGTGAAATTGAACTTACAGGAGACTGGAGATAAAAGGGTTAGCTAGCTGGGGTCCTGTGCCGGTAGAACTGAAAGAAAGGAGAGAACAGAGCTGTAGCTCCACCAGAGGAGGAGGAATAGCTTGGTCATGTAATGAAGGGACCAATCAAGGCAGAGCAAGAAGCTCAAGGAGGGCTATGTGAAATTCACAATTGCAAGTGACCATATGAATGAGAATCTTGAAGTGCAAGGGCCATGGAGTAAGAGGACAGCACAGACATCTGCAGCAGGGGTCCACAGCAGGAGCTCACAGAATGAGTGAACCCTGCTGGTAGGCCACATGCTAAATTTCCAACTGGTTAATCATGTTATTTCCCAGTTACATTCTATAGATCTGCTCCATCTTTGGTCCAGGTGTGGAAAAAAATATACTCAAGTAATTATCAAAGTTTATTAATGTCAGATCGATTGTTAGACATACTGAGTCAATACTAAATAGAATTTCATCTTCAGCATTCTCAAATTGGTATTCCAGAAAAAGGATAACACATGTTAACGAGTCCTATCTATTCTGCTTGCATAGCCACAAACTTAGACATGTTTTTGAAATAAAATATGAACATTATTTGGACACATCACTTTTATATGACTGTGGTTAAAAAGAGATAAATGACTATGGTGTGTTCAGCTGTTTGTGGCATTCAGATTTCAGACAACTGTATTTAAATAAATTGCAACTATATGACAGCATCCTAGATAATGGAATGGTTATCATTCTTCTGTGTAGTCCAGACTATCTTGCAAATGAAAAGGTTGATTACTTCCTTGAAAAATTGTACTTCAAGAGGAAATCAAATATTAAGTATTCCAAATAAGTTATTTTTTCCTCAGGTGCAATACAGTTTTGTTGATTTTTACTGTTACTATAAATTATTTTTTATTACATGTTATTATGAAGACTGTGGAAATATTGTTCTTAACAATCTTTTTATATGAATATATGACTTGTATTGAAAAAAACTGTTCGACTAAGCTTAGTCAATCATCTAAATAAATTGAAACTTACACTGGTAGGCCAAAGAAATTCCAGGAACTCAGGTAAGACCACTCCAGTACTGGTGGGGAGGAAACTGCTAAACTGATGAGGAAAGGTATCTTTTTAGGTAATGCTCCTTAGCAACCAGCTATCACCTCATCTTGGATAAGGGATGCAGACTCTTGTATAGGGGTCAAGTTTTTAACAAATAACAGGAACACAGCTGACTGCCTTTCTGGAGTACAGCTAGAAGACACCACTGTTCACTGCATGGTCCCAAAAGTCCTAATATCAGGGTCTGGTTGAGCTGAACATTCTGGGTCTAATTGATACTGTACAGTATACCTAGTGAATAGAAAGCTCTGTATACTAGCATATTAGAATGCACTCCAGCACACCATCCGGGGACCTCTGAAGGGAGTAGGTGGAGTGCAGGAACAGTGGGGCAGTCATGATTGGGATGGTACTCTGAATCTACAGCCAATGCTTCAGCTGTAGGAGGATGAAGCTGTTGGGAGCCTAGCATGAGGCTGCTAGGGCAGAAATCCACTTTCTAAGAGCCAAGGCCAGTGAGAAACAGTGGGGACTACAGGTACCACTGCTTCTGTGGGTCCGGATGCCAAGTCAGGACCAGTGGAGCATAGTTACAGTAGGAGGGAGGGTGGGAGATTATGTGAAGGCATTTTAGCAGTTCAGTTGGTACCCACTTCTAACAGATTCCAGCCACTTTAAGAGGAAGCCCCCCTGGTCTCCTATAAGGGATGGGCAAAGAACACTACTTTCAGTAAAGGGGCTCCAGCCATTATGCATGAGCCAGGGAAGGGTGGGAACCTCAAAGAGGTAGCATACGTTCTACAGAAATAGAAGACTCAATTGCCAGGAGTAAAGGTGCAGTAGTACTTTCCTCTCCATGCATTGTAAGATAGGCCAACTCTTTCCCAAGGGCAACAGCAGACACCCTCTTTAAGAAACTGCTGGAGCTCACTGGGCAAGATGGGGGAGGTCAGATATGATAGTTCGCATTAAACGTATGATACAGTCAGTTTGCAACCCATTCTTTTTATGTGACTGTAATGAGTTGCCAACTGGTTTGTTTGTTTTTTGCCTTCAGCTATAGCCTGTGGCTTTCAATTGAAAATATATTCCGGCAACACATTCAGAGCTCAGCAGAACCAACTAGCAATTAGATAGTGATGAAGAGATTTTCTATGCAGAGCCTTAACAGCCCCAATGCTAAATGGCTGTTAACTGGTTGCACAATAAATTTAATGTGAACTGTACTGTAGGTATGAATGATCTGAGCAGGACGAATGTAGGTGAAATGAACAAAAGCTTCTATACTTTAGGCAAGATGCTCAGTGAAAGGACAGGATTAGTGACCTTCTCTGAGGTCTTACTGCAGTCGTGTTTTAGCTGCAGGGAGCAGCTGAAAACAGAGCAATTCAACATTGTGGTCAAAAGGCTGGTGTCGGGGATGGGGGTTTCAGTTCCTAAGGGGCAGGGACCATGTCTGGTCAGGATGGATGCTGTTTCAGAGGAATGGCCTCCAAATTATTTGTTTACCTTATATTGCCTTCTTTAGGATTGTTATTGTGTTACAGTTTCATTTGTTTTGGGGAGGGACTGTGGGGACCAGGGTAAATTTCTGTTCTATGAAAGGTGATAGCCTTGTGTCAGCATACAGGTACACTTGAAGCACAACTTAAGAAACCCAGGATGGCCCTATTGTAGAATTGGGAGAGGTGGATGCAGAGTACCTTGGCTGACACTACAAAAACTATGATTATGATTTTGACATATCAATACATGACATCATAATCATAGAAATATAGAAACTGTTCAGTGGTCCATCAAGTCTGCTTATGCTTGCCTATCTACTGGAATGAGCCTATGTCAGTTTCCCTGACCTCCTTTTCCCCCCTCCAATGTATTCAATCCCACTAGACCCATATTCCTGCCCCATCTTCTTTTGACCTCCCACCACCACCGTCGAAGTATGTATGACTTTATCTATAAGTTTGCTCCACTCAGCCAACAGCCTTTTGGTAAATAACTACTTTCTGACATCTTTCTGACCCTCCTTCCCACCAATTTCATGGAGTTACCGCTGGTGACAGTATTACTATCTAAGTGAAAAAAGTCCCTAATATCCACTCTGTTGATACCGTGGAGCACCTAGAATACCTTATCCATATCCTTTTTTTCCTCCAGTCCTCTAGGTCATACTTGCTCAGATCCTACAGGCATTTCTTGTACAGTACAACCTCACCTGCTGCCCCTGAATAATCTTGGTGGCTCTCCTCTGCATTGATTCCTGTCTGTCTGTGTCCTTCTTAAAGTGTAAGTTCCAAAATGACACGTAGATGTTGGGGGTTTGCTCACTGGAGAGTCAGTGCCTTTGTGATTAGAGCTGGCCAGGAGATGATCTCTCTTTCTCTCTCTCTCTGCCACTGCATGTGTGCACACTTGCTCTGTTCCAACCCCGCTGCCTGTCCTGAGGCTGGAAAAATATTTTGCAGCGCCCAATGGTACCCCTCTTCTGTCCTATCTCTGCTACCAGCCATGAAGTCCAGTGCTCTTTGTAGATGTGGTATGTGGCCTGTTTTTTTAGGGCTTCAGTGGGCATAGCCCTGCAGACCTCTTGCTAACAAAAAATCAGTCAGCGATTCCTTCCAATTGAACAACATGCTGGAATTTCAACACAGTCACCTCCTCACCCATGAAGCACTCCACTCATTGTCTTGATTGGAAGTCACACTGTACTATTTTTTTTAATGTGTTGGTGGTCATGGTGGAACATGGCACACTCCACTGTGTCCAAGAAGGCCACCTAACTGAACTGTGCATGCATGACCACTAGCGCATAAGCAGTGTAGTGCAGTAGTTATCTAGGTCATGACAGAGTGTGCTGTGTTCTGCTGTGACTGCTAATTTCTTTTTTCTTTTAATTATGCATACCCCCCCATCCGACCCTGCCTCTCAGCACCCACCACCCAACCCTCATTACCAGAAACATAACAATGACAATGGGGGTGTCCAATCCCCCAGTGTCATGATTGTGTTACATCCCCCCTTTTTTAACATATATATTTTGTCATCCCCCACCCAACCTTCCCTCTCAGCATCCACCCCTGAAACATAACAATGATACTGGGGATGCCCAGTCTCCCAGTGTCATGATGGCAATTCTTCTGTCCTTTTTTTAACCCTGTAAAAAGAAAAATGTCCATCGATGTGTTTTGCACCATTAGAGTTCCCCCACCCAACCATACCACTCAGCACCCACCACCACCTCCAAGCCCTTACTTACCCATTGAGAGTCCAATGCCATAATCCTCTCTGGTCTGCAAACATTCTTCACTCTTCAAACCTGGACCATGAACTGAAGAAACAGGTATGTGGTTCAATGTATTTCAATTGGGTTTTGAACTTAGTGGCATAACTTGGGCATTTTTGCATATTTGTGGCTGAAATTTGCAGCATGCCTTCTTTGGGACTCTACCTCATGAATAATTGCACTGTCATTAGGCTGATCTGTCCCAAAAGGTGATTTTGTGGTCTCTGTGTAAAATCCCCTTTAGGGCAGGAGTTGAACATTTTATCCGCCCTTGTTCATGAGGTGGGGTCCTAAGAAGACTGTTTAAAGTTTTGTGTAAAAATATTAAAAAAACAACAAAGTTATTAGCCTACACTGAATTTTGTGAATGCAGGCTCTTAACTTTGGTAATTTTTTATATTTTCCACCCAAATACACAACATAGCCATATCTTTACAGCACCTCATGAGTGTGACAGCTGCCATTTTTCAAATGACTGCCAAAATGTTTTTTTTTACATCCCAAAAGGTGATTTCCAAGTCCCTGCACAAAATCATCTTTCAGACATGAGCTGAAACCTTTTTCTGACCTTATTCATGAGGCGGGGTCATAAAAAAGCTATGATTTAAATTTGGTGTAAAACTATTGTAAAAAAACAACAAAGTTATGAGGCTATATTGAATTTTGAAAAGCAGGCTCATAGCTTTGGTAACATTCAATATTTTTACCCCAAATGTTCAATATAGACTTATTCTGACCTTGCTTCATGAAGAAGGGTAGAGAAAATGTTTAACTCCTGGACCAAAGGCGATTTTGTGCAGGGACTGAGACATCAACATTGAGGACACAAAAACACATGCTGGGCAGGAGTTGAAAAATTACAGCTGTCACATTCATGAGGTGCTGTAAAGAAATAGCCATGTTGTAAATTTGGGATAAAAATATTGAAAATTACTGAAGTTACAAGCTTGCATTTGTAGAATTTAACATAAGCTCATAACTTTATTTTTTTTATATATTTCTATCCCAGATTTTCAACATAGCCTTCTTAAGACCCCACCTCATGAACCAAGGTAGAGCAAATTTTCAACTCCTGCCCAAAAGGTGATTTGATGCAGGGACCACAAAATCAGCTTTCGGGATGCAAAAAAACAACATTTGGCCAGGATATGAAAAAATGACAGCTGTCACATTCATGAGGTGCTGTAAAGATACAACTATGTTGTAAATTTGGGGTACAAATATTGAAAATTACCAAAGTTATGAGCCTGTGTTCACAAAATTAACATAGGCTCATAACTTTGTTGTTTTTTTAAATATTTTTATACAAAATTTTCAGCATAGCCGTCTTATGACCCCACCTCATGAACAAGGGCAAAGAATATTTTCAGCTCCTGCCTGAAAGGTGATTTCACACAGGTACTGCAAAATCAATTTTCAGGACAGATTTGCCTACTGCCAGTGTAATTGTTCAAGAGGCAGGGTCCCAAAAAAGGCATGTTGAAAATTTTGGTTAAAAATATGCAAAAATGCCCAAGTTATACCACTAGGTTCAAAACCCCATTGAAATCCATTGAACCACATACCTGTTTCTTCAGTTTGTAGTCCAGCTTTGAAGAATGAAGACATGCCTGTGGTCCAGAGAGGATTATGGGATTGGATCCCCAAAGGGTAAGTAAGAACTCGGGTGGGTGCTGAGTGGGAGAGTTGGGTGGCTGACGTTAACTGTGCAAAAGACATTGATGGACGTTTTTCTTTTTACAGGGTAAAAAACAAACATTGATGGTCAGTTTTCTTGTTACAGAATAAAAAAAGGACAGAGGAATCACCATTGTGACACTGGGGGGATTGGGCACCCCCAGTGTCACTGTTATGATTCTGATGGGGGGATGCTGATAGGGAGGATTGGGTGAGGGAAATAAAAAAAGTACATTTAAAAAAAAAATCACAGGACACGATAGTGACACTAGGGGATTGTACACTTCCAGTGTCATTGTTATGTTTATGGGGGGTGAGGTGGTGGGTGCTGAGAGGGAGGGTTGGGTGTGGGGATATGAATAATTAAAAAAAATTGCCAGCCCGGTGGCGTAGAAGACTGAGGCGCTGGTGCCTTACCTTGACCCATGCCAGAAACCCAGGTTCGGGAATGGACATGGAATGCCAGGGGCTGGCAGAGGAAGGAGAGGATCAAGTGTTCATAGGACTGCTCTCCTTTCCTGGGGTGGGTAGTGGGGTTGAAGTCGCACTGTGGCAGCCTCTGATGGAGATCGGGAGCACAGCAGTCGACGTTGGGGACGTACCAGAAAAAGAAGCAGAAATATCACCCACTTTGAGCCAGATGATGGCTGCATGGCTCTCTGGTGCCGTTCATGTCCTTGCCAAGTCCTCAGTCCCAGCAGCACCCCAGGGTCAAGTGTAGCACTGGCTTGCCCCTGGCTGGTGCATTCCCCTTGAAGGAGAGGGACCCATCCAGAGATGGGGTTACTCTGGGTTAACCTGGGGCAGGCTGCTATATGGGACTGGAGGATCAGAGGGCAGATGGACCAGAGCCAGCATTGGTAAGCCTGAAGGAGAGGCTGAAAGTGGTGCACGTAGGAAGAGGTAAAAAGATAACACAAAAAAATATCAGTGGTCATGGCAGAGCACAGCACAGTCCACCATGGCCAAGATGCACTGTGCATGCGCTAGTAGTCGCCCATGTGCAATACAGTTTGGTGGCAATCTTAGACACGAGACAGTGTGCTGTGTTCCACTGTGACTGCTGACACAGCAAAAAAAATAGTGAAGTGTGACTTCCAATGGAGACAACGAGTGGAGTGTTTCACAGACGTGGCAGCAACTGTGTTGCAACTTTAACATGTTGTTTGGTCGGAAGGAATGCACTGAGTCCTTTTCTGATAGCAAGACATCTGTAGGGCTATGCCCAGTGCAGCCCTAAAAATGAACTCCCAGAAGAGAGAGGAACCAATTCAGTTCAGAATAAGGCAAACAGATGGGGGTGAGGTGATCATTAGCCAAGGGAAAACTACAGCTGTTATTATAAATGTTATCCCATTTTGACAAGTTTCCTTTGGTGGTAAAAAAGTCAAGGTTTAACACATAAGGCAGAGTCTTGTGTATAAAAAAAAATTACCCATCCCCACCTATACATTGTTTTTTTTTAAATACATAGAAGCATAGAATTATAGAATGTGACAGCAGATGGGGACCTCTCAACCCATCTAGTCTTCCCAGTTTCCTACCCCCCCTCCCCTATAGGACCTATGTCCTGATGACAGCTTTGTGCCTGTTTCACGCAGTCTTGAATCCCACAACCACTTTAGCCTCCACCACATCATCAGGAAAACTGTTCCAAATTTCCACCACTCTTTCTGTAAAAAATAACTTCTTCATATCCCCCCTTCAGCCTCTTGCTGTGCCCTCTGGTTCTTGTGTAGTCTCTGGTCTAAAAGAGGTCCTGCACCTATCTTCATATCACCCCTCAAAGAAACATAGAAACATAGACTTCGACAGCAGATAAGGACCACTTGGCCCACCTAGTCTGCCCATTTCCCTACCTACAGGATAGGCCACAGATCCTAGTTAACCAACAGCCTATTTCTTCCTACCCCCCACAAGAAGTGCTTTATGTCTGTCCCATGCATTCTTGAATTCTCCCACAGTTTTAGACCCCACAACCTCCTCAGGAAGGCTGTTCCATTTGTCCACCACCCTCTCTGTGAAAAAATACTTCCTCACATTGCCCCAGAACTGCCCCCCATCTTTAAATTGTGTCCCCTTGTTTTTGCAAGTCTCTTTTTCTGAAAGATGCTACCTCTTGGATTTGTTGATTCCACTGAGGTACTTAAAAGTTTCTATCATGTCCCCTCTCCTTCTCTTGCAGACCCTGCACCATTTTAGTTGCCCTCCTCTGGACTGCCTCTATCCTGTCTATGTCCTTGCAGAGATGGGTCTCCAGAAATGTACGAGTACTCAGATGGGGTCTCACCAACTGTACAGAGGATAACAACTTCCTGTTTTCTGCTGGTGCTGCCTCTCCTATGCATCCCAGCATACCCCAGCCCTCCCTACTGCCTTCTCACATTGCTTGCTAACCTTAAGGTCATCTGACATGATTACCCCCAGGTTCCTTTCCTTTTTGTTGTTGTTACTACCCCCATTGTGTAAACTTCCCCTGGGTTCTTGTTTCCCAGGTGTATTATTTTGCACTTCTTTGCATTGAATCCTAGCTGCCATACTTCTGACCATTCCTCCAACCTTGACAAGTCCCTTCTCATCCTTTCCATGCCTCCTTGTGTATCAACCCTGTTGCAGTTCTTTGTGTCATCTGTAAAGAGGCATACTTTTCCTTCCAGTCCCTCTGCAATGTCACTTATAAAGACATTAAAAAGGACTGTACCCCGTACTGAACCCTGTGATACCCCACTAGTAACCCCTCTTTCTTCAGAGTGGACTCCATTTACAATTACCTTCTGTGTCCTGTTGTCCAGCCAATGTTTTACCCAGGCTACCGCCCTGGGACCCACTCCCAGGCTGTTTAATTTGACTATTAATCTTTTGTGTGGGACTGTGTCAAATGCCTTGCTAAAGTCTAGGTAGGCCATGTCCACAGCCCCTCTCTGGTCTACTACTTTGGTCACCAAGTCAAAGAAATCTATTAGATTCTCGCTCTCCTTCGCTTGAGTGAGTACAAGTTTGGTTCACTCAGTCTCTCCTCATATGGTCTGTTGTGCAGTCCTTGAATCATCTTTGTAGTCCTCCTCTGTACCATCTCCAGCCTGTCTGTATCCTTTCTGTGGTGTGCCTCCAGAACTGGACACAGTACTCCAGCTGGGGTCTCACTAGTGACCTATACAATGGCAGTGCTACCTCCCTCCTTCTGCTTGTAAAGCGTCTCCTGATGCACCCCATCATACCGCTAGCCTTCAATCTTGCCTTTTCACACTGTTTTGCTACTTTCAAGTCTTATTATATAATGACATCCAGGTCCCTTTCTTGTTTGGCTGCAGCCAGTCCCTCCCCCCCATAGTACTCCCTTGTTGGTTGTCCTTACCTATATGCATGACTTTACGCTTTCTTGCATTGAATTTTAGTTGCCGTGTTTTAGACAATGTATCCAACTTCTCTAGGTCCATTTCCATTTTCTTCATGCCCTCAGGGGTCTCTACCTTGTTGCAAATCACGGTGTTGTTTGTAAATAGACACACCTTCCCCTCCATCTCATCTGTAATATCACTAATGAAATAACACATTTTTCAATACACTTGTACTGATGCCTGACCTCTGTAACCCAACCATTGTGACCTGTCAAACACTGTGGTGACTCAACAATTTCAAGTTTCACTGTTGCTATAAGTTTTTTTTTCATTCAGCAATTTTTACTATGTGACAGAGTTGTATTTTTGGAGTGAGCTGTAGCTTTGTAGCAGAGCTTTCAGTGACACTCCAAGGCATGCTGTTAAGGGTGCCAACGGTAGAGTTGGTGAGAGTGCTGCTCACTTTCCACATTGGTGGTGACCCCCAACTATTTAAATGTGGCAACTTTTTCAAGAGGAGAAATCATCAAGACAAGTTAAGTCTGGACTTGGACCTTAATAGTATAATTTATTTTATGGGAGTTAAGTACCACTTTGTTTTTGAGTATCCTTGGTTGTATACTCTCAAAACCATGAAAGTAATTCAGTCTGAGATTAGGTTTCTGGAGCCACTATGAATAATGAGGTCATCAGCATAGAATATTGCAGTTCCTACTGGATGAGGGTCTCCACCTGGAAAACAGCTGTGCTCCACCTCAATAATATGTTATTTTTGTTATTTCAAAGTTTGTCTGGAGAGTGCACTGAGCAGAAGATTATTTCCAAGTGTGACCTAGGAATTACACAAATGGGAAAATAAAGCAGAGACACCTAAGGACATAATAGAGGATAACTAATGTGGATATACTTAGTGTTATATGTAATGCTACGCCTAATGCAATTCGGTGTCTCTAGAACATGCTACCACTGACTGAATGAGCTATTACCCCTTTAAGGACCCCTTTCATTACAGAGAGGAGCTCTGAAAAAAAAAAACTTTGTTAGACACATTTTAGCTTTCACTTTATAAATATATTCTGCATTTCTGTAGCACTTAGAAACATGGAAATGTAGACCGTAGAAAAATATAAATAGAGAATTTGCAAGCAGAAGAGGACTGTTTGTATCATCCAATCTGCCCAGATCTTCCCTCCATAATCTGTCTCCACAGACCCTAATTGATCTCCGTCAGCCTTTCCTGCCTATTTATTAATATTTCCCCTATGTCTATTCCATGCATGCTAGAAGTGGTGCACATGTTGAGATCCCTCAGTTTCCCCTTGCAGACTTCTCATGCAACCCCTGTACAATTTGTGTTGCCCTTCTTTGAACTACCTCTAACCTGTCTATTTCCTTTCTGAGGTGCAGCCTCCAAAACTGGACACAGTACTTTATGTGTGGTCTCACCAGTGAGTAATATAATGACAACACCAGCTCCCTCCTCCTGCTGAAGATACCCTTCCCTATGCACTCCAGAATTTCACTAGCTCTACCCACTGCTTTGTCACAATGCCCCACCATTTTGAAGTCATCAGTTATGATAACCCCCAAGGTCTCTTTCCTGCTTAGTGACTGTCAGTACCTCCTCCAAGTCCTATACTCTGTTTCTGGGTTCCTATGCCCTAGGTGAATGATTTCACACTTTTTGGCATTGAAACCCAAATGCCATGCTCTTGACTACTCCTTGAATTTCCTAAGATCCATGCACTTTCTCTCTCTCTCTCTCTCTCTCTCTCTCCCTCTCCTGAGTGTCCACCCTATTACAGATTTTGGTATCATCTGCAATAAGGGGTAACCCGTGATGTGGGCGCATGAGGAAGGGCACCATCTGTTATGGTGACTCCTTCCCTGCGTAATCCACTCATGGCAATGGAAAGATAGGGCAACCGGATGAAGGGTGGGCAAACTAGGTGACAGGATGTCTCTATACGTACGCACACAGGGGTGGGGTGGGAGTGAGCATGGCAAGCGTGTGCTGGGAGGGGGTGGAGATGCTGTAGGGGTGGTGCTGCGGTTGCTGGTCGAACTGCGTCATGGCATCAGGGATTGGCTAGTGGCTGGGGTGACTGAGGTATTGGGTTCGGGTCCAGGTGCTGGTGCAATGTTTTATTGCACCCAGCCCAAACCTTTTTCTTTTACTGCTTTCATCCCCCAACATGCACCCCCTGGAGTTGAAATCCTTGAGTTGGGGGGTGCAGAACAAAGCCCCCATGGGGGTAATGGTGGGTGCAGCCACCCCAAAGAAGCAGTAAAAGTCTGTCCTGGTGTAATTGATCTGGTGTGCTGGGGTTGTCAGAGTGCCGAAAATGTGTTCAGCACTCTGACTGAGCAATAACGGTGATCGCCTTTAGGCGTTCACCATTATCACATAGACCCACAATAAGGTATACCTTCCCTTCAAGTTCTTCTACAACGTCACTTATAAAGACATTAAAGAGGTCCTGTGCTTATTCTGAGCCCTGTGGCACCTCACTGGTCACTCTTCCATCATTAGAGTGAGTGCCATTAACCACCACACTCTATCGCCTATCTGTTAACCAGTTTCTAAGCCAGTTCACAACTTTGGATCTCATCACTAGTCTGCCCAATTTCTTTTTCACTCTCCTGTGTGGCACAGTGTTGAAGGCCTTGCTTAAGTCCAGATAGACCATGTCCACTGCCTTTACCTGATCTACTTCTCTGGTCACCCAGTCAAAGAAGTCAATCTGATTCACCTTGCTTGCCCCCCCTCCTGTGAATCCATGCTGTATGTGGTCTTGTAGTGCACTGGATTCAAGATTCTCTACCAGCCTTTCTTTAAGCAAGGTTTCTATTAATTTCCCTACTACTGAAGAGATACTGACCAGCCTATACTGCAGTTGATAGTCTTCCCCTGCTGTCATCTGAATGTATAGAGACAATGCCTGCTTTTCTTCTGCCTCTAAAACCATGCCTGTTTCCAGTGAATTGTTGAATAAGACTGTCAGTGGGGCAGCTAGCACCTCCCTGGTACCCTTCAGTGTATTCCAACCAGTACAATATGCAACTTCAAAGCTGCAAGTCCCATCAGGATCCTTTCCTCTGAAAATGAACTTTGCTCCCTTCACTGCCTTATCTGCTTCCCTTCTCCCTCCATATATTATACATATATCTATATATCATATATCATATATATATATATATATATATATGTATTCTATGCAAAAAACTTTGTTAATGCATCAGTTAGGGTTCTTCTACAGTGACAAAAGTGGGGAAATTCACCATTAGGGTTCCCACCATTGAACCCCACCCCACCCGCCCCCACCAACAGGCATCGGGGTGCATTGGGGTCATTGGTCTCTAACTCTCACCCCAACCCATGTGTAAACAAGCTGAAGTGGTGTAGTGTAGAAGAGTGGGGTGAGAGTTTGGGCCAATGACCCAATGCACACCCCGATGCCTTCTGAAAGCCTCTTTGCATGAGCGCTGCTAATATACACAGTCAGCGACTGACCGTGGAGGTGAGAGGGTGGGCTGTGCCATTCACCAGCTGGGAAGGGTTGGGGTGCTGGGTGGGCTGGCATGGCTGGCTGAGGGGTGGGGGCCACTAGACTACCAGGAAATTCGCAGATCATTATCTATTTTATTATGATTGGGGCCGCTAGACTACTAGGGATATGAACAACAATATTCATTTTATACAGATTGGGGGCTGCTAGACTACCAGAGATATACAAAAGCATCAATTATGAAATAAACATTGGGGGCCACTAGACTACCGGGGTATTAGAGATCATAATGTATTTTATCATGATCGGGGGGCCACTAGACTACCAGGGATATGCACAATAAGATTAATTTTATACAGATCGGGGGGGACCGCTAGACTTCCAGGGATATAAAAAGCATAATTTATTAAATACACATTGAGGGGGCTGCTAGACTACCAGGGAAATGCAGAACATTATTCTTTTAGTGCAGATCGGGGGGGGGCGCTAAACTACCAGGGACATTGAAAACATTATGTTTTTTATTCAGATGGGTCAGAACGAAGCCCCCTGAGCAAAACCCACCCTCATTTAACTTCCTAGGGCACCCCTAGGCTGAGAAAATACATTTTAAAATCTGGCCATCTCATCCCTCGCTCATGATGCACGATCGCGATCAAAGAATCTCACGATCAAAGAATTTGCAGGCTCACTATCAAAGATCATTAGTGAGCCATGAATTAAGATTTTAAAAGCTAAGAACTCTATTTTTTGACCAATTTGGAACAAACCAAAGGCATGGCTCAATTAATCGGAGTCCTCTGAGTAAAACCCATCCAAGTTTTACTTCAGAGGTGACCCCTGAGCCGAGATATTTGTGTTTTTCCTGATCGGACATTTAAAAACAAGATGGCGGACCTCGTGATCAAATAATTTTTAAAATTTTCAGGGACAAAGATTCTTGAACTGCGAGGCTGTAAATGCTTTGATCGCCAGATGGGACCAGATGGCCAGAACCCCATTCTTTGTTCGCAAAACATACATTTAAATTCCCCCATTGATTTATAATGGGAACTTCAAAGTGGCATAACTTTTGAATGCCATAATATTTTTTCACCAAATAAAAACCGCATGTTCAGCCACCAAAGCTCTTTCAAACAAGTCATCTCACAGAGCAGCACACCACACAACAGCTGTGTAGGGCCACATCCAAAATCCCAAAAGCTGCCTCCAAAAATGGATAATTTTGCATTTTCAGTGCTTTTGTACACAAAGACCATAAGTCCAAACGAAACACAATTTGGCAAAACGAGAGATCTGCCAAGCCCCGCTGTGCATACCAAATTTAAGACAAATCTGTTGAAAAGGTCCAAAGTTATTAATGAGCAAAATTTTGAGTTTAACATAGAAGTGACCGCTGAACCCTAACTATAGTGGTGCCACTATAATATCTATATTATATATGTATATTCTTTGCAAAAACTTTGTTAATGCATCAGATAGGGTTGCTTCTACACTGACAAAAGTGTGGAAACTCCACGTTAGGATTACCACCCCCCCACCCCACCTCCACACTGCCACCTTCCACACACCACCAGGCATCGGGGTGTGCATTGGGGTGGTCGGCCTAACTCTCACCCCATTCCATGTGTAAAGGAGCTACGGAGGTGCAGTATAGGGGAACAGGGTGAGAGTTACGCACGACTACCCCAACACACACCCCGATGCATGGTGGTGTGCGGAGGGTGGGGGTGTGGGGGTGGTAACCCTAACATGGAATTTCCACACTTTTGTCAGGGTGGAAACAACCTTAACTGAGGCATTAATGAAGTTTTTGCAAAGAATTTCCTTTCTATTTTTAAAAGTGTAATGTAGGTAGTATGGCTTAGTGGGAGCCGCCCATGTGTGCATAATGGTATGTGTGTGGAAGCATGGGTCCTCCGTGCCCTGCACTGCCACTTATAGTTCAGTATGGTGCCATACAGCAGTCCTATAAGGCAAGGAGTCCTTGTAACAGTAATTTGCCCATATCTCGTGAACCATAGGCACTAGAAAAAAAAGCAAGTGTCGCTGTAATCATGAGAGTAAGTAGTCCTCGCAACAATGTATCAATGGAACCCATAGCTCACATTGTTTCTGAGTTACAGGCATCAAAAAGCACTGTGACTGCTAACTGTGAAGGCATAATAATCTGCCATGCACATGAAAATGTCCATTTGGAACAGTAATTCTCAAATATCTCAGGAACTGTACATGGTAGGAAAAATATTCAAATTTCATGGTTTTCATGGGTGTCTCAGATAGTTCTGTGCTTAGTCCCCCTTAGGGGGTGGGACTAAGAAACTTTTTGACAAAAAGTCCATATTACGAACCATTTTCAAGATACGTGCCCCGAAACACGTCACGGGTGCCACAATGTTATCCTATTGGAAAAGTTGTGAACTTTGCAATGATGTAACTATGGCCCTGTTGAATGTTTTCATACCAAACCACCAAAGGGCACACCTGTGGGACTAGGCCTTTCTACCCTAAAATGTTCAGGGCAATACTACAGTCCGTGTTGCCACAATGAGGGGAGAAAGAAAAACCACCACCGCAATGTTATCCTATGGAGACGTTTTCAAACTTTGCAATGCTGTAACTATGGCCACGTTCAATGGTTCAATACCAAACCACCAAAAGGCACACCTGTAGGGCTAGGGCTTTGCACTCTGAAAAGTTCAGACCAATAGCACAATCCACGTGGCCACAATGAAGTGACAAAGAAAACGACTGCCACAATGTTTTCCTATGGGAAAATTCAGAACTTCGAAATGCTGTAACTATATGTCTGTTGAATGTTTTCGAACCAAACCACTGAAAGGCACATCTATGGCACTAGGGCTTGCCACCCAGAAAAAATTCAGACCAATATCACAATGCAGCTTATCACAATCAAGTGACAAAGAAAACAGCATGTAAGAAAATGTGGTTGAGCAGTGTTATCATGATCATTCATAATATGATTGCGACACTCCTGTCTTTATAATGGGAATATAACCACGAATGTAAAAAATAGTGTTGAAGTTATATTTTTTATGGTCACGCATATCTGCGTATAGTGACACGGTAATATATTATAGTGGCGTGATCAAAAAATAGCAATATGGTGAAAAAAATGTGGGAACCACATTTCCAGACAAGTTGCTGACAAAATAATGCCAGATTCCTGTTCCTCAGGGTCCGGTTAGGTAAACCCAATTTGTAGTGTGTTCAAAAGTGCATTATTTTTTTGAGTTATATGTTTTTTTCTCTCTCGCTAACTGAAAACAAGATGGCGGCAGCACAAAACTATTTTGGGCAAGCTAGACACAAAAAATATGATTGTGGCAATTTTCAAGCTGCACATACAAATTTTTCCATAGGATATAATGGGGCACTAAAAATGCTATAACTTTTGAATGGAACAAGATTTTTTCACGAAATCTTCAAAAAGCACCACTGCTAGCCAGGACACATGCAGCACACCCAATTTTAACCCACTCAACTGCATTCTTCAGTCCAATATGTACGTCTAAAGAAATGGAATGTTGGGAATTTCCTATTTTTTGAGCGTACTATGATTCTGCAGCTGTACATCTGATCAATATGACAATTTCCAGATCTGGAGACCTATGAAAAATCTTTTTACATTCCAAATTTCAAGAAAATCAGACTAATGGTTACAAAGTTATTAAAGTGCAAAATTTGAGGTTTAACATAGAAATGGCTATGCAACCCTAATTATAGTGGCACTACCATGCTACTATAATATATGTGTATATATATATGTATATAGTATAGTGGTGCAGTAGCTCCACTATAGTTAGGGTTGAGTGCACATTTCTGTTTAAGTCAAACATTTGCACCTTAATAACTTTGGAACCATTTGTTGGAGTTGCCTTAAAATGTGGCAGGCATACTCTCTATGGATAGGTCTCTTGAGCTACCAAATTTTGTGTAAATTTGTTTTGTGGTTTTTGAGACAGAAACTGTCAAATAAACGTTAATGTGCCACTTTTTTTACATTTCTTTGTCCACCTGTATCTCAAAAACGGTTTTATGTGTGGGTCTGAAATTTTCAGGGTAGAAAATATTTTCGTCACAGATGTGCCTTTTGAAGGTTTGGTGAAAAAATATTAATCCATTCATAAGTTATGCAATTTTACATTTTCTCATTATTTCCTACAGTAACATTTATGTCAGGTGCAAAAGCTAGGACTTTCGCACGGAAGTTACATCTTTTGCATCATAGGAGTACTTTGTGCAAAGGACCACCTTCTTTGCGAAAAGAAGGTAATTCTTTTTATCAAAGTTCATCTTAATGCGACCGGTGGAGCTGCTTTGTGTCTGCCATCTTATTTGCAGCTTAACTAGGACCTTCATTTGCAGAAACTGTTAAATACAATTAAAAAAAAAAGGAACATCAGAACATAGCTAAAGAGGATCTTTTCAGCTGTATTCTGATGGTTGTTTTAAGTGGTCCCAAACAAGTCCTGAAATCTCAGGTGCCAGCTTAGCCAGAAAATGGCTTGTAGCCCATTCTCTGTATGAGAAGAGCAATTTTTCTTTTACTTCTGCAGTCCACAGCTGAAACTCGTGCTGCCAGCTAGAGAGTCAAGGAAGACCCACTTTGTTCACACTGACACAGGGTGCCCAATCTCCATGTCGGTATGAATCCCCCGTGTGCACGTGCACACACACACACACACACACACAGATATTTGGCACTCTGGGAGCCCATCCCAGTGAGCCCTAATGTCATATTACTTTAAACCCTGATAAAAGGGTGTACTGACCATAGAGCAACACCGCGACAGTGAAGACTATCACAGTGATAGAATTCAGCTGAAAGCGTTGGGTCACTGTGATGATCCCCACTGACACCGGCGGTGCATCTCCTGTTGTTTTGCCCCTTCTCCAAGACAACTCTGACTCAGAGTTGAATGTTTAGAGATCGGGGTTGTGGGCGGCATAGCCCCCCACATGGGGTGTTCAGGGGCAAAGCTCTCCTATGAAAATACACCAGAAGTTGGTGGCAGATAAGGACCACAATGCCCATCCAGTCTGCCCATTTCTTTTTCTGCCTTATGAATGTGCCATTGGCCTTTGCTCTGTCAATGGCCTATCTATTCATACTCATCTACATTGTTCCCTTATGCCTATTTGAAGCCCTGCACTGTATTCATATCCACCACTTCCTGAGGTAGGCGGTTCCATGCATCCACCACCCTTTCTGTGAAAAAGAACTTCCTCACATTACCCCTTAATTAGCCTTCCTCTAAACTCATGCTGTGTCCTCTTGTCCTGATATTTTTCTTATATTGAAACATGCTAGACTCTTTCACCTTGTTAATGCCCTTAAGGTATTTGAATGTTTCGATCATATCACCTCTCTCCCTCCTTTGCACTAGGGTACGCATGCTGAGCTCAGTTAATCTGTCCTCAAATGTTTTCTGATGCAGTTCCTGCACCATTTTGATTGCCCTTCTCTGGACTGCCTCAATTTGGTTAATGTCCTTGTGAAGGTGTGGCCTCCAGTACTGCACGCAGTACTCCAGATGGGCCCTAACCAGTGTCTTGTAAAGAGGAATTATTGTCTCCCTCTTCTGACTTATGATACCCCTGCTAATACACCCCAACATCCCTCTAGCCTTACCTACTGCTTTAGTGGTCTGCTTGGATGATTTAAAGTCATCGGTGATGATGACGCCCACATCTCTTTCTTCCCTTGTGACTGCTGGCAACTCCCATCCCAGCCTGTAGGTGGCTTCAGGGTTTCTCTACCCTATGTGCATGATCTTGCACTTCTTTGCATTAATCCCCAGCTGCCATTCTTCTGACCATTTTGCTAGTTTATCCAGATCTCTTCTCATTCTGCCCACCCCATCTGGATCGTCTACTCTGTTGCAGATCTTGGTGTCATCTGGAAACAGACAAACCTTACCCTGTAGTCCATCTGCAATGTCACTGATGAAGATATTGAAGAGGACTGGCCCCAGGACTGATCCATGAGGTACCCACTTGTGACTTGCATCTCTTCTGACTGTATACCATTTACCACCACTTTCTGTTTTCTGCCCATCAACCACTTTGCCACCCAGTTGACCAACTTCTGACCCACCCCGAGCCTACCCGGCTTATTAATCAATCTTCTTTGTGGAACAGTATCAAACGCTTTGTTGAAGTCAAGGTAGGCAACATCATCTGCTCCCCCTTGGTCCACCACTCTTGTTACCCTGTCAAAGAAATCTGTGAAATTAGTTTGACAGGACTTTACTTTTGTAAACCCATGTTGTCTTGAATCCTGTGCTCTTATGGATACCAGGTGTTGCACTATCCTTTCCTTAAGGAGTGTCTCCATAGTCTTGGTCACTACTGAGGAAAGACTGACTGGTCTATAGTTCCCTGCCTCCTCCCTGCTTCCAGCCTTGTGGAGCGGGATCACATGAGCCCTTCTCCAGTCTTCTGGGACCTCTCCTGTGCTCAGAGACTCACTAAACAGTTCTGATAATGGCTCTGCAAGTTCCACCCTTAGCTCCTTTAGTACCCTGAGATGTATGCCATCAGGTCCCATTGCCTTGTCCACCCTGAGCTTATCAAGCTCTTGTAGGACCATTTCTTTTGTGAAGAGACCAGTGTACATCTCCCTCCCTCCTGTGTCCATGGTGCTGAGCTGTGGGCCCTGCCCTACCTTCTCATCAGTAAATACTGAGCAGAAGTATCTATTTAGGATAGATGCATTTACATGGTTATCCTCCTCACATGCCCCTTTATCGCCTTTGATCTTAGCAGTACCCTCTCTGGACTTTCTCCTTTCACTAATGTATCAATAGAAAGTCTTGGCACCTTCTTTTACTGTTGGGCTACTGTTTTCTCAGTTTGGGCCTTTGTCTGCCTTACTGCCTTCCCTGCTTCCCTTAGGGAAGTTTGGTATGCCTCCCCATCTTCATCCTACTGCGTTCCCTTATATTTTCTGAAGGCCAACCTTCTGGCTCTGACCTTTTCTGCTACTGTGTTTGAGAACCAAAGTGGTTCAATGCTAACACTTGGCATTGTGTCTGTTGCTGTCGATGATGTCGGGAAAGTAGATGTCACTGCACTATAGTAGAACCATTAAAATAAAGTAAACGGTCCCCTGATGTCTTTTCTTCAATGCAGAATCCTGCATCGAAATTTGTGATAAGTTTGATGCAGGATCCTGGACTGAAGTACTCTGCCCCCCCTCCAATTCCTATTTTTCACACCATCTGGGTGCCCAAATCCCCATGTCAGTGTGTATCTCCCCCGAACACTACTGTGGCTTGCTGGGAGACCAACCCAGTGTGCCCAGATAAATTGATTTTTTTTAACTATCCAATAACAGGATGCCCACTCCCAGTGTCAGATGCCCCTCCATCTTTCATTGCCAACTGGGGTACCCAATCCCCCTGTCAGCATCATGTATGGCCCCTCAACTCATGTGGTATACTGGGAGCCCACCCCAGTGTGCCCTAATTAAATTTGTACCTGTGAATGAAGAAAACTGTCCCTTGAAGTCTTTTTTTAAACCCTGCAAAAAAGAAACTTATCACTCATTGTCTCTGCACGCCCCCTTCCCAATTCCAAATCCCCACCCTCCCTCAGGGTGCCCACCTCCCTGCACCACCCTTGCCCCATACTTACATCCAGAGATCAGTGGTGTCATCTTCTTCAGACCAAGACACACGTCACACTATGACTGTGCGAATACCTTTTCCCGAATATTCGGTATTCGGGTCTCAGTTATTCGGTATTCATTATTTGTTGTTTGATATTCAGCCAGAAAAGGTGTTTTTTTTAAGGAAACTTTAAAAAGCACTTTAACAACACCATTAATCAACCATTGAACCTAGTGTTCCATACATACCTTAATGACACTTCAATCACCAATATAGATCTCTCACTAATGCAACACAAGTTACATGTGGCACACTTGATTCACCACACCACACACATAGCACTCTGAAAATGTTTCACCAGGAAAGGCACGCTGAGCAAAAAGATGCTTGTCTCACGGTGCGACCTGGGGGGAGGGGTTACAGAGGAGGCAGGTATACATACAGTAGATGATTTTAGCAGTAATGTAATACAGACAGTGTACATCGATTGGAGGAAAATGATATTAAGCATTGCATTGGGTCAGCATTGGAGGGTGTTTATGGTCACAGACATGGGATAGAAGGGGTTTTGGCCATGGGCATAGGAATAGTGGTAACAGTGGCTGCCGTAGTGGTAACAGCTGAAATAGTGGCTGCTTCAAGAGCATGTATGTTCTAATGCCCTCCAACTACTGCACAAAAGGCTGTGACAGTGAACGTACAGATGGAACAGGTGTTGACACCAGTAGAAGTAGTAGTAGTACTGCTGGTGGTATTAGTACTAGTACTGTAGTACTATTCCCAATGTTACAAGAACTAAAAGGCTTGTTTGGGGAGCAAAATGTCTGAGCCAGTCGAATAAAGAGAGACACCTGTCTGTCATTGTCTATGTAGTCTATCTCACCACATTCTCTGGAACTGTATTTTACATCAATAATATACAGTGGAGCAAGATAAGATGCAGTTCAGTACTTTGCAGTAAATGATATGTCACAAAATATTGGATGACTAGAGGGATTAATTGCAACTGAATTACACGGCTCCTTGCAGCATACTGCAGCATTTTGCAATAATTTTGCAAGATACTGCATTGCAAACTGTCTGGCACCACTGTTTGAGCAATGTTTTATAATCTTGATGCAGTGTTTCATCCTTGGGCATGTTAGTTTTGGATTGTTTTGTTACAAAGGCATCTCAGTCTCATTTATTATAATGTCACTTATTTATGTCCTTTTTTCTTTAGGCAGTATAGTGCAGTGGATTATGGCTCTGAGCTGCAAATTTGGAGACCTGGGTTTGAATCCCACAGCTGCCTAGGTGCATACTGTGTGATACTGAGAAAGTCACTTAACTTCCTCATGATCCCAGGTCACATCAGGAAACAAGCTTTGGCTTAGTGTGCTACTCTTAGTTAAACAATGTTCCCTTTCCCTTCCCTTAAAGGGTTGTATATTCATAGTGTGTCTGCATGTTCCCAACATACCCCCTGACAAAGACCAGGTTCCAGTCAAAGCATCAGGGCTCTATTGGCATCCTACTGCCTTAGCACAAATAAATGCATTGCAACTTTATGCTCCATTGCTCTTAACTGTATTTTGTTACTGCCCCCCCTACCAAGTGCTGCCTTTGTTCTGCATAGACTGTTTGGGGGCTTGGTGGCCCAGGGACAACACCAGCAGTAGTTGCTTAGATGTATTGTTCGTTTGTGGGTCTATCATCCTGTTCCTCACCACTTAGGGCCGGCAGTGCAGATGCTTTGCTGGGGCTGGACCAAGCAAGTTTGCAAGGTTGCTAAAGACATGATGGATCTGATCACTAGTGGTTACTGTGTAAAACACAAACTACTACTACGTAGTGCCTGTGTGTGTGATGCTTTACTTAGTGCTTGTGGAACTACAGTAATAAGCCGACCGTACCAGTTATAATGTACCACAAAAAAGCAGACTCTAATAAAAAACACTGCTACTAAGGAGGGAGGAGAAAAGGGCAACCTTTTTAATCAAACATGGAACCAAGTAAGGAACTGACAAATGACATACAGTAAACTCAGTGAGACAACCCTGCCCTACTAAGTGCAATGGTTTAATTAATAAAACAACAACAAACAAACAAAAAAATGCTTGTGCACAACTGTGCACAGACTCAGGGCGGTACATGTCACATGCACAGGTTAATTGTATGCAGTGGGCTATGGAAGTGGGGGGAGGGTTAGCCAACACACTCCTTATGTGTACAGGATCCAAGCCCAGGACCAGACAACTAACAATAATAATTCAGTGAATCAAGCCTGACTGGCTGAGGGCTAAAGAAATTTATTTCAAAATCAGTGTGTGCACACATGGGGCCCAGCCTCATGAACAAGTATATATTAAGCATGCATATGCATGGCAAAGCCTCACAAAATCAAATATCATACACGCATACAGGAAACCATAAGCAGTGACCTGCAGGAGGGGGAGTTAGCAGACACCCTTATCAACCATGCAGGGAACCAAGCCTAGAACCAGACAACCACAAAAAAAACAAAACACAAAAATAAAATGTGCTTCACCCAAAAAAAATCACACTGGAGCTAGGTCAGAGAGCCACAGAAAAGGGGTGTTAGCAGACAGCCCTCCTATTCCCTGTAACTGAATACAGCAATAAGGACAAAAATACCGGTCAGAAAGCCAAACATAGCTTTTCTGACACTGATCAAACCAACTATACTGACCCAAAAAAGCCTGTGAAGCAAAAATCTATTTCTTTTTTAGCAAGTTTAAGGTCTCAGAAGTACTGCAGAGCATCTCTCAGAAACCACTGTCTCCTGTCTTCTGCCAGGTCAGAGGGAAGAAGTCACATGGTGTACTTGCCTTTGAGCTCCAGAAATGGCTTTTGATTGGCCAACAAAGCTCTGCGAGACTTGGAAATCTCACCGAATAGTAGTTCCCAAATAGTGGCTGAATAGTGAACTATTTAGGAAACGCATCCAAGTATTTGGGAAGCCTACTATTCATGGTATTCAGAAAATACTATTCGGCCCATGCACAGCCCTAGTCTGCACTCTTCAAAGTCCAACTGCAAACTGAAGAATCAGAGGTAAACAGTCTAATGGGAGTCAATGGGGAATTTCAACTGATGTTGATATCTGGCCAATTGTAGGAATTTTTGCACCAGATTTTCAACATGGGGTTCTTAGAACACCACCTCATGAATGCTGGCACTGTCATTTTGGTTCTCGGTCCCAAAAGGTGATTTCACAGTCGCTGAGTGGAATGACCTTTTGGAACGGATTCACAAAACAACATTGCCACTGTTCATGAGGTGTGGACCCAAAAATCCCATGTTATGAATTTGGTGAAAACATTTCCAAAAATGACTGCATTACGAGCTTGAGTTGCACAGTTTCTACAGACACTCGTAACTTCACCAATTTATAATATTTTCACTTCAGATTTTCAACTTTTTTCACATCTCCTTATGAACAGTACAGCTGTCATTTTGCACATCCTGCTCAGAATGTTTTCACACCTGTGGCATAGAATGGCACTGTCGATGTGCAAAAGCAACTTTTGGGTTGGATTAACAAAATCACAGTTGCACTGATCATGAGGGGACATCACAAAAAGCTGATGTTGAAAATTTATGAGCGTGCATTGCACATTTTCTACGTACTCTCGTAACTTCACCAATTTTTCATATTTTCACTTCACATTTTTAACATTGCCATTTTTCCACACCACCTCATGAATAGTACAACTGTCATTTTTCAAATTCTACTAAAAATATTTTTCTGCAACTGTGGTGAAAAAAATGGTGTTACAGTTGCAAGGAATTACATTTCAACTGGGATTTGAAAGTTAGCTGTACTGGGTACATGTGGTGAGGTGCTAAGAAGGTTATGTTGAATACTTGGGGGCAGAAATTGTTTGAGATGGCACAGTTATGACTATTTGTTGCAATTTCACTATGCTTGCTCATAACTTAATGTGTGGAAAAACAGGGTTCAGAGACCCCTGTGTTTCCACAGCTAGATACATATATACATCTGTGGAGGGATGGAAGCACAGGGTCCAAAGGACCCTACACTCCCACTGTGACATATAGATGCTGTTGTTCTATCTGAATGGAGGGATGGGAGCGCAGGGTCCAAAGGACCTTGTGCTCCCACCGAGACATATGGACACTGTTGTGCTATCTCAATGAAGAGATGGGAGTTCAGGGTCTGAAGGACCCTGGATCCAACCATGACATATGGACACATATGATCTGGAGGGAGGAATAGGAGCGCAGGTTCTGAAGGACCCTATGTTCCCACAGTAAAATGAGAATACAATTATATTATCTGAAAAAGAAGGGAAATTCATTGAAAAAAAAACCCAGTCAACCATAACTATAGGGTGCTACCATGCCCCTATAATATATATTCATTGCAAAAAAAAAAACTTTGTTAATGCATTAGTTAGCGTTGATAGTATAGTGACAAAAGTATGGAAATGTGTTGTAAGGGTTACCACACCTACCACCCCACCCCACCCCCTCCTCACACCAACAGACATTGAGGTGCACCATGGGGTCATCAGGTCTAACTCTCACCCCATTCTCCTATACTGTAGCATGTCATCTTGTTTACATATGGCATGGGGTGAGAGTTGAGCCTGATGACCCCATGGCACAACCCGACGTCTGTTGGTGTGTGGAGGGTTAAGAGGGGTGAGGATGAGGAGGGAAGGGTGGTAACCCTAACATCACATTTCCATGCTTTTGTTACTGTGCTATCAACCGTAACTGATGCATTAACAATGTTTGTTGCAATATATACATACACACACACTGTACATATATATATATATATATATATATATGTGTGTGTAATAGATAAACCACTCTGAGGTGTGCAGCCATGCTCTGATATACGCACACCTTAGTGTGCGTAGTATGCACGAGTCCACAGGCTAAGTGCATCAACCGCCCAAGGCATGCATATATCAGAGCGCGACCACACACCTCAGAGTTATTTATCTATCTTATAAAATGTCAAAATTGTTTTGAAGGGGGGTAAAAGTGTAGGTGTGCAGTCGCGCTGTGATATACACATGGTCATGTGATGTGTTTTATATAATCAGAACACATGATTTTATTTGTTGCTCATTTTATAAATTATATATATATATATATATTTATATATATTCATTCATTGCAAAAAACTTTGTTAATGCATCAGTTAAGGCAGAAGCAACAAAAGAAGTGAAATGAGATTTTAGGGGTTGAAACTAACACCCCACCCCTCTATCACCCCAGCCCCCCACCCTCCCCACACCAACAGGCATTGGGAGTGCCTTGGGGTCATTGGCCCTATTCTCACCCCATTCCATGTCAAAGTAAGGTGAGATGGTACAGTATAGAAGAATGGGGTGAGAGTTAGGCCTGATGAACCCAAGGCACACCATGATGCCTGTTGACATGTGGAAAGTGGGGGGTGAGGTGGATGGTACGGGTGGGGGGTGTTAAGGTTCAAAACCCTAATGCCTCATTTTTGCAGTGAATTACCTTACTTTTTGAGAAAGTGTACTCTTACCCATGTATGTTAGTTCGAGCACAGGTCCCCCAGGGCCCTGCATTCCCATCAGTCTATAGTGTGTTGTGACTGCACAGGTCCCCAAACACAGGGTCCTCTAGACCCTGTGTTCCTACGTAACCATAAGTGTATAGACATTGTAATTAACCCACATCTCCCAGAGGGACTTGCGTTTCTATCCCACTCCCATCACTCCATAATGGTTGTGGGAGCACAGGGTCCTCCCATCTATCCATAAGTGTAGAGACATTGTAATGAACTGTCATCTCCCTGTGGGAGAGCATGTCTCTCTCGACCCTGCACTCCCACTATTGCATAATGAAAGGTCCTGTAGTCCCATTACTGCATAAGAGTATCCATATGTGGAAGTGCATGGCCCTCTGTGGCCTGTGCTCCCATCTACCTATAATTGTAGAGATGCAGCAGAGGCCTAGAGACATTCCAAGTAACCTTTCTGCTGAAAATGGTGCAATATCTCAGTAACCATAGGAACATTAGAAAACAGTCCACCACAGTTGTAATCATGGACTGGGAACCTGCATCATTGCGTAGTAAGGTGTATTAGGCTGTGTTTAGTGAAAAATCCATATCTCAAACCGTTTTGAAATATAGGCATCGAAAGGTACGTATCTGCCACATTGTTATCCTATGGAAAATTTCCAAAATTTCGAATGTTATAAGTATGGAAGCAATGTAAATTTTACTACCAAGCTAGCAAAAGTCACATCTGTGGGTCAAGCCTTTCGTACCCTGAAAATTTCAACCAGAACTTCCTGAGAGTTTATTTGCAGTGAAGTGAAAAAGAAACTGTAATTTAAAAAAAATCCCTTTTTGTGAGGTGTCAAAATCCCTTTCTGTGAGCCCTAAAAGCCTTTTCGCTCTGTGCAGCTGTCATAAAGACTGAACTGAGCATGCTCAGAACCTGGAAATTCTAAATTGAATGACTTTGGAACCAATTGATATTTTTTCACCAAACTAATGCTGGCTTGTTGGTTGGTGCAAGCTCTTTCTACACTGAAAATTTCAGATCAAAATTTCACACAGTGTGACCGCGACGTGATGAGGAAAAAACAGCCAAAACAGGTGGAAAACAGTGCCTTTTACTGTTTTTTCACTATACGCAGCACAAAATCCATAAATCCAATCAAAACAAAACTTGGTATGTCAAGGGATCTACTCCACAGAACAGCACATACCAAATTTCATTCAAATCCCTTAAACAGTTACAAAGTTATTAAAGTGCAAAATTTGAGGTTTAACATTAAACTGCCTACTCAACCCTAACTATAGTGGTGCTACTGTGTAACTATATACAAAACTCCATTTAATGCATTAGATAGGGTTGTTCCACACCAACAAAAGCGAGGAAATTTGGTGTTAGGTTTAAAAGCGCCCCTTGGACACCCCTGCCCACACCCCCAACTGGCATCGGGGTGCGCAGTAGGGTTGTTGGCCATAACTATCATACCTTTATCTCTCAGAGGATGGTGTACCTATGATGAAATAGCTCCAGAGGCAGTGGAAGCAGTAAATATCTTTCTTTCTTTCTTTCTTTCTTTCTTTCTTTCTTTCTTTCTTTCTTTCTTTCTTTCTTTCTTTCTTTCTTTCTTTCCTTCCTTCCTTCCTTCCTTCCTTCCTTCCTTCCTTCCTTCCTTCTTTCTTTTCATCAGGATAGTCCCATTTAGATTTAATATCTCCTTTCTATGAGGTTCCTATGTGAAGCAGGCAGGAAAGTTGCAATGTTATGTATTGTATAGTTGGGATTTGTTCTACATGGATTTCCATGCCAGCTGAAACATTTTTGTACCACAGTTCAAAGGTCATGCAATACAGCTGTACACTTCTGTGGAACAACAACATTCCAGCTGATTGGAAATCCTTCTGGCAGTTGAGGTTTTACATAGCCCTGTTGTGCACACCACAGTCAGCTCAAGTTCTGAACAGAAACCACTGGTAAGTTCACTGCTGCCCTGGAGAGCTGGGAAAACACTTACATTTAAAAATAAAAAAAAACTAAAACAAAAAAAAATATATACTATAAAAAATATTGGTTAGAATTATATGCTCAATAAGTTTGTATATTACCTTGGGCTTCTGATTACATTGAATGCCTCAAGCTTCCTCTTGAGATCTGATGTAATCAGAACCCCTCTGTGGCAGCACAGGCTAGTTGTGCATGGTTGTCCAAACAGTATTATTCTCTATATTTTAAATACACACGCTAGATAGGTATACAAAGAGATGCAGAGACATCGATCTATTAAGTATGGTATGCTGGTAAACATAGGATAAAATATTCTATCATATACAGATCAAACCACTTAATTGGGATGGCCCGGTGGCAGACTTTTTGTCCTGATTTAGCAGCCATCCCCTTTGTCAGAAGTGCAAGTTTCAATAGTTTTCTGTGTGGACCTGTTCAATTGTAAACTCAGTCTGTTTTTTCAGATACAGTACATACTGTACCAGTACTAACTATTTCCACATTAGACATTTTCAGCTCATTATTCATGCATCTCCCTGAAGAAACAGTTAGGTTAGCTTGACTTTTAAAGCTCTTAGTGTCCTTCCAAGCTTTGCTTGTGGTGTAAAAGAAAGTGAAGGTATTCACCTCTTCTCTCTGCTCACTATAAAAGTCTGCCCCCACACCACCCCACAAGCTAGCTGTTTGCTCCACTTATGGTAAAAAGAAATGGAAAGTTTTCACCTCTTCTCTCTCTGCTGATGATTTACAAGCAGGTCTGCAGCTCTTGCAAACTCTCATGCTCTGGGTCTCTTTTCACCCGGTAAACAGCATAGTAGTTAAATGGAGCATAGGAAATGGTAAATTGTCTGCTCTGCTTCTTTATCTGTTAAACTGGAACAAAAAAAAAACAGAAGATTGTCTCCTTCATCTCTCCAGCCAACAGGGCTAACAGGGTTGTGAAATGCAAAATTAATAGAGTCAGCAATGGGCAGGAGTAGAGATGTTCAAGACTATGTCTGGCAAAATGGCATAACAGGAGGCAAGGAGGTGGAATGGAGGCAGGGAGTACAATTCACACCTATTAAGATGTTACAAAAGGTGTGACAAAAGGAAAAAGGATTAGCAAGTGAAGGATTAGCAAGGGATTAGTATGAGGGCCAAGTCAGGGCATGTACATCAGGGGACAATTATCATAGCCACTTAATCAGTGTGACTTCCTATTAAAGCAGACATCTCAATTATCTGTATCCAGATTAAGTGGATTATACTGTAGTTTTGATAATGAATAAGAGTAGAAGTTAAGTCTTATTAAACTTAATGCTTACCAAGATGACTACTGAGTAATGTAGCAGTATCAACAGCCTTGATTTATCCATTATTGCAAATGTATGATTTAGCAATAACTTTCATTACACATTTTTCAAAATAATTATCTTCCAAGTCTCTCAGGTTTTTTTTGTCAAAAAGTTCCACACCTTTGGAGCTATAAAGATATATTATTTTATCCCTGTTTTTATTGTGGAGCTCTTGCCTTGCTGTAAAATATTCTGAGGGGTTCTTAAGTTTAAAGTAAGGAACTATGGCATGATGGCATCAACATCATGGTCAAATGGCATACAGACACTTCAGTCCTTTGCGATAACCCTGGACAAACTTCTACCTAAGAATTCACAGGGCACCCTGAGTAGTAGAGTGGTTATGGAATTCCTAAAATCTAGAACATCTCTGTACTGTATACTTATTACATCTCTGCAGTGTATACTTATTATATCTCTGCACTGTATACTTATTACATCTCTGCTTGTGAAGCAGGGAGTGACATGATGAATCTAGAGTACCTTTGTACTGTATTTTAAAATTCTATGTTACCATGCTTCATTAATACTTAATAAAAACAAAGTTGCAATGAGTTTATTTTGGAACCTGAACCTGTCTACGCAGTTCGTTTTCTATACTTGTACACATTTGCACTCAGAATGCATTTTCCCCCATTTTGAAATCTATATAAAATTGTGAAACTGTAATCTCTGCATTTCTGAATTCCAGGTCACACCAGTAAACAGAGGTTGAATTCTCCAGTGAATATTAACCTGGGTAACAACTTTTGGATAAATAAATGATAATCACTTGGTAGAGGTGCAAACTAATCTTAAATTGCGCATTAAAGAACTAGTGTACTGCCTGGAAGATGCCTGCAATACATTGTAACTTTCAGATGTAGTCAGTTATCACTTCTTATATCGCAAGTATTTTTGCTTTGTATAACTGTATGTTTACTCGGAGTTGCACAGGCACAATGCCAGAGGTGGTCTCTGTGCTTGAGTAGAGTTAAAAGGTCAGTAGTAACCCAGGGGTTGGTCTGTCCTTTGACCTTCATCTTTTTCTCTGGCATCACAATCCTTGCAGCCTGAGCAGTGACTTTCACAAGCTAACAATCCAAATGCAGGAAATTGTGACATTACTAGCAAGCAGGGAGAGCCAGTCCCTGCTGCTTCATGTAAAAGTGAAACCTGGCAGTGAGAAATGGTTCTCAGTGGTTACTAATGATGTCATAGTCAATGTGGTCTCAGTGTTGATGTAGTGGGAGGAACAGAAATGAAGTTTTGTTTCCTCCAGACAGAGTGCTGCTCCACACATCACCCCAGTACTGCCAGATGGAAAATCTTCTAATTAGCAAACAGAAAAGAAAAAATACTTGCGATATGAGAAGTGATAGCTGACTGCATCTGAAAATTACTATTAATTCCAAGCAGTACACTAGCTCTTTAACATTGAACAGTATATGAGCAGCATTTGTTTTACATAAATGTGTTACCTGAAGTGTTGTGTACTAATGTATTAATTAAGCAATAATGCACAATGAGGTGTGTGTTGTGTTGGGATGACATCACCCCTCAGGTGGTTTGGCATAAGGCCACATGCTCAGTGCATCTATCACCAGAGAAGTGACATTATCCCAAGACACACAGCTTAGAGTGCATTACAGCCTAAATTTATACAGTGGTCATTTGTTAGAAAAAAAGACAAAAGGTCAGAAAAGTCAGTTGAAAATACATTTTTATTTCACTTCTTGTATGGGCAAGTATAGCTATTGGTGAAAAAGTCCACAGTTTCTATTTTGTGCAGGAGGTGTTCATGCTGCTGGTGCTTTCTCTCTCTCTCTCTCTTCTCTCTCTCTCTCTCTCTCTCTCTCTCTCTCTCTCTCTCTAGTAGGTGTTTCTGCTGCTGGTGTTCTCTCTCTCTCACTCTCTGCTTCTTTTGCTCTCCCCATCTCTCTCTTTCTCTCTCTCTCTCTCTATCTCTCATTCTCTTACCTATCTGCCCCGGCCCCCACCTCAGGTTTTACTATATGGTTGTCTGGTTGCCTTCCTTCATTTCCTTCATTGCTGAAGGAAGTGACTGCTTTCGGTATGTGTAGCAAGTGGAGCACACCTCTCAATTGTCAACACACGTAAGGTATGTCACTCATTTTACCTCTCAGAACTCCTTTATCCACATGGGGAATGTGATATTCCACATATTCCCACTGAGACTTCAAAGCACAAATTCATAGTAATCAATTATGCTCAGTTAAACAAACATTATGAACATTAGTGTGCTGACAGCCATCGTGTTCTGAGCTTGTAGTGCCATGTTTGATGATATGTCACACATTTTGCTTATTTGTCACACATCTTATCACACATTCTATTTTTACAGGGGTAGTGTTGGTTGTTTCTTAAGAGATAAGAATGTTATCTCGTGCTGGTTTGGGTAAGAGGACAATAAAATAAAGCTGAGTGGTTCTGTCACCCCAAACCAGTATGAGATTTATTTATTTATGTATTTAGTTTTTGTTGACCAAGTAAGTGCACTAGACAAATTCTGCCTATTTTCAGGCACGACCCGGGGAAGGGGATACAGATGAATGCCAACTGACTTTGAACCAGATTAAGCTGTTGGTGGTATTTTAATGAATTTTAGTGATAACATTCTTATCTCATAAGAAACAACCACCACTACCCCTATAAACATATTATAAAGTAATGGAACCACCCTGGAATTGTGTTACAATTTTATATGTGCATTTTGCAGTTATGGTGCTTTCCGCGGCTTTAGCTGTTTCCCCTCAGGTTTTAAGTATGCATTAGTGTGTTCTGTGTGGCGTGGGAGATGTGCGTCATGCATTCAAATGGTTAGCTGTCGTGTACTTTTTCACCCAATAGACTGACACTTTGTTGACTGATGCAGAACTCCCTGCTTTTCGTTTTACTGCTATATTCTGGTTTCAGTTACTTTTACTGTTATGACTAACAGGAAGGTTTGATCCCAAATGTGTACTTGTTTTATATGTGGTAACAGAAAAAAAAAGATACTAATACTAGCTGATTTAACATGATTATATTCACTATTTTTTATGTGCGTGGACTTTATTAACGCTTTTTCCTTGCTATACTGGACTTTTGTTGTGTACCATTCTGTTCACAGTCCTTAACTCATACAGTGGAATTTTGATCTACTGAAGTGCTGCAACTTCTTGTTGACAGTGACAATCACTGTTTGAGGAGAATTTCTGTGGAACAAATCAACTGTGCTTTGGTGTGCAAGGCGCCTACTGTATGATGGATAAGAGGAATAGTGGATGGCGCCTCCTGATTGGTAGAAGCAGTTTCACTGCTTTATAATCTGGTGAAGAATGGTTGAGAGGTATGATGTGGAGTGTGAGGTCTTCAGAAAGGACTGCAGCGAAGCCAATCACACTGGCAGATTTCAGTTTTGTGAGTTGGAGTACCAGGAGAACACACGGGACAAGTGGGAGAGACTGTTGTGGAAGTTCATCTGTTGGTTTTCACTTACAGTAGATCTTTTTTTTTTATTTAAAATAAAGAAAAAGAAAAATGATTTCACTTAGGGTGTTCACCAGTGAGTGGGGACTGTGAGTACAGAGGGGGACTGCTGTGAAGCTGATCACACTGAACTTGGACATTTGTTGTGGAGTGATTCTTTTTTTTTAACTTGTCATTCAGTTATGTGTGAGCTGAAACCTCATCTGAGGTGCTGAGTTGAGATAACATCACTAGTAAAGTTATTGGCTGGCCAATCAACTTTCAGGATTTTTTCTTGCCATTGTATAATACAACTTAATTGCATGGTAGAAGTTCAAAATTGTAAGCACACATGGAAACATTAAACCTACTTGGGTAACATTAATGCTTTACTTAATTATATTATAGTACAATAAAAATGATACTCACATCATCTTAAGTGTTGCTGTAGTGGATGCAGCACACTGAAATAAAAGACCCCAGTATATGCCAGATACTGTGATATACTGTGCACATGCCTTGGGCAGTTAAATGCCTTTGGCTTTCCTTCAACTTTACAATGTTCCTTTAGGCATGCATGTATTATAGAATGACCATATATCTTGTTTTATTAATCATATTCTTAACAAGAATCATGGAATATTAAAAACCAACCTTTATTAAATGGGCATGGGGTGGAGTCAGTTAAGGGGTGGTGTCCTGGACTTAAGGAGAAGGCAGTGGCCTGGACTCGGGGTGGGATTGCTGCTTTGGTAGAGCTCATGTTGAAGAGGGTGACTCTGGCACTGGCTGTTTATTTATTTATTGAGACTATCGGATTACAACCTTTGAGTCAGGGACTCATTTCTAAAGGCTCTATGTCAAGGTACAATACATAACAATAAGCAGTCATAATACAATACTACAGTGAGGGTAGGGAAGGTGATAACAACAGGGTATGGGCAATATATATCAAGTATGCAGTATTACAGTGGGAGAAGGAGACAAGAGAACAACAGGATATGAGCAGTGCTGTTAGTCCTATACAGTAGGGTAGCTATACAAGTCCTGATGGGAGCTTGTGAATGTCAGCGAACAGTACAATCAATATTAAGGTATGGCCTGTATGCTAACAGGTGGTGCATGCAGTCAGGTTACCAACATTGTCATTAACACACAGTAACAACAGTGTGATAAGTATATCTATTAACCCAGAATCTCGCCATCCCTAGGCAGATTCCTTTACTTATTAGGAACAATGGCAGTGATGGGTGGAGATTATATGGTTTTTGAGGGTTGGTTTGAAAGATCCTAGTCTGGAGATAGAGGTGATGGCCCAGAGGAGCTCATTGTACCAGGATGGTGCTCTGCAGGAAAAAAAATGTTGTGCAAGGGTGGTTGTGACCCTGGAAACAGCCCGTGTTAATTTATCTGCCATGCGGGTGTTTGCTGAGGTATGTGTAGCACAGAGGGAGGCTGAGACTTCAGTGGGAGTAAGGCCTAGTTGGATTTTCTTAATAAGGAGATATGTTTGATAATGTGCTCTTTCATCTAGGGTGAGGATTTTTGTTAGCTCATACAGGGTACAGCTGTGGGTACACTTATCCATTCCAGCAAGGAGCCTACAGGCTTTATTAATGGCTAGGTGGATTTTATCTAGTGCAGTGCGGTCAGCAGCTGAGTAGATAGCAAGTCCATAGTCTACAAGTTAGAGAACAGAGGAGGTAATGGCAATGTGTGGGTCTGGTGGCTGTAGGCACTCTTTGTGCCGATACAGTAGACTTGTGTGTATATTTATGGCAGAGGAAAAATTACTAATATGTGGGTGGAATGATAGATTAGGATCGAAGGTAATGCCTACATATTTATATATGTGGACCTGTTCCAGTGGGAGGAGGGTTCTGGAAAAGATTGTTAGCTGGGCATTGTAGTCCTTTCTCTGGCGATGGGAAAAGAGCATTGATTTAGTCTTTTTTTATGTTGACCATGAGTCTGTGGTCAGTGAACCAGTTTTCTACGTGGTTGAAGGCAAGTTGTAGGGAGGATTGAAGGATTGTGGAATCCGAGTGGGAGGCATACATTACTGCATCATCTGCATAGGGCAGAAGGTTACATGGACAGGATTTAGGCAGGGTATTCAGGAAGATGCTGAATAACAATGGGCTAAGGATGGAGTCCTGGGGGACTCCTGAGTGGACTGGTACAGTGGGTGAGAGGGTGCTGTTTATCTTCACACATTGGGACCTATCTGTGAGGTAGCTTGTGAACCAAGCGATGGGTCCAGGGGACAGGCCGGTGCGGTGAAGAGTATTTAGGAGCAGGGTGTGGGAGACTGTGTCGAACGCTTTTGACAGGTCTACAAATATGGCTCCCGCTAGCAGCTTCTTATCTAGGGCATTGTGCAGTGAGTTGTAGAACTCTATGAGGGCTGTAGTTGTGCTGTGACCAGCTCTAAAACCACGCTGTTCCTTACATAGGATGCCATGCACAAGCAGGTAGTCTGTGAGTTGTGTGGCAACAATTTTTTCCAGGGCTTTCAAGAGGGGAGGAAGTATGGAGATGGGCCTGTAATTATTGGGTAATGCTAGGTCTCCACTCTTTAGAATTGGTGTAATGGTGGATACCTTCCAGTTGGCTGGGAACTGCCCTAGGCATAAGGAGAGATTAAGGAGATCAGTCAGAAGGGGGGGCACTGAGTCCAGTACCAAATTAAGGATTTTCATGTCAAAGGAATCTTTGCAGTAGTTTGAGCCCCCTAGGGCTTTTTTAAGGTAAGAAATTGCTTCACTCATAGTAATAACCCTGAGGTAGAAGGAGGGGGTAGGTATTGCTGGGTTCTGGGGTCATAGGTGTGGGGTCAAAGAAGTTGTTAAGGAGAACAGTGCCTAGGTCAGAAAATGCTGCATTTAGGCTGCTGGTGATTGTGAGTGGGTCCGAGGTAATATTATTGTTGAAAGTTAGCTGGGTGAGGGGAGGCATCCTTGCTTTTCCGTTCAGTTCCTTTAGGTTGTCCCAAAACAACCTAGTATTCCCCCAGGATGAGGCCAGGGTGGACTTGTAGTAGCTAGATTTGGCCATTGTAATAGCCCAGATACATTTGTTGTGAGCCATTTTATAGGCTATCCTGCCTGCCTGCACACCAGAGGCAACTGCTTTGTACCAGAGATCATCACGGTTCTTTAGTTGCTGGATTAGTGCTGGTGTGACCCAGGGGGCATTTTGTTTTTTGGTTTGAACCTTTGTGAGTGGGGCAAATGTATCACAAGCATTGTTGAATGTGTGGGTGAAGTATTCAAGGGCTACATCTATGGAAGTGGTGTGTCTGATGGGGGACCAATCACACTGGGCCAGATATCACCTTAGTTAATGAGGCCACCAGGTTGAAAACAGTGTCAGGTAAAACTTCTTAGTTGGAGTAGTTGCCGTTGGCATGACCAGGTGAAGAGGATCGGGGAGTGATCGCTTAATGAGTCTGGGAGTACAGTTAGGCTTCAGATTCTGTTAGGTCGATTGGTGAGTAAGAGGTCGATTAGGGTGCCAGAACCATTTCTGGGATTAACCCTGGTTGGCTGGTTAACTAATTGGGTTAGGTCTAGTGCTGAGAGGGTGTTTTTTATCAAGGAGGCTGAGGTTGATAATCAGTTCACATTAAAATCCCCCAAGATAATGTGTTCTGTTTTGGGTGGGAAGCTGGAGATATAGTCGGCCAGAGATTGCACAGCTGAGGCTTAGTTAAGTGGTGGGATGTACACCACTGTAATGGTTACAGGGGCTCTGATATGGTCAGGTGTGAGTTTTAGTGTCATAGCCTGGGCCCCGTGGTTCAGGGAAGGTGTTGGTAGGCTTTGGCATAACAGCGAGTCTTGGACATAGAAAGCACACCCCCTCCATGTTTACCAAGTTTGTCGGCTCTATAAGGGGTGAGGCAAGGAAGTGTGATGGCGAAGTCCGGGACATTCTTTGACAGCAGGTCTCAGTAAGGGATAGCACATCTAGCCGATGCAGCTGCATCCAGCATTGTAGCTGTGCTATTTTTTGGGGTAAGCTGCAGATATTCATCACAGCTATACTTAGCCCATGGTGTGAGGTGCCAGGATTGGCTGAGAGGGGGCCTGGATTATGGTGAACATTGCCTGACATAAGGAGTAGTAGGGTGAAGATTCTGAGTATGGCCAGTAGTCTCTGTTTGCAGATGTTGGCATGATGTTTTTTAGTTGAGATGCTGCCTGTACGAGGGATGGCCAGAGAGATGAGGGTAGGGTAGGAGAGGAATGCAATGGGATATGGGACTTGGTATTGAGAGGAGATAGGTGGGCAATGATAAGGGGGGGGTGCAGTGGAGTTACAGTGACAGGTTGAGTAGGTGGGAGCTGGTGTTGTGTCAGAGGGGTGCCAGGGGGGTGAGTCACAGATGAGGGACTGGGGCATCCCTGGAGGAGGAGGATGACAGAGGTGAGGAAAAGGGTAAGCATTCTAGTGTTGGTGCGCTGCTGCCAGGGGAGATGCCAGGATTTGAGGGGCAGCAGGGAAACTGTCTCTGGTAGTATGGGAGGGAGATTATTATGGAAGAGTATGAAGGAGAGAGAGAAGGAACAGAGGCCAAAGGACATAATATACAAGTTTACAGTAAGGGAAATCAATGGTTGGGAATGTAGGACAATGCTACCTCAAGTGGTGAGGTGGTATAGGCTGCTAATGGTAAAGTGGGCTGATTGGTTCAGACTCAGTCTCAGCCCTATTGGTTCTTTTTGCAGTGCCTCGACCCTATATAAGGGTGTGTCAACCAAGGGTGGTGGTGGGGAAGGTGGGGAGCCAACACAGAGTGTTGGCGGGGCAAACACCAGTCAAAAACTGCGCCACAGTCCTGTGGCTTAGTGTGCTCGCTCTCCATGTTATGTACCTGCTGTTGGTCTCGGGGGAGTGGGGGAGGGCATCTACGATCTGGCCCTCACGACCCTCGCAAGGATCCTGATGTGTGGTCTGTGGAAAAGCAGGTAAGATAGATCAATATATACAGTGCTGCAGGGGAAGGAGTTCAGCATAAATTGCAAGCTACTTTAAGTCTGTGAAAGCTACTTTAACTAAGTCTGTGAAATCAGAAATTCGTTGTATTTTTTTTTTTTCAGTTAAAGCTATCGGGATATCTTTTAAAACAATTCCTTTTAAGGCACTAAAACACAATTCCTTTAAGGCACAAGTAAGATAAAACATTCCCTTTAAAAGGCCCTTAAGGTACAGTTTTCACAGGTTAACAGGTAGTGCTAGCAGCGATGAGAAGTACTAGAGAAATGTTCTAGAGCTATGTTAAGTGGTGTTCTTAATATACTTGGGAGGGGTATTCTTGTTTAGTATAGCTTTGGTACAGCTTGTGTTGAGGGGGCTACTCTGTTTGGGAGTGCCTATATTAAGTGAAGTTGTTAATATACTTGGACAGGGTATTCTTTTTTAGTACAGCTTCGGTACAGCATGAGTTGAGGGGGCTACTCAGTTTGGTACTGCCTATGGTAAGTGGAGTTCTTAACATACTTGGGAGGGGTATTCTTGTTTAGGTAGCTGGCACAGTGGGCATTGGTGGGGGGCCCAGAGTGCTCTGGCATGACTTGGGCATTTACTAGGGATCAGGATGAGGCAACCAAAAGAGAGTGAAAGGTGATATGGGGGGACTGGTAGTGGGCAAGATCCACAGTTCATGAGGGCCGGCATTTTCTGGAGAGTGGTAGGGTGCATAGGGTGTGGGTCAGCCATAGTTTTAGCCTTGACATGGAGGATGGGGGGTTGCATGGTGTGCCAATGATTGGCACATCTCAAGGGGGAGGTCAAGTGGTTAAGGTGGACATTGGGGATGGCGAGGGGTGAAATGGATGATGGCCCTACTGTGGGGGGGAGGCCGGAGGGAGGGAAAACTGGGAATAAATGGTGTAGGTGGAGCAGATTCAGGGGTGGTGACAAATGGGGAAGAAACTGCCTGGAGAGAAATAGTATGGGCATAAGGGATGGCACTACCAATGGTGGAGTAGTGGAGTGGACCCCACAGGATGGAGGGGAACACCAGTGGGTATGGGGAAGCAAATGAAAGACCAGGAGACCAATAAGGTGGTTGGGGGACCAGAACAGAGGTATAGGAAAAGGGAGACTGATGGGGGGGGAGACCGACCAGTGAGATTAGGACATTGGGTGTGGAGCATGACAATAGATTTGTGCCCCTGGTACAGTCAGATGAGGAGGAGGAGGTGTTTTCCAGAATGAAGGAGGCTCCAGAGGGGGCAGGTAAACTGGAAGTGGCAGGAACCTCAGCAGATAAGATTGGCGGAGATATTCCCATGCAAGGGGACTCAGTGGGGGTATTTGGGGAAAGGGGATACGAAAACACCAGAAGGTGGGGGAGGTTGGGAGTCAGTACTCTGGGGTGAGGAGGAGTCACGGATGGAAAAATAGGAGGAGCTTCAAGGGGTGGGCCAGGGAAGGATGAGGGGAGATCAAGAGGGGATGGAGTCAGGGTAATACTGGGGAGAGAGAGGGGAATGGGTATGGAGAGGGGGGCTAGTGCAGGCTCCAGGGGGCAGGGGGGGCCCTTGTCACAGGGAGTAGTATGTAGAAACATAACATAGAAACGTAGAATTTGATGGCAGATAAGGACCACTTGGCCACCCAGTCTGCCCATTTCCCTACCTGATGCATAAGCTGCAGATTCTAGTTAACTAACAGCTTACTTCCTCCTACCCCCCACTAGAATTGCCTTATGTCTGTCCCATTCATTCTTCAATTCTCCCACTGTTCTTGACTCCACAACCTCCTCAAGAAGGCTGTTAAATGCATCCACAACCCTCTCTGTGAAAAAATACTTTCTAATATTACCTCTGAGCCATCCCCCCTTCTATCTTCAAATTGTGCCCCCTTGTTCTTGCCCATCTCTTTTTCCTGAAAGATACTGTCCTACTAACAAAGTACCCTCTTGTACTTTGTTAATTCCCTTGAGATACTTGAAAGTTTCTATCATGTCCCCCCCCCTTTCCTCAAGGGTATACATATTAAGCTGCTTTAGTCTCTCCTAGTAAGATTTCTGGTGCAGACCATGCACCATTTTGGTTGCCCTCCTCTGGACAGCCTCCACTCTGTCTATGTCTTTGCAGAGATGGGGTCTCTAGAACTGCACAGAGTACTCCAGATGGGGTCTCAGCAACTCTCTGTACAGAGGGATAAGAACTTCCTGTTTTCTACTATTGATGCCTCTCCCTAAGCATCCCAGTATCCCCCCAGCCTTCCTTACTGCCTTCTCGCTTTGATTGCCCAACTTTAGGTCATCTGATATAATTACCCCAGGTCCCTTTTCATTTTTACTGTTGTCAGTATCTCACCCCCCATTGTGTACTCCTTCCCTGGGTTTTTGTTTCCCAGGTGCATTACCTTGCACTTCTTTGCACTGAATCTAAGCTGCCATACATCTGACCATTCCTCCAACCTTACCAAGTCCCTTCTCATCCTTTCCACTCCAACTTGTGTATCAACCCTGTTGCAGATCTTTGTGTCATCTGCAAAGAGACATACTTTTCCTTCCAGTTCCTCTGCAATGTCACTTATAAAGACATTAAAAAGGACTGGTACCAGTACTGAACCCTGTGGTACCCTGATAGTAACCCTGCTTTCTTCACTGTGGACTTAATTTACTACTACTCTTTGCATCCTGTTGTCTAGCCAATTTTTTATCCTTTTTATCCAGGCTACCACCTTGGGACCCACTCCAAGGCTGGCTAACTTGAGTATTAATCTTTTGTGTGGGACTGTATCAAATGCCTTGCTAAAATCTAGGTAGGCCATGTCCACAGCCCCTTTCTGGTCTACTACTTTGGTCACCCAGTCAAAGAAATCTATTAGATTCATCTGACATGACCTTTCCATCGTGAATCCATGCTGCCTTGGGTCTTGTGCCCCACTGGCCTCTATGTACTCAACAATTCTTTCCTTCAGAAGTGATTCCACCAGTTTCCCTACCACTGAGGCCAAACTAACTGGTCAGTAGTTTCCTGCCTCAGTCCTGCTCCCACTTTTGTGAAGAGGAATCACATCCACCCTCCTCCAGTCCTCAGGTACGACCTCATCCTCCCATGATTTGTTAAAGAGAGTAGTCAGCCGTGTCACTAGTTCTACCCTTTACCTTTTAGAATTTTGGGTGAATCCCATCAGGCCCCATTGCTTTGTCCACCTTCAATTTTATTAGTTCTTTCAGAACCCTTTCTTCTGTAAATGGACTGGTATCGACTTCCGCCTTCAGAGTGTTTCTCTTGTTTGGTTTAGGTACCTCCCCCTCCTCCTCTTCCTTTGTGAATACTGAGCAGAAATATTCGTTCAGTATCCCTGCTTTTTCACTGTCACCCTCTACCCACATTCCCTTCCCTTTATTAAGTCTCTGTATCCCTCCTTTGGTCTTTCTTCACTCCCTAATGTACCTATAAAAGGTTTTATCCCCCTTCTTAGCAGAGTTGGCTATCCTTTACTCAGTTTGTGCCTTTGTTATTCTGACTGCCTTCCCTGCCTCCTTCTGCTTTAACTGATAAAGTTCTTTGTCCTGCTCCTTCTATGTTTCCTTATATTTCCTGAATGCTTTCCTTTTCTCCTTAACCTTCCCTTCCACCGCTGTTAAGAACCATAGTGTTTTTTTCCTTTGTTTTGTGTTGTTTTATTGATTTGCTTCACACAAAGGCTTGTTGTCTCTGTGATGGCTGTTTTGATTATTCCCCATTGTTCCTCCACCCCTCCTTCTTGCCTGTTTGCTAGTGCTTTTCTGAGGCACTCTCTCCTTTTCCCAAAGTCAGCCCTCCTAAAGTCCAATACTCTTGTTTTTGTTTGGCTTGACTCTATGGCTGTGTTTATTGTGAACCACACTGTTTGGTGGTCACTTTTTCCCAGATGGCTACCCACTTCTAAATCTGAGATCCTTTCTCCTTCCCATTTGAGAGCACCAGGTCTAAGATTGCTCCCTCCTGGAGTTGGGCCTGGGAGCCACAGGGGGAGGGGGAGAGGCTGGGGGGGCCAGGTCCGTGAGAAGAAAGAGCTGTGGGGGGTGACAGGATGGAAATAGGCATGCAGGTGAGGGGGAAGATGGGAAAGCTGGTGGGGTGTGGGGAGATGGGGGGAGCAGCCAGGATATGGTACCTAGGGAAAAGGAGGCAGTAAGAGTCTTCCTCTTGGGAGATTTCATGGTTAGGAGGATCAGGTGGGGAGGGCAAGGGTGAGGAGATGACCAGTAGTGTTATGCACAAGAGTGTATCAGGCATGACAGTGAACAAGGCCAAGCATCTGGTCTATGCTCTGGCAAAAGACTGTAGAGGGACCCCATATATAAAAATCCTGGGCACAACATTCTCCTGGACCTAATCTTTACCAACAGGCCCCATAAAATTGCTTATACCGGGGTATTTCATAAGGACATTAGTGACCACAGGGCCATTGCCGGCTTGAGGCACTCCCCAAAAACAACCAGCCCACCTAATTTTACCTACAAAAGGAATTTGCACAAATTTAATATCTCTGCATTCCTGTCTGATCTGAATGGGATCAGATGGCAATATTTTTACCTGGCTCCAAAAATCGATGAGGCATATACCCACTTCCTCAGCCTTGAATTGGAGGTTCACAAACATGCCCCAATGATGAAACTAAGGGCTAGGAAAAAAGCCTGTCCTTGGTTCTCCAGCTAGTTGAAATCCATCTTACATCACAGAGATCACTTATGGAAAAAAGCCCGCAGACATAATCTGAAGCAGACTGGGCTGCCTTCAGAGCAGTAAGAAACCAATGCACCAGACTCATTTGGGTAGGAAAGGCCAAGTACTACCAGTCTGCATTGGAGTCATCCAGAAACAATGCTGCTAAATTCTGGAATATTATTAGAGGAAATCAAAGGGCATACTTCACCTTCATCTCTCCCAACTAAAATAGTCTTAGGGGACATTACCTACACAAATAGTGATGATATTCTGGACCAGTTAAATAATCATTTTGCCACAGCCGGCCTAGCTTTTAACTCTTCTCCCATCAGTAAGCTATTAACCCAGCCACTTGCTTGCACCCTTTCACCACCTTCAGTGGGGGAATTCAAGAATGCATGGTTGGAGAAGATGACACCATGCTGGGCTGCCGTCTGCTTGGGCTTTAATGCCTGAGCCGAAAACTGAGTGGAAATGCTGCCAAGAGTATCTTTCTGTTAGCGTTTGGGATTTTGATTGGAGAACAGCTTAATTCAGGAAAGAGGTCTGATTTTTTTGGCTTCGTGAAGGTTTTTAGTTTAGGATTTAGAGTAGAGCGATTAGTGTAAGCAGGGTCCATATAGTGAGGTAGACTAGATGTTTTTAGGCCATTATTTTTAGTTAGGGAAAAAGCGCTGTGTAAAACGTGTGCTGCACTTTTGTTACAGCTGGCAGCTCTACTGTTCAGGAGGAGTGTATCAGAGTTTTGGTTACTCACTCATGGCAAGAGAAGCGGGTGTTGCTGGGTGCCGATGGAGGACTGGACTATTGATTCTGTGGATTACTGGTGACTGGCATGCTGGATCTTTAGCAGTTCCCCCTGCATCAATGGAACTGTTTTTTGTTGCTGGTGGCCACCTTGGGGGTCTTAGGGGGATCTGCAGTGCTGGGCAGTGTTTGAGTGGCATGGATAACTGATGAGGCAGGAGGTGGGAGCTCTGCTGCCTCCCGGGAGAACCCTGCCTGTCTCCTGCTGCTCATAAGGAACTGGTGTTTCAGATCCTGGGCCTGAGTCATCAGGTGCCCCCCCCTTTGTGTGCTTACCTGATTGGGGGTGTTCCAAGTGTTTTGGGGGACTCTTCTGGTCGATGGTGGACCATTTGCCTTGTGCTTCTGGTTGAACTGGACAAAGTGAAGAGCCCAGTCAGGGGAAGAAGAAGACTGTTGGAGAGTGTTCATCTTTTGACCTTCCTGCTCGTGGGGTGAGTGACTATTTTTAACAAGCTTGAGATTCAAAGCCTGCTCTGGTGAGAAGAAAGCGGTTTCGAGAGATTCTGCAAGAGGCTTTTGGGACAGAACTTGCCTGCTATCAGACATGCAAATGACTTAGATCTGGGAACTTTAGTGGTGAGAGTACCAATGTTCCCCTTGCTCTATAGTTGCTGTGAGCCTGCTGGCTGGATCTTTGAACTAGGCAGCTCTGTCTCCTTTTGTTGGGACATTTCATGTTTCTGTCCTAGTTATCTGAGTTGCTGAAGCACACTATTTACCTGTGATTTCCCCATTTGGAGTTATTTTAATTTTCTTGTTTGGTAAGGGTGATTGGGTGGGGGGAAGTCAGTGGTGTGCGTGATATAGGGTTTGATTGTATTAGTGTAGTGTAGCTGGGAATATGTGCTGGGAAGGTGCAGGGATAGTCAGGCAATATTCCCCCTCCAGGCTCAGGAACCTCCACCCTTTTGTCTGTCCTTCGCTGTCCCTGGAGGTATATAGGTGATGTAGGGCTCTGGGGATAGTGAGGAGGAGGAGGAGGGTGGGGGCTGGGACTAGGTGGAGAATGGAAAGGAGTGGATAAATTGGGGTGGTGGGAACAAAGAGACACCCTGGGGTGAAATGGGCTCAGGAAAGGGGTTCTCCCTGCCTGATCCCCATACCCAAGGGCTCTGCTATAGGCAGGCAAGTAACACGGTCTTCCTTGGTCACTCATCCTACTTGGCCAGTGTTATGAAATGCCAGGTCTATTAAGAACAAGACTGCTCTATTAGCAGATCTTGTTGGATCATCTGACCTGGCTTGCATCACCAAGACCTGGCTGGATGAAAATGCTGGCCCAGTCTTGGCTTCAGCAGTTCGGTTCAGGTACTCGGTGATACACTACCGTAGGAAGGATCATAGAGGCGAGGGTGTAGCCATCTGATTTAGATCGGAACTGAACCTGGTGGAGGTTCCAGTGGGGACCACCAACTCCTTTGATTATATCCTGGGTGAGGGTGTAGGGTTCAGGTTTCTTCTCATCTACCATCAACCAGGAGATGGGAAAGTTTTCCTGCAGGAAGTCGCAGAGTTCATTGTCGACCTGTCATTGGATTCCCACAGATGGCTGATCCTGGGGGATTTCAATGCCTGGGTTGACGATGAGCTTTTGCAGTTTGGTCAAGACTTCCTCCAGTTAATGAGTTTGCTGGGCCTTACACAGGTTATTACCTCCCCAACCCATTTTGGAGGACACTCATTGGACTTGGTGTTCCTCCTGGTGATGGAGATATCTGATTTGGTTGTGAAGCCAGTTGGGTCATCTGACCATCACACCATCGGGTTCAGATTCATGGCTCCCCTGAGTAGGCCTGCCCCTATGTAGATGGTCTGGTACCATCCTTTAAAGGGTGTGACCCCAGATGGTCTAATGAGGGTACTGGACCTATTGGGGTACCAAGTAAATTCATTGATCCAGGGGATCTAGCACTTGCCTATAACAAGGAGGTGGTGGTGGTGGCCCTGGATTCCATAGCACCTGTTCATGTTTTCCCCCTTACCCTCTGCCCAAGGTCTCCATGGTTTGATGAGACCTTGAAGGAGGTGATGAGAATGGGGCCACTGCCCAAGGTCTCAGTGGTTTGATGATACCTTGAAGGAGCTGAGGAGAATGAGGCAAAGGCTCGAGTGGAGCTGGTGATAACTGGCCTGGATGGTGACAAACTTAGATTGATGGACTATTACATAGTCTATCAATCAGCAAATACCCATAAGAAGGCAGAATTCCTGTCCAGGGAGATTGCTGCTGCACAGAACTGACCAGCTCAGCTCTTCTGGACTTTGGACAGATTGTGCAATCCAACCTGTCTCCATTCTGGAGGAGCTTTGTCACAGGAACGGTGTGATGAGTTTGCATGATTTTTTGCAGATAAAGTTGCCACAATCAGGTCCGATATTTGCCCGGCTCACTCTAGTGGAAGTTGCAATGGTTGGCAGGAGATATCGGGCCTTCAGATTACCTGGTCTGACTTTAGCCAGCCGGCAATCACTGACATAGTGATGATCATTCAGACTTTGCGACCAACCAGTTGTGGTTTGGACCCAGGCCCTACACGCCTCCTGGTAGGATGCGTTGAGGAGATCTGCCCAGTCCTAGCCAAGATAGTCTGGAGGTCATTGGAGAGGGGGATCTTTCCAGATCCCCTGAAGGAGGTGATCATTCAGCCTCTCCTTAAAAAGCCCTCTCTTGACCCACAACTGCTTGGCAAACTACAGACCTGTCTCTAACCTACCCTTTCTGGGTAAGGTTTTTGAGAAGGTGATTGCATTGCAGCTGGATGATCATTTGACCAGCCACAATGTCTATGATTCTCTCCAGTCGGGATTTAGGAAGTGACATAGTACTGAGACAGCCCTTGTCCAGGTGCTAAATGATCTCCTAATAGCGAGAGATTGGAAGACGCATTCCTTCTTAGTCCTCCTTGATCTTGCTGCAGTGTTTGACACTGTGGACCATGTGATATTGTTGGAGTGCCTGCGGCTTGTCTGTGGACTGTCTGGTACAGTCCTCAGATAGTTTCAATCTTTCCTCGAGGGCAGGACTCAGAGAGTGCTGTCTGGAATTTATTCCTGGGACCCTCTTCCCCTATCCTGCGGGGTACCTCAGGGCTCCATCTTATCACCCATGTTGTTTGCAGTGTACATGCTGCTGCTGTTAGGAGAGATTATAGGTGGTATGGTCTGAGTTTTCATTGCTATGCAGATGATACTCAGCTATACATGTCCTTTGCACCTGGTGAGGATGTGTTCCTCTCGGTATTGAACAACTGTCTCACAATGATCCAGGACTGGATGAGTGCAAGTTGGCTGCGGTTGAATCTGGCTAAAACTGAGGTGCTGGTTGTGGACCTTGATCGTCAGGAGGTGGGTTTGTCAGCAGGATCACCCTCAAGATTAGGTCTTGGGAGTGTGACGCAGACTACCACAGACCAGGTGCAGAACTTGGGCGTTATTGTAGACGACATTGTGACCCTTAAATCACAGATGTCAGCTGTCATCAAGACCTCTTTTTACCATCTGAGGAATATCGCCTGGGTGAAACACCTGGTTCCACCTAAAGATCTTCCAACATTGGTCCACGCCTTCATTACCTCTTGTCTAGACTATTGCAATGCCCTGTATCTAGCTCTACCGGGGGTTGATATCCGCCACCTTCAGCTAGTGCAGAATGTGGCAGCCAGGCTGTTGTCTGGTACATCTAGAGCCAGCCACATAATGCCTGTGATCTGTGGACTGCTCTGGCTTCCAGTGCGGTGGAGGATCACCTTCAAGGTTGGTTTGCTGACCTATAAAGCCCTACATGACCAGGAACCTAGTTACTTGCAAGATTTCCTTCACCTTTTCCATCCCCTCTGCTCTCTCTGATCCACCGATGAGAGATTGCTAGAGATTCCCAGGGTCCATTTAAAGACATCTGGGACCCAGTCCTTCAGCTTTGTGGCCCGACCTTGTGGAATTCTCTACCTCATCAGATATGAGATTGCCTGACCATGCAGGAGTTTAAAAACACACTTAAAACTTATTTATTTGAATCAGCATATGGTGGTTTTAAATGATAGTATTTTAACTGTGAATTTTAAATATAGGATTTTATTGATAAATTTGAAATAATTTATTGTATTGGTTGTGTTATGTACAAGCGCCATGGTTGTAGAAAAGCACTTTTTATAAATAAACTATGATCTGATTTGATTTGATTCCCCCAAAACTAGACCTGGCTCTTCACAATTTAGTTTCAACTCTGTCTTGCTCAAGCAAGTCGAGGATCTCTTGCTCACTCTTGACCCTAAAAAAGGTACAGGAGCTGATCTGCTTGAACCTTACTTTCTAAAGATACAGTAGGATACTACACCCTGGCCTCGCCTATCACCCACTTGTTCAGTCTGTCACTTTACCAAGGTATTATCCCTCCCATTTAGAAAGGTGCCCATGTCATCCCTTTGTTCAAATCTGGTGACCAGTGCGACCTTAATAACTACCAGCCTATTTTGCTTTTGCCCATTCTATCTAAGCTTCTTGAAAAGCTGGTCAATGCCCAACTCAGAGACCCCCTTGAAGCAGAAAATCTACTAAACTCCCTGCAATCTGGGTTTTGCCCCAAACATAGTAAGGTATCTGCTCTAGCAAAAGTTACAGATGACTGGTTATTCTCCCTTGATGCTAAGCACCATGTTTATGCCCTTTTTTTAGATTTAAATGAGGTGTTCAACACCGTTGACCACCAATTACTATTGAACACCTTAAATAATTTCAGTCTAGATGACACCTCTCTAAATTGGTTCTCCTGTTAACTCACCAACAGGTGACAACAGGTTAAAGCCAATGGCACCCTCTCCCTTTTAAAACCTATCCTGAGAGGAGTTCCACAGGGATCCATCTGAGGTCCATTACTATTTGCTGTTTACATTAATAATATTAACAACAATGTCAACACAGCAAACATCCACCTATTTGCTGATGATACTGTGTTATATGTTGCCAGGCCTAGTCTCCAACTCTCCTGCCTTGAGTTACAACATGACTTTGACCTACTTCAGCACAACTTAATAAATCTCAAAGTACTCCTCAATGCTAAAAAGACAAAAATAATACACCTGTTCCCTAATACCAAAGATGTTCCCACCAGCTCCTTGAAAGCAAATTTTGAGATTAAGACCATCCTGGGAGAAGTACTGGAACCAGTTGAGAAATTTAAATATCTCAGCTTCTGGTTGGATAGAAAACTATCCTTTGTAACGCATATGAAGGAAATGGCCAACAAACCTCACCAAAGGCTTGGTTTCTTCTATCGCATAAAGCACTTGCTTACCCAGGATGCCAGACTAAGGCTGGTCCAAACAACCTTTCTCCCATTAATTGACTATGCAGACTTTCTCTACTTCCATAGTCCTAAATCAGCCCTAATTACCCTTGACACACTCTAACACAGCGCCTTAAGATTCATTAAAAATGTTCCTTTCAACACCCACCATTGCTCCCTTTATCTGCAGGTTCTAGATCTACATCTAGATCTAGTAGCGACACCCTGGACCTTAAGCTTCTGTTGCTCACCCCCGATGAGGTATTTCATCCATTAACAAAAACCCTAAACCTCTCTCTCAGCTGTGCAAAATTCCCAGACTTATGGAAAACAGCCACCATGACACCTGTCCATAAAAGTGGGGATTAGATGAATCACTCATATTATCGCCCTATCTCCATACTGCCCCCACTCTCTAAGGCACTCGAGCACATCGTAGCTGATCAACTTACCGACCACTTGGATAAATACAATATATCTTGTCCACAACAACACGGTTTCTGGAAAGGTCACAGCACCACCACAGCCCTTCCTGAGTTCACTGGAGCTTTGCACAAATCCCTTGACAACAGCCTTCTCACTTGGGCTGTTTTCATTGACCTCTCCAATGCCTTTGATACAGTACACCATGGACTACTAATTGACCAACTACTGAATGCCGGGCTATCACCTGCCTCTTCTCTCTGGTTTAAAAGCTACTCAGAAAACCGGTAGCAGAGAGTAAAAATTGCTGACACACTTTCTGACACCCTGCCTGTTCGCTCGGGTGCCCCACAGGGATCCATACTGGTCCCCCACCTTTTTAGCCTTTTCTTAATCTCCCTCCCTTATCAATGCTCTGAGTAAATCACACTGTATGCCAATGATGCTGTTGTATTCTCCACTCACTAAGATCCTGCAACTCTTCAACACAACTTTCAACTTGGTTTCAGTTCTGTAGAGACATGGTTTCTTAATTATAAACTGGTCCTCAATGACAAGAAAACCAAATTATGCTCTTCTGCAGCCTCATAACCCACACAAGCTACACCACTTGGCTATTCCACCACCCAGGGAACACTGTAAATCAGGTGGGGTCCTTCAAATACTTAGGATACAGCTTGACCCTAATCTCTCCTATGGACCTCATGTAGATAATGTAGCTAGAGCTGCCAATACATGGCTTGGTCTCCCCACAAACACAGACAACACCTCATGCCAGAAGCTTTGAAGGTTGCAGTCCTAAGCTCTGTGATCTCTGTAATAGACTATGGTCTCATCATTTATGGCTTCGCCACAACCACAACCCTTAGACGCCTCTCAACTGCCTTAAATAAAGCATGTCGGCTCATCACTGGTGCTCACCGTCTCACCCACACATGTGACCTGTACACCCAGACCGGCTTTCTCCAACTATCAAACCGCATAAAGTTTCTCACCCATTCCATGGTGAAAAAAATCTACCTTGGCCTTGCACCTTCTGTGGTCTCAACTCTGTTACAACACTGAACCAACAAACGGTGCCTTCAGAGATCCACACTTCAGCTACTGAAAGTCCCCCACTGTTACACTTTACAGGGACAAAGCTCTTTTGCTTATCGAGCACCACTCTGGTTCAATGGCTTCAGCCCCACAATCTTCTCTGCCCCGACAATTGGTATGTTTAAAACTAGGCTCCAGGACTATCTCACTACCTACAGCTCCTGTGACTGCCCAACTTAACCTTGTTTCTCCACTTCCCTGCCTGCTCTAGTGGCCCCCCCCCTCACTGGGTACTACCCTCACATCTTGGTATACCCAATGCTGCACTTTTCACCCTCTCCCCACCCTACCTACATTCTTTCTCCCCTCCTCCCCCTCCCCTCTTCCCTCTCCCCATGACTCTGGCACTTCTTATCTCTTGTCTGTTTTCTCTGACAAATGCCACTGGCTGCCTTGCTTACAATGCTACCCTTGAATTGTATTAATCTGTAATCTGTTTGCAGTGTCCACATTGTTGTAATGTCTGTCTTGATGTTCCCCATAATTTGTATTTCTCTGACAAGGAACCTTTGTAAAAGAGCTTTGGCTCAAAGGTATTTGTAATCCTAGACTTGATAAATAAATAAAAATAAATAAATAAATAAATAAATAAGGTTGGTTGACCATCCCGTAGTGTCAGGAGGTGCCGCAATGCATCCCTCTGGGTTTACAGAGCTCTAACCCTGAAACTCCCTCCCTACAACTGCTCCACATTTAAACGTGCCTCCAGTGTGTACACTCTCAGGAAGTTCTCATATATAACATTTGATACTCCACAGATTCAAACCCGGTTTGGTTCTTTATCCCTAAGTTATGCCCTGCCAACCTTATGGAACACTATACAAAAAAACCTTAAATTTATCCTTACTGTTGGCTTGTGTACATTCAAGTCCTTGATTGGGCATATGTTGAAGGATGAATGTAACAGCTATGCTTGAACCTGCTTACTGTAATCATGTATATTCTGTCTGACTCCCGGCACTTAATCCTCCCCCTACTCCCCCACTTCCCCTCTGGCCTAGTTTGCTTCCAACCCCTCTATTCCCCTCATCCAGTACTAGTACTAAGCACTTGTATATCATCCAACCCCCCATGTCTACCCCCTTTGATGCTTCTTAGTTTTCTGCATTCTTCATCCCCTTCCTTCCCCCACACCTACTCTCCTTGCCCCTCCCCTCCTGTTATATTTCTGTAACCTGTATTACTTTTTACACCTTTGACCATCCTCTACTGCTATAAAATCCCTCAACCTTGCACTCTATGTCCTCTTCTATTGTTCCAATTTACTTTTTTTGCACCTATCATTTTTTTCATAATTGTTATACTCAGCTAGCTTTATCTGTATAGGCACCTGTATTAGACTTGGAAACATTTTGCTTTTCAGTATTATACTAAGTTAACTTCCTTTTGTCTGCTGTTCTTGTATATGGTATCTCAGCTGTTTCTGTATTGTACCACTGTAACTGTTCTGTATTTTGTATTGTACTTATGTCCCTCCAGGACCTCCTCTCAAATACGTTGTCTCAATGGTGTTATCCTGGTAAAATAAACTTTGAATTGAAAAATTGTATTAAATAGTGCACCTGGGTACTAATGATACAGAGGGGAACAGTGTGATGGAGATTTAGGATGGGTTCTGTGAACTAGCCAGGGTGTGTCAGGACATTGGGTGCTCAGTCTCCTTCTTGGAGATCTTACCATTACCCAGGTCCAGTGTGGAGAACAAGCAGAAGCTAAGGGAGGTGAATGTATGGCTGGGGAAATGGTGTGAGGCCAGGAGGTATGAGTGGGTGGGAGACTGGGGTGCAACTTGGGAGGACAAGGAACTCTATGCGAGGGACAGGCTCCACCTCAGCAGAAGGGGGAAAGAGGTCTTGAAGAGTAGAGTGGAAGGATTCATTCACTCTAGGTGGGGTTTAAACTTGTGAGGGGGAGGGTGGGGGCCTCCTGGCAGGCCCAACCAGGATAGCCCTGGCAGTTTTCCCATGGTGGTGGGGGATACAGACCAGGTGCACCCAACAAGGCAAGAGGGAGCCCTATCAGGCTGCAGAATGTGGGCCCTCAGGGCAGAGGATGGGGGGGCTAGGGGATGAGTTGGACAGTGGCCCTGATTAATGCCAGGAGAATGAGTAACAAAATGCCCAAGCTTCGGGCACTGCTGCTGGAGGGGGGTGTGGATGTGGCAGTTGTCACTGAAACCTGGGCTACTCCAGAGCATGGCTGGGACCTAAACCTGGTAGGATACACAATGCTCACAAGGGATAGGGTGGCGGGGAAGGTAGAGGGGTGGCCTTTTTTATCAAGGATGGCACGGGGTATGCAAGACTGAGGAAGCGGGGTGCAGGTAGAGGCTCTATGGGTCACCCTGCAGGCTCCAGGTGTCAGGATGGTGAAGTTGGGGATGGTATATAGGCACCTGGGCAGGGGGAAGACCTGGAGGAGAGCCTATTCGAGAACCTTAGGGACTACTGTGGTCAGGAGGTAATACGGTGGTGCTGGGGGATCTAAATATGCCAGAAGCAGACTGGGGTACTATGGCATCCTCCTCGTCAGGGAGCAGCAGCTTCTGAACGTCTTCCAGGATGTGTTTCTTGCCCAGCTGGCAACTGACCCAACGAGGGAGAATTGAGTCCTGGATGTGGTCCTGTCAAATGGAGAGCTCATCAGAGACCTTAAGGTTGGGGACCCACTGGTGGGAAGTGATCATGCCATGGTCTGGTTTTCCCTGGTCCTGGAGGGTGGAGGAGATCAATTAAAAATGAAGGTAGTTGACTTTAGGGGTGTAGACTTTAATGGTATGGAGTGGATCCTCAGGGGTTACCTAGATGGGATCAGAATGGTTATGGACACTGAGAGCCAATGGGAGGTTATTAAAAAGGGGATCCTGGAGGCTACCAAGGCATGTTTGAAGGAGAGAAGGAAGAGGGGTAGAGCCAGGAGGCCGAGCTGGTGGACTTGGGAGGTCCAGCAAGTGGCAAGGGAAAGAAGGCTGCCCATAGCAAGTACAGACGTGGGGTTGTAGACAAGTGGGAGTATGATTTAATGACCAGGAAGGTCACCAGGGTAGTGAGGTCTGCTAAGGAAGGGTCGGAGAGGTGGCTGGCTCAGACAATTAGTACGGGGGAGAAAGGGTTCTTCAGGTATATCAGAGAAAGAAGAAAAGGGAAGGGACAGATGGGGAGGCTGAGGTCAGGAGTGGGTGGGTGGGCTGAAGAAGCAGGGGAGCAGGCTGAGGTACTAAATTACTTTTTTACCTTGGTCTTCACTGGGGGGGATGGTGGGGTGTCACTGCATGGGGGAGTGAGGAACCAACAGATGGGGGGGTATGGACATTGACATCCCTGTTGGGAGGGTGAGGGAAGCCCTCGAGGACCTAAGAGCAGAGAAGGCACTGAACCCATATGGTATCCATCACAGGGTGCTTAAGGAGATGGCTGATATCCTAGATGCACCCCTGGTGGACCTCTTTAACACCTCTCTCCAGTCCAGCTGGGTGCCACAGAACTGGAGGATGGCCCACATTCTGCCAATACATAAGGGCAGTTCGCGAGAGGAGCCAAGAAATTACAGGCCAGTAAGCTTGACATCGGTAGTGGGCAAGGTAATGGAGGACATCTTAAAAAAGAGGCTGGAGGGTTTTTTGAGGGCATGGGGCCACCTAGACAATCAAGAGAATGGCTTTGTTAAGGGCAGATCATGTCAGACCAACTTGGTGGTGTTCTATGATTGGGTGATGAGGGCACTGGATCTGGGCAGGCCAGTGGATGTTCTCTTTCTGGACTTCAGTAGATTGTTTGGCTCTGTTCCATATTCTGGGCTATTGAAAAAGCTGGGGGAGATGGAGGTGGGGGCACAGATGGTCAGGTGGAAAGGAAACTGGCTAGTGGGTCTTTTTCAGAGGGTGATGGTTCAGAGTGAGGTCTCGTCTCCCAGAGGCGTTATTAGTGGGGTCCCACAAGGATCGGTGCTGGGCCCACTCCTGTTCAACATTTTTATTTCTGACATGAGAAGGGCTAACAAGAGTGAGATGAGCCTATTTGATGATGACTTAAAGCTGGGGGGTGGTAGTGGTGGATGAGGAGGAAGGGGGGTTGGCTTCCAGAGGGACCTAGAGACTCTGGAGGGGTGGTCACACACCTGGAGTTTGAAGTTTAATACTGAGAAGTGTAGAGTCCTGCACCTGGGAACCAGAAATCCGGCTCATATATATATGTACCTTGAGTGGTGAGATACTGCAGGTCTTGAGGCGGTAGAAGGACATTTGGGTGGTGGTGGATGCCAAAATGAACAACTCAGATCAGTGTAGAAGGACTGCAGCCCAGGTGAATAAAACGCTTGGGTGCATAGCCAGGGGGATTACCTCAAGGAGCCAGGAGGTACTCATTCCACTGTACAATTGCCTGGTTAGACTGCACCTTGACTACTGTGAGCAGTTTTGTCATCCTTACTTTAAGGAGGACATTGCTCTTATGGAGAGAGTCACCAGGCAGGTCACCAAGATGATACAGGGCATAGGGGACAAGTCCTATGAGGAGAGACTTGGGGAGCTTGACCTGTACTCTCTGGAGGAGAGGAGGAACAGAGGGGACATGTTCAAGGTCTTTAAATATCTCAAGGGGATAAATAGGGTAAGCCAGGAAGGGGTGCTTCAGCTGAGGGAAGTGGGTACCACCAGGAGACACTTGATGATCTTGCTCAGGGGGAGACTAAGGAGACGTTATTTCACTGAGAGGGTGGTAGATCCCTGGAATGCACTGCCTATGGAACTGGTGATGGTTGAAACTGTGAAAGGGTTCAAGGAAGGGTGAGATAGGTATAGGGGGAGGCTGCATCTCAGTACCCCCCCCAAGGGATGGGAGTGGGAGACCCTGTGGGTTGGGATAGGGGACTGTGTCAGTGCCCTGTACAGGCACTGATTAACAAGCAGACTCAGTAGACCAGATGGCCTACTCTGCTGGCTTCTTAGTATGTTAAAAACATAGAAACATAGAAAATGTCAGCAGAAAAAGACAATTGTTCCATACAGTCAGCTCTGTGTTACCCTATTCTACCATGGGACCTAATGTCTATTCAGAGTTATTGCCTTCACCTGCCCCTTTGCCCACTGTCTTCCTGCTTTCCTCCTGTGTAACTTCTGTATTAAGCTTTTTACTTAGTTCCAGACATATCTGAAACCATTAATGGTTCTTGTGCCCTCCACTTCTGATGGTAGGCTGTTCAACAGCTCAATCACTTTCTCTCTTTAAAATAAAACTCTCTCATAGCCCTCCTGAATCTCCCCCTGCCAACTTCCTCTCATGTCACCATGTTTTTGGTTCATCAGTACTGCTGAGGGTTCCATGTGATAACGACGACTGTGTAATAGCGATCGTCGTTTGGGTGAGTCTGTATTGCCGAAAATGAAATTTTGCGATGTAGACTCATGCCGAACAGCAAGATGGCAGACGAGATGTAGAGGTTTTGTTTTTTATGCAGGGGACTATACCCCCCCGCACCCCCTACTAAAGGATTATCAGCTCCAAGGGGGTGCATGTCGGGGGGGTGCAAAGGTAAAAAAACCCTGACCCAACACAAAAACAAGCGCGCCCAGAATCGAACCCAGCACCCTCCCAATCCCAGCCTGCCACACCCCATGGCCAACTTGTCAGCCCACTGCCACACTGCACCCCACAAACCCTCCCTCCCTCCTCTTCTGCTCATCACACGGCGTGGTCCCTCCCCATCACCCCCACGCGCGTGTATACATAGCAACATCCTGTCACTATATGCGCTGAATCCCATATCTGGTTGCCCTCTCTGCCATGTAGCCCTGTGTAAATGCGCTATGATTGAGTCACCTTTTTTGAAACTGCTCAGTCGTGGTCGCCTAATACATGGGATACCCTGCTGAGTATTTCCCCATGATGTATCTTTTTTATTCCTTTCAGGAACATCTCTATCTCCCCACTCCCTTCTGATCTCCAGCGAGTACATATTCAGGTCCTTACACTAATCCTCATTGGATCTGCCCTGCTGGCCTTGAATCATTTTGGTTACCCAATGCTGTACTGTCTCTAGCTTGTCTTTGTCTTTACTTAGGTTGGGGACCCAGAACTAGGCACAGTGTTCCAAATGTGGCCTCACCAATGCACTACGGAGAGGCACTGTCACCTCCTTCTTCTTGCTGTCAACCCCTCTCCTGATGCACCCCAACATCATGGTTGCATTGTTGTATGCCTTGTTACATTGGCTAGATTGTTTCAGGAAGTTGCTTGTGATGACTCCCAGTTCCCTTTCCTCAGTGGCGGTGCCCAACTTAACCCCTCACATCCAATATTACTTCTTGGGATAGTTGTTCCCTATGTGCATCACCTGCCACCTTTTGGTGTTGAATTTCAGCTGCCAAACTTGGACCACCTCTCTAATCTTTTCAGGTCACTCTGCAGCTTCCTAACCCTTCCTTACTGTCTACATTGCCACAGAGCTTAGTGCCATCTGTGAAAAGACTCATCTTGTCTTGGTTTCCTTCAACTACAGTACATCACTGATAAACATGCTGAAAAAGATTGCCTCCCTAATGAACTATGTGGCAACCCACTCATGACTTACCTCTCCCCTAACATTACCTTTTTCACCAAAACCCTTTGCTGTCTCCCCCCAGACAGCTTGCCATCCATCTGACTTGATCCTTTACTATTCCAAGATCATCTAACTGCTTCAGCAGCTTTCAGTGTGGCATTGAGTTGAATGCTTTGCTGAAGTCGAAGTAGAGTAAAATAAATTGCTTGTCTCTTGTACACTGCCCTGGTTACTCAGTCAGAAAACACTATCAGTTATCAAAAAAACTGGGACATGGCCATACTAGGCTATACTCTATTGAGGAATGAAAGGCTGAGAAGGAAAGGAGAGGTGTGGTGCGTTGTGTGAGGGAAAGCATAAAAGCAATGGAGATTCAGGGAATACAGTGTGAACAGAGTTAATATGGGTCACCCTGGAGATGGGGAACAGAGGCATTATTCGCACCATCATGATCTACAGAACTCTGGCACAGAAGGAGGAGTTGAATAAAGTACTGGTGAATAGTACTGGCAAAATAGCAGAGAAGGGGGAAGTGCTGCTGTTGGCTGAATTCAGTCTACCAGATGTAGATCAGAGCCTACCAGCTGTGTCTACAGCAAAAAGCAGGGACATCCTGGAATACATGCAGTGGGCATTCCTGAGGCAACTAGCCAGTGAACCCCCTTGGTATGGGGCAGTACTGGACCTGATACTGACTAACAGGGATAGTGTTGTAGACATCATGATGGGACTCCACCTGGTGACTAATGATCACCATATGACATGGTTCAGTATAATGATGGCTACAGAATCAAACCACACACAGACTAAGGTCTGAGACTTCAGGAGGGCAGATTTTTTTTATATGTTTATTCAAGCAAGAAAATGTTACAGTTTCAGATATACAGCAAATAATTTTTCTACAACATAGTAATATAAACATTCTGTTTTATAATGTTTCCCAAACTGATCCTTTGATTATTACATTAGAGGTTCTAGTAGGCAGTTTTAAACTTATTTATAGAGTTAGTCACATTATTATTTTCCTCCTCATATAACCATAACTCTTAAGACTTATTGTGCCAATCTGCTTTTTAAAACTGCTTCTATAAATGATTGCCAGATCTTATCAAACAATTCTGCTTTGTTCCTTACATACTGCAATAGTGTATTAATTCTAGTTTGTAAAGGTCTATCATTAAATTGAGCCATCCGTATGTATTTGGTGGTTTGTTGACTTTCCAGTGCATCAATAAATTAGTTATGTTGCCATATTCGCCTTTGCAACAAAAGATCCAGAATAAAGAGATGATATGATACCTTTTATTGGACCAACATACTGTAGATGTTACAAAAGAAAATATTAGTTTGAGCTTTCGAATTACATAGAATTCTTCATCAGAAAAATAACAGTTGGTTTGAAAGAGTACACTTTCTTAAAGTCCAGATCATGCATAAAAACAGATAAAAAATTGCTAATTGATGATGAATAATTCTATGTAATTTGAAAGCACAAGCTTCTATTTTCTTTCGTAACAACTGTGTTGGTCCAATAAAAGGTAACAAATCATCTCTTTTTTTCTGGATCTTCAGTGCATCAGCATACATTTTTAGCAATTAAACATCCTAATGAAATTATCTTTTTTTGTGTGTGTGTTCCCCTTTCAACTGTTGGGTTGCCTCCCAATAAAATAGCAAGTTCCTTCTTTTTTATTTTTAAATTGGTTGCTTGCTCTAATGTAGATATCACTGTTTCCCAAACTTTTGACAGTCTTTTCCATGTCAGAAACATGTGTGTTAAGGATCCAGGACTGTTGAGGCATTTTGGGCATTTGTTATCAATTTACTATCCATTTTATGCAGTCTAGTTGGGGAAAAGTATATCCTATTAAATATGTAAACAATAATACCCAACAGAGTGGGCTTTACTGGGAAATACCGGACTGCCCAAGGGAGAAATAAATCCCGACACCGCAGGCGGAGGGCTTTGTAGCCCCTGGAATGTCCGGTATTTCCCAATAAAGCCCACCCTGGAGGGTATTATTGAACTTAGAAAATGGGCACTGTAAATTAAAATAAGCTTAATAAAAAAAAGTTAATAAAAACTTGATTTAACATAAGTTTTGTAATAAAATAGTTCCTCTGCCTGCTTTAGAAAGATGGGTTTTTTGTTTCTTACTTAGAGATAGGGAGTTTTATCTCTGTAGTTTAACTAAAAAAGGGGTTGTCCCGGTTCAATGACTCATCCCCACCCCTGCCTTATTTGTTCTCCTCCCTGTCAATTCCCTTAGTTTATTTAAAAAAAAAAAAAAAGTTGCTGATGAGCTGTTTGCTGCAGTATGTAGCTACTGAAGAGGGACTGATTTTAAATAGTGGTAGTGGCTGGGCAAGCTGTGAGTGAAAGAAACAAGCCTCATATACAGAGGTAAATTTTAATGGTTTGCCTTTCAGTTTGCCTTTTATTTTCAGCTAGGTTACTGGGGAGAGCTGCAGTTTTATAGCAGATAGTATCGGGAGTTGGGAGAGAAATGGAGGTGGCAGGCTGGCGACCATGCTGTGCAGCAGTGAATGTATTGGAAATCATGAGCGTAGTCGGGAACCAGTTGTTCAGGCTGCATTTTTTAAAGTTTCATGGTTCTCTCTGCCTCCAGTAACTAGCTCCACTGAGTTAGTTCTGCCTTTTTTTTCGCAGTTGTTAAATGAGTTCCCAGTCCTCGCTGCCTTCCATGAGGACTGGCAATGTGAAGAAAAACATTCATTATGTTCTGAGAGTGTTGAGGTAGCAGGGGAGAGTGTACTGGCTACTATGTCTGACGTAATGCCAAGTGTGGTTTCAAAGTGCAGCACTGTCATGGAGCCGACTGCACTAATGGCTTCATTTTGGTTAACATGTGGCTATGTTTTACTTAATTTAAACATAAAGTAAGAAATACTGGGGGAAGGGGCTTGGCCATTGACAATAATTGTGGTCCACTGCAGCACGGTAGCTGGGGTGCCATGGTTCGGCAGTGGCATTTGGGTCTGTGTGTGAGTGGAAGATGAGAGCCAGCGGGACACTGAAAGCAGTGCCGGTAATCAGCTGGCAATGTTGATTTCATTATTTTCTTTTACTGCTATAACTTTGTGGAGTAAAAGCATTTTCTTTTATAAGGGCAAAATGAATGTCACTGTTTTTAAATGTAAAGTTTCTGTTTCCAGAACGGGGGGGGGGCCCCCGTAACTCACTAAGTGACCTAAAAAGATGGCAAGGATTTCAAAGTGCCCAGTGGAAACTAAAAAATAAACACATTATGTAGTGTTAATTGAGCACAGAATAGGTTGGTGATAGTGTGGGGTATCATCAGGCAGTTGGCAGTGAACATGTGGGAGAAGTACCTCAAGCTAAGCGAGAGAATAAAAATGGTGGCATTTTCAAATTGAATAGGGTGTTTTCAGCCAATGAGCAGGCAGGGTGGGCACAAAGATACTTGTAAGGGTGAAGGAGCACTTGTGCCAGAACTTTTTATTTGCTGGGCGTCTATTGAAAGTTAATGTACCTCCCTGGCAGGGGTACCAGCCAATCAGAGCCCAGCAAATAAAAAGCCCATTTTCTAAATTACATTGAATTTGTTGCATTTTGATATAATAGAATTCTTCTGCCAGGTACTTTATAATGTTTTCCCAGATGCTATCTTCAATTGTGGATCCTAGATGCTGCTCCCATTTATCTTTTAGATGCACTCAAATATTTTGTTTAGAGTTTTGAAGGCAGGTATAGATTGCTGAAATAGCTTTCTATTTTGGGTTCTCTGTTGCCAAAATTGGTTCTATGGGTGAAATATCTGGCAGGAGGTCATTATTCTGAATATAATTTCTCAATTGGAGGAATCTAAAAAAATGTTTCTGCAGGCCATATCTAGCTTGTAATTTTTTGAATAATAGAAGAGTATTATTTTCAAAAATATCTTTAAATATTCTAAACCCTTGCTGCTCCCAAGTGTAAAAACTATTGTCTGTATATGAGAGTTTAAAACTAAAGTTCTATAGAAAGTGTATAGTGTGATTTCTGTTCTTGCCACTACATTATATTGTAGATAATCTTCCAGCAAGTACATGTGGTTTGTGCTAAAAATAACTTATCTGTATCCCCATGTAAACTTTGGGTTTGATATAATAACCCAAGTGAAGCAAGCTCCTTATATTGCCATATTGGTGTATTTCCTGTTCCATTAGGCAGTTATTTGTAGATTTATTGTTAAACCATTCCTGTACCTGTGATAACTGTGCTACTAAGTAATACCATTTAAAGTTTGATAGCGACAGTCCTCCTTGCTCCTTTGATAGCCATAGCTTGTTCATGCTTAATTTGGGATTTTGTCTTTCCAGAGGAATTGGGAGATTATCTTTTCTCGGTTTTTAAAGTAACCTTGTCCAACCCTTATTGGCAGGGTCTAGAAAAGATACAGTAACCTTGGGAGAATGTTAATTTTTTATGACATTACTGTACATCTGCCTATTGATGTTAAGGGGAGGTTTTTTTTTTCCATTTTTCCAGGTCTGATTTTGTCATGGAAAGAAAATATAGTTAGTGTGTATCATAGAGATGTTGCATATCTTTTGAAATGATAACTCTGAAATACTTAAAATGATTTGCCACCTTATTTTGGAGTGATATCAGTAAGGTTTCCTTTTTACAGTTTGCTAGACGCATAGCTTCTGTTTTGTCCACATTAATCTTACAGCTGGATGCTTTCCCAAATTTCCTAATGATATTTACAGTAAGTATTCCTGAGCTGAGTTTTGTGGCTCTGATAAGAATAGCAAGGTATCATCTGCGTAAAGGCTTATTCAATGCTCTTGGGGACCTATTTTAATGCCTGTTAATATTTGACTTGTTCTGATGGCTACTGCCAAGGGTTCAATAGCTAAAGAAAATATTAGTGGCGAAAGTGGGCACCCTTGTCTCATACCACTTGATAGAGTGAAGCTTTGTGAAATATTTCTATGTGTTTGTATCATAGCTTTTGGGATTTGGTATAATGTTTTTATCCCATTAATGAATCTACTTCCGAAATAATTTTTTTTTTAGGTACTGTAAAAATAAAATCCCACTCCACTTTATCAAAAAATGTTTCTGCATCTATTATAATTGTGAGGGCATTGTCCTGTTCACATGTTTCTATAAAATTAATTACTGTTCTTATATTGGTTCCTATTTTCCTACCCTTCATAAATGCATTTTGGTGTGTATTTATGATATGTGGTAGTATTTTTCAAGCTACTTTGCTATTATCATTGCAAAAATCTTCATGGCCACCTTAAGTAATGATATTGGTCTGTATGATGTGACTAATTCTGAGTGTTTACCTTTTTTTAGAAACAAATTGGAATTCTAATGTCACAAAATGAGGGTGGGAGTGTACTTGTTTCCCAGATGTAATTGTAGAGTGTCAATAAGGGGTTCATCAGTTATTTTATGAATAATTTATAGAATTCTGATTGTACCCCATCTGTTCTGGGGGCTTTAGCTGAGTGTAGTGATTTTATTGCATTTGTCATTTCTTCCAGTTTAATAAGTTGGTCTAAAGCAGGCCCAGTTGAACTGAGGATTGAGGTGCTGGGTGTCACACCTTGCATCACGCTGGTGACCTGGGCTCAGGAGCGAGCTCGGGATATCAGGTGTTGGCAGGGAAGGAGAGGATCAGGCATCTGAAGGACAGCTCTCCTCTCATGGGGAGGATGGGTGAGTGACTTCCCGGCACTAGCGACTCCCAGCAGAGGTTGGGGTGCAACAGCTGGGAGAAAGGTCGACGATGGGTTGGAAGCAATACCAGATGCCTGCAAGAAGGGCACAGGAGCATGCTCAGCCTGCATTGAACATCATTGCACGTCCATGCCCAGAGGGGGACTCCACATTCACGTTTGCAAAATGAGGAAACAACCCATTGGCTGGGAAGAAGATGTCACCTGCCCCCACCCCCTGCATCAGACTCTGCCCACTGGATCTCAACACCATCCACCTCCCCCTGATGGGGGATTGGATAATGAAGTAAGCATCAGGGAGATGAAGGCAGCCCTGCCCCAGGGGGAAAAGACCAGGGGATCTCCCCAGGGTGTGTCGCAGGTGGATTGGAGACCAAGCATCATGGATCAGGAGGGTCTCGAAGAAGTCTCGGAAGGAGGAGTATAAGGCAGAATGACTGATGGGGTCCCTGCCAGCGGTGATTGGAGGGCAAAATAATGGGGAAAAAAATAATAAGTTGATCTAGTACCTCAGCCTCCTCTTGTGTTATATTGGAGGGGGTGATTCCAGCTAGGAATTGCTGTGTAGCATGTGGATGTTTTTGCCTTTCTGGTGTATATAACTCTTCCTAATAATCTGGAAATGCTTTATTAATTTATTTTGGCTTTAAAGTGGTGAGGTTTGGATTATTAGAGTTTTATTGATTTCAAAAATTGCCCTTTCTTGTCTTTCTTTTTGTAATTGGTAGGCCATTATTCTGTCAGGTTTGTCCCCAAGTGCATAATACTTAGTCCTTATCCTCATTATGCTTCTTTTGGTTTCTTATGTTGCAATTTTGTTATTGTCTTTTTTAGCCATTATCAGATTTTTGAAAATGATTGGGTTATGATTGGCCATGTATAATGATTCCATTCTTTTAATATCTTTCTCTAATGTTATCAGTTTTTTTTTCCTTTTGTTTCTTCCTTTGGCCAGTTAAATAGCTTACATTGATACATAGATACATAGATGCATAGATGTTGTCAGCAGATAAGGGCCTTCAGTCCATCTAGTCCACCCATGAACACAAGTAGCTGTGCTTCTTCAAGCTTCCCTGGAACTAGGTTGTCCCCTTCCCCCAACTACCAGATACCCTTATGCCTATCCCATGGATTCTTAAATCCTGTAATCATTTCTACCCCCACCACCCCTACCAACAGGCTGTTCCATTTGTCCACCACCCTCTTTGTGAAGAAGTAGTTCCTCACATTCCCTCTGAACCTCTCCCCCGCCAGTTTCATCCTATGTCCTCTAGTTCTGAAGCATCTTTTTCTTTGAAAAATTGGGTTTTACTGCACCTTATTCCTCCCCGTGAGGTACTTATATGTCTAAGTCATATCCCCCCATTCCCTCCTCTTCTCCAGGGAGTACATATTTAAGTCTTTCAGCCTGTCCTTGTAGGGTTTGTGATATAATCCTTGCACCATCTTGGTTGCCCTCTTCTGAACTGCTTGCTCCATGTCTATGTCCTTACATAGATAAAGCCTTAAGAACTGGACACTGTACTCGAGGAGTGGCCTCATTAATGTCCTGTATAGTAGAATTATGACCTCCTTTTTCCTACTGGTGATACCCCTGCCTATGCATCCCAGCATCCTGGTTGCTTTTCCGGATGCCTTGTTGCACTGACTCCCTATCTTGAGGTCATCAGAGATGATTATCCCTAGGCCCCTTTCCTGCTTGGAGCATTTTATATCCTCCCCCTTCCCCTCATTCAATCCACACTTGTTCTCTTTTATGTAGCTAGGGTTCCCTGTGTATATCCCATGCATTTTTGAATTCTCCTACTAAATTTGCACACATCACCTCTGCTGGTAGGCTGTTTCATGCATCCACCACCCCTTTCTGTGAAAGAATACTTCCTCATATTACCCCCGAGTTTACGCCCTTCCAACCTCATGTCATGACCCACTGTTCAAGAACATCTCTTTTTTCTGAAGATGCTACCCTCCTTATTTATGCCCTTGAGATATTTGAAGGCTTCTATCATATACCACCTCTGTCTTTTCTCCTCCAGAGTATACATATTGAGCTCCTCTAGTCTCTCCTCATATGATGTTTGGTGCAGGCCCTGAATCATTTTTGTTGCCCTTCTCTGAACTGCCTCTACTTTGTCTATGTCCTTATGGAGATGCAGCATCCAGAACTGGACACAGTACTCCAGATGAGGTCTCACCAATAATTTGTACAGAGGCATCACCACCTCCTTTCTTCTACTTGTGATACCTCTCCCTATGCACCCCAGTACCCCACTGGCTCTCCCCACAGCCATGCCACATTGTTTGGCCACCTTTAGGTAATCTGATATTATTACCCCATGTCCCTTTCTTGCTTGGTTGTTGTCACTATCTCCCCCTCCACCCCCATCATGTAAGCCTCCACTGAGTTTCCCTGCCCCAAATGCATGATTTTGCACTTCTTTAAATTGAATCTTAGTTGCCATACTCTCGACCATTCCTCTTACCTAGGTCCCTCCTCATTTTTCCACCCCTCCTGGAGAGTCTATCCTGTTGCAGATTTTAGTGACATCTGCAAAGAGGCACACCTCTCCTTCTAGCCCCCCCACAAAGTCACTTATGAAGTCATTGAATAGGACTGGCACCAGAAGTGATTTTTTTCATTTCATTTCATTTTATTTGATAACCAGGTAAAAAGCACTAGGCCACATGGCCATTTTACATGCTTGACCCAGTGTGGGTCAAAGACACTCAAAAATATTTATGATGAACAAAAAATGTGACAAACTAAAACCAGAAATACAAAAATACAATGAGATAAAAATAATAACAAAATAGCACATTCATAAACAAATGCATACAGCCTGTTGATGTAACATTTTTTTCAGATACATCTTAAACTGGTATAAACTAGTTACATTTTGTAAATCAGCTGGCAGATCATTCCAAATTTTTATAGCATGACACATAAAAGATTTTTGAAATTTAGTAGTTTTACAATTTAACACAGTCAAACAAATTTATTTCTGAGAACATAATGATCTTGTAATAGTTTGTTTAGTAAATATGCTATCTGTAATGTATCACTATTAAAGAGCAGTAACCACCCCATAAACTACAGTGATAGTCCCTGAATTTTGCCCTCAGGAGAAATCAACATATCAAGTTGTACAAAATGTATCATTGTTGCCTAATTTTCTCAGTAGTACCCCCCAGACTAAGCTATTGTAGTCTAATATGGGCATTAAACATGCTGTCGCTATTGTCTTTCTAGTCTCATCAGTTAGAAAAGGTCTTACTCTATGTAAAGCTTCAAGCTTTTTGAGTAGTTGTTTAGTCACATTATTAATATGTGCATGAAAACTGAGGTGACAATCTAGAGTCATCCCCAGATATCTAAACTCAGTAACAATTTCAATTGGTGCACCATCAAAGTGTCTATTATCTTCTTTTGGTTTTTTTTTCACAGAACAAAACAACATACCTTTTGTTTTCTTTTTATTTATCACTAAACAATTTTTAATCAACCAATTTGCCAAATTAGCATACTCTGTAACTAACTTTTGTTGAACTATATCAACACATCTATCTGAAACATATATCACCATATCGTCAGCATATAAGATGATGGATGATTCTGTACAGACAGATGGTAATTTATTTATAAAAAGTGAAAATAACAAGGGGCCCAAAACTGAGCCCTGTGGTATGTTGTATTCCACCCTTCTTGAGTCTGGTAATGTACTATTAATTCGAACTTGCTGAGTTCTATCAGTTAAAATAACTGTGGAACCAGCGTACCACAGTTGTCCCGAAACCCACTTTCTTTAACTTACCTACCAGTAACATGTGGTCCACCAAATTAAAGGCCTTGGTCAGGTCCACGAACACTGCTCCAGCATATTCACCATTGTCCATACTAACTTGCAAGTCATTCGCGAACCTGACCAAGGCCGTCAATGTGCCACATCATTCCCTACAACCATGTTGTGCTGTTGTCAACAGACCATATTTATTTAGATGTTCCACTGTCTGATTATATACTATTCTCTCCTGAATTTTACCAACAATAAATAATAAAGATATTTGATGATAATTAGTGGAGGACTCCACCTGTCCACCCTTAGAAATTGGAAACACCATTGCACATTTCCGTGAGTTTGGAACTGTACTAGAAATTAAAGATTTGTTAAATATGATCTGAAGACGACAAGCAATTTCCCTTGCAGCAAACTTCAGTATTCTTGCATCCATTGTGTCCAGCCCAGATGCCTTAGAGTCATCGATTTTAAGTAATTCTGAGCAAACTTCGGGCCGTGAGATCTCTTTAAAATAAAAATTAGGTGCAGTTACCAGCGAAGTTACCCCATCACATTCACCACAGACTACAGAAGCCTGAGGTAAATCCTGAACATAATCAGATAGACATGTAAAGGTTTCATTAAAATAATCAGCTATATCTTTTTGATCAATCATCAGTCATCTTTAGTTAAAGTTGTTATATTTCAAGAAACCCTAGGGGCAATGAAATTATTTATGCTTTGCCAACATTTTCTTCTGTCCTGAAAATTATTGATTTGTTTAGTTTTGTAAAACTCAACCTTGGCCCTTTTAATTTCCTTTTTGTACAAATTTCTCTATTGTGGGAAACAATTTCAATCACTCTGTCATTGAGTTTTTTTAATGTCAAATTTGCCCTATCTCTTTTCTTCATTAGATTAATTAGATTCTTATTCATCCATCTATTACAACCCCCCCCCCCATTATTATTTTCCTAACTTTTGGTGCTCTCTTATTAATTACTCCATCCAATTGTGTTTGGAAAGTTTCTAATGCCACATTTACAACCATTTTGTGCAGTAATTATATTCAATTAATTTGTGATATATCTTGTTTTTTTTCTAATAATTGAGATTTATTCAAGGCCATTGTTTCTATAATTCTGTGTTTACCCTTGGGTCTTTTATTACTCCAAAAATGATAAATTAATGAATGGCCTCTAATGGCATTTGAAAAAATGGCTGATAAGCTTTTATTCAGTACATTATTTATCAAAACTCAATCAATTAATGTGGATTGTTTAGCTTTTATGTTTAAGCTAGTTCCATCAGTAATCATTTGTTACAAATTAACCTGTTGCAAAAGCTTTTTGTATTTATTTCTTGGCCAAATCGATTTAAATTTAATTCACCCAAAATTTCTATTTCTCTGTTTTTAAATATTTCAACTAAATCTACTAGCTCAGACAGTTTCTGTAGTTTAGAATCTGGGGAATTACACATACCTCCTATAACCAATTTCAATTTCATGAATAAATATTCACTGGCTGAGTCTAGGAGGGATGATTGTATTTCCCAAGCAGGCACATATTCCTTAAAATAAATCATAAGACCTCCACCCTTCTTCCTTAGTCTGTCTTTACTTAACTGCACACAGCCTGCAATAGACATTAAGCAATCATCAGCTTTAGGTTTCAGCCAAGATTCTGAAATTCTCATTATGTCTTGATCATAGGCTGAAATCCATGCTTCCAGTCTTTTAGACATTAGGCTACACATATTTGTGTGTGCCAGCATTAGCCCAGGTGAAGTGAACCAATCAAGATTTTCCTTAATTAAAAATCCTGGATTGACCTCAATATCTTATGATTCATATAACCTTTTTTGGATTAAGTGTACCATGTCAAAATGAACTTTGAGCTGATATAAATAAACCCCCAAATTCATTATCTCCCTTTTTGAGCAAAACCCAATATCTATCCTTCCCACATCATCTTTATTACTATTTTGAAACTGCCCCAGTGTAGTCTATCATCATAAATACTAGTTTTTTCTACCCAATCAATTTACTGAAAAATGCTGGTTGTTATGCACAAAATGGCCACATAGGCCACAAAACTAAAAATGACACAATTAGTCATAATTACACTTTATATAAATACTATATTAATATACACTATATTAAAAATAAAAACACAGTTATTATCCAGTGGCCTGTTATGTTATCAAATATAATCAATATGTTAAATACACAAATAATTACAGATTCAAAGGACTGTAATACTATTCTTAAACCCAAACTATGTTGAAGCTCTTAGCTACCTAGCACTCTATTTTATCTTAACACTGCAATAAATACTGTATACAACTTTGCATTTAAAAGAACTTTGTACAGCTTAGCATTGCTACAGACAAGTCACTATTAAGTACATGATAAATTATTATAAAAAGCCACCAGTCAGATACTTAAACATGATTCAACTAACTTATTATTACCTTCAACATTTAACCAGTCCCCAGTATAAAACCACTCTTCAGAATACAAGTTCCTTTCCAGTACCGAGTGGTGCTTACACAACTCACTTTGCTTGTGCAACTGTGCTTGCACAGTACAAGCACGACCCTTTGAACTATTCTGCCCTTCCTCCTCCTCTGCTGGTGCTCAGTGCTGCTGAACTCTGCCTCCTTCTCCTGGTACCATGGGGAATGATAAGAACCTCTGTTGCTCCACACACCAGTTCACTGCTCCAAAATGTTGTTAACAGATAGCAGAGAAGGAGCATGGGCCCAGTCAATTTGGCTGAATGGCAAAACAACAGGTGGAAACACAGTAAGGAGCTTTGATATGCTGTTTGGCATACCTGAAGCAGTGTGACCATTTTGAACTATTCTGCCCCTCCTTAACTGCTGATGCTCAGTGTTGCTGAACTCTGCCTCCTTGTCACGGTACCTCGGAGAATGATATGGACCTCTGTTGCTCCATACACCAGTTCACAGCTTCAAAATGTTGTTAACAGTTAGCAGAGAAGGAGCGTAGGCACAGTCAATTCAGTCAAATGGCAAAACAACATGTGGAAACATAGTAAGGAACTTTGATATGCGGCTTGGTGCACCTGTAGCAGCATGACCTTTTTGAACTATTCTGCCCCTCCACCTATGCTGATGCTCAGTGTTGCTGAACTCTGCCTCCTTGTCCCAATACCACAGGGACTGATATGGACCTCTGTTGCTCCACACACCAGTTCACAGCTCCAAAATGTTGTTAACAGTTAGCAGAGAAGGAGTGTAGGCACCGTCAATTTAGTCAAATGGCAAAACGGCAGGTGGAAACACAATAAGGAGCTTTGATATGCTAATTGAACTGATCCCTGTGGCATCCCACTGGCCACCCTCCTTTCCCTAGATTTAGCTCCATTCACCAACAACCTCTGTGTTCTATCCCTCAACCAAATTCTAACCCAGTTTACCACCTCCATACCCATGCCCAGATTGCCTAGCTTGTTTACAAGCCTCTTATGTGGAATGGTGTTGAAGGCCTTGCTGAAATCCAGGTAGACCACATCCACTGCTCACCCTTGATCCACTTCCCTTGTCACCCAGTCAAAGAAATCAATCAGATTTGTTTGACATTACCTTTTTGCCACGAATTCATGCTGCTTCAGATCCTGTGCACTGCTGGATTCTAGATGTTCCACGATCCTTTCTTTTAGCAGTGATTCCATTATTTTCCCCACCACCAAGGTCAGACTGACTGATCTATAGTTTCCAGCCTCCTACCTGCTCACACTTTCATGTAGAGGGACAGCATCTTCTCTCCTCCAGTCCTCTGGAACCACTCCAGTCTCCAGTGATTCATTGAACAGGGTTGCCAGTGGTGCTGCCAGCTTCTTTAATATTCTAGGATGTATCCCACCTGGTCCTATTGCCTTGTCCACTTTCAGTTTTGTGAGTTCCTTTAGAACTCTCTCCTCCATAAATGGACTGGTGTCCACATCCCTCCCCTTATTGGTCCTGCCACTTAATTGTGGTCCTTCACCTTCCACCTCTTCCATGAATACTAAACAAAAATATTTGTTCAGGATTGTTGCTCTTTTCAAGTCCCCTGTTGCACACTCACCTTCTTCCCCCTTAAGCCTTACAATCCCACCTCTTGTCTTTCTCCTTTTACTAACATACCTATAAAAAGTCTTGTCCACTTTTTTTACTGCCTTGGCTATTTTTTCCTCTGTCTTCACCTTTGTGCTCCAGACTGCCTTCCCTGTCTCCCTCTTCCTATCCAGATATACTACCCTGTTCTTCTCCTTCTGTGTTTCCTTGTACCTTATGAAAGCCAACCTTTTCACTCTTACCTTCCTGGTCACATTCTTTGAGAACCATAGTGGTTTCCTTTTTCTCTTGACTTTGATAATTTGCCTAATGTAAAGGTTTATTGCCCAGTATGGCTCCCTTTAGATATGCCCAGTGTTCCTCTACCCCACTGGTCTTCCCTCCCTGCCGGGGCTTTCCTGAGACACCCCCCCAACTTTGTAAAGTCTGCCTCCTGAAGTTCAGGAACCCTTGAACTGGGTCATAATGTCACATGCAGAATAGTGTATGTCATTATGGTAAACCCGGACCTGTGCGCTTTCCAAGTTGGACCCCCCCAGAGTTGAGAATCTTTAGTGGGGGATCTGAGGAGCATAGCCCCCCATAATGGGGGTGTGGGGGGGGGTGGAGCCCCCATAGAACAAAACGTGACAGAAATCATGCAACATGCTTATGCCTTGAGGCATTCTTCCTTGTGACATAATGACCCCATGCACAGGACTCTCACTTTCATGTGGCTTGATTCTGTCCCTGTACTCATATTGAACCACACCATGCAATGATCACTGGACCCTAGGTCTCTACCCACCATGACATCTGCAATTTTGTCCCTATTGGTGAGAACCAGGTTGAAAATTGCACCCTTGTGAGTAAGCTCTAGCATTAGCTGCTTGAGGCATGCCCCTTGCAGGGAGTCCAGTATGTCCCTGCTGATGGATAAGGATATGGCTGGGATGCTCCAATCAACAAAAGTGGTAGCAGAGAAGAGGCTGGCAATTACTGACCAGTCAAACTGACATCAATGGTGCAGAACTTAATGGAAACACTGCTGAAGGAAAAGATTGTGGAATATCTTGAATCTAACAGGTTACAAGAGCTGAAGCAATGGATTCACAGAGAGGAGATCATGTTAAATGAATCTAATAGATTTGTTTGACTGGGTGACCAAGGAATTAGATCAGAGTATAGCAGTGAATGTGGCCTACCTGGATTTCAATAAGGATTTCAACACTGTTCACATAGGAGACTAGTGGGCAAGCTGGGTAGCTTAGGAGTGGGTCCAAAGGTGATAAACTGGGTAAGAAAATTGTTAGGGGCTAGATGAAAGAGGGTGGTGGTAAACAAAGTTCACTCCAAGGAAGGGTCAGTGACCAGCAGGGAACCTCAGGGATTAGTGCTGGGACCGGTATTCTTTAATGTCTTTACAGGTAACATTGCAGAGGAGTTGGAAGGGAAGTTCTGCCTCTTTGTGCATAACATCAAGATCTGCAATAAGGTGGACCCTTTGGGAAGGATGAAAAGGATGAGCAGAGACCTGAGAAAATGTGAATAGTGGTCAAGGACATAACAGCTGGGTTTCAATATAAAGAAGGCAAAATAATGCACTTAGAGCTCACGGGGGTGCAGTACAAAAATGGGTGGAGTGCTATTGACAACAAACAAGCATGAAAGAGACCTGTGAGTGATCATATCAGATGGCCTAAAGGTGTCCAGGCAGTAAACCAAGATAGTTGGGAGGGCTAGTGGGAAGCTGGGGTACATAGGGAGGGGTATCACCAGAAGAAAGAGGGAGGTGGTGTTGCCCCTGTAAAGATCACTGGTAAGAACTCCCTTGAGTACTGCATCCATTTCAGAAGACCACATCTCCAGAAGGACATAGACAGAGTGGAGGCAGTCCAAAGGAGGCCATCCAAAATGGTGCAGGGTCTGCATCAAAAGCCCTGTGCTTAGAGATTAAAGAACCTTGGCTTGTACACCCTGGAAGAGAGAAGGGGAAAGAGAACATTGTTTAACCAGGAGTAGCACACTAAGCTGAATCTTATTTTCAGATGTGACCTGGGAGCACAAGAAAGTTAAGTGACTTGCTCAGGATCACACAGTATGCACCTAGGTGGCTGTGGGATTCAAACCTAGGTTTCCAGATCTGCAGCTCAGAGCCTTAACCCACTGTGCTATACTGCCTTCTATACTGCTATACTGCCTCCTATATTGCTATACTGATAGGAGAGGGGTGACATGGCAGACACCTTTAAATACCTCATAGGGGTAAATGAAGTACAGGAAGGAAGTATTTTTCAGAAAAAAAGTTCTGAAGAACAAGGGGATGTGCTAGGAATCTTGAGGGGGTAGATTTAGAAAATATGTGAAGAAGTACTTCTTCACAGAAAGAATGCTGAATGTCTGGAATAGGGTTCCATGTCTTTTCCTCGCAAAAATTTCATCACGGTCAATTACCGCTCATCAATTTACCTCGCAATACTTTTCAGCGCACTTACTCTTCCACAGATGACAGTTAAGTGCATATATAGCCTGTGTTTAGTGTGCATCCACCTACTGCTTTGAATCCAGTGAGTATCTTACTGTTTCCAGCTAATGCATGACCAGCATGCTTCCCCCATCAAGCCTATGCTTGTTATTATTTTACTTGCCTTCATCCCAATAACTCAAAGCAAACCCACATAGAATTTTCAGACCTTGCAATTTTGATGTCCAGTTTGCTGCTACACAGCATTTATTCTGGACCACTCTGTGCCCTTTAGCCTGTTACCGTTAGCTTTAATTTCCTCACTTCTTATTATTTTCTTGGCTTTACTTGAATCTTAAGAAATCGCAGCAGAAGTCCTAGGGAGATGTAGCTCTGGAGAGCCCTTTCTATTAAGCACTAAAACAGCCATAGGGGCATGAAAGTGAGAGAGAGAGAGAGAGAGAGAGAGAGAGAGAGAGAGAGAGAGAGAGAGAGAGAGAGAGAGAGAGGGAGAGAAAGAAAATAATTTCTATTTCTTGGTTCCTGATTTGTGGCAGTGACTAGTTCTCCATATCTGTGAGAGCAGTTTGCTAGCTCTTGCAGTGCCAATTAGTGTCATGTCTTGTTCTGTGTTATTGACCCAGGTCAGAGGTAAGAAGCCTGTGGGAGATCTCATTTATTTTCAATTGTGGGGAGAAAGTGTAATGCTACCATGACATGGTTAGCAGAGGTGAGCCCTGGCTCTTTTCTTCAACTGTTGCGATTTTTGCAATTAAATGTCGCATGCGATCAGATTTATCATGCGCTGATATTAATTAAGATGTAGTGTTTATGATGATATTTTTTCGATGAAATGTTTGCGATGAGTTGACGTGATACCCTGGAATAGCCTTCTAGTAGAGGTGGTGGGGGTGAAGACAGTAGGAGGTTTCAAGAATGCATGGGATAGGCATAAGAATATCTTAGTTGAAAGGAAGGGGGAATGGATAAAGAGCTGGAGATTGAGTAGGGTCTGAGATGATAATGTAGGCTGGGGAAAAATGGACAAACTGGGTGGAGCAAGTAGTCCTTATCTGCCATCAAATTTTATGTTTCTAAAACCACCTTTAGATTTAATGGGTAAAATATTTCAGACTTACAGCAATGACACTATATAGGAATCCATAGTGAGAAGATACTTAGATAAACCATGCAGAACAAAAAAAAAGTAAACTAGTGGCTCAGGAAATGGCTATTAAACAAGGATTATACTTGTATGACCCATTGGCAAAATTTTGAATATAGCTATGTGCTATACAGCTGGCACTGGTTGCACATGGGCAAAAGGGGAAGTGTAGTACTTGGGAGACAAGTAGAAAAAAGTATAACACAGACTTTAAACCCAAACTGAAGAGGGCTCAGGAATCAAGCAATGGACTGAGTAGTACTACTGCAAGATCTGAAAGATATGATATTTTTCAGTAGCAAAGGCCACAAGATGTTACTGGCAAACTCTAGGAGCTTAAATACACTAAAATAAAGTCCAAATTAGAAATTATGATAAGGGATCACACCAACAAAGCAGCATTAAGAACAAACTCTAGCAAGAGCCAAGACGGCTACAAAATAATGGTACTGTGGGCAGTGAAAAATGTGTAAACTAGCAATTTTTGCACTAACCACTAAGCTACCTTACTGACCTTCTAATTGCTGTGATACACATACACACTGACTAATACATATACATCTATATGCATATATATTCCAGTGTAACATAGCAGTGCACCGTCTACACACATTTTTATAGATTAAAATAAAAGACATCAAGGGACAGTTTTCTTCTTTTCAGGCTCCAAAGGACATCAGAGGGTGGAGGCTGAAACTAGACACCTCATTTAAATCAGTTATAACATGCATAAGGCTGAAACTGATCTAGATAGTGGGGGAATGTAGACTAGCAAGTTTTGCACTACCGCTGAGCCACCTAACTGCACTTTCTAATTGTTGAGATACACACACACACACACTAATACATATACACATATATGCATATATAATTATAATAATATTTATTTATTTATACCATGCCTTTCTAAAACCAAGGCACTTTAACAGACAATTCCAAATAAAACAATATACTAAAACATGCATACAATAAATACTGGTTCAAAAAATCCAATAAAATAACATCAAGTCAAATATGCTTGCTATCACAGATGGGTCTTGCAGAGTAACATAGCAGTGTACTGTCTACACACACAGAGCATTGCCACACACACTAACACAGATACACTGCCTTATATGACATTTATTTACTTACAGTATACAGTATATATCTAACCCTAACTTTTACTGTATTAAGCATACTCACTGTGTTTTGCACTAAATCATTGTACTAATCTATGGCATAACTGGGTAACTAAGGTAGTGGACAAGGGAGGTGCAGTGGATGTGACCTATCTGGACTTCAGAAAGGCCTTCAACACCATTCCCCCATGGAAGGCTGATTAACAAACTGTGCAGTCTAGGGCTGGATCCTAAAATAGTTCTGTGGGTGGAGAACTGGCTGAATGGCAGGAGTCAAAGGGTTGTTTTTTCCACTTACTCTTTTTCTCCCCTGTCCCAGTTGGCCTATGTTCCCACCAGTCCTTGCAACTCCATCATCCTGACTTCCCCCAGGTCTAACCTCTCTTCCAGAGTCGAGTCCCCCACTATGCCCTTCAATAGTGTGGGTGGCAGGGAGTCCCCTTTACCCATCAGGTAATCAATTTTGGAGTCCTGGGCACCTGGGTCATCTGGTATGTGGCCTGTGGAGGCTGTCAGTCATTCAGCTTCACAGAGACTGTTTTTTTCTGGTTATCCCCTCTTTGGGGTACATGGCATGTGCTGACATCGAGGCACATGCACTGATGTCTGCCATTTCCACCCACCTCCTTGAGCTTGGGCTGTCTTTTTCCCATTTTCCACCAGGTGCCAGTACAGCACCAAGCTCATCCCTACCCTCCCTCCAGAGGAGAGAGCAGTCCTCAGGATGCTCAATCCTCCTGCCCCCCCCAGCTGACCCTCTGACTCCCAGGGTCACTCCTGACCCCCGTCATCGGTGCCACAAGTGGTAGTGCTACAGTTGTGCCAGTGGGCTGGCAAGAGTCAGAGGGTTGTGGTAAACAGGGAGTACTCTGGAGAGCGAGAGGTGATGACCAGGGGTCAGTGTTGGGGCCAGTCATCTTCAATATTTTTATTGGGGACATTGCAGAGGGACTGGAAGGGAAGGTATGCTTCTTCACAGATGACAGAAAGGTATGCAATAGGGTAAACATGCCAGAAGATGTTGAAAGAATGAGGGAAGACCTTAAAATACTGGAGAAATGGTCTGAAAAATGGCAGCTAGGATTCAATACAAAGAAGTGCAGGATCATGTACATAGGACACAAGAACCCAGGGCAAAGTACAAACTAGGTGGAGATGTACTGACAGTCACAAAGCAGGAAAGGGACCTGGGAGTAATCATCTTGGAAAGAGGGAGGTGATCTTGCCCCTGTATAAGACACTCATGAGAGATTGTACCTGGATTACTGCATCCAGTTCTGGAGGCTCCATCAAAGAAAGAACATAGACAGGGTGGAGGCGGTGCAATGGAGGGCAACTAAAATGGTACAGGTCCTGTGCTATAAGACCTGTGAGGAAAGACTAAAGGAATTAAATATGTATTCCCTGGAGGAAAGGAGGGACATGACTGAGACATACAAATACATCACTGGTATAAACAGAGCACAGGAAGGAAACGTCTTCCAAAGTAAGAGATGCTCCAAGTAAAGGGAGCACAAAATGAAGTTAGAGGGGAGAAAGCTCAGTGGAAATGTGGAAAAATATTTTTTCATAGAGAGGGTGGTGGATGCCTGAAATAGCCTACCAGAGGGGGTGGTAGGGGCTAAAATGGTCACAGAAATTAAGAAGAAGTGAAGCAAATTAGGTTAACTGTCTGTACTGAAAACGCTTTTTTTTCTTGTTTAAAGAGTGGTATGATGAACTGCATGTTTTTCTTTTGTGTTAGCATATAGCATAGTAACACAGTGACATCTTAGTAAACTTGGGTCAGGTAATTATTTGTTTGTATCTGGTGACGGTTTTGATATAACATTGAGACATAAACTCATTTTGTAGACAATTGTGTGGCCATTAACAAGTTTTAGTGATTTTGCAGTGTTCATATTGATACTTAGGAGCATAATTTAATACATGTTTTTGCACACAGATTTTTTGTTGAAATGTTTAAATAATGCAGATAAGGAAGAGCATACATTGTGGAACTATTATAGTAATGTGGAGACTATTCCACTCCATATTACTATTGAGGCTGGCAGTATAGCCTAGAGGTTAATGAACTATGAATGAGCTTGGTATATCCTGCAGATCTGGGTTTGATTTCAACAACCTCCACATGCATATTGTGTGACTATGAACAAGTCACTTAACCAACCCAGTGCTCCCCGGTTGCCTTTAAAAACAGGCACTTGTGAATGGTGGGCCTTACCCAGTTACCAAAAGAATAAAATATGATTATATGAATTATTTTGTGAGGTACATTAGCAATGAAACATTGTATATTAATTGTATCATTATTATGTGAATTTCAGCTCATTCCCTGATGAAGAAGGTTTTATGATCTCAAAATGTTGGATGGTTTGGAATAAAGAATATTGCCTGATGAAAAATGAAAATATGCACTTCATGTGACAGCAGGTCTCTGGTCTGATTTCTTATTCTGCTTCAGTTTTTGTCTGGCCTGTCTGAAGCCTTTCAACATAGCATCAGCAATTTGAAACTTCATTCCTCACTCTCAAGTACCCTTTATGCCTGTGAAAACCTGAGTGACTTGACATGTTTATGACCTATGGAGCTTTCTTCAAAGATAATTCTACCCAGACTGAAGCTTAGGACACAAAATAGTGCATTGAAACTCTCCTCAGCAGACTTCTACAATTAATTAGCATACTGATAACACAACCCTTACCCAAATGGAAGACATTTGCCTAACCGTCGAATAGCAGTCAGACTATGTTCATCTTAGCAGTATATTGGCATGAAATTGGCCTTCAGACTGTTTTGCCATGTTAACAAGAATGTATTAGTTATCTTGGTGGCCTTCACGGTCCAAAGTCTTAAGTTAACCTGCCTATAGCACAAAATATTTAAACCAGAAGCCTAAGATAGCAGTTTTCATAGCAGTCATAGCAGTCTGGATGATGGTCAAGGACTGCTTTTTAGCAGTATACTTTCCTGCTTATGAATGCTTTGTAGCAGTCTGAATGATGGTTAAGGACTGCTTTTTAGCAGTATAATTTACTGCTTACACATGATTTGTATATATTTAAGGTTAAAAGTACTGCTACTGAATGGATATGTCAACTTAAAAATATTGCTTAGGACTGGGGCTTTTACTGTTAAGTGACATTTAACATTACAACTCACTAAACAGTCCCATACCAGTCAGAATCAGTATTTTTAACCTTTAATAATCACATCCCAGTCCAATGCAGAATTTTTAACCATAAATATGTAGAGTCATTTATAGGCTTGAAAATTTTGGCGTACATTTTACCTTCAACTTGTATATAAATAGTGTCCGAAAAAACTGTATCATGGCACAGCCTTATCTTGTGAAATGTTGTCCAATGTCCATATAAATAATGCATCAATAATAAATCAAAGTGTTTTACCTGATCTCAGCACCATGATGGCAGGACATGTGATTTATTATACATGGCTACAGTAACACCTTTTCCAACTGGAATTTTTAGTTGAGCAAGACGTGCTGTTATTAGGCAATAACCCATACCTCAAAGTGGTTTTACATCTCATGAGAAATTTCCTAGTATTAAGAAAATAAAAGGGTGCTCACCTACTGTGTCCAGAGTCATGGTAAGTCTGTGCATAAATCCCATGTTCTCATACCTTTTTCAGTGTATTTGAAGGATGTTAAATATTGTCTTCTTCAAGGGTGTTATCACAGGCCTCGATCTACCAAAATGCAGAATTGTCAATAAGGGAATGACCAAAATATAACACTTTAGGACTAAACTGAAAATATCGTTATATGGTGAATCTCAAACTTCTATGTCTGCATAGAAATTTCCTGCATGCTACTTAAAATGCAAACAAGTGTACATACAGCCCATAGTATCCTGCTTATCTGTACATTCTTATTATTGTAAGGAAATGATTACAAAATGTGCATATCTCTGTTCAAGAGCAATGGTATTGATGTTCCTGGTCTCCCATTGTGTTCATCACTGCACGTGCACATTGGGCTTCTGCAGTAAAAATAAATAAAAAATCATGCAAACAGATTGGTAGTAGAGCATGGTCATCTAGTTTGACAGAATGCCCCATCAACTCTGGCACATACCATCTCTCCTGGTTCCTAGCAGTCACCATCCTCCACCCTGGTTTTGGTGCCGTTCCATGTGTCTCTGCTTGGAACAACTAATTATCACTGTATCACCTAGCATATTTTTCAATGGATCCACCATCCAGTGCCTGGTTTTGGTGCCCTTCCATGTACCCCTCTGCTTGGAACAACTAATTGTTATCACTGCAGCATCTGACTAATTTTTCAACTAATCCATCATCCAATGCAGGTAAGATTTTTCAATGAATCCACCACCCACTGTTTAATACACTTCCTGATGTACCTCTTAAACCTCCTACTTGTGAGTGTCAGATTTTAATGGATCCACCACCCTCTTTGTTAAATATACCTACCAATCCACCTCCAAGTTTCCCCTCATGTCCATATTATCTTGATGTGCCAATCTGAATAGTCCCTACCTAGTAACCAAGTTACCAGTTAATCACCTTTGCAAAGGGCTCATAACTGTGCTGAATTTCAGCATGACCAATATGCACCAGAAGAGTGCAGATTTCAAAATAACACCCAGTAAAAATAATTTTTAAAAAAGTACTAGGTGCTGCTTTGAAATTAGCACTCATGAGGTGGTTTGCCTGTCACCTGTATATTTTAGAAATAACCTTCTATATCATTATGTGTAACAAACCTGTCAACTTGCTGAATGCACTGGTAACCTCACACCTTGTGTGGTCAGTGTGATGTTAACAGCTTGTTCTGCATAGAGTTGGGTTCAATAGTCTGTACACATGCCTGCAGCCTTACCACCTTGGAGACTACTACTATCAAATCTCATAAGTGAGCAAGGTCCGATTTGGTAAGTGAAGACCATTAACAAACACCAGGTGGGGACAAGGCTGAAATAGCTCTCCTTTCCAGGCCACAAAATACACAAATCAAGTTGCTATGCATTACAATGGAGTGGGTACCTTGTTATATTCCACACACCCAACAGGGCAGTTAGGTAATTAAATTGGACTTACCTGCCCCATCAGTCAAGGAATCCAGAGTTGGGGTGTCCTGGGTTTGGAGAATACTGGCATGACCTGAAAGGGAAGAACAGAGAAGGTTGAGGAGACACAAATGGTCAGAGGTCCTAGAGGAGAGATGGGTGGAGGAATTAAACAAAGATAATTATAAGATTGATATACAGTCTGGCCATACCTGTAGAAATAAAGAGAAAAAAGAGATTACTATGGGGAACATATAGTGGCAACAGAGAGGCAGAGAGAAGGTGGTGTGAAGAGCAGCAGTGGGGGGTGGGTGTCCATGACCAAAAGTATACTAAATAGCAAAAAACAAAGGGGTACAGTACAGCACAGGAGTAAAGGAAGGAGAGTTTTAGAGGAAAAGACACACTTAAAGTCACAGTAAGGAAAACATAGATAGGAAATAAAAATGCAGACAGCTAAGAAAATAATAAAGAGGTACTGAGGGCTCTATAAAACCCTTCAAGCACCACTAGTTGGCCTGCTGGTGACCAGCAGATTTAAGTAGTAGCCCTAATGGGCTAGTGGGGATGCTCTCGAGCTAGTGGTCCCTACATCATTTAAAAAGACACTGGTGGTTCAGGGGTCTGGGTTGTTCCAGGTGTCCACTGTTTTAAAGGTATAGCCCTGGTGATGTAGTGGGCCAACTACCTCATGGCTAGTGGCAAATAGTAGGTTGATTTTTGTTATTCTGTTTAACCTTTACCTGGCATCTAGTGGAGGGGGGGGGAGAGTGTCCCTGGGCCTGACTGTATGTAGAAGGCACGTAGGCTGGTTAGAAATCCGCTGATCAGAAATGTTGCAGCTGTTGCTATGCAACCATCAGTTTAGTGCTACTGTGTTGGAGTGACAGTGCTGGCCGGCACTTTTAGTTCCCAGTACCAGCCTGTATGGAGTTCAGGCTGTAACCTACTCCATGTGGGTGGGAGAGAAAATTGAGATCTTTGGGAAGGAGAGGAAGCTAGGGCAAATATGTCTCCCTCTACCAATCAGCTACAAAGCAGCTATATGAAGAGCTCTCCCCCAAGGAGCTGGTTAAGATGGTCCAGAGGAGGGGATGGTTAAGAGGGTCCAGAGGGGTGGGAAGCCAGCAGTAGGTGACAGAAATTGCCAGCTGAGCTGCATGGTGGCTGAGTGTAAGTGCCCTTAGCAGCCTGGTATGAAGGGACTTGGAGAGCAGACACACAGAATAGGGGCCACAAAGGAAAAGCCACACTACTGCCAAAAATCAATGCCTGTAATGGACTTAAAAGTAGTGGTGGGAGGCAGACATGGAGAAATATCTGAGCTCCCAAAGAAGTCATAGAAACAGCAAGAACTGCATGCAATAGAGCTGCACAGTGGCTAATGTCAGAGCACCAAGGGCTACTAAAAGATTGGGGGAGGAAAAAAACAGCATAAGGGCCAGGAGAGCTTATAATTAAAAACATAGAGCAGTAAACAGAAAGAGCCCTGATGAACTATAACTATAAAAAGAGAATAACGGATAGGTCACTGGACATTACCAGTGAGTAATACCATCGAAAGGTTCTGGACACATGGGAACCTTGAGAGTGAAGCTCAAGAGGTTCTTGTGTCCAGAACCTCGAGATGGTAGATCACCGGTAATGCCCAGTGACCTATCTGTTATTTTTTTTAATATATGGATCAGATTTTTTATTATTTTTAGCCACTTAAAGACTGTCTCAGTCCTGGCCGAGTGCTGCACTGTATCGCGCTCTCATTCATTCACTCCCACCCGCTTGCTCACTTAATTCACTTGCAGCACCGCAGAGAAAAAATTGGTAGGCAGTCCTACCTTTTCTTGTTTTTTGGGGAACGGGAAATGCAGGATCAACCAGATATCTCCATTTTTGAAAAAACAAACAGGGAACGTTTCTTGAGGATAATTACTCTGGCTAAGTGAAAGACTGGCCACCATGTTTTTGAAACTGTTCTGCCCACCCACACAGGACAAGTGGCCAATGAGGAGGCACACTTTGGACGTGAGGGGTAGAAGGTATCTTTTTGGGTGCTTGCAATGATACCATTATCACCATAAAACTATACTATTAAAAGTGATTGACAGTACTATTATCACTGAACCTTTGAGGGTATTATTGGATTTATTTTTGTATGCTTTATAGACCTATTAAATTGAAGATCCATATATTAAATAAATTTATGCAATGGGATGAACATAAATGGAGTGTGATAAATACCAGTACCTTTATCTGAGTAACTGTGTATAAATGTAGAATCTTACAGCACGGCCACTCTCCCTACCCCATCCCACCAGCATGCCCACTCTCCCCAACCTATCCCACCAGCACACCCACTATCCCCACCCCAGCAGCTTGACCAGTGTCCACACCTCACTAGCATGGCCACTCTCCAATCTGACCCAATAAACATGGACAGTCCCATGACCCAACCAGACACAGACAGTCCTCCTGCCCCACCAACAAGAATGACCCCTTGCCACACCAAACCCACGGCAACTGTATGCCCATACCATCAACATGGACAGTCCCCCTACTGCACCAAGTGCTGACAGCCTCCCTCGGACTTGTAGGATTTGACAAGTCAGACCATCCAGGAACAACAACTGCAAACTTGTGTTTGGGGTAACAGAAAAGACTGCATCCCTAGAGCAAGTCTGCATTGGGGTGGGGGAGTGGACTCACATCCTATGCATCCCTGAACAAGCCTGAGGGTTTTGGTTGCTTGCCACAGAACAAGTTTGGGGGAGTGGCATTGATGTGTTCCTGAGCAAGTCTGAGGGTCTCTACTTGCTTCCACAGAGCAAGTTTACAGGGGATCAGACACTGTGCAGTGTAGGCAATATATGACGTGACCCCCTACACACCCACAACTTGGTCTGAGGTCCTCAGACTTGCTCAGGGACCAACCCCCCCCCCAGTCTGGTTAGTGCATAATGCACCCCCACCACTCAACTTGCCATTCTCTATGCAAAAATCAAGAGACCTTCGGACTTGTTCAAGGACACTTGGGCTGAGATATTCAAAGGGGCTGCACCTGGTGCAACAGAGTTGCACTGGTGCAATCCTGCAGTGCACCCCGGTGGGATATTGAAAAGGCTGCCCAGCGCAGTCAAATCCCAATGTGCCAGGGCACAATGTAATCCTATGCGGCGCAGATGCAGAGAATGTGCCCATGCATATGCGGCACATCCTAATATTCAGCCTTGGATGTGCAGTGCATATGCCAGTGAAACCCTACACTGCATCACACGGGGGGCTCAAAGTTGAGCCCTGGAAAAGTTGGAGCAAGTCCTGGCCACCCACAGGTCGGCTGCTGTATTGCAAGGCACAACACAGCAGCCACCAGCCGTGGGTGGCCACCCACCCACCAAGAACACCATGCACAAGCACCCACAACCCCCGGTAGTTTAGTGGTAACCCTCTACCACCCCGTAAGCTTGATCGTGGACATCTGTACTGAAAACAGATATCCTGGTAGTCTAGTGGACCCCCAGCTGCCCGATCGTGGGCATCTGTAATGGCTATCTATATCCTGGTGGGCTAGTGACCCCCTCTCCTGTATGCCCGATCGTGGGTGGCCATCAGCTGAATATAAGTCCTATGCCCAAATGTGGGCTGTAGTGTAATGGAATAGATCCCTGGTGGTCCAGTGGATCCACCCCATAAGCCCGATCATGGGCCGTAGTACTAACTGATATCTACCAGATGCTCCATCATTGGTGGGTGGCAGCATCCCATCTGCATACCGGTCCATCACTCGCCAATGATAGTGTACAGTATGAACTGTAACACTTATTATTGACAGTGTGGACTAATGAGCGTGTAGCTTACATTGTACTATTATTAGTCTGGGATCTGTGAATGAATGCATTCATTCACAGATCTGGACCTTGTAGTACAGTATGGTGTGCAACGCCATTGGTCCACACTGTGGCTCAATGGGCATACAGTTCATACTGTACGCTGCCATGCAGCAGGCAGCTAGGTGGTATGTGGGTAGGGTGCTGCCACTCACTGATGATGGGAGGTGTTGGGTGGCTGTGGGCCTCTGTGGGTGGGAGGAGAGGGGGTACCACTAGACCACCAGGTAGACATTGGTTAGTACTACGGCCCACGATCGGGCTTACAGGGTGGGTCCACTGGACCATCAGGGATCTATTCCATTACACTACAGCCTGCATTCTGGCATAGAACTTATATTCAGCTTGTGGCAACCCATGATCGGGCATATGGGGGGTCACTAGACCACCAGGATCTCCTCATGCATTACAGATGCCCACAATCAGGCAGCGAGGAGTCTGCTAGACCACCAGGGATCTATTACAGTACACTACAGCCCATGACTGGGCATTTGTTATCCAGTCAGCTGACTGCTGCCCACAAGTGGGCATAGGGGAAGGAGGCTGCAATAGTCCTTCAGGGAGCATATCCCTGTCAGCAATGGCTTGGTGGGGTGCCAGGCACAATTTGTTGGGACACCCGGCTCATTGCATGTAAATGGGGCTATAATGACATGCAAATGGCCCCATTTGTGCTTTGCATTGCTTATGGCATCATTTGCATGCCCCCAGCTGAATAACGTGGGTGATGCGCCTAGCGCAACTGCACTTGCACTGGCGCATCCCCCTGCTCCTCCTCCGTGGCTTGTGCTGGCACTGTGCCACTTCACCATGCACAGTTTGTGTGCTGCCCCTGCCATATTCAATGGTGCTAAGACATGGCGCATCACCGTTGAATATCACATGGTCTAGTGCAGGCACTGTGCCACTGCATCATGCGCAGTTTGTGTGCCACCCCTGCCCAACAGGGCCTATGGTCCTAATCTATTTGTTCCTGTATAAAAATAAAGTTTTTATCTATCTATCTATCTATCTATCTATCTATCTATCTATCTATCTTCAACGGTGCTGAGCCATGGTGCATCACCGTTAACTATCGCCAGGTCAGCCCAGTTGGGCTGCACCCAGGCTTGCACCCCTGCCCTGTGCAGTCTGAATATCTGGCACCTAGTGTACAAGGCTCCCACTCCTGCAAAATCTGAGGGCCTGTGTTACTTTTTGTTTCTTCACACAAAAAATGTGGGGATGGAGAGAAGTTTGTTTTACATACTGACCAGGAGCAAGTTGGGAGGAAAGTTTGCATCCATGTGTCTTTGAACCAAGTTTTAGGGGCTGTTTTTATCTGTGTGTCCCAGTGCAAGAGGGTGGTTAACATTAACTTCCCCCAACATGCTGTGGGGGAACACAGAATCACAGACCCTGTGACATTCTCAGAGACACACCAACTACATTTCTCTGCAACTTGCAACTGGCTACCCCTTCTACTCAAACTCTGGGCACACAGAAAGCAAAAAGAGGGCCTCAGATTTGTTTAGGGTGTAAGCCCCCCCCCAAAAAAAAGTAGGAAAGTCTGTGTTACATCACTGATTTTTTCAAATGAAGGCATTTTCCAGACAAAGTTCAATATTAATTCATACAGACACAGTCAGATTAATTTTTTTGTCAGAGACAGCATTTAAGCTAATCTGCTGATGGCAGCTGTGTTTTCTATACTGGTTACTGGTTTCCTGACTGCCTTTTTAAACAACTGTTTTATTTAATTCAGCCAGTAAACCTGCTAAATGGCACACCAGGGGCAACACTGGCTAGCAGAAACTTCCAAATTAGCATCAGGATGCCTGCAGGTGACTTGCCAACCCAAGCACACCATAAGTGAGGGTCAGATGGACATGGTGCTCTCAAACCATAAGACTGACACTGCTGAACAGGTCTACTGGGGCAACTGTAAAAACAGTTTCCATTACCTTGACTAGTGGCAGATATCCTTACTCTCAACTACTCACCACACTGAAGTGGTGTGGTACATATTTGACTTTAGCTTAATAATAGAGAGATAGCACAATATCCAAAAGTAAAAAATCCAGGGCACTCAAAAAAATGGATCAGATACAGATTACATACTGCTTAGTCAAATCATCTCCAAAGACTGAGTGTGAATAACTGGAAATTCTGAAATCTGAGGTACTGACAGAATGGATTCCAAAACATTAGAGCACACCTACTGAGTAGTACTGTGGGTACTTGTCTGAGATCCTGATGCCTGTGACCTCTGCCACTGTGACCTCTGCCCACTCCCTCCGTTGCTCCTCGAGGGGCCTCCTGGACATTCCCAGGGTTTGGCTCAAGACATCTGGTGACCGAGCATTTACTGTCTCTTGGCTGTCCCTGTGGAACACATGTCCATCTGCAGTCCATTAGGCCCCCTCAACTGATCATTTTTAACAGAGGCTGAAGGTCCACCTCTTCAGCCAGGCTTTAACAGAATAAGCTGTTTTATCTTTTACTATACTATAGCTAACTTTATATGTAATTTAATTTGTAGAGCACTGATTTTAACTTCCCCTGCTGCTGTTTTAATTGTGTTTTGTATTTTATGCATTTTTTCTTATCATCTACAGATCCCAGAGCCTCTGGATTGGGTGCCTTAGAAATACAATTACCATGCCTTGCCTAGTGAAGACCTTAAAATAGACATTTTCACATCATATTTATTCATCCGAAAAGTGATGGTTACATGGACATGATGAACCTACAATTCCTTAGGACCTTAAAAATAAATTACACACATAACCTCAGTACACCCAAATCAGACTCTACTTACCTAATAGGAAAGGTATGTCTCTAAGATTACCCTTTGTAAGGTTTGAGGATCAACAAAAGCAGTATAATTAGGGTCTGAGGAAGAAATCCCCACAATACAGTTCACCCCAGTTTAGAAAAGGCAGTAATTAAATGTAGTGCTTACCTGCTTCTGGGTGAACTTAAGGTAGGGATCCAGAAAACATACTGTACATGGGGCACCTCTAAAATAATAATAAAGAGAGTGATCAAAAAAGATCCATAGTTCTTCAGAAAGGTAAGACTACAGAAAGGACAGGTGAAAAAAGGTAAATAATACTTATCTGATGGTTGTAGACCTGTTCAAAAAAGAGTGTGAGAGAGAGAGAGAGAGAGAGAGAGGGAAATATGTTAGTACAAGTAAAAAGTTACAGAAAGCAGGGAAACTGGATATGAAGTGATATCCTAGCACCACAATTGTTGGGGGGGATTATAGACTACCATTGCTGGGGGGGTACACCAGTTATATTCATGCCACAGATTGCAACTTACCCCATCACTTGCAAATGCTCCCAAGTTCTGCCCTAGTTCAGCCATATAGCTATAAGCCTACATAGTTGTATAGTGACTAGGCCAATAAGAAGTTGGGCTGGGGGGGTTACAAAGAACAGATTAAAAAAAATCTGCATTCCTTCCTACTGCATATTATGCATTTTTTAATGTTTATATTTTATACTGTAATTCATTTTACCCAGGACAGATCTCATCCCTAGTGTGATCCTGCTTCTAAACATTAATTCCCACAACTGGGTGGACTACAGGTTAAGCAATTGACTACAGTATAAAAATATAATTTAGAAAGAACACTATAAAAACAACAGTTCATAAAAAGCATAAAATCTATGTCAGACATTGGTGGCGTAGACTGTTCTCTTTCACAAAATGCTATTCACACACAGCCATAACATTTTTTTCAGCTAACAATCAAGCTTGCAACATGATACCCACAGCAGCTACAAACACTGCCATTGAATGTAAACCATCCCCTCCCCTTCCCCACACACAAACACATGCAGTAACTGCAGTTGCACATTTTTTAGTCTGAAAGGCAATTTTCTGTAAGACAAAACTTCAAAATGTAGTAAAAACAAAGAATGTACACATTTCTTAGTCTGAAAGGCCATTTTCTTTTAGGCAAACTTTAAAAATGCAGTAAAAACAAAGAATGCACTAATCAATCTTATTTACAGCAAGCAAATATAAATTAAATCTGACCAAGAACAGCAGGAAGCTAGCTCCAAAAAAACAATGTATTCAAGCTAAAAGACTTTTTCTCTCTGCAACTCTTCCTAGAATAATAAGCGTTATTCTGAGTTAAAGTTTAAAAAACTGTAGAAAAATACCTGAAAATTCTTATGTTTTATCTAGGCTGGCCCTCTAACAAGCATTCAGCTCAGATCACAAACCAGTTCCAACTGGTTTAGCCTGTTTTCAGAGCAGCAACAAACTAGGAAGTGAATAACTCTAGCAATATCATATCCTGCCAAGAAACCAAGGGGTTATGGCAAATGAAGTTTTTTTTTTTTTTTGATTTTGAGGCAACAGACAAGTGCAATCTGTGAGTTTTTCGCGATGTGCCAAATTATTCTTGCAAAAAAATTGGAGTCATAAGGATGAATGCATGAGGGTGCACCTTAGATGACTGACTTTATTTAACCATTTACTTATCTAGGGTTTTCAAACGAAAATGAAGGATCTGGTTTTCTGTGAAGTCCTGCTTTTTCTGCTCAATTCTTCAGAAGATGAATAGACCCTAGGGAGATCAAATGATTGCAAATGGCCTAGATGTAAATCCTGAGCCATAGATCATAGTGAATGAGTAAACATGCCATCACTGAGGTGACATTTGTGTTAAGAGCATAAGACAGGTATGACAACATTATTTCTATGATGTTTGTTGTGGCAACAAATCATGGGTCTTAGTTCTTTTTCACTCTGCATTCTCTACCCCCCCAACACCACCCTCCCCTTCATAGCCAGCTACCATCCCTGCAGCTGGGCTAGCCTCCTTACCACTTTTCCTGTAGCTGAACCACCACTCTACAGCTCAACCACTCACTACTCCCCCAAAACTCCCTTCAACTGGAGTAGCCCTAAGCCCAGCATCCCTCTAGCTGACCACTCTCTCAGTAGCCAGAACTGCTCTGTATGACTTCCCTCCTGCTACTGCATTCCCCTTCCAGGCCCCTGACCATGTGCCTCATTCAAACCTCTCTTGGTTGGTATCACTGGTGGTACAGTGTGTGCTGGTGGTATACATGGTGGGAGACTCTGGAAACATTGAGGGTGTTGGAAGGAACTATGGAGGGACTAATGGTGCTGTGAAAACTGTGGAGTGATGGTGCTGGAGAAAGAAGGTGGTGAAAGAAGTTAGCATTGGCTTGTTGATGGAGAGGTTACTCTAGAGGGAGCTGCAGGGTAAACTGGAGGGAGGGTGAGTGCAAGACAAAAAAAAATCAGTAATGAGATCTAAACCCAGATCTGAGTGCAGCAACCCTTCACAAAGCTGGTGACTCTAATCTCTAGGCTCTCTACTCCCTACAGTGCTAGGCGACACTATCATAGCTCAAACAAACAGAAGCTATTAACACAAGTTTGGCAAAATGAAATTTGCTATTTTTGAACTGCTTTTGTTTCCTCGCTGTTTTGCGTTCATTCTTTTCATGGGATACCTGTACTTTTCACTTTTGTGATGCCCCAAAAGTGTAAATGCTTACTTTGCAGAATCAAGCTGATAATGCATGCTACCTTTTTTACTCTCTACTGCCCCCCCCCACCCCTGAGGACTTCTCTGTCATGGGAGAAAAGAGGAATGCTGCTGCCAGATGTATGAACATACTACAACAAAAGAAATTATAAAAATGGTCTCAGGACCTGCCCATTGGCACAACAGTAGGGTTACCACTGACAATGCCAGTGACTCAGGTTCAGAAGTGAGCCATAATGATTAGGAGTCAGCTGGGGGAAGAAGGATAGAGCATACCAGAGGGTGGGTCACTGCTTCTGCTGCACTACTGCCACCTAAGTGACCACCTAGGTGACCACAGCTGACAGTGCAATGGAGGTGACATCCATCTTCACCTCTGTTGTCCAGACCAGCTTTTGTTTTGGCTTAAGCCTCAAATCCCTGCCATGGGAGCTTAGCCCCCACTCCTCCTCATCCCATCACGCCCTGGCTTATCCCCCTGGTCAGGGTGCCAGGCGAGCACCTCCTCCCAATGGACAAGAAAGGCACCCCCCCAGGGTGGAACATTGGGAGTGGGACTCCCCAGTGGGCAAGAAAGGGCAGTGGGAAGAGCAGAGGAGCAGGGTATCATGCCTGGGGACTCGATGTTTGCTGCTGCAGTATTACGAACATATGAACATATGAAAATGCCAGGAGAAGCAGGCCTTACAGTCTGTTGAGTCTGTTCAATTGTGCAGCTAGCCCCTCAACTTGCAGCTGCCTCACCATCTACACCCCTCTTCATTACAACACCCTCACCCTGTCCCAACCCCTTTTAAAGTCACCCACTATTTTTCAGGATTCCAGCTCCTAGGGAAGAGCATTTCACCTGTTCCACCATCCGTTCAGTGACAAAATGTCTCCTAATTTCCTTCTTTAATCTTCCCCCTCCAGTCCCAGCTAATGCCATCTCATATCTCTCCCTCTTCTAAACTGGAAAATCCCTTCTGTAGTAGTCTTATTTATTCCCTTAAGGTATTTAAAGGTTTCAGTCATACCCCACCATCTCTCCGCTCCTCCTGGGAATACATGTTCAGCTCACCCAATCTATCCCTGTAAGACTTTCCCTCCAATCCCTGGATCATCTTGGTCACCCTAGACTGTACTCCTTCCAACAATTTGATGTCCTTCTTCAGGAATAGGTGCCAATACTGCATGCAGTACTCCAGGTGCAGTCTGACCAGAGATCTGTACAAGGGAAGGGTCGGTTTCCTATTTCTGGAGGAGATTCCCCTCACTATACACCCCAGCATCCTGTTGACTTTTGCTGCCACCTTCCTGCATTAAGCTGCATTGTGATTGGTTGGCATCCATGGCACTCCAGACATTACCTCATGGGTTGTAGCCCACCTGATAGGTTAGTGATGCACATGACCCAGATCAAATTTCTAGCATATCCAGGTCCCAGGAACCCCTGCTCTCCAGTTTTCAATCGTGCATCTGATCAGGTAGGAAGCACACCAGAGATCCCTGTCTGCTCCTATAAGGTAAGATCCTGTATGGGATATATATATAAACTTCTTATCAATCACAGGCACATGTATGCAATTACAATTAAAAAAAAAAGCAGGAATTGTAAAGATAAGAAATATCTTAAGCTAGCTCTCAGCCTCAGGGTTAGCTAGCTTTGTGCCTAATGTATCCGAGAATCTCTTTGTGCTGGCAGCTTCACCGGTATGAGTGCATACAGCAAGATAAACTCACATTTGCTTGTGGTCTACAAGTTCAGTGTAGGCCTCCCTTATATTACTATGCCTCCAGTAGGCACCATAGGTTTGAGGGGGGCGCCGTTGCTGGAGCAGGCCGTGTAAAGCAGCATAGTACAGTGGATTAAGACTCTGAGCTGCAAATCTGGAGCCCTGGGTTTGAATCCCACACCCCCCCCTTGCATACTGTGTGACCCTAACCAATTCACTTACCTTCCCTGTGCTGCCAGGTCACATCTGTAACCAAGCTTTCAGCTTAGTGTGTCTCTCCTGGTTAAACATTTGGGGGAAAAATCATTTTCATGGCACCTCCCTCTGCCCTTCGTTTATGCCTTGTTGGCCCGCGGCCACCCTCCCCCACTCCCGATCCCTAACCCGGCTGGTCGGTGGCCTGTCTGACCACGCGATTACCGCGTGGCCTCCAGAAGGTAGAGGTTCCCTTCCCCTTCCTCTCTTTCTTCTCTGAGGGGGGTAAGGGGGGAGAGTCGTGCCGCTCGGTCGGCCAGAGAGTCATCGGCCCTCTCAGGCCGCCCGGCTGGTCGGTGGCCTGTCCGATCATGGCGACCGCTGCTGCCTTCTGAAAGCAAGCCCCTCTGGGCTTCTCCAATGAGGGGGGTAGGGGAGAGTCTTGGCCACCGGTGCTCACGAGCCAGCCATGAGTGCCTTCCACCTCTCACGCTCGGGCACGCCTCCGGGTAGGGCCGCTGGTTGGGCCTGCTGGGCCCCTAGGTGTTCTGCCTCCTCAGCTCGGGATCCTGCTTTCCCACATCTGCTCTTCTCCCCACTCAGCCAGCCACCTTTGAGCAGATGCCAGGGCGCTCTTCAGCCTGCTGACCTAGCGGGGAAGCCTATCGTCGCACAGAGGGAAGGCTGCGCCTCGCAATTTAGAGAAGGCGCTAATTGATGGCAGGGGGGACAGCAATTCCCCCAGGGACCTCCGAAATTGCCGTTTTTCTCCTCTGGCCCACTCATTCCCAGGAGAGGGGAATGGGATATATCTCGAAGGCCAGGGGACACTCGGCCCCTACCCCCCCTCCACAGAACGAAGTGGGGGGTGAGAGGGGGCACTCCTTAGATGACAGGGGAGGACAACAGTCAAATGCTTTTTCTGTGGGCAGAGACCATGCACAGGGAATTATTCGCCAGTGGAAAGAAGAGAAAAGAGCTGCTCCTGTGGCATTGAGAGCTGAGGCATGAAGTAGCTTAGCCAGAAAGCAATAGCGATCAGGGTTCTAATCCTAGTCTTTCTTAAAAAAAAAAAAAAAAAAAGGGGGCCGGCAGTATAGCCTACAGAGTCGACTCGATACCTCAAGTAGACCAGCCCTGAGTTGAGGCTCACACCCCCACTTGCATACTGCTGTCTCTGAGCAAGCCACTTAACCACCAAGTCCCCCCAAGTCATTCCTGGAAACAGATCTTGTACATAGCGGGCCTTACCTGGTTATTAAAAATTTTCATAGGGAAAGTGGGAGTAGTTAGCTGGGCCAACAGCTGATGATGGGGGGCTCTCCCCCCCAAAGGGTCCCTCACACAGCGACCCTCCGGCGGCATTCCCCCATGACAGAGTTTATCCATCTTTCCCTTGGAACCCCTCCCTCTCTCTTGCTTTTTGCCACTCGGGTCCCTCCCACAGTGACCCGAGAAGGTAGTCTCCCACCCGGTCGCTCCACGGCTCCTCCCACTAGCGAGCCCTGGTTTCGGACCTCTGAACTCAAACCTTCCTCGTCTTGGCACACATTGCGGGGGTCCTCACATAGCACTCCCACAACCCGCATTCAGTTTTCAGTTTAAAAAAAAAAAAAGAGGAAGGGGGGCAAGAAATCGCCTGGGCAATTTGTTTGTTCGGTCCGTCCTCCCTGGAGCAAAGCCGCCCATGGGCCCCCCTCAGCACGGGGCCCAGCTACTCTATGGGGTGGTCCCCGGTCCCCCCCACCTCCACCCTCACCGCCTCCTGTGCCGACACAGCAGGCCACAATACCATGAGGCAGGGCCAGCAGGCCTTACACCGGGCAAGTCCCGAGCCCGGAACCAGACAGGTTGGGGGGGCAGCAAGAGGAGTCTCCAACCCCCGAGGACACCGCTCTAGGCATCCCACGTAAAAAAGTGTACGAGGACAGGGAGGAGGAGGAGGAGAAGAAGAAGAAGAAGTCATGCCACTTCGCCTCGACCCCAGGGCCCATGAAGAGGCTAAGACCACTATGGGAGTCGACATCAAGGAGTCAGCCGCAAGAAAACACTCGAACCCTTGATCTAATCGAGATAGTCTATCAGGGAAGCCTTCCCAGCCGCGTCCCACAGTCTAGGATATTCTCAGTAAGGGATGGCATTCCCTGATTCGGCAGAATGACAAACCGCAAGAAACCGGACAGGACGTCCAGGTCCAGGGTGAATCAGACGCCTGGCGCAAGACACCCCCCAGATGGCAGCCCCTTGCAAGGACGGTGCTACCATACGGCACAATGCCACCCAGGGACCCGACGAACAGGAAGGCCAAAGATTGCTCAGGGGGATTCTTATCTTCGAAATCGAGGACAACCGTACCCTCAGGGTTTTCAGTTCTCCTCCCTGGGAGCCTGGGGGCAGTAAACCAGAGGACGAGGTAGAAACTATTGGGGAAGCAACAGCGACTACCCTCTCGCAACGTCACTAAAGTCAATCCAGATGCCGAGTACTTCGGGCGTAGGACTTGTTGTCCAAGGGATGAAGATCCACGTGGGTTCGATCTCCACTTCCGCCGAACCCTCACCACCTGTGGGACAAGGACCAACCCGCTCGCTCACCGCTTACTCCTCACAGCTCGGATAAGTGGGTTCAAGTCACGGTACCAAGGGATACTCCATCGAGCTGTCCCGCCCCCCTCTTTCCCAAGGGTTAACCCACCCCACCACCACAGCCAGGAGAGGGGCGTCCCCACCCCAACCCAACAGATCTGTCGGACCTGGTTCAGAACAGGGCTCTCCACCCGCATCGCTTTTGTGAACAGAATCATGGGGCACTCTATCTTCATCCTGATACCAAGAAGCCGGGGGCTCTGACCTATCCTGGGCCTAAAACAACCTAAGCCACTATGTGCATCGCACCCGCCAAATGGAGACCGCCTCGTCCACCATCCGATACATTCGGTAGGCGATTACTGACGCCGATAGACCCTTAGGACGCCTCACCCCATATTCTCATTGTAGGGTAACACAGACAATCCCTCCGACTTCAACGGCTTCTGCCCTCACAGGCACTCGAAGACCACGGCTGGAAGGTAAGCCGAGAGAAGAGCATCTGCCTCACACTCAACAGGTCAAGCAAGGGGAGCACCCACAACTCTACTCAGGAGGAGACCAAAAAAACCACTCCCGAGAGTCCACAGCTTGAGTACCTGGCCCATTGAATGAAGGCTCACCCTGGGCCAGGTGGCACATGCGCCCTCTCCAAACCTACGTGCAGATTCAGGGGGGCGCCGAGCGAATGCCACCTCCAGGCCATGGTACCTCATCCCCTCGCAGTGAGGACAACCTGGGCATGATGGACGGTGGAGACGAACTTGACAAGGTGAGTCCCACAGGAGGCACCTCGCCCAATTGCCATCGAAATGGATGCGAGTCTTTCCGGAAGAGGAGCGTGCTTGGGAGACACGCCAGCACAGGGACGGTGGCCACCAGTGGAGTCGGGCTCCCCATCACACACTGGAGATGAGCACTGTGTCGCATGCCCTGAAACCTTCAAACACCAGGTACATGATCATTCGGTCCTGACCCGGTCTGGCAATCGAGCTATGGCCCACACGGCAAGCTAGGTGGGACCGGGAGCAGGGAAATGCGAAGGGAGGCAACGATGGTCCTCAACTAGGCCCAAGCCAACCTCAGCCGCCTGGGCATGGCTCACCTGGCAGTCTGAATGTCCACGCAGACTGGCTCAGCAGGCAACTAGTGCACCAGGGATAATGACATTACACCAGACCTAGTCCAGATGATCCTAGAGACATGGGGAACCACAACTTACACCTCAGGGCAGTACGGGAGAAGACTCAGGTCAGATGTTACTGTTCACGGTTCAGTCACAGCCTCACCCAGGGAACTGAGGTCGTATCACAACCTTGGGAGCCGAGACACGCCTGCTTCCCCACCGCTCCCACTGACTCCTTGGTCCCAACCAAAGTATGGGAGTCACGGCACACAGTCATCCTGGTGACACCCTACCAGCCACGCAGGTCGTGCCTCGCAGCGGCCAGACAGAGGTCACTTGCCAACTTCAGGATCCCTTCAGAACAGGCATGCCCTCCCAGGGGTCAGGGTTTCACCAACCCCACAGACCCGGAAGCTCACGGCCTGGTTTCCGAGAGGAGCAGACTGGGGCAGCAGGTTTCATGATCCCGTCATCAGCACCCCACCCCAGTCAGATGGTCTTCTCTCACCCCACGCATACGGGAGACATGGTCCTTCCCTCGGTGGTGCCTGGAACAGGGCAAGGCTCCCGAGCAGACCAACAGGGCTAAAAATCCTACCGTCCCGCCGACTGGGAGTAGACGAGAGACTAGCACACTCCGCCCTCAGGGTGCAGCTATCAGTCATAGGGGCGGCTATGAGCCTCATATCGGGACACACCCCGGGAGCTCATATAGAGGCCACACGCTCTCTAAGGGCAGTAGAGACCCTCCGACCGAGGATGCGACTGACCACGGTTCCGTGGGTTCTTCAGCTTGTGCTAGAGCCCCTCAACTCGGCTCCTCACGGACCCCTACGCGAGGGGGATCTGATCTGGGTCTACCTCAAGACATGCTTCTTGGTGGCAATCCACTCAGCTAGAAGAGTCGGAGGACTTGGGGCCCTATCCTGTGCGGAACCTGATACGGTGCTCACCCCGTTAGGGGTCCGTCTGAGATCGGTCCCAGTCTATCAGCCAGGGTATTCACCGGTTTTCATGGAGAGCAACCCAGTGAGCTAACCACCTTCGCGGAAGGGCCCCAGCAGGGTCCCAGTGCGGTCCCACTTTACCATGATGTTGATCCGCCTCTCTGGGTACTCTGGCCAGAACCTCCCTATCTGCAAGACAGGGAGACTGTTGTGTCATCTCAAGGCGAGAGGCAGAGCAGAACCGCCCCCAAGGCCACCGTTGCAGGATGGCTAAGGAGAGTCGTCCGGAATGCCGTCTCCGGTAACCGGAGGACTCCACCCCCCAAGAGATCAAGGCTCACCACACAGGGCGATCGCCACTTTTTGGATAGAGAGAGCAAATGCATCCTCGGAGGACCTAGGTAGGGCAGTCACGCGGAGTTCCCTCCACACGTTCACCAGGCACTTTGTGCTGGACCAGTCACGGGCCAGATGGCCCACTCGCCACCCAGGTCCCGGCGCAACATCCTCAACCCTCACTCTAGACCACTCGGGTTCCCACCCCTGGGTACTACACTGCTTCTTATCTACCCATGAGGTAATGTTGAGTGCCATGGATGCCAACCAATCACAATGGGTGTTTACTCACCTGGTAAAGGTGATTGTGTTGGTTGGCATCCATGGCACTCCAAGGCCCTCCCTTCCGAGTGCTCAGAGTGACCGGTACTGATCTAAGGGGGACCTCCTCCATGGTAGTCCCAATAGGGGACACACCACATGACAGTTTTTCGTTAAAACTATCCACCAGTCGGACCTTCCGGACCGAGACTAGTCCGCAAATAGTAGAAGAATAAGGGCTCTGCACCGGGCCCTCGATACCTTTCGCAGCCCGCATTCTTCCTTGTTTTGATCATCTCTCTTATCACCATCACTTGATTGTGCCTGCGCAGTATGTTTTTCTTTCTCTTTGCACTAACTAACCTTGATTTCAGCTATGGAAGATTCGAACTGGAGAGCAGGGGTTCCTAGGACCTGGATATGCTAGAAATTTGATCTGGGTCATGTGCATCACTAACCTATCAGGTGGGCTACAACCCATGAGGTAATGTCTGGAGTGCCATGGATGCCAACCAACACAATCACCTTTACCAGGTGAGTAAACACCCATTGTTCATGCTGCCTGTTATATGCACCCCAGATCCTTTTCCTCCTCAGTGCTTTCCAGCTACACCCCTTCCAGCTGATAGCTCTTCCCCTGGTGCTTCTGCCCTGGTTCCTAGCTCCAAAATGCAGTACCTTGTACTTCTTGGCATTGAACCCCAGCTGCCATATTTCTGACCACTTCCGTAGCTTGGTCAGGTACTACTGCAGCCTCTTCCACCCTTCAATGTCATCTACCACAGCTCCCATTTTTGTATCGTCAGCAAACAGACTGATCCTACTCCAGATCCCATGTGAGATATCAGCTATGTATATCACAAACAGCACTGGTCCCAATACCAATCCTTGTGATCCCTGTGGCACCCAGCTCATCACTTCCCTTGGTGATGAGGGTTCCCCCACCACCACCCTCTGTTGCCTTCCATTTAGCCAGTTGACAATCCATCTTGTCATCTTCATTCCCACTCCTATGTATTCCAGCTTCCCCCCCAGCCGCCCATGTGGCACAGAATCAAAGACCTTACTGAAGTCCAAATACAGGACATCCACCACATGGCTCCTGTCCAGCTCCTTTGTCACCCAGTCATAATTCTCAACTAGATTTTTCTGGCAGGATCTGCCTGAGACAAACCCATGCTGTTGGCCATCCTGGAGACCATTGTTCTCTAAAAAGGTCACTAGCCTCTCCTTTAGGATTGTCCCCATGAGCTTCCCCACAATTGATGTGAGGCTCACTGGTCTGTAGTTGCCTGGTTCATCCCGAGGGCCGCTTTTGTGAATGGGCACCACATGGGCCATCCTCCAGTCTTGTGGTACACATCCTGTGTCCAGGGATGTACTGAACAGGTGAGCCAGTTTTCCTGCCAGGGTCCCCACTAGCTCCCTGAGTACCCTAGGGTGAATGCCATCTGGTCCCGGTGCCTTGTTCACCCTTAGTGCCCTTAAACCTTCCAGAAACCTGTCCTTTGTAATCCCTATGTCAGTCAACCCCATCCCCCCACTACCAACTCCACCCCCCTTGGGCTATCTTCCCCGTTCTCCTTCATTAACACAGAGCAGAAGTATTCATTTAATAACTCTGCCTGATCCACCCCTTTCTCCACCCACCCTCCTTCCTTCCTAATCATCTCAATCTGGTCCTTGTTCTTCCTTCTTTCTGTCATGTATCTGAATAAGTCCTTTTCTCCTTTCTTAATATCCTGTGCCAGTCTCAGCTGTCTTGAAGCTTTGGCCACTCTGACTAGCCTGGTAACCACCCTGGACTTCTTTGTATACTCTTCCTTGTCAACCCCTCCACCCAATGTCTTGAGTTTCTGAAATACCTTCCTTTCGGCTCGCACCCATTCTGTAACCTCTCAAGTCAACCAACTGGGATTCTTTGCCCTTTCTTTCTTAAGCCTTGTCATTGTACAAGTTCCAGTGGTCTCCATTAGCCCTTTTTTATTAATATCCCATTTTTGAGTAGCATCCATGTCTGGTTTAATTCCTGCAGCAGACCCACTCAAAATTTTCCCCATCCTTTTAAAGTCTGCCCCTTAAAAATCAATCACCCTGGTCCCTGTACCCCTTGTTTCCCTACTCATATTGAGTGTGAACCACACCAAGTGGTGATCACTCCCAGCCAGAGGGTCCTCCACACCCAGTTCTCTGACAGCGTCTCCATTTGAAAGTACCAGGTCCATCATCCTCTCCAATCTCATTGGCTCATGCACCAGGAAGTTGTCCTGAAGTACTCCTAGTATGGCCTGCTCCCTTGCACTCATGGTGGCTGGAGTGCTCCAATCCACCCCAGGCAGGTTGAAGTTCCCCTCCACCACTGTGTTCCCCCTTCCTACAGACCCTTCTGATTTGCTCAGCTAGCAGGTCATCCCTTTGTGCTGGTGGTCTGTATACTACCACCATTCTCGGCATCCTACCTTTCAAGTCCTGAAACTGCATTCATGGGGCCTCTGTTCTGCATTCCTCCCCTTCCTCCCTTATATACATTATCCCTTCATGTACATAAAATGCCACACACACCCTTTCCCCTTAGTGCCATCTTTCCTGAATATTCAATACACTGGGATCATCATATCCCAGTCCTGGTACTGGGTGGCCCATGATTCCATGATGGCCACAATGCCCACCTTCCCCTCAACCAGGAGATCCTGCAACTCAGCTGATTTATTACCTAGGTTCCTCACATTCAACATGACCACCCTCCATCCCATTTTCTTCCTTACCTTTTCCTGGTTTTCCTTCCTCCTCTCCACCCCGTGCCTCTACCCTTACTCCTACCCTGTTAGCATGGGGGTAAGCTTGTCTGGCTCCCCCTGGAGTTGGGATGTGCAATGACATCCATGGGATAAGCCTAGAGTCTATTCCACCTCCCAGACATCTAGGTACCAGTTGTAGTACATCCCTCAGCCTTATTATACTATTGCATGTTTGCCTCTGCCAGGGGTCTCTATTGAGCTGGACACTAGCCCACCCCTTCCTCTGGAGGAAAGTAGTCCCTTGGATGTTCAATCCATCTTCACCAAGCTGGCTTTCTGATACCTGAGTCTGTTCCCATAGCCAGGATGTTGGCATTTTACGCAAATGCCTTTCCACTGCACTGGCAGCCCAGTGCCCTGGACCAGCTTTTTCAGAGCCTGACACTGACCTAAGAAGGTCCCTGACCCATCCTCCATCTGCAGCTGAAGTGTCTCCAGTGATGTCACCCTGCCTCGATGCTCCACTACAGTGTTCCCAAATCAGTTTTTTAATGGTAAGGTGTAGAGAGCTGCTAATTGGGTATTCATTACCAGGTGTTGGTGTCTACCAGTTCCAGTACCTGTTGCACTCCAGAGAAGGAGATCAGTCTTTGGAATGATCATCCTTCTCCACACCCCCTTACCCAGTCCTCCAATGGCCTGAATTCACTACCAAACACATATCATCAGTGTTACAAGAGGTCACTACCACTGCACTGGTGTGCTTGCCCACATTGTTAAACTTTGTAAAGTAGTTCAGCCTTATTATAATGTTGCAGGTTTGCCTCTGACAGGGGTCTCTGTTGCACTGGCCACTAGTATTCTCTCCACCTGAAGAAGGAGAACTGTCCCTTGGATGCTCAGTCCTTCTCCACCTAGCCAGCCCTCTGACACCTGTGTCCATTCCTGAACCTGGGACTCCTTGCCGCTGTGTCGGCAGGCCACCCCTGATCAGCTTCTTCAGAGCTTGACTGTGACCTAGGAACATCCACAGCTCTTCCTCTATCTGTAGCAGAACTGTCTCCAGTAATGTCAACCTGCCTCAAAGCTTGGCCACAGTGTTCCAGTATCAGTTCTGCTACAGCAAGTTGTAGAGAGCTGCTAGTCAAGTATACATAATCAGGGATCAGTGTCTACAGGGTGTCAGTGCCTGCTGCACTCCAGAGAAAGACAGCAGAGCAGAGTAGTCTTTGGGATGCTCATTCTTCTCCACACCCCCTTGCCCAGTCTTCTAATGGCTTGAGTTCACTACCAAACTCACATTGTCACAGTTGCAAGTAGTCACTAAAACTGCACCAGCATGTTGGCCCACATTGTTAAACTTTGTAAAGTAGTTCAATCTTATAATCTGTTTTGAAGGGGTCCTATCTGACCCACATAGGTTGTCCTGCCACACTACCACTACCCACCAAGCATCCCACCAGCTCCCCTTTCCACCCGAGCACTCTGGCTCCCCTCCAGGGCAGGGCTCTTCAGCAGAACTGCTACTATAGTACCGAGCAGAGGGGAAGGTTTCCAACACCTGAGCTTACCCCGCAGGTGAGGCCACTGGCTTCCTAAATGTTACATGAGGTCCCTGCACCCTAATTGGTACCCTCAGAGGTACACCGTAGACAGCTAGCACTTAGGTATATGTTATACTAACATATAGGGCTAAGGGCATCTACCATACAAGAGTAGATGTCAGGATATGAATGCATAGTGTTGTAATACACTTTGCTTGCTAATACATATATTCTGCTATGTATTTTTCTGAGTATTTCTTACTTGTAAGATGCCAAGACACCTGTGTCCTTGGAGTAATTATAATATGTAAGATGTCATTGCCACCTTTTGGTAATTTGTACCACTACACTGAGTTATGTAAGACTCTGTATAAGAACTCTTTTGTTCTCAAACTGATGACTTTACAGAACTGTATAATGTTATCTTGGACCATGGAGCCACCTCTAATTTAGCCAATAGGGCTCATCTCTGTAACTAGAAATGTTTCTATCTTTTGGTAACCATAGTAATTATCATAGGTATATAATGTAATGCACAAGCCTTATACCTCGGAGATCTGAGAGACCCCAAGAGACACAGAGAAACCTCGAGGTGTAGGGAATGATTAGCACTGGCTACTGGGTTTTATTGGTAAGAACTGCTTAGGGCAACTGTGATTTATCCCTTTGGTAGTAATAAACTTGTTTATTACTCTAATGCAATGTGTCTGTGATTACTTGCATTCCCAATATTGTCAAGAATCTGAAAGTGAGGTTTAGACCTCCTAACAAATTGGCGACCATGGCAGAACCTTGTGTAACACCTGGCAGGCCTTAAGCAGTATTGGCAGTGAAGGTCAGGGGCATGCAGCAAGGTCTGGGTGACTTCATTTAGTTGGCAGACAATTTTTGCTGCTATGCTCCTTGAGGGGGCAAGACATGCAATGACATCGCAGGCTGACACCAACATCTGTCCCAGCCCTCTGAACTATGTCAGTGCCCACTGCAGCTGCACTCCTGGCCTCCACCAAAGGACAGCAAGTGCCAGTCATGCTACCCACCTTCACCCCAGAGGACAGCTATCCTGAGGATGATTAGTCCTTCACCCCCTGGCCAGCCCTCCAACATCCTAGGTCTGTTTCTGAACCCAGGCCATCAGTGACACAGATGGTCACCATGTGTCTGCACCAGCAGGCCAGTGGGTTCAATCTTATTATGGTTGCATTTAATTATTTAAAGACAACAAAAATGCTGCTAATCTGCTCTAAACTGTTCTAAATTATTCTTAAGCATAGCAAAAAAAGTAATTTGAAACAATGTTTATAAACAAGAATTTCAGCAACTTTTACTGAATCACTTGTGTTCTGCACAGGTGCTCATGGAGTATGCTAGATATTTTCCAACTCTGTGAAAGTGTGTCAACACGGATATCAATAAATTGTTTGCTTAATGAAAACAAGGATCTTGCAAAACTATATGTGTTTTACAGTCCAGTTAAAGATTTTGTGGCTTCATAGGTCATGATCTTCCATAACTAGTTGTATTCATTTTTTGATTGCTAATGACTGTTGACAGTAAACATGTTAGCGGTATTTAACATTTGCATCGGGTCAGAATGATTATTAAACTGAAGGCTAAATACGAATAACCATAGCCCCGAGTTTTCCGCGATTCCGCAGGTGCGGCAAACCACAGAAATATCCATGGAATTTGCTGTCACCCGTGGAATTCGTGGCCACTCATGGAACAAATGTCCTTTGCCAAAGGGGTTCCCAATCCCCCGTCGGCTTCACTGCCCCCCCAAGCTGCCTGATGCCATGCTGAGAACCCACCCCAATGTGGCAAAAGCTTCATTTGCCGACGGGGTGCCCAATCCCCCATCAGCTTTACCGTCCCCACCAAATGTTTGTATGCCACACTGAGAGCCCACCCCAGCATGGCAAAAACTTCCTTTGCCAATGGAGGTGCCCAATCCTCCATCGGCTTCACTGTCCAGCCCAAGTTGCCTGGTGCCACACTGGGACCCCACGCCAGCATGGCAAAAGCTTCATTTGCTGACGGGGTGCCCAATCCCCCGTTGGCTTCACTGCCCCCCCATGCTGCCTGGTGCCACACTGGGAGTCCACACCAGCACGGCAAAAGTCCCTCCTTGCATGTGAATAAAAAAAACTTCCATCATTGATTCTTTTGCCCCCTTCCCAACCCGCACCCACCCTCTGCATACCCAACTCCCCACACCCCCACCTCAGCCCATACTTACCTCCAGAGACCAGTGTGATGATCTTCGGTGGACTGGGAACACGTCTGCACTCTTCAAAGCTGACTGCAAACTGAAGAAATGCCGGTAAGCTGTATAATGGCATAAATGGATTTGTTTCAACTTTGGTGCATATCTCAGCCATTTCTGGGAATATTTTCACCAAATTTTCAACATGGGGTTTTTGGGGCCCCAACTCATGAACTGTGACACTGTTATTTCGTTATTCAGTCCTGAAAGTTGTTCCACAGTCACTGCGTGGAACCACCTTTCCAGAATGATTAACAAAATGACAGTGTCACAGTTCATGAGGTAGGCTCCTTAAAACCCTATGCTGAAAATTTGGTGAAAATATTCCCCAAAACGACTGTTTTAAGAGCGTGCATTGCACAGCTCCTACGCATGCTCATAACGTTGAGCGTTTTTAATATTTTTATCCCAGATTTTCAGTATTGCCATTTTACCACAGCTCCTTATGAACAGTTCAAATGTCATTTTTCACATCTCACACGAAATATGTTTTCGCACATGTAGCGCACAATGGCACGGTCGGTGTGTGAAATCAATGTTCCAGACAGATTAATAAAATCACAGTGATACTGTTCATGAGCAGAGGTCTTGAATTGGCTATGTTGAAAATTTGGTGACAAACACCCATAAAATGACTGTGTTATGAGCATGCGTTGCGCAGTTCCTATGCATGCTCGTAACTTTGAGCATTTTTAATATTTTCACTCCAGATTTTCAGTATTGCCATTTTACCACACCTCCTTGTGAACAGTACAACTGTCATTTTTCACATCTCACCCAAAATGTGTTTTCACACATGTAGCGCACAATGGCGAGGTCGTTGTGCAAAATCAATGTTCCAGACAGATTAATAAAATCACAGTGATACTGTTCATGAGCAGAGGTCTTAAACTGGATAAGTTAAAAATGTGGTGACAAACGCCCATAAAATGACTGTGTTACGAGTGTGCATTGTGTCAGATATGGCAAAAAAAAAAAAAAAAAAAAGGAAAAAAAATTAAGGGTAAAAATGTGCGGCAGAATTGCCACAGAAATTGGAGTTGAGTGCCACAGAAGTTCTGTGGCAAATGAGAACCCTGCCACAGAACTTTTCTCCGATGTGCCGCAGAAAAATCGGGGCCCTGCTAATAACAGCAAACATATTAGCAGTATTTAACATTAGCATTGGCTCAAAATGACTGCTAAACTGAAGACTAAACTAACTGACAGGTAAAATACTACTAAGGAACTCTATTTTTGCAGTCAGAAGGTCATCTGAATGCTAATCCACTGTTAATATAGCAGTCTTCTTGGGAAAGGGAAAACCTCCAATATTATCTAGTCCATTAGTAAACTAGAGAGCTCCCTTTTTCTACTGAAATAGCAAAATGACTGCAGGGGTCTGCCCACTGCAGCTGTAAAAATGTGATGGGATGAAACTGGTGATTGGTCAAGGGAGATCAGGAGGTACCAATTCAATTATAAAAACAGACATGGGGGGAAAAAGGAGGTGTTTGTATGTATGTAAGGGAAGAGATTGAGTGTCATGAATTAAATAACATCATAAACCCAAATAAAGATATTGAAAGTTTATGGCTACAATTACACACAAAAAAGGGTAAAGAAAAATAGTATAGGAGTTTGTCACAGGCCACCTTCAAGGAAACAGGTGTATAACAGGGCTGTACTGAAGGAAATAATTAATGCATTCAAAGAGAGGGATGTTCCTTTATTAGGGGATTTTAGCCTCCCAAGGATAAACTGGGAAGAACTAAGTGAATAATCCACATTTGAATCAGAGTTTGTTGACACATTATTATTGCAAGGGGTGAAGCAACAATAACAGAACCCACAAGGGGCATAATATCCTGGACTTACTCATAACAAACTTATAATCAGAAATATCAAACATATTAGTTATGGGAAATCTAGGTACCAGTGACCACAACATAAGAACAATGTTATAACACAACACAACAACATTTTTTTATGACAGCTGGACACAAACAATGAAACAGCGTGGCAAGAAATTACATAAAGGCAAATTATTAATAAAAAAAAGATCTTGCAGTCTTGGGACTGGAAACGAGCTATGTGACAAATCAGTGGAGGGCTGTTGGAACCTGATTAAATATTATTGGACTTGGAACAGAAACATATATCATTAAGGAAAATAATACAGTGGGAAGGTAAAATACCAATCTGGTTGACAAATTGCAGAAACAAATCAAGGAAAAGGAGCACTCATACATTAAAATTTAGGAAAAACCCCCGCGAGTTAAAATTAAAAATTGCCTAAAGCAAACTAAGGAACTGATTAAAATGGAAAAAGAAAATAGAACTTACATTTGCCCACATGAAGGGCAACCAAAAATTATTTTTCTCATGCATCAACAGTAGCACAGGGTATGATAGAACTGTAGGACTAATAATGCATAATAGGAAGTACTTAATGAGCCTAAATAAACAGCAAATACTTTAAATAATTACTTCTGCTCTGTCTATATAAACAAAATCTGGTCAGAGCCACTAGGGTTGCTAATACGTGAACTTGCTAAGGGTGTTTCATGGCCTTAAATGAAAGATGAATTGCCTTAGTCAGCTCTGTATGTAAATTTCATTCCTGGTAAAGGAAGATCATTTATCTGGTTGATCCTGTGTTTCCCATGTGTTTAAATGTGGGTGGCAAGTGTGTGTTGTACTATATGTGGAAGGAGAGGGAGCTCTGCACCAAGGCCTTCAAGTAATGGTAGAAGGAATGGTGCAGAGAAGAGAGGTGTGTCTACATTGGGGACTGTGAGCCAAGCTAGAAGGATAAGAACCAATACTGAGGTGATAGCCAGCTTTCATCCAGGATGCAACCTCAATCTTTAGTGAAATACTCAAATGTTACTTCGATAGACATTTAAAATAGCCGGGGGGGGGGGGTTGAAGAAATAGGGAAGGCAGAAAGTGGGCCACTACAAGCTGAAATAGAAAGTAGTGAGATCCCATGGGGAGAGAGAGTCCCACCAGGATGCAAGTTATTCAAGAAAGCAAGGATGAAGGGGGAAAGGTGCAGCCAAAGGAGAAAGATGTGGCAGAGAAACAATTGGAAAAAAGAGAAAGCAACAAGAAGAGCAGTGAGGGCTGTCAAAATGGTGCAAGGTTTGCATCAGCTACCCTATGAAGACAGACTGAAAGAGTTCAATATGTACACCCTGGTGGAGAGGAGGGATAGTGGGGATGCTAAGGAGACCTTTAAATACCTCTTGGGGGTTAATAAGGTACAGGAAGGAGATTTGTTTCAGAGAAAAAGGTGCTGTAGAACAAGGGGTCATGTAAGAAGTTGGAAGGAGGTGGATTCAGGAGAGATGTAAGGAAGTAGTTCTTCACAGGAAAAGTGTTGGATTCCTGGAACAGGATTCCTTGGGAGGCAGTGGGAGTGAAACCAGTGGTAGGTTTCAAAAATGGCTGGGATAGGCACAAAGGAATCTTAGGAGGAAGGAAGGGGGAGGAAGGTGTAAGTGACAATGCTGTAGGACATGTTGGGTCTGCAGCAAAAGTGATCATAACCAAAAATGGGCAGACCAAATGGGCCCAGCAGTCATTATCTGCCATCAGTTTCTATGTTTATGTAACCTCCCCCTTTGGGAGATTACTAGTCTATTCGCCCCTTCCTGGGGTTAATCGACCCAGTAGGAAAAAGGCTTTATTCTTCTCAGCACTCAGGTGGAGCCTCCTGCGAGTTGGGAGGTCATCACGGTGCATGGCAGGGGATAAAGCCCAGCAGTTTAGGTGGGAGGGGGAATTCCAGTCAGGGGAGAGAGTGGTGAGGGAGTGACAGTAAGTCGGGGCCAGGCAAGGGTGATTGCTCACTTTGGTCCCCAGCTGGTGGCACTTGGGGGGGACACAGAGGAAGAAGTGGAAGCCAGCATCCACAAGCTGCATAGCATCTTCGAGGGCAGCTAAAGTCAAGAGGGGAGCCAGCAGCCACAAGTCGCAGAGTCCCCTGGCAGTCTGCATTGATTTGTGTAGGTATCCAGTAGGCAAGAATGTGGCAGGGAGTATAGTGTCCAGAGAGGGAGTTGCCTTGAAGCTCCATGGGATGTGTCTCCCTTCTCAATTCCGGGACAGTTGCTTTCAGTTCTGGGAAAAGATACAGGGGTCATGAGGGAACCCGCAAATCCTCAAGCTGTGAGGATTGCATATTCTGAGTGGGACCTGCTGAGTCAGTGCAGAGAGAGAGAGAGAGAGAGACAGAGATGGGTACTGTTGACAGTTTGGGTGCCTGTGAAGAATAATGGGCTGTTAAACACTGTGAACTGTTTTGGGACTTGTGCTGCCTTCAGACTTTTGTGACCATAGTGATCCTGAGTTAATGCTGCCCTAAAGACTGTGTGACCTCCTCGGTCCAGGTAAAAGCTGCTATTATGGTAATACCTGCTGTGTGCAAGATGAATGTGTTTCCCATGAATTAACTGATGCTACTCGGAGCTACGTGTGAATATGTTTAATGAATTTGGGATCCCTGTTGTTTCTTCAAGTTCCATGTGGACATTCCGTTATTGAAAGGAACTGTTTAACATGATTTGACCTGTTGTTTTCATCCAGCACCAGTGAAGAAAGGGGACCCTGTGTGTGACATCTGAGGCTGGGTAATGTGGCCACTGGAAGTGTTTCTGCTGCAGTGGGTGCTCCCTTCAGAAGGACATATTACATCCATGCCCCTAGATATATGGAGAGAGGCTACATTTCTATGCATGACAGATTATGTGATTCAAATGAATAAGGCACACAGTTGTTACACTTTTGCACTTGTGCAGTTCATTTACAGTGCAAGTTTAGAAATGAATATTTGTGGCGGTTGATGGTGGGAGGAGTATGGGGATCTGGGCTTGATTAAACAAAACTAAAAACAAAACCAATTAAATACCTGTGCCATAGAGTACTATGCACTCCATCAAGCCCAGCAGTGATGAACATCACATACATATTGGCCCAGATATTCAAAAGGGTTGCGCATGGTGCAACAGTGTTGCACCATGCACAACCCACTGATGCACCCTGGCATGATATTCAAAAGGGAAAGGTGCGCGGCACAAATCCCAATGCACCGGAGTGCATCAGTAATGTATGCAGGCACAGGTGGTGGGGGCGTGCACATGCATAACCTGCACAGCCCGATATTCAGCCCAGGATGTGCAGGTAAGCCATGCATGCACAACCCCTACCTGTGCCAGCACAAAATTAAGTCAAAAAAAAAGGAACAAATGATAGCCACCCACAGGTGAGCTGCCGCATTGCAGGGTGCAACACGGCAGCTGCCACCTGTGGGTGGCCACCCGAGTTCCAGCTGCACCTGGTGGCGCCTCCATGCCTGATCACAGGCATTTGTAAAGAAGACATCGTCCAATATCCCTGGTGGTCCAGTGGACTGCACTCTGCCCGATCGCGGGCATCTGTTGTAATAAAGAACCCCCGTCCAATATCCGCTTTCTGCTCGATCGCGGCATCTGCTGTAATAAAGATGCCCTCCATCCACATCCGTTGCTCCGATCACGGGCATCTGTTGCACAGCACTCTCGCTCCGATCATCTTGGTGGTCCAGTGGACGCCGACTGCTCGATCGCGGGCATCTGTTGTGATAAGACACCCCCAGCCAATATCCATAGTGGTCTCAGTGGTACTCCCCTTGCCCACTGAGCCCCACCACCTGCTCTTCCCCGGTCAGCCAGTGGGCCGCACCCACCTGCCGCCTGCCGCCCACCGACTGACAGCTCGGTAGACTGCAGCACTGGTTCACAGTGTGGCTAATGGGTGTGTAGTATACAGTCAGATACACATTCCAGTTAGTGTGATTCATTCACATATCTGGAATGTGGGGAATGATATACGTACGCCCATTGGCTCATGTTAGAACCAATGGGCATGCAGCCCTACCGAGCTGTCAGTCGGTGGGTGGCGGGTGGCAGCGGGTGGTAGGCTACCACTGCCGCCGGCGCGGGAGTGGGGCTTGGGGCCCAGTGGGGTGGGGAGGGGGGTACCACAGACCACCAGGGATATGGATGGAGGGTTTCTTTATTACAACAGATGCCCACATCGGGCAGAGTGTGGTCCACTGGACCACCAGGGATATTGGATGGGGGGGTGTCTTTTATTATAACAGATGCCCGCGATCAGGCAGAAAGCAGGATATTGGATGGGGGGGCTTCTTTTATTACAACAGATGCCCACGATTAGCCAGAATGCAGTCCACTGGACCACCAGGGATATAGGACAGGGACTTTATTTTAAACATATGCCCATGATCAGGCTGCAGGGGGCATTGGTCCCTGACAGCTGCTGCCTGGCAGGGCACCAGGTGCATGTCGTCAGGGATCAGCGCACCTGCATGCAAATGGGATGCAAATGGAACCATGATGACATGTAAATGGCCACATCTGTGCCTTGCATAAATTATGGTGCCATTTGTTTGAATATCGTGGGTGCTGTGAATGGCGCAATGGCACTTGCGCTAGCGCATCTCTATGCTCCACTCTGGCCAACTTGCGCTGGTGCAGTGCCACTGCACCATGCACATTGGGGGTGGCCAGGGAGCGATATTCAAAGCTGCTGAGCCATGGCAGCTCCTTTGAATATCGCCAGTCCACTTTCGCGCAGCCTTAAGCTGCACCCAAGCTTGCACCACAGCCTGGCGCAGTTTGAATATCTGGACCATTATGTAGATTACAGTCAGTGATTTCAGAAATACATTTTTTTTTTATCCAAGCCATCAGCCTCCATTCAGTGCACATAGTAAGCTTTATTTGTAAAAGGCTGGGAAATAATTTAAAAGTTTAAATTGACAAAAAGTCAGGTAAGTTATCACATTTTTTCAGTTTCACCTTTCAATATTTCCCTGTATAAGTCTGGTTGAGAGAGAGAAATGGGGAGTAGGAATGATGGAGCTATGTTTATCATTTATTCTTAGCTTGGTCATGAAAGGGTTAAAAAACCCTACAGACAGCAGTAAATCATTGTACATTGCCAGACACACTCACACAGACACACAGCTGGGAAAGAGAGAGAGAAGTGTAATCTGAATCTCTGCTGGAGCAATGCCGTCTTATTACAAACTCAGTTTTGACCAACAGGCAGTGGCGTAGTGCTAAATTTAGAAATGGATCTCGATGAACTATGATGTCTCCAACCCCCCACAGGCTGTGGGTCTGGGGGCAGTCTAGGCCCTCAGAAGCTATCTGGTTTTAGATGCATTCTGGTGCATTTTGAGTCATTTTAAGATTATCTGGCTGCTTTTAAAGCCCTTTTTGACTTTTTACAAACAACCAATATCACTATCAACATTACCACTTTTTTTTCACTAAAAAGAAATTGTCAAAACTAAAACAAAAAATTCCACTCCAGCCACCCTTCAAACATCTGACTATATACCACTTCTCTTGAGTACAGTCAGCTATCACTGCAGCAGGCATTGCACTTGTTACCGTGTAACCTGAACAGAAGGCTCTGCCTCCCCCCAACAGTGCACCACACAGTCAGGCATACAAGGCAGCAAGAAGGGCACACAAAACACCAGCATGGAGGTGTATGTGTCTGTCACACAGCAGACACATACACAGACCATCCATGCCAGAGAATGAAACTGATACACAGGACCCACTGGAGGGACTGGAGGGTCCCTCAAGGCCAAACATAGACACAGGATGTATACAAGGTCACGAATGCTTTATCTGCATATACCCTGAACTGAGACAGTCGGAGCAGGGAGGGTAAGGCTCAGCAGAGACAGCTGATTGAAATATAGGGCATATTCAGTGATATTACAGCCCACAGACTTGACATGCAGCAAGGGTTCAGCAACCTGTGTGAGACCTCAGTCAATTGCATGACCATAATCATCACTGCTTAACAGCAGGATGATGTTTCCCATTCATATTCAGTACATGGCACTCAACACCCAAATCCCCATATTTCATACACCAGAATGACACCATCAAACACTCCAGCATAACCCAAACATGACAGCCAACCTGCAGGGGATCACAGCCAACTGTAACAGATGATGGCCTAATACCAAACACCTCCCGTGGCATGTAGACAGCCCAGTCACATGGCAAGGGCAGGGGCAATGCTAGTGGTAGGCTCATCCTACCCTAAACACCCAGTCAGAAGTTATCCTACACACCAAAGCCAAAAAGCACACATTACCTAGTGCCTCATCTGAATGCAGCACAGGTTTTAATGCTGAAGAATTGCCATCCACCATCAGATGCATGTGGACTTCACTTCATGGGTTCCATGCTCACCCACAGCAGGGGGATGGGAGGCTGGCGGCAAGGGCCAAGCTTGGGGGAAAGAAAGATCACTTGAGTCATTGGACACAAACCAGCCCAGCCCCTCACCATCAGATAAGGCCATCCAATACAAACAAAATTATTAATAGAAAACAGCATACTTCTCGCACTACTCCTTTCATGCTAAAGTCAGGCTGATTATTAATTCACATTGTTTTGTTGGCACCGACTGTCTAACTCACTCAGTCCTGGCCAAGTCCCAACTTCCAGCTTATAAGAATTAATCCCTCCTAGGCTCATACAGCATGACTAGTTTGCTGTTCCCAGCTTGCACTCTGCATAGTACCAGTCGTACCTCCAGTCAAACAGGTACAGGTAGCTGCCCACTGGGTTAGAGGATTTCTGCAGGACATTCCCCAGATTGCAGATCTGTCTTTCACATGAACAAAAAGTACCAAGTTCAAGAGGAGAACAAAGTTAGCACTGCCAGGTTATTAAGTTACTAATCCTTCATAAAGAAGATATTTAAACATGCACTACTGCTTTGGCACATTAAATATGTTAAATAAATAAGTCCACTATACTGTTCTGTCCTGGAAAAATGCATAGCAAAAGCTGGACCCCACTGAAAATGAGAAATTGCCTCACACGTGAGCTATCCTGGGTAAATGCATTACAAAAATGGGTAAAAGGAGGACCCCAATGAAAAAAAAGATCCTGCATCTCCACTGTATTATTCTAGGTAAATGCAGTGTAAAAACTGGGTCAAACAGAACCCCACTGCAAACAAAATATCACAACTCATCTGGACTATCCCTAATAAATATATTATAAAACTGTAAAAACAGGACCCTACAGCAAATCCCAACTGAAAAGTAGATGTTAAATATAAGATGATCTATCCTGGGAAAATACAATGTAAAATCATCCAGATCACCTGTCTTGTAGATGTCTGGTATATTATTTTTTTCAATTTTATTTTATTAATTTTTTTGTTGACCAGGAAAGAAGGACTAGACAATTCTACCTATTTTCAACCTCATCCCAGGGGAAGGGGATACCGATGGATGCCAACTGACATTGAACCACATTAAGCTGTTGGTGGTATTTTTAGTGAATGGGGGAAATTTGGACAGTACACCGGGAAAATTCCCCAACTCACCTGAGGGGGACTTTCTGGCCATCCAAGATGGTGGACGACAGTCCTGGTGTGCAGGAGGTTGCCATGGAGGTGTGAGAGTCAGTCTCTGCTCATTCCTCTTCACTGCCTGAGTTGGTTCTGGAAAGCTCTGCTGTGGTTGTTTCTTCTGAGAATGTTTCCTCTGTACCTGACCCTGCTCAATGAGAGTGGGGTGACTTCATTGCTGGCGATTTGGATCAGAATCCTGCTGCTTCCTTGGTTTCTGAACCTACTTCTGATATCTCCAAATTGCCAGACACTTTGGAACTTCCTCCAGAACTTCAGGAGAGGCACTGGAACTACTTTGTTTAATCAAGTCTGAAGAACTGACTTTTCATTCAAAAAAATCAGCTCTACTGCAGAAGATTCGGCAGCTGTGAGTTGGCAGTGTCCCTGGCTCTATCAGGTCATCTCAGCTGGGGCTTGGACCTACTTCTGCTACTGCACTGCCAATCGCTGAGAAAACTGCATCTACTATGAGTGTGCCTACAATTTCTCTGTCTAAACCTCCTTCTGTTGTGTTGCCTAATGCTCTGGTCCCTATCACTGAACCCTGGTTGGTTGACCAAGCTCTCTGAGACTCAGGTTGGGAAACAAAAAACTCTTTGGGCCAATGGACCTCTGGGTCATTGCCCATTAGAATACCCTCCTCTCTGGTCCTGGTTCCTTCTCCAGCAGTTCGCACTGCTGCCTCTACGGTCCCCATCCAGGATGAGCATCTCCTGTAGTCAGACCCTCTGGCTCTCCCAAACAGTTTATCTTTAACCCAGAACCCGGTTTTTGCTATCCCCCACTTGCCAACTACTTCTAAAACTCCATCTCCATGATCTAGCATTGTGCAAGCCCCTTTGAACATTCTTCCAGACAGACAAAAGAAAATATTTTCTTCCCTGTTTTGTCTGCCTGTTTTGCCTGCTAAGCAGCATAATGCTGTTAGGCTTTCCTATGTGGGGGTCTACAGGAGCCTCCAGACTGTCTCTTTGTGGCCTGAACTTTGTTGAAGGATTCCATGACATTTTTTGCATAAGAAATCTATGCCCTTATCCATATTTCTGGTGAGACCACCTTTGATGTCAGTTTTCAAACTTCAGAGGGCTTAGACAGGTTTTTGTCAAAATATCACACTTTGAAACCGTCCGCCTTGTGGTCCCCCTTTCTTGCCATTCCTTTGACCATGCCAGCATATAAAACTATTTCTATTCTTTTTTGTAATGAAAGTGTGCACCTGGCAGATGTCCTATATTAGCTAAAGCTCAGATGTACTGTTATTGGAGACGCTGAGGCCATTCTGGATTCCGAGAATATCTGGACAGGTGGTTGGAAAGTGAAGGTTTTGTTGAAGACTGATGATTCTGGTGTTGTTCACTTACCAAATTCCTTTTTCTTAGGCTGGGATAGGAGAGTGTTGTTCTCTCCGGGCCAGCCAAAGGCCTGTTACAGGTGTGGGAATCCCTCACATTTAAGCAGTGTTTGTGATACTGTTAAGTGTAATCTTTGTGGGGACTTGGGTCACTTAAATACATCTTGCTTAAATGAATGTCGCTGTAATCTCTGTGACGAGCTGGGCCACACCTTTCAGAATTGTACATGGGCAGCTCATAATCAGGAGTACCATGATGGGGGGGCTGACCAACACTTTCTTATTACACAAGCTCAGAAAGCTAAAATTAGTAATAGGCCCTGTTCTACTGAGCTTCCTCCTGTCCCCATTGCACCTCCCTCCTCTGTTGCTCCACATTCTGTCATAGCTGCTACTTTGCCTTTGGATGGATCTGCAGTGGTTGCCCCCATCTGTAGTGCATCCCCTGATTGTTGTGGACCCCAAGGATCAGACACTGGTCCCTGATCTCCCAGATGCTATGCCTCCCCCTCAGGAGCCTTTGCAGGTTGTTTGCAGGCAATCTGCCCACTCTTAGATGAAAGCTGCACCTCATCCTTCAAAGGCTGTTCGGACTGCCCCAGTCCTCTTATTTAACTCCTATGATGTCGTGCAGGACACTTCTGCAGACTCTGGTGAGGATACTGATTCCTCCTCCTCAATTCCCTCTTCCCATCCTGAAGGCACTACGGATACGGAGATCCCTTCTCTGGATAGAGGGGCCCAAAAAAGTAAAGCAAGGTCCAAATTGAAGGTGGCTGGTGGGAAAGATAAAAAGAAATACAGCTGGTTGCTTGTCTTCCCTGCTTTTTTCTCCCTTTTCCTTGCCATGTCTTCTCACACCTTTACATGTTACTCTCTGAATGTGAACAGCATTAAGAGGCTGGATAAACGTAACACTGTTTTTGCTTTCCTAGCTCCTTTGAAATGTGGTATTATCTTTTTGCAACATGTTAGGTTTCGTGACCTGCATGAATTAAAACAAGCTCAGAGATTCTGGCTTTCAGGCCCTTCCTATTGGTCAATGGTTCCTGACCGCTGTTCTGGTGTGGGGATTTTGGTTCATTCTGTTGCTTTTGTGCTTTTTTAAGCTTTTTGATGTGGTCCCTGGATGTGTGTTAATTCTTGATGTTTTGCTTCACCAGGTCCCATATCACCTTATCTGTTTGTATGCTCCCCAAACTAAAACTAAAACTGCCCGGATTGACACTTTTTCCCTGCTTCAACCCTTCTTACATACTGTACTTCCAAGCAAGTGATTTTTGTGGGTGATTTTAACTGTGGGCTCAGTCTTTCAGACAATAGCTCACATGCTACCACTCTGAAGTTGTACTGTGACTCCCGCTCCTTGAATTCTCTAATACGTACCATGAACCTGCGGGATGCTGTTTTAGAATTTACAAGGTAGCATTTCCCTACGTTACAAAAGGGTGTCCTGGTGACCAGGACAGATTATGTTTTTTCATCTCCTCACCTCGCCGTTTCTATGGTCAAGGTTACTCCTGTAGAGTTCTCGGACCATAGATTGCTCTCACTCATATTTGATACTCACCCCCTTCCCTCTTTTTGAAGGGCCCAGGTATTTGGAAATGTAATACTTCTTTGCTTAAAGATCAAGCTTTTCTCTGCTCCCTGAGCCATTTTTTAGCAGCCAGGAAGTCTGTTCTAGTCTGCTGTGAGAACCCTGTACTTTGGTGGGAGGATTCGAAGGAAGATCTTTCGAATCTCCTTTGGTAGTATGGTAGGACTCACAGTGCCTCTGCCTACTTGTCCTACCTACAAAACCTTTCAGTCCCCTTCATCCCTTGCTCAAACCACTGGACAGGATCTGACCGTACTACTTCAATCTGTCCTGAAGGCCATGTTAGATTTTTCTAAACAAAAGGCAGCTCACCTTTATTGGCAACATAAATTTGGCACTCAGGATATGGCCCATGAAACTTGCCCCATTACCCATAACAAGTCACAGGTCGATAAGAAAGGAATCACTGGTTTATTGGATGAGTTGGGTACTCTTGGTACCTCCCCACATGATATTATGAAAATTGTGGCAGCCTTTTCTAGTAAATTGTTTTCGGACCACCCTTCTGATGTTATGAAGATCAGAGGCTATTTACATGATGTTTCTGTTCCTGAGTTGGATCCTCAGGTTCTTGCCAGTCTCAGTCAGCCTATATCTCTGGGTGAGGTGCTAGAGGTCATCCATCATTTAAAGCCACATGTTACCCAGGACCCTGATGGCCTACCTAATGAACTGTACGAACTTATAGGTGACTCTCTGGAGACTGAATTATCCTTGGTGTTTAACACAATGTTGTCTTTAGGTGATTTTCCTCTTAACTTTAATAAGGGAGCCTTGATTTTTTTGCATAAGAAAGGGGATAAAACTGACCTCCATAATTGGAGACCTATCTGTATGCTTAATGCAGACTGTAAAATTTTGTTCAAAATTTTGGCCAACAGGTTACTACTTTTAGCAGATCTTGTCATTTCCCTGAGCAGGCTTGTGTGATTCCTCAGCAGATGATCCAGGATCATCTTATTCGTGTGCAGGAAATTTTCACCTCTGGGTATTCTGGTCAGTGTTCGGGGTATGTGGTTTCCTTGGACCAGAAGTCAGCTTTTAACTCTATTTGCCATTATTTTTTGTGGGAAGCTCTGTTACATTATCATATTCCCCCTACATTAGTTTCATGGATACAGTTTCTCTATAAAACTGCTACTGTAGTACCTCTTGTCAATGGTTGGTTGGGCCCCTTGGTCCCTATTAAATGGAGTGTGAGACAGGGTTGCCCCCTGAGCCCCTTTTAATATTTTTTTATTGACCCCTCATTATGTAGATTGAATGCTTCTCCTTCCAGCCCTCCTCTTTAACTTATGCCGATGATTTGTGTTTGTTGACTGTAGACCCATCCTCAGTCCTTGCAGCTCTTTCAGAATGCTCTCTTTTGCTTTGCTTTTGGGGGCTGCTCTGAATCTGGACAAGTGTCATGCTTTTTCACTTGGTTCCTCCCCACGGTCTGCCTCCTGTATTGGTCCCATTCATATTTCCCCATCTTCTCTTATGGTTCTGGGAATAAAATTTGGCCTTCCTGGGATTCATGTTCAGAACTAGGAGGAAAAGATTGCTATTAGTAGGTTTAAGGTTTCTCAGTGGAACCAAGGTAAAATTGGGAAAAAGAAAAGTATGTTTTTGGTGAAGACTTTTCTCCTTTCTATTTTTTTATATTTGAGTTATGTTTTCCCCATTCCTAAATCACTTGAACCCCCTCTTTTAAGTCTATTTTTTCAGGCTATCTGGGGCAGTCGCCTTAATCCCATTAAGTGGGATATTTTATATTTGCCCATCAGGGAGTGTGGGCTGGATATGGTGAATCCGATTCTTTTTTTTACTAGTGTATTCTTAATGTCCAATTTTGGGCCTCTTTTGATTAATAGACAGCATGGGTGGGGGAGTTGGCTCTATGGTAATTGTAGCTCCTGGTTCCATTCCTGGGAATGGAAGTCTTTCACTATTTGAAAGACACTTTCCTTCGTTTGAAGCAATGGAAGGTTACCCCACATCAGCTCTTGATGGTTTCCTCCCATAAGGCTTTGTATCGGAATTTGAGGACTTCCCTCTGTCCCTCTTCAGACCCTTTTCCAAAATGTGATGCTTTGTACAGAGCTTCCCTGAAGTCCCTGTTGAGAAATACTAGGATCCCTGTCCATATGTGGGACTTCCACTGGCTCTCTTGCCATGAGAAGATCAATGTCAAAAATGATCACAAACACAAGCAGCTCTCTGAGAGATTCTGTAGTAGGCCCGAGTGTACTCCCTTCCTTGAAACTATTGATCATTTATTCTTTCAGTGCTCCTTTACTAAAGATTTTTGGAAGTTCCTTGCTGACCAATGGTGGAACCCGTTAGTCTCTACTGACTGTTATGTAAATCTTATGTATGGTTCTGTTTCTTCTGCTTGGGGGAAATGGAATCTTGAAACTCTGTGTGTTTTATTTTCCATCATCAAATGGAATATCTGGATGTCTCACTGTTTATTTACTTTACAGCAACATCATTGCTCTTATGTTACATACTAATTGCCAGCAGATTAGGCCTTACGGTCTATCAAGTCTGCTCGAACCTCAGATCCCTAGTTGGGTGCCAAGGCCTTCCCCACCCCTTGTGTTCCACAAACCCCTATCATCCATCCCCACCCCCCTGGGCCAGGCCATCATCTGATACATCCACTTTCTGTGTCTGTCCCACCCTCTCTTGAAGCCCTCCACTGTGGATCTCTGAACCAGCTTGTCAGGCAGCACATTCCAAGGGTCCACCACCCTCTCAGTGAAAAACCTCCTCCTCTTCCCCCCCTCACCCTTCCACCTTCCAACTTCAAACCATGCCCTCTGGTGATACCTTCCTGCTTTAGTCTAAAGATCCCCTCCATGTTTACCCTATTTATTCCCTTGAGGTACTTGAAGACCTCACTCATGTCCCCCCCGTCTCTCCTCTCCTCCAATGAAAACAGGCAGAGCTCCTCAAGTCTATCTTCATATGTCAAATCCCCTAGTCCTCGTATCATCATAGTTGCCTTCCTCTGTACCCTCTCCAGGAGCTGTATGTCCCTCTTCAAGTGTGGCCTCCAGTACTGTACACAGTACTCAAGGTGTGGTCTAACCAGTCCATTGTACAGTGGCAGAATCACTTCCATGCTCCTAGAGGTGACAACTATCTGCCCTGAGGGAGGACGTTGCCCGTCTTCAGGCCACACTGGACAGTAGCAAGGGAACCTCCTCCATCCAGGGAGCACCAAAGCCACCACCACTACCTCAGAGGTTGCGAAGAAAGCACAGCAGTTGGACCACAGTGGGCTCAGGGAGGGTAAGGGTGGTGGAACAGAGACACCCAGTAAGTTGTTCCACTCCACAATTCATACACCATTCTGGGGGAGCATAGTTCCCCTATGGATGCACCCACAGAGGAGACTAAGGAGGGTGCAGACAACTGTCACAAGGGAGGCCCTCAGGAAGGAAGCAGAGGGCACCACAGGGAAAGGAAGCAGCTCCTCTTGGGGGACTCAATTATTAGGGGATAGAACTGGGGGGAGCAGGGAAATCTGAAGTAAGGTGTCTGCCTGGTGCCATGGCCTTGAGGGACAGGAAGCGCATCCGTAGGATGACGAGAGCAGTTGCACAGGAGTCTGAGCAGGACGTCATTGTCCACCTAGGGACAAATGACTTGGCTCATCATGAGATTAGAGCCATGCAGAAGGACTTTGTAGAGTTGGAGAGGGGCTTAAGACAAGTAGCACACACAGTATCCTTCTCAGAGGTGCTGCCTGTCAGTGGCATGGGTGAGGCGAGGGTACTTTGCACCATGCAGTTTAACGAATGGTTGAAAAGATGGTGTGGAGCACAGGGGTTTGGCTTTACTGGGGACTGGGGTTCCACCTGGAGGGACACCAGCCTGTACTGGCAGGATGGTCTGCATCTGTCCAGGAAGGGAACAAATCTTTTGGGTAATCGGTTTAAATGCTTCATTGGCAAGCTTTTAAACTAGTCAAGGGGGAGGCACTGATAAGCAGCAGGAAAATCCCAGCCTCCCCCTACAAAACAGGGTACTAAATGAGAAAAAGACCAAGGTAGAAAGGTCAGTGGGGGATGCTGCTACAGAAGGTAAAGCCATCAAAAAATGGAGAGCAATGAGTACCAATGCCTGTAGTCTGGGTAACAAGCTTCCTGAATTAGTGGCCTTGATGGAGGAGGAACATCTGGATATTGTGGCAGTCACAGAAACATGGTACACACAGAACCATGACTGGGACGTAAACATACCAGGATACACTATCTACAGGAGGGACAGGGAGGGTTACAGAAGAGGAGGAGGAGGAGTAGCTCTCTACATAAGAGAAGAAATCAAAGCAACAGAACAAAAGGGTAAACAGAAAGGAAAAGAAGCACTGTGGGTCAATTTGGAGGCAGGCAATGGCACCACAATCCAAAAAGGGGTTGTATACAGACCCCCTTCTCAAGGGGGAGGAAATGGACAAGAAAATGATAGAAAGTATACTTAGAATGGCAGATAAAGGGGAGATATTGCTGATGGGTGATCTGAATATACCAGATGTTAACTGGAGTGCAGTTGCAGCAGCCACTTCTAAGAGTGGGGTTATTCTAGATACCCTACAGGGGGCATGCCTTAGACAACTAGTATTGGAACCCACTCGAGATGGAGCAATCTTAGACCTGGTCCTCTCAAATGGAGATGGAGAGAGGATCACAGATGTAGAAGTGGGTAGCCATCTGGGAACTAGCGATCATCAAACAGTATAGTTCACAGTAAACACAGCAATAGATTCAAGCCATACAAAGGCAAAAGTACTGGACTTCAGGAGGGCTGACTTTGCCAAAATGGGTGAGTGCCTAAGGAATGCATTAGCAAATGGGCAGGAAGGAGGGGTGGAAGAACAATGGAGAATAATAAAAACTGCGATCACAGAGGTAACATGCCTTTGTGTGAAGCAAATAAACAAAACAAAATGCTGTAAGAAACCACTATGGTTCTCAAAGGAGGTGGCAGTGAAGGTTCAAGAGAAAAAGAAAGCATTCATAAAGTACAAGGAATCACAGAAGGAGCAGGACAGAGAATTGTATCAGTTAAAGCAAAAGGAAGCTGGGAAGGCAGTCAGAACAACAAAGGCCCGAACTGAGGAAAAGATAGCCAACTCAGTTAAGAAGGGATAAAACCTTTTTTTTAGGTACATCAGGAAGTGAAGGAAGACTAAGGGAGGGATAGTGAGGCTTGATAAAGGGGAAGGGGTGGGCAGAGGGTGACTGTGAAAAGGCAGAGATACTAAACAAATATTGTTGCTCAGTATTTACAAATGAAGAGGGGGAGGTACCTAAAACAAACAATAGAAACACTCTGGATACAGAAGTTGATACCAGCCCATTTACAGAAGAAAGCGTTCTGAAAGAACTCTTAAAACTGAAGATGGACAAAGCAATGGGGTCTGATGGGATTCATCCTAGAATTCTAAAAGAACTAAGAGTAGAACTAGTGACACCACTGACTACCCTCTTTAAAAATCATGGGAGGATGGGGTGGTACTGAGGACTGGAGGAGGGCGATGTGATTCTCCTTCACAAAAGTGGGAGCAGGGCAGAAGCGGGAAACTACAGACCAGTTAGTTTAACCTCAGTGATAGGGAAAATGATGGAATCACTTCTGAAGGAAAGAATTGTCGAGTACCTAGAGGCCAGAGGGGCACAGGACCAAAGGCAGCATGGATTCACAGGAGGAAGGTCATGCCAGATGAATCTAATAGATTTCTTTGACTGGGTGACCAAAGTAGTAGATCAGGGAGGGGCTGTGGACATGGTCTACCTAGACTTTAGCAAGGCATTTGACTCAGTCCCACACAAAAGATTAATATACAAGTTAGCCAGCCTGGGAGTGGGTCCCAAGATGATAGCCTGGGTAAAGAATTGGCTGAAGAATAGGACACAGAGGTAATAGTAAATGGAGTCCACTCTGAAGAAAGGGGGTTACTAGTGGGGTGCCGCAAGGTTCAGTATTAGGACTGGTCTTCTTCAATGTCTTTGTAAGCGACATTGCAGAGGGACTGGAAGGAAAAGTATGTCTCTTTGCAGATGACACAAAGATCTGCAACAGAGTTGATGCACAAGGTGGGGTGGAAAGGATGAGAAGGGACTTGGCAAGGTTAGAGGAATGGTCAAATGTATAGCAGCTTAGATTTAATGCTAAGAAGTGCACACCTGGGAAACAAAAGCCCAGGGGAAGAGTACACAATGGGGGGTGAGATACTAACAGCAACAAAAATGGAAAGGGACCTGGGGGTAGTCATATCAGATGACTTAAAGGTGGGCATGCAATGTGAGAGGGCAGTAAGGAGGGCTGGGGGGATACTGGGATGCATAGGGAGAGGCATCACCAGTAGAAAACAGGAAGTTGTTATCCCTCTGTACAGACAGCTGGTGAGACCTCATCTGGAGTACTGTGTGCAGTTCTGAGACCCAGTCTCCGCAAGGACATAGACAAGATGGAAACTGTCCAGAGGAGGGCAAGTAAAATGGTTCAGGGTCTGCACTGGAAGACATATGAAGAGAGACTAAAGGAGCTTAATATGTATAGCCTCGAGGAAAGGAGGGAGAGGGGGGACATGATTGAAATGTTCAAGTACCTCAAGGGAATCAACAAAGTCCAAGAGGGTAGCATCTTTCAAAAAAAGAGGTGTGCAAGAACAAGGTGGCACAATTTGAAGATGGGGAGGTGGCTCAGAGGTAATGTAAGGAAGTATTTTTTCACAGAGAGGGTTGTGGATGCATGGAACGGCCTTCCAGAGGAGGTTGTGGAGTCAAAAACAGTGATTGAATTCAAGCATGCATGGGACAGCCATAAGGCAATTCTAGGGGGGTGGGGGTAGAAAGAAGTAGGCTGCTGGTTAACTAGGATCTTCAGCTTATCCATTAGGTAGGGAAATGGGCAGACTGGGTGGGCCAAGCGGTCCTTATCTGCCATCAAATTCTATGTTTCTATGTTATGATGCATCTCTCAATATCCTGATTGCCTTGCTAGCCGCTGTCCTGCGCTGCTCAGAGTTATTCATACATGCATCCACCATGACCCCTAGGTCTTTTTCACCTGTTGAGGCCTCCAGCACCTCCCCCCCCAGGGTGTACCTGTGTTTAGGGTTTCCCCCACCCAAGATGTAACACCTTGCATTTGGTGATATTGAAATTTAATTTCCATGTGTGAGCCCAGTTTTCCAGGGTGTCCAGGTTCCCTTGCAGGGCCAACCTCCCCTCTTCCCCCTCAACTACTGTTCCCATCTTGGAGTCATCAGTGAAGAGACTCATTTCACATCCTATACACTCCCTGATGTCCGATATATATGCGCATTAAACAGGATCTGACCCAGGACCGAGCCCTGCGGTACCTGTAACAAAATTGTTGCAGATGCACATGTTGTTTTTTTGTCAGACAGTTCGAATCTTTCTACCCTGGACATTTCTGAACTCTAGAAGTAATTGCCCTGGATTACAGATTCGGATGTAGCTGTTTCTTGACCTGGTGGGGATTGGTGCTGTTTTTTTTTCTGTTTTGGACTTATTGTATTTATTTTGGGATCTATTTTTCTTCTGTTTCTTACTATTAGTTGTATTTCAGTTTTGGTTTTCTGTATTGTTCCTTTGGAAATGTACCAATTTGTCATTTAATAAAACTTTGCCCTACTCTTGCCAGTAGGGGACCCTGAATGTGCTTGATTGACTCTGACTTTGGGGAATTGGCTGGTGAACCTGCAGGAGAGCAGATTTCCACTCCTGTAGGTCCAGCACAGGAGATTGATATGTCTATTTTGGATCAGTCTTTGCAGTCAGATGGTATGGTTTTGGAGGCAGATATTGCTGAAAAACGTTTGCAAGCAAACCTGTGTGCTGAAAAATGTTTGGCTGAGTTGTTGTCCTGGGCTGAATTACAATATAAGACTCAAAGTTTCCTGCTGGAAGAGGAAAAATAAAATGTGACCATCTTAGTTCCGGCTGTGATGCACAAATGGGGAAAAAACTTACACCTGACGGTCTTCCTACTGATCCCCGGACCCCTCATCTCCAGATGGATATGGACCATGTTGACGAGCAGCTGAATATTGCCTGGTCACCAGACTCAGCGCTCCAGAAAGTGGGTTGGATACCTTCATCAGATGGACCTGGCTACCAGATTCCACTATTCCTTTGCCAGGTACGGATACCATTGTTACGGATTTGCAAGACTCTGCTACTGTTGGGTCACTACTTCAAAATGGCTCCCAGTCTAAGGCCCCAGATTTTTCTCCTCTGGTGTTACCGATTGAGGGTGCAGTGTCTGTTCTCCCTGTTGCTCAACCTCTGCAGTCTGACTCTACTCTAAATGTTTCAGATTGCCAGATTTTACAGGGAGCTTCTGAGGATCCTTTTCAGTCTAGTACTGTGACTCCTGATCCTCAGCCAGAAACTGTGGGTCAGAAATCCAGTTTTGTTAGCCTTTTCCATGACCCTCCCACAAATGCAAAATGTAGACATGCTGTTCGAATCTGATATAAGAGTGGCTTAGAAGAATTACCGGATTACAGTTTTGTGAGCAAATTTCTCATCAAACAGTCTCTTCAGTTTTCTTCCTCTGAAGTTTTTGTATTTATTCATGCCTCGGAAGAACAGACTTTTGACGTTTGTTCTCGGTCTGAAGCATTATTAGACAGATTTTGGCAGCAATATAATTTAGTAAAGGACTCTGAAATTTGTACTCATTTTTTTGCAGTACCTCTTTCTAAGCCTACATTAAAGACAGTTACCATATTGTTCCGTAATGAGGGGGTGAAAGTTAAAAATATTATATATTGGTTGGAAGAAAAGTGTGAAATTCAAGGGTTGCCTGATCCAATTATTGATGGTGAAAGTTTTTGGACTGGGGGATGGAAATTTAAAGTCCAACTTTGCTCCTCCAATGTGGGGATACAACATCTACCTAGCAGTTTCTTTTCAGGCAGAGACCGAGGTACCTTGTTTTACCCAGGCATGCCCCGCACTTGTTTTAAATGTGGTTCTCCAAGACATGTTAGTAGTAGTTGTGAACAAATCAGATGTAATATGTGTGGGATGTTGGGCCACCCAGGCATCCATTGTACTTTTACACCACAATGTAGCATGTGTGACACAGAAGGCCACACATTCATGAAGTGCTCCTGGGCTTCTCAAAATACCCCAGATGCTGATTTTGTGGAACATGATTTTTATGTGAATACTGCTGTACATAATCATTCTACCCTTCACAATGCCTCGAGAACTTCACATTCCCAGCCTACTAGTGGGCAGCATGCTTCTTCCCCTCCTGACCCTGTATTGCTTTGACTTCCTACAGTCGCCCTTCGAGAAGGTGGTACATCTGTACCGGTCAATCATGCTCTTGTCCCTAGTGCACCCATGAATACAGACATGCAGTTGCCCATTGAGACACCTCCCCCAGTCACTGTTAGTGGTACGGCTTGTACCCTCCCTGTCATGCCCCCTCCAGAATTCAATTCTTTTCATTTAGTGAAACAGGGGAGAGGGAAATCAGTATTTAAAAAGTCTACTGCTAACACTATCCCCTTACAAAATCAGTATGTGCCTTTGCAATGGGGAGACACAGAGATGAAGGATGCCTCTGATGCTTCCTCTGTTTTGGATGCCTCTTTGGGGAATGAGGAGCCTGATAAACTTGAGGCTAAAGTTAGGAAGAAAAGGTGGGGTACACGTTCCAAGGCTAAGCTTGTGCAAGACAAACCTCCCTGATTTGCACCATAATTGATTTGGTGATTGCCTCTCTAAATACTAACAGTATTTGATCTGATGTTAAATGTAAAGTGACTTTTTCACATTTTGAAACCCAACCTCTGCAAGTGCTTTTCTAAATACTCGTATCTATTCTTTGGCTGAAACAACTGTAGCTGCCTCCGATTGGAAATAGGGCCCCAGTTTTTGGTCCTTGGGTTTAGACCTCTGTAGCGGTGTGGCTATTTGTTTTTTCCATGATGATGTCACCATCCTTAAATTGGTCGAAATACATCAAGGAAGGGTGCCATTACTAGACGTTGCTGTTCAAGGAATTATATACCAATTTGTAAACTGTTATGCCCTGCAGACTAAGACTGGCTGTATAGATATGTGGAAAGCAATCCAGCCTTTTTTACATACCTCCAAGACTGTAATTTGGGAGGTGATTTTAACTGTGGGCTGTTCTGATCAGGTAGAGGGGGAAATGCTCAGAAAGTTTACTGTGACAGTGTGGAACTTAACTGTATTTTGACCCAGACTGCATTAAAAGATGCTCAACATGTGGTTTTGAAAAACCCCTTATGCTCGTTTTATAAAGGCACCTTGTCCTCTAGGATAGATATTTTTTTTTGTCCTGTTAGATGTGATTGTCTTGACATCTAACACTAAAATTGTGGCCACTTTGCACCATTGTCTGATTAGTATACGATTATCTGATGTGGCGGCTTAATTCAGAATTTTTTTGTCTACCCAGTGTCCTGGTGCATTGCAGTTATTATCTGCCTTGCTCTCTGTTTTTTGTTTGTAAGACTGTTGCTTGGTGGCTCGACTCCAAACAAGATTTTGTGCACTATTTTAAAAACACAGCCCAGATGTATCACTATGATAGGCAAACTAAGTATAAGTTTTTGCACTCACAACTTCAGTTTTTGTAGGGAAAAGTGTTGACTGAGCCATCTTCTGTCACCTGTCTTGAGGAAATTAGAACCAAATTGATTTTGTTGCAATATAATAAATTTGTTACCCTGGAAGCTGAATAGAAATTTGGTACTCAAGGAATATCTATTACTAACCCTTATGAGAATTGCAAATTTAGATGACAAAACAAACATATTTCCCACCTTGTGTTGGAGACTGGGAACTTGGTCTCATCCACTACTGCCATTTTAAATGAAATTCAAAAGTATTTGTATGTTAAATTTGGTACCCATTTCTGTGTCTCGGATAAGACTAGTCATTGGTTACAGTCGCTCAATCTACCACATATAACTGAGGTTCAGCAGAGACTTTTAATGACACCTATTTCATTGCTAGAAATGGGAGTGGTGATTGATGCTTTGACAGGCAATACTGCTCCTGGGATAGATGGTCTTCCCTCTGAATTTTATAAATGGTTGTGGTTGCAGTGCCCCCATGAAATGGTTCGTGTTTATGATGATCTTTTTTTCTCTACAGAGATTCCCCAGATTATGAACACTGGCATTTTGTGCTTATTACACAAAAAGGGTGGTATGACCCTTTTAGCAAACTGGAGACCAATTACATTACTTAATGTAGACCTTAACATTTTGGCTAAAGTTCTAAATAATTGTCTGTTAAATGTTTTGGGTGAATATATTCACCCAGTGCAGACATGTACAATTCCCGATCAGAAGATTTCAGATACTTTGCTCATACTTTGCAAACTTGTTAGCTATAATCAAGATCATAACACCGATACTTATTTCTTCAGTCTTGATCAGACCCAGGCATTTGATATGGTTTCCCATAGTTTTTTGTGGTTATGTTTAAGCTTTTTGGTGTCCCTTTTGCTTTTATCAACATTTTATCGGGGCATTATCGTACTGTGTCTGTATGCCCTTTGGTACAGGGTTTTCTTGGTAAAACCTGCCTGATTAATCATGGGGCTCGGCAGGGATGTCCCTTAATTCCGTTGTTATACAGCCTTACTTTGGATCCTGTAATACAGTCTGTCTACTCTTCCCAGTTAATACGTGGTATTTCAGTATCCTGTTTCCCCAACGGTAAAAATCTGTGCATATGTGGATGATTTGGTAGTCACTGTTACAGATATTAATGCTGGGGTTGCTGCGCTCAGTGTGCTATATGATTTTTCTGAGTTGTCTGGAGCACAAATTAATCTGACTAAAAGTTTTTGTCTTCGCATTGGTTTGTCTGATCAGCAGCCCACTCATGTTAGGGGGATTCCATTGGTTACCGACCCTCAGAAAATCTTGGGGTTTTTTTTGGATCTGGTGATATGGCCACTTATAATTGGTCTCAGAACTTGGACATTGCCAACTCCAGGATCTAGAAATGGAATAGATGGCATATGCACAAATTAAAGTGCATTTTTATGCTTTGTACATATTTATTACCTCTTTTCTTGTATGTTAGCCATGTTTTTCTGATTCCCAAAGGTTTAGAAAGAAGAATTTTGGGGTGTTTTTTTCTGGGATATGGGGTAGCCAGTTAAATCCAGTCAAGAGAGGGGTTACCTACTGTTCAACTGCAGAAGAAGGTCTGGGGATGTTGCACCCCATAGTTTTTTAATTTTGCATTTTCTTTTATTTGAATTGGATTCCTGTGTTGCATGGTGAACACCGCATATGGGTACCATGGTTAGCTATGCAGTTGCAAAGGGTTCTTGCTACTTTGGCTGTGCGTGGTAAACTCCTGCGAAATTTCCATACCACTAGCTTCCCTTCTTACCTTAAGGACAGTATTGTTAAATTGAAGGGCTGGGACATTAGAATGAATCAATTGCAGACTTCATCCAGGAAACACTTGTATGGGGTAATTGTGGACAGTTATTTTAAGGTATTACCTTTTTTGGACAGATCTCACATGGAACAGAAACAAATTTGTGTAATGTTAAATGAGAAAAGACTTCCACAAAAACTTTGGGATACTGTATGGTTATGTGCTTAGGGGAAGTTTGATGTTAAAAATAATTTAAAACATAAAGAAATATCAGAACGATATTGCCCAAGGACAGGATGTAGCAACAGTTTGTAAACTATACAACATTTGTTTTTTGAATGTCCATATGTCGTTAATCTCTGGAACATTGTGCATATTAGTTGGACTGTGTTGCCATTTTAGTATTTGAATTTTGACACCTTTGTATTGGGCCTCTTGTCGGGTCATTGGAGCTCACTAAATTCCCCTAGTGTCCTTATTATCTTCGCCTTTCTTGAATTTTGGATTTGGAATTGTAAAGTGTGTTTTTAGCTGCAACAGCAAATTATTTCTCAACAGCAGTTATTTTGTTTTATTCAAGACGATATACAGAAATTTATCATGCTAGAAGCTTGTGGAATGCCACCTTCAGTCCACTCTAGAAATTGAAATTTTTTCCCCTATCTATGATGGATTTTGATAGCTTGTTTTTTTTTTTTTTTGAAAGGAGAGGTTCCTCCTGGTTTTGCTTCTTCGATGTGTGAAGACGTCTGGCTAAGATATTGCGATACTGCATTGTTGTATGATGAAATACTTCTTTTTCACCCTTTCTTTGTTTTTTGTTTGATGTATAGAGTACCATTACGATGTATGTATAAATTTTTTGTACATATTGTTATACGTTCTCCCTACTGTTATGGTCGGGGGGTTAGCTCAGGGTAATTTTCGGCTGAACTCTTTTCTTATGGTTTTTATTTTGGGTACAGTATGATGTATCGTCGACAGGGAAAAAATAGAAGTAAAAAGAAAAAGAAAAAAAAATAGCATTTTTTGAGGGGAGGATTGTCCTTGGCACTTATTCCTGGTTTTGGGGCTGGATTATTCTGATGTTGTTTTTATCTATTCAGGTATGATGCAATACTTTTTCTGTTTATTCTTTTTCTTTCTATCTTCTGATTTTGTGTGGAGTAACACTTTTCTGTCTGTTTTCTTCCTTTGCACTGGGCTACAAAAAAACAAATAAAAACAAAAAAAAACAAAACAAAGGGATTCCCCTGCTCTTTTAGTGGGGATGAGGGGAGTGGTTTCAGTATTTGTTAATAGTTTTTGTGCCTGTGTTAATAACTATTTGTATTGCAGGTATAATGAGATATTTCTTTATGTTTTTTTCTGTTTTTTGCATTACGTTTTTGAATGCAGTAACACTGTTATGTATATGTTTTGCTTTCAGGTTTATTTAATACACATTCCCCTACTCTTTTAGTGGGGGGTGGGTCAGTATTTCTTATTAAGTTTTGGGATTCTACATCTGTAATTTTGTGTTGGATGTATGATGTAATATTTATGTTTTTCATTGTTTTTGCATTATGATTTTGTGTGCAGTAACACTATTATGTATATGTTTTATTTTCAAGTTTTAATAAAAAAATTCCCTTACTCATCAGTAGAGGGAACCTCTGACTGTGACAGTCATGGAACCTCACAGTCCACTGGAGACTCTGCAGCAAGAAGCTTGTGTTTCTCAGTGCTCCATAGAGATGGATTTTAATCTTGACTCTGGACCCAGTTTATTACCAGAAAATGAACAGGTACTTTTGAATAACGAAGACCCGCTTCATCAGGAATTATTACAAAAAGAATCTCAGTTGCAAGAATTGTTGTTGGAAACAGATCAGGATTTGTATTTGGTACACCTTAAATTGGTGGATGATGAAAAAAAGCCTAAAAGATCTGAACAAAGCCCTAAAGTAATGCCATTGAAAAAACATTTATTCCAAGAGGGAGAAACAATTACTTCTACCATTAATTCTATACCTCATGGTTCCCTTGGGTCATCACAGGATTCTATTTTGTTTCCTTTTTCAGCTACCAATTCTACTTGGCAACCTGAACAGGCCTTTGTTAAGGCTGGATGTTTTTTACAAGATGGAATTTGGATCCCAGACCCTAGAATTCCTCTACCTGGGGTTGCTGGATTAGCAAGCAGGTCCTTATCTCTGACTCATCAGGAAGAAGATACAACTGTGGGTATGGATGGACTGCAATTTGTTGTTACACCTGTGATGGAGGTTCTCCAGGGTGCAGCATGCCCTGTGGTTCTTTCTGCATCAGACATGGAGTATGTGCTGGCCAGACAGCCAGTGACACAGGATGCTGGTTTTCTTAACATTGGTAATACAGGGGAAATTTCTCCCTTAGCCCAACAATGCCCTGGTTTACAGCAGTAAGGTATGACTTCTCCTTCTTTAGGTATTCCACTACTATCTAACTCAGGTGAGCCTCATAGGAAACCAGGCAGGTCAGTCCCTCATGGCAGACCTACTAGTATGCTGGTTTATTTTGAAAACCGGCAAAAGCAGCTCACCATTGCTTTGTGGTCAGACTATAATATAAAAGAGGTCTGGACTTACCCCTGGACAGGAATTATGTAAGAAAACACATTATTGACTGCCTTCATTTTATTGGCTGAAGTATATGCATTCATCCATGCTTCGGGTGATCATAACTTCAACATTAGTTTTACAACTGCTGTATTGCTGGATAAATTCTGGGTGGCCTACTATGAAGTAAAGAACACTCCTCTCTGGGAAACCATTCATGGCAATTCCTATCACAAGACCCACTGTGAAGGTAGTTACTGTTTTGCTCAGGAATGAGGGAGTGAATGTTCTGGATATAGTCTACTGGTTAGAGAAGTGATGTACAGTTAATGGTTTACCACAGGCCCTTATTGATGACAATGATTTCTGGATGGGGGGTTGGAAGTTTTCAGTCCGGCTTACCCTCACAGAGGATAGGATAAAATATTTTCCTAATTGTTTCTATTTGGACAGAGATCAAAGTATTCTGTTTTATCCTGGTCAACCCAGGTCCTGCTATAGGTGTGAGTGTACCTCACATCTTAATTTGGACTGTGACCAGATGAAATGTTCGGTTTGTGGAACTCTGGGTCATTCAGCTACTACATGTGTTGTGCCTCACTCCTGCAACTTTTGTGGTGCAAAAGATCATGTGTTTTCTTCCTGTCCGTGGGCAGCTCATAATTAATTGTATTAATGATTTTTATGTTACCAAAGCTGCTAAGAAACATACTGCTGTGAAAAAGCCACAGTCATATTCTTCTGCTTCATTGAGACTTCATTCAGTGACTGATCTTCCTCTTTATGAATGGTATACTGTTATGTTAATGTTAATGGTATTGATGTTTGATCTGTTTTTAAAATTGTTAGGCACCTTGGCTATAGATAAGGTGCCCTATAAATAAAATGTATTATTATTATTATTATTATTATTGAGATGGCCCTGGGTGCCTTTACAGGTTCTTTCTGGTTCAGTTCCTGGTCAGCTGAGTACACTCCTATTTGCAGTCCTGATTTTGACCCCCCCCCCACCTCCCCAAACCACCCTTGCTAGATGTGGTTTGTCTGGAGGAAAAACTTCCTGGTGATAATGCAGCTTTTCAGCCAGTGTTGACAAAAAGGTCTTCAAAGAGGCTTCAGTTGAAGACACAGTCACCTGGCCCAATGCCTATGTCCAATCACTATGAGCTTTTGCAAACTTGGAGTGACATTATGGATAGTGAGAATTCGGAGGTTCCAGTTTGCCCTTCTCAGCCTGATACCCCTTTGGAGGCATTTGCCCCTATTGCTGCTGATGTTCTATCTAGTGTGAAGAAGGGAAATACTAGAGCTAATAAGAAGAAACTTAGTTAAAGTATTATGAAATGGCAGCTTAAATTTTTCTCGTGCATTTTATGTCTTTCTTACTTTTCACGATCACTAGCTTAAATGTCAATAGCATTAAGTCAGACTTTAAGCGCAAAGCTACTTATGCTGCATTGCAGTTGGCCTCTTGTGACATTTACCTTTTACAGGACACTAGACTTTTTTTCAGATTTTGAGTTACGTAAAGCATCTGTTGAATGGTTTTGGGGGAATCTCTATGGTCTGTTGGTCAGGATACTTGTTCTGGTTTGGGTATTTGTTTTCCAGTCATAGACTATACATGCAAAATGTGTGGATATTGATGTTTTTAGTAGACATTATTGAAAGTTTTTTTTTGTAGAGTTTTATATATATATATATATATATATATATATATATATATATATATATATATATATATATGTACTCCACAGCAAAAGGGCTCTATGTAGCTCTCTTTCACAAAATTAAGCCCTATCTGTTTACTAATAGACAATTCATTTTGGTTGCTGATTTCAATACTAGTTTACAACAGAAAGGAAATAAGAAAATCTATTGTGATACACATGCTTTATGTAGCATCTTGAAACAAGCTACGTTACGTGATACTTTAGAGAAGAAGACTGAGTCTACATTTTTCAAAGGTTCACTTCATCCTAGAATAGATTATTTATTTGTTTCAGAACATTTGTCCATTTCATTTGTGAATGTAGTGCCATTTGAAATGTCTGACCACTGTTTAATCAGTATGCAGGTTTCACCTCACTCTCCATCCTTGCCTGGTACTGGGGTTTGGAGGTTTAATGCTAGTTTATTGGATAATTCTGATTTTTTTTGCATTATTCACAGTTTTTTGGAGTATAAAGAATCTGTTTTTGTATGTCTCTTCCATAGATTGGTGGGAGGATACGAAACAGTGTTTGAGAGATTTTTTTAAACACCAGTCTCGACATATGGCACAGACTAGACAACAGGAATACATTACTTTATGGAGTGAATTGTTTACATTGTTTTCTTTAGTACAAATGGGCCATTCTATTGATTCACAGAAAATTTTAGATTTAAAAATGAGGATTATTCAGTTGCAGTATAATCGACAATTAACCTTGGAGAAAGAACAAAATTTTGGCACTCTAGGTAGAAAGGCACAGACAAATCTGTATGATGATTGTCAGAAATGTACACAACTTAAATGAATGTGTTCAATACAAGATGAATCTGGTTCATTAGTACTAGGATCTGATATTTTCCATGTACTGGAGGGGCATATTGATACTAAATTCCGGTCATCGTTTGCCTTTCCTGGGAATATGTTGTCCATTTTGCAAGCTGAGGCACCTCCAAAACTATCTTGTGAGCAGAAAGGTGCTTTAATTTCAGATTTTACATCTGAAGAAGTGGGATTGGTTATTCAAGGGCTAAGGGGTCATACGGCACCATGGTCTGATGGTTTATCTGCTGAGGTCTACAAAGCAGTTTGGCATATTATTCCTGTTAAATTATTATGGGTTTTCAATGCCTTTCTTATGGAAGATAGAATTACGAAGGATATGTATGAAGGATTGAAGATTTTTTTGTTTAAAAAGGGGATAGTACAGCTATTGACAACTGGAGGCCTATTACCCTTTGAACACTGATTTCAAAATATTTTCTAAATTATTATGTAATAGGTTATTGGGGTGATGCCGAATTTATTACATTCTTCGCAATATTGCTCAGTGCCACATCGATCTATACAGGATGCTTTAATTCTATTCAAATAACTTTTTGCAGTGAGGGCTGGTGGTTTACAGAGTGGGTATTTGTTTAGCCTTGATCAAGTGAAGGCTTTTGATCAGCTGTCTCAAGAATTTTTATGGCATACCTTGCTAGCATATGATTTTCCTTTTGAAGTTCAAAACTAGATTCAAATTTGCTATCTTTAGCATATGTTAATGCGAGGGTGTGTAAGAGGTGTTATACCAGGAGAGGTGTTAGGCATGGCTGTCCTCTCAATTCAGTCCTGTTTGTCTTGGCTTTGGATCTTATTATATGGATACTTAGTAGATTCCCATTAATTCAGGGTATTTTGTGTCTGAATTTGGGGGAAATAAAAACTATAGGATATGCAGATGATTTATGTATAGTTTTTCCAATTGTGGTTATTGGTATTTTAATTCTTCAGGTTTTACTACCACTCCTAACTATTATGGGTTCCAAAATAAATAAAGATAAAAGTATTTGTTTAAATTTAGCGGGCATTTCTATAGAGGATGATACCATAGGGGGTATTGTTGTTTCTGATTCCTCACAGAAGATTTGGAGTATTTATTTTGGAAGCTAAAATATTGCAGAATATAATTGGGAACTGAGTGATAATAAAGGGAGGGACAGGGTTAGTAAGTTGGTAAATTGGAGGATGGGAAAAAAAGAAAAGAGTTTATCTTATTAAAACGTTTTTACTGCCTACTTTTCTTTTTATTAATCATGTTTATCCACTACCTAAAAAGTTTGAAATGGCCCTTTTAGCATGTTTTTTATGGGCTTTTGGGGTAGTAGGTTAAATCTGGTGAAACAGAATATATTGTATTTAGATGCAAAACTTGGGGGTATCCAAATGGTTAATCTGATTGTTTTCTTTTTTACTATTTTTCTTTTTTCTAATTTAAAACCCCTTCTTTTGCATCAGGGTAAACCATGGGTAGCATGGGTTGAGGAGGGTTTATGGGAAATTTTATTGGAATGGTCACAGTCACCCTTTATCCATAAAAATAAAAGGCGTTACAAATTATCAGTGCACTAGGATATCATATTTGATTCTATACGTAAATGGAACATTCAGATTTTGGATGTACTACGACAACCCCAGATAGTCTTGTATAACTCGTTATTACTGGTCTTTTTGAAGGTTGATCCATTTGTGGCCTCTGACCAGGAACAATGATAAATAGGTAACAGATTGACTGATGGGAGAATTCCCCAAACCAGCTGGGATTTGGTATGGTTAGGGGCTCATGGAAAGATCAACACAAGAGGGAATCATAAACATAAAGCCCTGGCACATAGGTTTTGTCTGCGACAGACATGCATTGTTTTAATGGAGACAAAAAACATTTGTATTTTGATTGCCTTTTTATTAAAGAATTCTGGGATTTTGGGTTTCAGAGATGGTATGGTTATGCTTTTTCTACTTGGACTATGAGACAGTTATTTTTTAGTCTTTATCCTGTACATTGGAAACCATATGATGCTAGTACTTTAAATGTGACAGCAGCATGTATTTTATTTTGGGTATGGCCAACTAGGTGTGGGTTTATTTTTCAACAGAAACAGATGACTCCAGAAGAACTGTACCATGTTTTACTTGCTTATATATTTTGCAAAAAGGATTCAGAATTGATAGCCTTAAAGCGGGGAATATGGGAACTCTATTGGAAAAATGTTTACCTTTCTGGGGTGTTTAAAGTAGCAGCCACAGACACTGCCAGATATTTCCCAAAATTTCTGTGATAGTTACAGAGAAATCTCCTGCTTTCTCTATTTCCACAGTAGGGGCAGCAGAGAGAAACTCTTTAGAAATGTCATGAAATATCTGGAAATAGATGGCATTGTCTGTGGCTACTACTGAATGGGTTGCTTTTTGTTGACTGTGTTAATTTAATGACTTAGTTATGAGTGAGGTTAAAGCCATTTGGGAATCGATTGTGTTTATCACATAGACATATTATTCCTCCTTAGGGAGGGGGAAGGGGCAATTATAGTTGAAAAAAGGGAGAAAAACAGGAAACATCACAAAATGGGGATAACAGAAGAGTGTTTGTTTCTTTTCGTACTAGGGGTTTGGTATGTGGTATTATTTTATTTTTTTTATTTTTTATGACTCTTTTTGGAGCAATATTTAATTTTTGTACTTATTTTCAGTGTTCTTATAATTCCCCTGATGTTCTTGGGGGTTCTTTTCAGAATTCTGTTATTGTGATTTATCTCTGACAAGGATTGATATAGGTATGTCTGAAATACAGCTTTGTTTTATTGTTTATGTCTTATTTGTAGATGTTATGAATGTTCATACTGATTGTTGATTTTTCTGTTTCTTGAAGTTAAAAAAAAGGCAAAAAATATAATATAAATTACCCTACTCTTTTAGTGTGTGTGTGTGGGGGGGGGGGTCATTACCGGTATGTTACATATTGATTTAGTTTTTTTTTTGTACTGTTGATTGTAACCTACAGATTTGTCTTATTGAAATACCTAATATGTTTTTATGATTTGTATCTAATTTTGTGTGATGTGGATACTGTTTTGAATTTATTTTTGTCATTGAAGCAATAAAATAAAAATTCCCCTACTCATCGGTAGAGGAAGCTATGATTGGTGCTGTGATGGTCGGTACTTTCAGAGTGCAGCAGAGGAAGGACATCTCTGAGACCGAGGACCAGGTCTCCTCCCCGATCTCTGTCTCACAAGAGACCATGATGGAAATGGAAAATAATGTTGAGGAAATGTATATGTTGGCATAAGAAGAAATTAAGAACCTGGGAGATGAAGAAGAGGAATCAAGTGAAGCAGCAAGTAACCAGATGGTGGGTGAAATCCTTGAACTCATGGCCAAAAAAGAAAAATGTTTTATGCTTTGGCGGAAGGAACTGGAGAAAGTGCTGCAGGAGCAAGGGAAGAAGACCAGGATGGACCAAATGGAAAGGAGGGATATCACAACTGGAACAGTTGAAATGGACCAGAGCTTGCATGGAGTCAATATGGATGTGGAAAGCAGGATTAGACCAGAATCATCAACCAGCTCTCCGAGGATGCAGGTAACTTTAGTTGCTGTGGCAGAGGACTCAGATGAGAGAGAGAGGAGAAGGAAGAAAAGGCATTGGGGTCTTAGCTAACACAGAAAAAATAAAAAGCAGTACTGATGTGCAGAATATGATGGAGAAAAATGTGGACATGGGGATAGTAGGAGAAACTAAAATACTCCAGAAAAAAAAAGATCAATTTTACTATTGGAGCCACAACAGGAGGTACGGGAAAGAAGATACTGCCTTAGGATTTACAGATTAAAGGGAAAAAGGGCAAGAGACATAATAAAGAGGGTGTAATGCAAACAGTGATACAAACAGGTAGAGAGCTATCTGATCAAATAGCTGATCCCTCAGCGGAACCTGCAGAATGGGTGTCTAAATCTCTGGAGGCAGCAGGATGGGTGAAAAAAACAGATGTCTCCCACTGGGATGCGAATATCCCTATGTTGTTAAAAAAATTCTGGGCTTCTATACCAGACAGATCATACTAGGCAGGATATCACTTTCCAACCCTCACAAATAACCCCTGGCCAGCAGAAAGTTGCATGGAGAAACAGACAGAGGAAAATCAAGCAAACATGATAAATGTTATCAGAGAAATGGATGGGGAAAAACAGTCTCAGACTATGGCTTTAAACCCTCCCCCCCGAAGACACTGAAGTTCTGGAGGCCCCTTTCAGTGAAGGGGACTCTGTCCCACATATCTCAGCAGTAGATGACCCTCCTGCAGAAACAGCAGGGGCTAGCACCATAGCTAATAATGTGTGGAGCACAAACACTAGGAAAAGACTGTTTCCTGATAACATAAGAAATACCTATGAGCCTGCTACAAGACAGCTAAAAGCAAATAACTGCACCGCACGAGCGAGCACTCTATTAGCAGCTTTAGTGTAAATTCAAAAAACATGGCAAATATTGCACATGGCATGTTTTTTGAATTTACAATAAAGCTGCTTATAGAGTGCTAGCTCATGCGGTGTGGTTATTTGCTTTTCGCTGCTCATTTTTTTGTATATCCAGCATGCACTAAACCGTCAGAGTGGTATTTGTTTGCTCCTGCTACAAGACAAAATACAGTAAGGCTTAAATACAGAAGAGATATGAATGACGTTCCTGACGGGCTATTTGTAGCAAGAGTGTTACTGAAGAACAGTATGAAATACTACACTTTTGAAATATACACCCTCATCCACAAGCCTGGAGACACAATATATGATGTAAGCTTTAAACACCCTGCTGGGCTGGAGCACTTCTGGAACCAATACCAGTTGCTTAAAAATACAGTTATCTGGAAACCTTTTCTAGCCATTCCATTGACTAAATCCATATTTAAAAGAATAACGGTGCTCTTTCAGAATGAAGGAGTGAATGTGGCAGATATAACATACTGGCTTAAACAACACTGTGTGGTAAATGGGTACCCTGAACCCATTTTAGATGAAGAACACCTATGGACAGGGGGATGGAAACCTAAAGTCACCCTAAAACAAGGAAATGAAGTGACAAAGCATCTCCCTAACTACTACTTTTTAGGGAGAGATAGATGGGTTATATTTTACACAGGGCAGCCCCAAGCCTGCTGTAAGTGTGGGGAATTAGGCCATCTGAGTAATATCTGTGAAAAACAGAAATGTGGCCTCTGTGGAGAAGTGGGACACATTGGAGCACAGTACAGACGACCACTTAAATGTAACTTCTGTGACGAGCGTGGTCACACCTTTAGCAGCTGTGTCTGAGCATCACATAATTGCATGGAGAAGACACTAACGGTCGAACAGGACATGTATGTAGCTACTGCATAAAAAGAAAAACTATGCGTGCATGTCACAGATCAATTCATCTGATGCAAAATCATAGAGAGAAGTGCGCCCAGGAAAGCTGTGCCTAAAAATACTAAGGTAAATGTGCAGGAAATGTCAGGTGAACCCCCCCCCCATCCGCACATGGAAGTGCAAAATATTGAAGAAGGAAAATATAACTAACTCAGAACCTACAAATACAGAGGAAGGCAGTACACCCTTGAATAAAATTTATTTAGGGCAGAAAATACCCAGAGAGGAAGGGCAGACAGTTATAAATATGCCACCTCCAGAAACAGTTAAAGACCTTCCATTTCAGAGAGTCATGAGATCTAAATCTGTACATAAAATAATACCTGCACAGCATCAGACTTCAGGGCTGGATGAAACACTGATTCAGAATGCCTATGAGGTATTAATGGACTTAGAGGAAGAAGAAGGGGGGAGCATCAGCTGTATCTTCAGTAGCATCATCTCACCCTGAGACTAACACAGAGAAAGGAATAAGGGAGAAACGTAAACCAAAGAAAAGGAAGAAAAGGAAAAGAAAGAAGAATGTTATTGTTTTAGATTTATATAACCAATGCATGATAGCATTACATTAACAACTGCAAATGTTAATAGTATAAAATCTGTAGAAAGACAAAACATTATATTTGCTAGCCTACTTTCAGGGGGAGGGCAATTAATATTTGTACAGACTGCATACAGTAATGGAGGTTGTAAATGCTTAGAAGGATTGGAAGTGGGGGACTTCTCTTTGGTCTCTGGGGAAGAACAATACTCAGGAGTAGGTATTTTGTTTACAGGAATACCGATAACAATTTTAAAAGTCCTGGACATCTGCCCAGGAAGGGTTCTTATGTTAGATGTACTCATACGTAACACAACATATAGATTAATTAGCATTTATGCCCCACAGATGAAAGCAGATAGGTCATCTTTGTTTAAAAAAATAGAGCCCCTGCTGTATACATCAAAACTGATATTAAAGGGGGGGGGGATTTTAATTACATGCATATGAACATATGAAGAAGCCAGCAGAAGAAAGCAATTTGGTCTCTCAAGTCTGCTTGTATTGCAGGGTCCATAGCTTGAGCTGATGTCCCTGCCTTCCCTCCCCACTCCTCCCATCCTTCCTACCCATGATCCTTACCCTCCTCCCCCTATGCCTGTCCCAGCCTCTCTTAAAGCTGCCCACTGTCTTCAATGAGATTACCTCTTCTGGCAGTGCATTCCAAGTGTCCACCACCCTCCCTGTGAAGAAGTGCTTCCTGACCTCCCTCATAAACTTACCACCCTCCAGCTTAAGACTTTGCCACTTCATGTTATGGTTACCACTCAGCTTAAAGAGACTCTCCTTATCAACCTTATTTATCCCCTTTCAAGCACTTGAAGCTCTCAATCATGCCCCCCCCTCTCCGGTCTTCTAGGGAGTACATGTTCAGTGCCCTCAACCTCTGCTCATATGCCTTATCCTGCTAACCAGCTATCATCTTTGTAGCCCTCCGCTGGACCTTCTCCATGGGTTAATGTCCTTTTTGAGGTGTGGGCACCAGTACTGAACTCCATACTCTAGATGCGGCTTTACCAGTGACCTGTACAAAAGCAGTATAACCTCCTCTCTCCAACTACTGATCCCCCTAGATATGCATCTCAGCATCTTGTTTGCCTTTGCTGACTGAATCCTAGAGACTGGGGTAGGAAAACAAAACATTTACAGTGACACCAATATGTTACAGAGTATACTAGATTAAGGCATTTTAAAAGATATACATGACATCATACATGTTCCTCCAGAACACACTTTTTGTAAAGGGAGACTTTCCACTAGGATAGACTTTTGGTTTGTCTCAGATAGAAAGAAGGGGATAGAAGTACATATTATGCCACTGGAAACATCAGATCATATGGCACCACAAGCTTGAATTGGTAATCGCCATAAATTACTATAGGGAGGCATTATTTGAAAATGAACACATTTGTTTTACAGGAAGAACAACATAAACAGGAGATAAAATATTTATTAAGGGTAAGGCAGGATATCAGCTTTCTATATGAAAGCTCATTAGCCTGGTAGGAGGACACCAAAAAAGACCCGAAAGATCTGTTAATACAGATTACTAAAACAAAAGCTATAAAATATATGCAATATCTTGGATTATGGGCACAATATTTAAAGATATTAATACAGATGTTGACCACAGGCGGGGATATGATGGAACAGCTGAAAACAATACAAGAGAAGATATATGAGTATCACAAAACAAGAGAGGATGAGACAGCAGGACATCATCAATTTACAACACAAGGAAAGAAGGAAAAAGTTAATCCTTATGGGGTGGATTTACAAGGTGTGAAAAAATTATAATTACTCATTAAGATGAAATGATGGTAGTATAGTGAATAATCAGGTAGGCATACAATATATAATTCAAAAACATATACTGTATGTGAGACATTTCAGAAAGGTAACTCATTACAGCAGTCTTCATTATTTCAAAATATAGCAGTACCAGAAATAACAGCACAGGAAAAGTAGGAATTAATAGCACCTATAAAGGCAGAGGAAATTAGGTTAGCTATTAATAAATTGTCTACAGGTACCACACCAGGAAAAGATGGCATACTGAATGGTTACAAGTAGTGTACCATGAAATACAAAGTGAGGAGAGGCTTGTACCCAGTATGAATGATATTTCTTTATAAAACTGGAGGCCATTAAGTTTGTTGACAACAGATTATAAGAGTCTAATTAAGATATTGAGAGCCAGGTTGGCAAGAGTAGCAAAAAAGGTAATTACAACAGAACAAACATGTGCTGTACCAAAAACAAAATATACAACAAAATGTAATATGTATAAGAGGGTTGGTTGAACAAGGGTTGGAGCTAGAGCTGGAAGGGTACATATTAACTTTAGATCAAGAAACTGCATTTGATGCAGTAAAACATGATTATCTATGGGAAGAGTTAAAACACTATGGCATACCTGAACAATTTATTGATATAATCAAAACTATATATAAAAATGCTCAAGTCACACCTTTAATAAATTATCACTTGGAATTCCTATTACCTTAAAAAATGATGTACGGCAAGGTTGCCCTTTGAGTCCTTTGTTATATGTTTTTGGAATAGATCCCGTCTTAAGGTTAATAGAAGGAAGAGAATGTATTAAGCCTATTTGCAATAACACAGGACAGATCTTTAAAAAAGTTTTGGCATATGCAGATGACTGCACCATTACAGTACAGGATTTAGAATCAGGGAAACATGCAGTACAATTGTTAGAAAGTTTAAATAGCAGAACGGGAATAAAAATTAATTCAGGAAAAATTAAAGTTTTAGCAGTAGGAACTGCTCCAATACAGGATGACTTTCCAATAATGGTCGCTAAAGGAGAGGTAAAGATATTGGGCATTTGTTTTGGTACAAGAGATGCAGAAAAGACACATTTGGACCAGGTGTATGAAGAAGCTCATAGGAAGGTACAGACTTGGAAGTCATGGAAAATGACTAGGGAAAAAAAAGAGTATGTTTGCTAAAAGCATATATAGCACCTATATTTTTATATGTCTCACATATATACCCACTAATGTATAGTATGCATACAAAGATAATGGGCCTCTTTTTTTTAATCTTATGGGGGTGCAGGTTGAACCCAGTGAAAAGGGCACACACACATATAGGAATTGGAAAGAAATGGGGTTGAGCATGATGCAACCGTTGGTATTTTTATTTGGAAATTATTTTTTCAGCAATATTAGGCCTCTAGTGCTAGGGAAAGAAGGATTAGATACAGCATGTAAGAAACATTGGGAAGGAACTTTTTTTACAGCATGGGGGAAAGGAAAGTGGCATCTATCAAAAAAAATCTTTACCTTATTATGTACAAACAACACTGAAATACAAAAGAATATGGAAAATTGAATTAAGATTTTTTTTGTATAGGGATAAACAGAAATTTTATAGGACTTTAGTTGAAAAATGTTATCTGGAAGAGCCTGTATTTACAATAGAATCTCACAAAGATAACACTTTAGTACTTGAAAGCATTACTGGAACTAGGATATCTTTAAAAATGCAGGAATTCATGTGGTTATGTGGACATCAGAAACAAAATGTTAAGGGAAACCAAAAACATAAAAAGCAAGATGAAAAACGTGTGCAGCAGGAATTTGTTCAGATCAAATAGAAGCAATACAGCATTTGTTTTTTGAATGTACAAGCATATGGGAGTCTTTAGCAGCATTATGGGCTGAGAAGATATTTCAAAGTATTACTTATGAAGTGTTAATTTTAGGGCAATTGTCAGAGCAATCAAACAAAATGGAGAAAGAGGTCTGTATTTGTAATCTTAGCATGTATTAAATGATCTATTTGGCAAGCAAGGTGTCTCAGGGGTTTCAACCAATCAATCAGTCAATCAAAATCTTTATTTATCCAGGTGAACATCATTGAATAGAGCTCTTTTACAAGATGGACCTGGTTAGAACAGGGTCAGGGTATCATCCATCATAAAAACATATAAATACATGTAAATAAGTATATAAACGCAAACACAGTGGTGCAGTAATAAGAGAGTCAAATGTATAAAAGGAAGACAAGGCAAGCCATAACAGAGGAGGATTCAAGTACAAGGGGGCAGGTCCACCATTGAACCATGCAACTGTATATAAACCATGTTCTCTGTATAGAAGTACCAGTTAATTCATTTACCAGGGGCAGTCACTAGAACTAGCCATGAAAATGGCTTGTAGGACCACCAACTAATGGCAGATGGGGTACCAGGAGGGGTATGTAATTTGTGAGAGAAGGATAACATTGTGAGAAGTGAAGTCCCAAGGATTGGTCAGTAGAACTGATGTGGCGGGGGGGCCAATGGGGAGGGGAAAGGGCGTTAGGACTTTTATAGTATGATTGCGTGTAGATTATGGATGAGTGCTGTGTAGAGTTATGAAAAGAAGGCTGGAGAAAGCGGGAAGATAGACCAGTATCAAAGGGAGGACAGAGGCAGCAAGATGTTACAGGATAGTATGATGACAGACCAGGGCCAAGGAGGAGACAAGCACTAGAACTAATCCGTTCATGGTTAAATGGTACAGGTTAGCATGATGACAAATCATGGGCATGGGAAACAATTGCACTGATCATTTCTGAGATGTGAATATAAGAGCTTGAAGGATGAGATGCTGATGGGCCACCTCAATTTCATTTTTTTTTTTTTTTTGCAATTTATTCCACAAGGAGGACAGTGTAAAGCTTATAGCAGCCCTGCCAAAGCGAGAGTTAACTTTGGGAACCATCAGTAGGAGAGATTTGCAACTTCTCAGGTTGTAATTGTCTATTGGTTTTATATGATGACAGTCTGTAATGTATTGGGGCAGTTTTTTGGAGATGGCTGTCAGGATCCATAAGGCTGCATTTTTATCATGCTTGAATTGAAGAGAACTCCACCCCACTGATTGATATAGGGAGCAGTGGTGAGTGGAATAAGGCAGGCCTATGATGAACCTCAAAGCTCTATGATATAATGTGTCAAGTTTGGTGAGGTAGGAAGTGGGACAGTGACTGTACAGGATGTTAGCATAATCTATCAAGGATAGAAAGGTTGATTGTACCAGCTATAGATTGGCATCTCTAGTTAAGAAGCGGGCTATCCTAAAGAACAGACCAAGTCTCTGTCGTAATTTTTTGAGTAATTCTTCAATGTGCTCTATAAAGGAGAGCCTTTGGTCCAGCCATACTCCCAGGTATTTGAATTTAGGGACAAATTCCAACTTTCACCAAGAATTGTAGTAATCTGTGGCACAGGATCTGATAGGGCTGAATTTACCATTTGAGCAGAGAGAGAAAAGAGCATTGCTTTTGTTTTCTTGGCGATATGTAATAGTTTTTTGTTTAGAAGTTGGAGTTGCAGCAGGTTGAACTCAGATTGAAGGTCATTACAAGCAGATTGTAATGACGGGCGGCTTACGTAAAGAACTGTGTCATCTGCAAACAGATGTATGTTGGCCTTAGTTATACTTTCATCAATATTGTTGATGTATATTGCAAATAAAATTGGTCCTAAGATAGAACCCTGAGGAACACCTCTTAGGAGAGGTTTGAGAGTTGAGAGATCTTCTTCTGCTTTCACCTGCTAGAAACAATCAGAGAGGTAGTTGTTGAACCGCTGTAAAGACAATGGGTCAGCACCTAGTGAGGGCAGGGAAGAGAGTAGCAGAGAATGGTCAACAGTGTCGAAGGTCTTGCTCAGGTCCAAGAACATGGCGCAAGTGTAATTCCTGTTGTCTAGCTCTCTTTGCCAGTCATTAGTCACTTTGGCAAGTGCTGTGATGGTGTTATGTTTAGCTCTGAGCCCTGATTGGACAGGATCAAGCAGGTTATTGGCTTCTAGATACTGCCTCAGCTGGTTACTTATGACTTTTTCCAGTAATTTTGACAAGACCGGGAGAATCGAAATTGGTCTGTAATTATTTAGATCACAAGGATTTCCGGACTTGAACAGGCGTATGATGTGTGCTGTTTTCCATATTGAGGGAATGGATCCTTGAGTTAATGATAGGTTAAATAAATGGGTTATAGGCATGGCTAACACATGGATGGCCACTTTCAAAAAATATGGGTCGATGGTATCCGTACCAGCACTTTTTTTATGTCCAGTTTTAGCAACAGGTTTTCAACTTCTTCCAGAGTAGTAGGATGCGAGGAGACCGAGTCAGTGATGCTAGGTTCTGCACCTTGATTATCCACCTGAGACTGTATCAAATTCGCTGGGGAATTATCGAAGGCTAAGCCTGCAGTCGCAAAGTGATTATTGAAGGCATCCAGAATTTCCAATCTGTCACTAATGGTGTTATTGTTTAAGGAGATTTCATCAGGTAGTGAGCCACCGGACATGTGACCAGACTAGTCCTTGACAATTTTCCAAAATGTTGTAGGATTTTTGGGGCAGAGAGAAATTCAGAATGATAGTATGCAGCTTTTCTATCTCTAACCATTCTAGTACATGAGTTTCGTGCCCTTTTGAACTGGTACCAGTCGGCAGCAGTCTGGGTTTTGCATGCTTTTTTCCATAGGTTATCTCTTTCAGTCAATGCAGATTTTAATAATGGTGTGAACCATCTACATGCATTTTTTGCTATTTGCACCTTAACTATAGGGGCATATTTATTTAGGGCATCTAGGAAATTTTGCTGAATATGTCGAACGCTGATTGCGTGTTTTTTGCCAAATACAAGGAGTGTTTAGTTCATTTATGTAGGCAGTGAGATCAAAGTTCCGTCTAGATCTCTTGGCAGCAAACTTCAGTGAAGTAGTAGGTTTGTTGTTTGATCTTATGCAAGCAATAAAGGAGTGATCACTGATATCACTGAAGAAGGTGCCGGTAAAGGAGAAGAGATGTGGTTTATTCACTAGGATAACATCTAGCAGGGAGCTGTTATCCATGTTCCTTTTATTTACTCGTGTTGGTTCAACAATGAGTTGCGATAATCCATGGGTGTCACAGAAAGCTATGAGAGGTGTGGCGGTTTTAGATAGCCAGTCTAAATTAAGCTCCCCAAGAATAATTATTTCCGAGGATTGTTGTTCGATAATATTACTCAGATGAGGTAACAATTGTAGATCGGCAGAATGAGGTCTATAGCACCCTATGATACATAATGTTGAAGTGTGCAAGACAGTGACTCAAAGAGACAGACATTCATAAGCATTTGCAACATATGAAGCACTCTGACAGGATGCCATATACCTATCCTTGACATAGATGGCAACCCCTCCCCCCTGGAGTGTCTGTCTGCTCTAAAGAGTAGATAGTTAGGGATATTGACTTCCCTGTCAGAGGTGGCTGGTCTAAGCCAGGTTTCTGAAACCACTAGGATGTCCAGTAGAGTATGGAGGACCCAGGCCTGGATCATAGAGAACTTTTTTAACAGACTGCACACATTAATGTGGAGGAAACTTGTGCCTTTCAGTGTGGCAAGGTCAGAGGGTGACATGATTGCAGCTGGTGACCCCGGATTGAGCTCCACATTTCCTGAGCACAGGAGAAGAAGGAGTAAATGTTTTCTTAGAGTAGCAGTAGTAAGCTTCATACTGGTAACCCCTTTACGTCGTTGTGGACCATCGTCCGGGTGGGGCACGCCCCAACATTTTTTGCCCTTCCCATTAAGGCTGGCAGAGACAAGTACTCTGACTGATATCTGTAGAGGTGACACCTCTACGATGTTGGTGGAAGTCATAAGCTGTGGTGGTAATTCATTTTGTGTACCAGAGTTAATGGTAATATTTATTTATTTGTTTTATTTAGTTTTTGTTGACCAGGTAAGTGCACTAGACAAATCCTGCCTATTTTCAGGCACAACCTGGGGGAAGGGGATGCAGATGAATGCCAACTGACCTTGAATCAGATTAAGCTGTTGGTGGTATTTTTAGTGAATGAGGGAAATTTGGCCAGGACACAGGGGAAATTCCCCTACTCTTTTCAATAAGTGCCATGGGATCTTTAACATCCACCTGAACTGCCACCAATCCAGGCAGATGGGACCTCGGTTTAATGTCTCATCTGAAAGACGGCACCTCAGAAGTGCAGCATCCCTCTCATGCTGCACTACAGTGTCAGTACTGGGATAGTGGTTATGGATATAGTTATAGTGATTAGTGGATGAGGTTAGTGTGCTACCTACTGAGCCACTGACACTGACAAATATGAATGTAGTGTTGAAGAATTGGGGAGTTGAAAAGGCATACATTCACGTAGGGACAGGAACTAGTTACAGAGCAGATCAGATTAGTATCCACAGTAATAAAGACTTGAGGTAGCATATATTGGGCCTGTGATATGAGGAAGAAGAAGGACCAGAAAAGGATCCATGATTTGACAGACATAGTGGAATAAGAATGGTGGGGGGAGCTAGAGAGAATCAAGAGTAAATGGAGACTAGTACAGGGAGAAGTGGTAGAGGGTGGTTGTGGCATGGATAGACAGCAGCATGGTATAACTAAAGAGGATAAGGTCTGCAAGTACTGGCAACAGCAGTCTATCACAAGTCAAAGAAGCTATCTAAATAGCATGGGGTCTCTGCTTCCAGTGTGTGGTGTGACTTATGAAGGAGGGTATAACATGAGGAACTGCAGTGTATTGGATGGGTTAGAAGTGGGAGGGGCGTGGTATAGGACAGGGGCATGGAGAAAGAGTATTTAATAAGGGCTGGGGGTGGGGTATGAGGGGTGGGCATGAATTTGTGGCTTTAGCAGTATCTTGAGCTGCTGAGTGTCCGCTGTGCTGGTATCGGGCGGTGGCTGTGGAAGTGCTGCCCGCACGCTGGCCGGGTGTCCCTCAGCTCAAGCTGTGAGCCTAGATGTGGCTGCTCTTTGGCTGGGGAAACAAGAGAAGAAGGGAGGTTTAAGTGCCTGCTAAAGACAAAAGGTCATCACTACAGGCAGGGAACCCAAAATTAACACAAGAAAGAAACAAGAAGAGAGAGATTCAGCTGGCCCCCGTTCATCTGGCTTGAGCATGCAGACAAGAAGGGGCTGTGATCACTCACTCTTTCTGACTAATTAAGGTCTTTTTGTTTCCCAAGGCATGAATCAAGACCAAGTTTACAATCACAGTGGTAGCAGGCTAACAGAAGTTATCTAGTATGCCTTATAATCAACAGTAGAAATGCAAGAAGATCTTGAAATAAATTCAAGTAGCAGGGGCCAATCAGAAATGGAGAAAAAAAGGCACTTGCATTCTGATTGGTGTGGCTTTAGCAGTACCTTGAGCCATTGAGTGTCTGCTGTGCTGGTATCGGGAGGCGGCTGTGGAAGTGCCACCCGCCCGCTGGCCGGGTGTCCCTCGGTTCAAGCTGTGAGCCTAGATGCCTAGATGTGGCTGCTCTTCGGCTGGGGAAACAAGAGAAGAAGGGAGGTTTAAGTGCCTGCTGAAGACAAAAGGTTGTCACTACAGGCGGGGAACCCAAAATTAATGCAAGAAAGAAACAAGAAGAGAGAGATTCAGCTGGCGCCCATCCATCTGGCTTGAGAATGCAGACAAGAAGGGGCTGTGATAACTCACTCTTTTTTGAATAATTAAGGTCTTTTTGTTTCCCAAGATATGAATCAGGACCAAGTTTACAATCACAGTGGTAGCTGGCTAACAGAAGTTATCTAGTATGCCATACAATCAACAGTAGAAATGCAAGAAGAGCTTGAAATAAATTCGAGTAGCAGGGGCCAATCAGAAATGGAGACCAAAAGGTGCTCATGTTCCAATTGGTGCGGCTTTAGCAGTACCTTAAACTGCTGAGTGTTCTCTGCACTGGTATTGGGCAGCAGCTGTGGAAGTGCTGCCCACCCACTGGCCAGGTGTCCCTCAGCTCCAGCTGTGAGCCTAGATGTGGCTGCTCCTCAGCTTGAGACGGCGAGTGTCCGCTGCGCTGGTATCGGGCAACAAAAAGAGGTAGAAATGTAAGATATATTGCTTAAAATGCAGGATGAAATAGATAAAGTCTATAATTATGAGAAACATATGTTGGGAGTGGAGAAATGTCACCAACTGTGGGAAGGAATGGAATGGGTAGGTGAATAGGAACAGCGTTCAGAATGAATAGGTGGGAGTGGAGGAAGAAAAAGGATTATACAATAGAAGATGAGAAGCAGCAGAAGATAAAAAAATGAAGCAGAAGGACACATTTATAGGATGATTAAAGTAGATATTGAAATGTATAAAGTACAGCAAGAACTGCTGTGTATAGATAGGAGGTGTGCCTTAAAAGGGGCCTTAGGTATAAGGAAAAAGAGGGTTAAGATAAGGAAGTTGAGGAATTATGGTTATTTTTTTCCCCTAAAAAAAAAAATGCTGAGTATAATAATAGAAAAGAATACTGAATTATAGTCAAGTTTTTTTCTCATTTTAGGGTTGCAGGGTTTTGATTTTGGTTTGTATGATAATAATACTGAATTACTTTGTTTTTTAATTTGTGCATCATGGGCGGGATATTCACAAGGGTTGTGTATGGTGCAACACAGTTGCACCATGCGCAACCCACTGATGTGCCCCAGCCCGATATTCAAAGGAGGATTTAGCCTGGCACTTATCCCGATGTGCCGGAGCGCATCAATAATGTATGCGGCGCAGGTAGGGGGCATGCCCATGCATACTCCACACATCCCAGTATTCAGCCCAGGATGTGCTGAGCCCATGCATGCACAACCCCTACCTGCGCGGCACACAGGTGAGCCAAAAAAAAAGAGCAACGGCTGGCCACCCACAGGTGAGCTGCCGTATTGCAGGGTCAACTCAGCAGCTGCCACCTGTGGGTGGCCACCCCAGCTCTGGCAGCACCTTCGTGGTGGTGCCCCTCCCATGCCTGATCACGGGTATATGTAGGAAATAATAGTCCCATATCCCTGGTGGTCCAGGAATATAGGACTAATCTTTAAAACATATGCCCACGATCGGGCTGCGAGCAGTCCACTGGACCACCAGGGATATGGGACTCCTCATAATAACATATGCCTGCGATCGGGCAGTGGAGCACTTTGCCACTTGTGCAGGGGGTGTTGGTCCCCAATGGCTGCAGCCTGGCAGGTTGCCAGGTGCAAGTCACCGGGGATTGGTGCACCTGCATGCAAATGGGGCCATAATGTAAAGCAAATTGCCCCGTTGTGCCTTGCATATATTATGGCACCATTTGCATGTGCACTTTTGAATACCACGGTAGTTGCACCTATCGCAATGGCACTTGTACTAGTGCATCCCCCTGCTCCACTCTGGCCACTTGCACTGGCACAGTGCCACTGCGCCATGTGCACTGCAGGTGGTCAAGGAGTGGTATCCAGTGATGCTGTGCCATGGCACAGCTCCATTTAATATCACCCTGTCAATGACCCTGTGCATCCAAGTTGCGCTGCGCCCAGGCTTGCACCACAGGCTGGCGCAGTCTGAATATCCCGCCCCATGTTTATTATTTATGGCTGTAAAAAGATATTTGAACTATGTCAGTTGTTTGTTTTTGTATATTAATAAAAATTTCCCCTACTCTTTTCGAGAAGTGCCATGGGATCTTTAACATTCACTTGAACTTCCTCCAGAACAGGCAGATGTGACCTCAGTATAATGTCTCATCTGAAAAATGATTCCTGGTAGTCTAATAGTTACACCCATAAGGGCATCTGACACCCTCCCATCTCACCCTCTCAGGCACTCGCCCAGCCCAGATCACATAATGCAAACTGCAGCAATAGTAATGACTGGCACAGCCCTCTGATTGCCACCTCAAATGGTTTCAATCTGATGGTCTCTGAGCAATTGCAAGTATTGTACAAACACTTGTGTCTACTGTACTCATGGTTGCTCACTGGCAATCAGATGATGTCTCGCCAAGGTGGTAAGCAGAGGGCTGCGTAGGTCGCTGTCATTATTACTGTACTTTAGCTTAGGTGATCTGAGCAGAGGGGGTGGTGTAGGAAGAAGGGTCCTGAGCAGGCGGGTTGACAGAGAATCATATGCCCTTAAGGGGGAGTGACCACTAGATTGCCAGGAATATTCAAGACAGCTACAGGATGGTTGATTGGGGGTGCAGGAGCCACTACGCCACCAAGAATATTCAAGATAGCTACAGGAGAGGTGATCAGGGGGTGAGAGACCACTAGACTATCAGGAATATTCAACATAGCTACAGGGCAGTCAATCAGGGGGTGCAAGAACCAGTACCCCACCAGAAATGTTTGTGACAGCTACAGGACAGGTGAATGGGGGGTGAGGGGACCACCAGACTACAAGGAATGTGTAAGACAGCTACAGAATGGGAGGGTCATGCACACATGTTAATGGGCCCTAAATGGGCATGCAAATGGGCCCTAGTGCCTTCCATGCCCAAAGGGGTCATTAGAATGTTAGGGCTAAATATGGCCCTCAGAAGCCCTGCCATGATCCCATTTGATCCATGCTACCTCCATTTCACTCCTGTTAGCCATATTCTGTTTGGGCCTGTGTCAGCATAGCACAAAGTCACTATTTATGGCACTGACATTGACCCATATTTAGACAGTTTACACACTAGAGTTGCAGTGAGCTAATTGTCTGAATATTGCCCCCCAGGCAGGCTGTGCACAAACTATCACAGGCCGCACATGGCCAGCTCTCAATATGGGGGCCTATACTCCTTAGCCCAGTGGAACCCGAAGTCCATGAAACAATGGCTCATGGGGGTAAGAAAGGCCTGCCTATAGCCTCAAGATACTGTTGTTCTAGCTTGTAACAGCATGAAAGCAAACATGTTTGACACTGACATATGCTTGTTTGTTTGGACAGCAAAACATATGTAGCACTAGCATGTCAGCCAAATGGCGTCATTTAATGCAAACAGAAAAATGTTACACAAGTAGATACATAGGAAACAATATGACAAATCAAAGTAGAGCAGTGCATTCAACTCTAGGGTCCGTGCAATCACAAGTCCATAATCAGGATCCACCATAGGACAGATATCAGCTAAGTGTAATCCCAGTTTAATGTCACAGTTACTCTAATTGTTTACATGTTTGATTATAGTACTAAATAGAGGTGACTATTGCTTACAGTACCTTGAAAGTCTTAGAGGGAATATAGCCATTGGACACAAGCACCAATAAAACTGTCACTTTATTATCAATCAAGCAGTTTTTCCAAATAAACTCATAAATGCAAATAAAGTGTAACCACTCAAATTCTTCCACAGGATTGTCAACACAAAACCTGGACAGAGGGTTACACGATCTTTTCTTACCTAAGTAGGGAAAGAAACTTAAACTTAGTAAACAAACAGATTTACTAAAAAAAATGAGACTGCCTGTTTTTCTCAGTTGGAGGTTCATCGCAATAGTTGCCTGTCCCAGCCCAGTGACCCCACTGCCACAAGCCAAAATCTGATCTCAAATCACCTTGAGCTCTTCTGTGAAGGAATTCAACAGAGAAATAAAACAAAGTCCAGCGAGGTTACCAGGCTAGTCAGAGTGGCCAAGGCTTCAAGAGAGCTAAGACTGGCACAGGGGATTAAGGAAGGAGAAAAGGATTTATTCTGATACATTAGAGAAAGAAGAAAGAACAAGGACCAGATTGTGAAGATTTGGAAGGATGGAAGGTGGATGGAGAAGGAGGTGGACCAGGCAGAGGAATTAAATGAATACTTCTGCTCTGTGTTCACAAAGGAAAAGGGGGCAGCTACCTCAAGGGAAGGGTGGAGTGGGCAATGGGGGGGAAGGGGTGACTGATGTAGGGATTACAGAGGACAGGGTTCTGGAAGGGTTAAGGGCACTGAGGGTGGACAAGGCACCGGGACCAGATGGCAATCACCCTAGGGTACTCAGGGAGCTAGCGGAGATCCTGGCAGAACCACTGGCTCACCTGTTCAATACCTCCCTGGACACAGGATGTGTACCACAAGACTGCAGGATGTCCCAAGTGGTGCCCATTCACAAAAGTGGCCCTAGGGAAAAACCAGGCAACTACAGACCAGTGAGCCTCACATCAATTGTGGAGAAGCTCATGGAGGCAATGCTAAAGCAGAGGCTAGTGACCTTTTTGGAGGACAATGGTCTGCCAGACAAATCTAACTGAGTATTATAAATGGGTGACCAGGGAGCTAGACAAGGGCACTGTGGTGGATGTCCTGTATTTGGATTCAGCAAGGCCTTTGATTCCATGCTGCATGGGAAGCTGGGGGGGGGGACCTGGAATACATACAGGTGGGAATGAAGATGACCAGATGAATCATCAATTGGCTGAATGGAAGGCTGCAGAGGGTGGTAGTGGGGGCAAGACTCTCATCACCAAGGGAAGTGACAAGCAGGATGCCACAGGGATCGGTACTGGGAAACATAGAGACATAGACCTTGATGGTAGATGAAAACTGCTTGCCCCAACCTGTCTGCCCATTTCCCTACCTATTGGATAAGCTGCAGATCCTAGTTAAACAACAGCCTACTTCTTACTACATCCCACCAGAATTGCCTTATGGCTGTTCCATGCATTCTTGAATTCCCCCACTGTTTTTGACCCTACAACCTCATTAGGAAGGCCATTCCATGCGTCTACCACCCTTTCTGTGAAAAAAATACTTCCTCACATTGCCCCTGCACTGTGCCCCCTCTATCTTCAAATTGTGGCCCCTAGTGCTGTTTGGGAAATACATAGCTGATATCTCACACAGGATCTGGAGTAGAATCAGTCCGTTCACTGATGATATGAAGATGGGAGCTGTGGTAGATGACATTGAATGGTAGAAGGGGCTGCAGGAGGACCTGACCAAACTACAGGAATGGTCAGAAACAAGACAGAAGGGGTTCACTACCAAGAAGTGCAAGGTACTGCATTTTGGAGCTAGGAACCAGGAAATGTGCTTTCAGTTGGAACGGGTGCAGCTGGAAAGCATCAAAGAGGAAAATGATGTGGGGTGCTTATAACAGGCAGCATGAACAACTCAACTCAGTGTAGGAAGGTGGCAGCAAAAGCCAACAGGATGCTGGGGTGTATAGCAAGGGTAATCTTCTCCAGAAATAGGGAGGTGATCCTTCCCTTTAACAGATCTCTGGTCAGGCCACACCTGGAGTACTGCGTGCAGTACTGGTGCTCATTCCTGAAGAAGGACATCAAATTGTTGGAGAGGGTGCAATGTAGGGTGACCAAGATGATCCAGAGATTGGAGGGAAAGTCCTACAGGAATAGATTGGGTGAGCTGAACATGTATTCCCTGGAGGAGAGGAGAGATAGGGAGGATATGATTGAAACCTTTAAATACCTTAAGGGGATAAATAAGGCTAATACAGAAGGGATTTTCCAGCTTAGAAGAGGGAGAGATATGAGAGGGCATTAGCTGAGATTGGAGGGGGAAGATTCAAGAGGGGAATCAGTTGACATTTTCTTTACTGAATGGGTGGTAGACCAGTGGAATGCTCTGACTGAGGAGGTGGTATCCTGTAGAATGGTAGGTGGCTTTAAGAGGGATTGGAACAGGGTGGGGGGGTTGTGATGAACAGGGATGTGGAGGGTGGGGCAGCTGCAAGTTGAGGGGCAAGCTGAGCAATCAAGCAGACTCGATAGACTGTAAGGCCTCCATCCAACACGGCAGAAAGCAAAATTCATTGTAAAAACGAGCTCTGATAAACATAGACATGTCCATGAGGCACAAAAACAGAGAATCGGCAATAAATATGGCGCAAAAAATTGAAAAGCAGTCTACCCTCAACTGGCCAGACGACACAGCTTCATCTGGACCTGCAGCAGCCCTGATAGAGAATCACTCAGATGGTCCTAAAGCAGAGGAAGACTGAGAGCAGGACTACACTATCACATCCAAACAACTAATCGGGCTGCTGCAGAAGATCAGGGACATGCTTACCAAAATGGAATCCCTAGTAGCTGACAATAAAAGGGATATCCAGGCTGTGGTACACCAAACTGTGGCACTGGAGGAGGCAACCAGAGAGCTGATGACTATGGTGGGGGTGCATAATTCTGCGTTGCTGGACGTGAACCGGAGGGAATCAGAGCTATATAATAGAATAGAGGAGCTCAAGAACCGCAATCATCGCAATAACGTGCAATTGCATGGACTGCCCCAAAAAATCAGAGTTGGAAGATATGACTCACTACATGGAAGGGCTCTTGAAAGAGATCCTTCCCTTGCCTCAAGAGCTGCAGTTTAACTTAATACATGCACATAGGTCATTGGTAGCTCCACCTAAGGACAGCAATGCCAGTCCGCGATCCATTGTAATGGCCTTCTTCGACTTTCGTGTAAAAGTGCAGGTACTCAAAGCCGCCTTGAGCAAAAAAGAAATATTTTTCAGGGGCAGGCACCTGTTCTTGGAACATGATTATACTCCTGCGACTGTACAGCAGAGGCGCAAGGTGCTTGTAGTACAAAGGCAACTAAGGGAGAAGGTCCTGAAGGCTTTCCTCAAGTATCCAGCCCACTTGAATGTGATCACCCCTGAAGGTATAAAAAGATTCCAGGAGTTAAAGGATGCAGAGAACTTTCTGAAGGGCATGGGCATACCAGTTGAGAACACCTGCGGATGCTGGGAGGAAGATCTTCAACAGGCAGAATGGCACCAGGTTTCTGGCCCTCGTTCTACAAAAAGGAGAGCCAAAGATCTTTGTGGGGCAGTACTAGAGAAAGGCACATCTAAAGAACAACCGCAACAGCAGAAATCCGTAGAACTGGCCCCTATGAGGGAGCCCCAAGCAGCAAAAAGAAGTGAACTTTCAGTTGAGCGTTGACTAAATGTAAGCACAAAGCAGGGGCTTAAGTTTAAGCACCATATTCAGCTAAAGGGGCATACCATTTTCTGAACCTCTTTTCACCACTAACTGGGAAAGACGAAAGTGAGATTGGAGCATTTATGTTATACAAAAATGAATGGAGTTTAAGCATTGAAGTCTAGTGTGGTGGAGGGGAGGGGATGGGAGAGGAAATGAAACATTACTAAAAAGGCTGTTGAAAGTCCTAGGAGGGGCCTTGACTACATAAAGAGTTTCTAATTATCTCCCAATATCCTCCCTCTCCCCCTTCCTATCTCCCCCTTTTTTTTTTCTCTCAGGGGGTATTATCACTAAGAAGACTTTTCAGTTCGCAACCATTAAAAAGAAGGGTGACAGAAGACCACTGCCAGTAGACACATCTGGTTTTGTAAGTGTGTGTCACGAAGGTGACAACCCCCCCCCCCTTTGGCTGGTATACAGCACTAAGGGGAGTTAGCAAAGCTTTGAGTGTACCATCGTTCTCCCCTTGCCAGTTGATTCCTTAATAAGGGTCAAGACTTGGTGGAGTTTGCAGAGGCTTTTTGCACCTTGAGGTCAAGTATTCATTTAGGGGCTAGACTATCGAGCCCCACCCAAAAATGACTATAGATTCTCTATAGAAGGTTACTACGAGTATTTGTTGAGATGTTAAAGTTGAAATGTTTGTTAAATTTTTTAAGTTAATTACTGTTAAAAATGATGTGTGTATGGTAAAAAGTGGTCGTGCTGCAGGAGGCATGTGGCCCCCTTTTGGTGACATCCAAGATGGGAACCCTTAAAGTTATTACGTATAATGTGAGCAGCCTACATAGTCCCATAAAATGCTCCAGACTTCTGCAGGAATTAAATCGACAAAGGACCAACATTGTGTTTCTTCAAGAAATGCACCTCGGGCCTGAAGATCATAAAAAAGTTAAAAAGGTCCTGGGTGGGGAAGGTGTATGCATCCCACTACAAAGGACACACACAGAAAAGAGGTATCGCTATCCTGTTCAGGAAAAATTGCATACTTAAGGTGAAGGATGCATTCACAGACCCTGAAGGCCGCTTCATCCAGGTAGTGGGAGATCTAAGGGACCACAAGGTAAATTTACCGAATGTCTAGGCCCCCAACAAAGAACAGCAGCGAGGCACCTTTTTCCTGGAAACCCTTACCAGGGGGAACGTGGATCCCAGTAGTATAAATATCATAGGGGGAGACTTCAATACGATTCTGTCCTCCCTCTTGGACAGGTTGGGAAGGGGGGGGAGCTTGGGATTCAAACCCAGGTCATCTTCTACTCTCCAGAAAATTATGACCGAATTTGGTCTGCTTGATATTTGGAGAAGCTTGAATCCGAGAGAGAAGGATTATAGTTTCTTTTCACCCAGACACAATCTATATTCTAGACTAGACTTCTTTCTGGTGTCCACAAAGTGGGCCCATTTGGCGGAAGCATCAAAGATTGGCATTTTTACACTTTCAGACCATGCCCCGGTTAGTATGTCCTCTCCATTTTGGAGAGGTTGAGAGAGACGCAACATGGAGGTTAAATACCAATCTGCTAAACCAGGCAGATTTTAAAGAAATGATTTCAAGAAACATGGTACACAGAGAACTATGACTGGGATGTCAACATACCAGGGTACTCAATCTACAGGAGGAACAGGGAGGGAAGAAGAGGAGGAGGAGTAGCTCTCTATGTAAGGGAAGGGATAAAAGCAACAGAACTAAAGGGTAAACAAGGAGGAGAGGAGGCACTGTGAGTCACCGTGTAGACTGGAAATGGCTCCACAATCCACACAGGGGTTGTATACAGACCCCCGTCTCAGAGGGAGGAAATGGACGAGGAAATGATAGAAGGCATCTTTGGGATGGCAGAAAAAGGGGAGATATGGCTGATGGGGGACCTGAATGTGCCAGATGTTGACTGGAGCACCTTTGCTGCAGCCACATCCAAGAGCAGGGCCATTCTTAATGCCCTACAGGGAGCATGCCTCAGACAGCTAGTTTTGGAACCCACTCAGGAGAGAGCAATCTTAGACCTGGTACTCTCAAATGGGGACAGAGAGAGTATCTCTGATCTTGAAGTAGGTAGCCATCTGGGAACAAGTGACCACCAAACTGTGTGGTTCACGATAAACTTAGCTGTAGAGTCAAGCCACACAAAAGTGAAGGTACTGGACTTCAGAAGGGCTGATTTTGTCAAAATGGGAGAGTGCCTCAGAAAAACACTAACAGGCAAGAAGGTGGGGTGGAGCAATAATGGGGAAACATCAAAACCGTCATCACAGACGCAACATGCCTTTGTGTGAAGCAAATATACAACTCAAAATGAAAGAAAAAAACACTATGGTTCTCAAAAGAAGTGTTGGGGAAGGTAAGGGAGAAAAAGAAACCATTCAGGAAGTATAAAGAAACACAGAAGGAGCAGGACAGAGAACTGTACCAGTTAAAGCAGAAGGAAGCGGGTAAGGCAGTCAGAATAGCAAAGGCCCAAACTGAGGAAAAGATAGCCAACTTGGTTAAGAAGGGGGGGATAAAACCTTTTATAGGTACATTAGGGAGCAAAGAAAGACTAAGGCAGGGATACTGAGGCTGAACAAAGAGGAAGGTGGTTGGGCAGAGAGTGACAGTGAAAAAGCAGGGATACTGAACGAATACTTCTGCTCAGTATTCACAATGGAAAAGCAGGGGGAAATACCTAATCCGGTCAATAGAAGCACTCTGGATAGGGGGGTTGATATTAGTCCTTTCACAGAAGAAAGGGTTCTGCAAGAACTCTTAAAACTGAAGGTGGATAAAGCGATGGGGCCTGATGGAATTCACCCCAGAATTCTAAAAGAACTAAGGGAAGAACTAGTAATACCAATGCCTACACTTTTTAATAAATCATGGGAGGATGGTGTGGTACCTGAGGACTGGAGGAGGGGTGGATGTGATTCCCTTCACAAAAGTAGGAACAAGACAGAGGCAGGAAACCACAGACCTGTCAGTTTGACCTCAGTGGTAGGGAAAATGATGGAATCACTTCTGAAGTAAAGAATTGTTGAGTACCTAGAGGCCAGTTGGACACAGGACCCAAGGCAGCATGGATTCACAGCAGGAAGGTCATGTCAGAGAAATCGAATTGATTTTTTTGACTGGATGACCAAAGCAGTAGACCAGGGAGGGACTATGGACATGGCCTACTTAGACTTTAGCAAGGCATTTGACACAGTCCCGCACAAAAGATTAATAAACAAATTAGCCAGCCTGGGAGTGGGTCCCAGGGTGGTAGTCTGAGTAAAACACTGGTTGGACAACAGGACACAGTGGGTAATAGTAAAAGGAGTCCACAGTGAAGAAAGAAGGGTTACTAGTGGGGTACAGCAAGGTTCAATACTGGGGCTGGTCTTTTTTAATGTCTTTATAAGTGACATTGTGGAGGGACTGGAAGGGAAAGTATGCTTCTTTGCAGATGACACAAAGATCTGCAACAGGGTTGATACACAAGGTGGGATGGAAAGGATGAAAAGGGACTTGGCAAGGTTGGAGGAATGGTCAAATGTATGGCAGCTTAGATTCAATGCAAAGAAGTGCAAAGTAATGCACCTAGGAAACAAAAACCCAGGGGAAGAATACACAATAGGGGGTGAGATACTGACTACAATAAAAATGGAAAGGGACCTGGGGGTGTCATATCAGATGATCTAAGGGGGCAGCAATGTGAGAAGGCAATAAGAAGGGCTGGGGGATACTGGGATGCACAGGGAGAGGTATCACTAGTAGAAAACTGGAAGTTGTTGGCCCTCTGTACAGACAGTTGGTAAGACCACATCTGGAGTACTGTGTACAGTTCTGGAGACCCCATCTCCACAAGGACATAGACAGGGTGGAGACTGTCCAGAGGAGGGCAACCAAAATGATGCAGGGTCTGCATCAGAAGACATATGAAGAAAGACTAAAGGAACTAAAGGTGTATAGCCTCGAGGAAAGAAGGAAGAAGGGGGATATGATAGAAACTTTCAAATACCTCAAGGGAATCGACAAAGTCCCAGAGGTAGCATCTTTCAGAAGAAGAGATGTGCAAAAACAAGGGGGCACAATTTGAAGATAGAAGGGGGACGGCTCTGAGGTAATGTGAGGAAGTATTTCATCACAGAGAGGGTTGTAGATACATGGAACAGCCTTCCTGAGGTGGTCACAGAATCAAAAACAGTGGCAGAATTCCAGAATGCATGGGATAGACATAAGACAATTCTAGTGGGGGGCAGGAGGAAGTAGGCTGTTGGTTAACTAGGATCTGCAGCTTATCTGTTAAGTAGGGAAATGGGCAGACTAGGTGGACCAAGCGGTCCTTATCTGCTGTCAAATTCTACATTTCTATGTTTCTAAGAGAGATCAAATCCTTTTTAGAGCCAAATGAAGCAGATAATACCCCACCACATATGGTCTGGGATGCCTTGAATGCTTACCTATGGGGCAAAATAATATCCTTTTCCTCCCACCAAAAAAAGCCGAACATAAAACATCAGCAGGAACTGGAACAAGAAGTAGCCACATTGGAGGCCCTCCACAAGAAAAACAAGAATCCTGAGAGTGAGGCAATTGTCAGGAGAGAACTAGGAGAATTCTTGGATCAAAAAATTGAAGCTAAACTCAGGTATACGAAACAGTTTTATTATGAACATGGAAACAAAGCAGGGACCTTATTGGTAGCTCAGCTCAGGAGAGAGATCGTTAATAGGACAGTGTTAAAACTGAAGGTAAACTCACAAGGAACATTGACAGGTAAACCAATGGAGATTGCAAAAGAGTTTGCAAACTTCTACGAAACCCTATATGATCAGGAAAGGGGACACAACCACACACAGGAGGTAGAGGAATATTTGGACTCCATAGACTTACCGCAATTAAGTGGAGCAGGAAGGAGGCGTTAGGCACCCATATATCGCAAAAAGATCATAAACAACATATCATGAATCAGAAAAACCGCAAGGCCCCAGGGCTAGATGAGCTCCCTACGGAATTTTATAAGGCCTTCTTACCAGATCTAATGCCCATTTTACAAAGCACCCTGAACTCAATATTACTGAAGTCCAGTCCAGCCCCGTAGTGGTGGAAGTATGCACAAATCACCGTGCTTCCCAAACTGGGAAAGATCCTCAAAAATGTGGTTCGTACAGGCCAATTTTCTTACTAAATAATTACCCTAAAATCTTTTCCGGGGTTTTGGCGAATCAGTTGCAAAAAGTTATAGGCTCTTTGGTTCACCATAACCAAACAGGTTTTATTAGAGATAGACTCATACAAGACAATATTAGAAGATTCCTAAACATTATTTCATCCCAAAGAGGTAAACAATTTCAAATTGCAGTAGGAGTTGATGCTGAAAAGGCCTTCGACCATGTCGATGGCTCTATCTAAAAAAGTCTCATATAAATTAGGCCTGGGAGAGAAATTCATAGAAGCAATCTTTAGTGTGTATAAGAGGCCAGAAACCTTGGTTAGGGTGAATGAGTGTGCATCCAGCCGGTTTCAGTTACACAGGGTAACTATACAGGGGAGTCCTTTGTCGCCCTTACTCTTTGCCTCTCATTAGAGGCCCTGGAGGTGAGGATCTGGGGCAATGCATCAATAAAAGGGATAATGGTGGGAGGTGCTAATCAAAAAATTGCGTTTTATGCAGATGATGCAATGATCTTTTTGTGGGACCCTCCTAGCTCCCTCCTCCCCCTGTTAAAGGACTTGAGCAGTTCCAAAAATTAGCAGGCTACAAGATTAATAAAGACAGGTCTGAGGCCCTCCTGCTAAGTGGCTCTCCCCCCCTCCAATTCAACTCCTACTTCCCTTTTACATGGGCAAATAAGAATATACTAAGATACTTGGGGGTACAGATAAGAGGCTTATCAAAACTTTTTCCCATTAATTATATGAAGCTTCTTCATACAGTGAAAGAGGATCTTGCTAGATGGCAAATTTTGCCCCACTCTCTGTACGGTAGAACTCAGGTTATTAAAATGAACATCCTACCGCATTTTCTGTTCCTTTTCCAAACACTACCACTTTCCATTCCAGACTGCTTTTGGAAAGAATTAAACACCACGATAAAGAGGTTTGTGTGGGGTAGTGGAGGGCCACAGCTCTCACACACCCTTTTGACAACTCTCAGAACCAGAGGTGGCCTGGGGCTTCCAGACTTTAAGAAATATTATCTGGTGGCACAGGGGCCATGGCTCTGGTCTTGGCTCAATCAAAGAGAGGAATCAGGGTAGGATGGAATTGAAAGGGCACAATTGGGGGGTTACCCCTTATGTACAATAGCCACGGGGAAAATCACCTCAACCACCTTGGCTAAAACTGTTAATCCCTGGACGATACATACCATTATGTCCCTAATGAAACTAAAACAACCATTAGATACACCTAATGATTTGGGGCCACTTTCATTGATTAGATACCATGTGGATTATATACCCACCACACTAGATGGTGATTATGCGCACTGAGAAAGTCAGGGATTGGTCTGTTTGGCAAAGTTTTTCTTGTGAGAGGAGTACATGAGTTTTGCCTAGCTTCAACAGAAGTATAGATTAAAAAATGAGGACCATTTTAGGTTCCTACAGGTTAGAAACTTCCTCCAGAAAGATGGCAACCAAATAAAAGTACTTAGGAATCGATCTGAGTTGGAGGACTTGTTTGTCTGGTGGGTTTGCCTGTCAGCAAAAATGAAACTAGTATCACAGTTGCATTCCCTGCTAGTAGATAAGACCCCCATGGAGTGAGCAGCTGCACTCAAAATGGGAGATAGAATCACAGGAACAGATCTTGACATATAACTGGACATGAAGACTGGAAAAAGTTTGGGAGGTTACCTCGTCACCATCACTGAGGGAATTTAATTGGAAAATAATCACTAGAATTTTCTTGACTCCTCGCACAAACTATTTTAGTCCTTTTAGCTCAGATAGATGTTGGAGAAGGTGTAGGGACAGAGGTACACATTGATACATATTCTGGGGATGCCTAATATTGACACCATTCTGGCAACAGGCATTTAATCCATTCCTAGGGGGCTGTGAGGACACTTGGCATGTAGTCTCATGCCTCACAACACACCCCAGGTGTGAATTGAATGCCTATAACCCCACACCCTGTTGTGGGTTATTACTAACTTAATGCACACCCTGGAGTGGCTTATCACACTTATAAAATGGCTCAGTTGTAATTTGAAAATAATATTTTTTAAAAGTATGTTTTTGTGTATAAATATTACAGTAGGTTTTTTAAATGTAAAAGTATAAATATGTCACAGCATGATTTGAAAGTAGTTCATAAAATAATGCAGTTTGCACTATGTAGCCAACAGATGGTGTCATACTATAGGTTGCAGGCAGTTTGTTTGTAGATGTGGCAGCTCTATCCCCTTACAATTGAACCTGATTCATTCATATTTGACCTGCCTGCTTCTCTGAAAACTAAAACGTTTAACATAGTAAATAATGACCGTTTCAATTGTCAGTATAGTGAAGAAGTGATCCTAAACAACACAATGTGACCAGAGGTAGTCAGTGCATTGTATGGCATGCCCCCACCCAAGGTCTGGACTGGACAGATGAAGAGATGGATTAAAATTGTCTTACTGGCCTTCATCACTCTTGTGGAATTTTGTTGAGTCTCTCTCCTTGTTTTCCACTCTGCACTTTATGGGAGGACTGGAGCCATGTCCCTTTTTGCTCGGCCACATGTCACAGATTCAAGCTGCAGTAAGAAGTTGTGTCTCCCTGTTCCCCACTTCATTGAAGAACTGGAGTTGTGTCACTTGTTGCTCTTCCACATCACTAATTTGAGCTGCAGTGTGCCATCACAACCTTCTCCTCATTTGTGGACCACCTGCCTGGCTCAAGGTTTTCAGGTTCTTTGATCAATAAGGAATACACAGAGGTAAATTAAGTCAACCTGAAGCAAAAAAATATATATATTTCTTTTGGAATCTGAAGTTGAAAAAATAGCTGAACAGTTGAACTTATTGCCCAGTGACAGATTTTGTAGTGTTGCTGCTTATTGAGAGAAGCAGTAAAAACTGATGTGTTACATGCAGATGCCACAGAGTGTAATTTAAGTTATTTACAGTTAAAATAGTCTGTTTTAATTGTATAGATTTTTTAATGTCATATGATGCTGGCAGTGTAGTTTGTGGACTAAAAGGTTGTATGTACTTTATAAGAATTTAGTTTGAAATTCTGCTAAAGAAAAGGCTTGGATTTTCAACATGGTGTCTACTTGCTGTTTTGAGGCTTAGTGATATTGTTTTGTAAGTAGGTTTTTGGGGGAAGAAAATGAGATTCAGCAACTAACCATGCATTTAAGGAGATTCAATGTATGGTCAGCTGACATATCTTGACCAATTGAGTTACTAGATTTTTTCTTGCCATTTTATAAATTCAAAGTAATGCACAAATCCGGAAAAGAGAATGTCAATGCTGATTTTCTGTCACAATATGATTGAGGAACTGACAATTCAGAAGACTGAAAAAAGTATGTGCTTAAACTGAATTGTTTGCTGTAAAATGTGATATGAAAAAGGGATACTGCATGTGCAGAAAACTGTAAATGTTACAAGGTAATGTTAAAAGAGACATAAAGGAATGTTTTGGAAACCTTTTCTTTTTTTAAGAAGAGAAGAAACAGGTTCCCTCTTAAAGAGGGGGATATGTGACAGGGCTGAATAAGACTGTATCCCATTTGTTATTCAGAGAGAGTTGAAAGCAAGGATCTATTTTTATGTCCTCTCCTTTTCTGCCACTTGTCTTTTGCCAGTAAAGATGCAGCAAATTCAAATTTCACCCATGGAGTGCCAGCGAAGTGGGCAAATTCACATCACAGAGCACTTCATGAAATTTTCCCGCAGAAACCGGAATTTCACCTAGGCGACATTTTGCCTTCCATGGGCAAAAATTCACCTTCCACAGTGAAATTTCACCTTCCCTCCATGGGAGAAATTTAGGGTATATATAACAATAAGTAGATCCCTGGTGGCTAGCGGTCTCTCCCCACCTGTCCCACATGTAGATAAAAATCCCTGGTGGCTAGCAGTCCCTCCCCCCACCTGTCGCACATGTAATTGTAAATAATTAAATTATTTATCCATGATGGCTAGTGGTCCCTCCCTCCACCCCGGTAATATAACCCCTTACACGCCTACAGAAATGTAGGGTAATCCCCACCCGCATCCCTCCAGTATCTCCTCCTTTAGTCCACTCCTTACCCTGTTAAAAAAAATCTCTGGTGTTCTAGTGGGGTTTTTGTACATTTTAAACCCCCTACTGAATCTGATCCCCAGTTCCCAATCCCTGGTGATCCAGTGCCCCACCCAGTCAGCCTCCTCAGCAGCCAGATGTCCCCACCACAACCCTGCTCCCACCTCAATCCTAAATCCCAGCATGGCAGCAGCAGACCAGCACAGCTCTCCTCTCTCCTCCATGGCCAGCCACAGACCGAGCTGTCAATGAAGCTCATTCATTGACAGCTCAGTTAGTGACAGCCATGGAAGAGAAAACTGTCAGTCCACCGCCGTGCGGGTTGAGAAGGCATCAACTGCTGAAAACTGGCTGAGGTAGCACTGGATCAGGGTCGAACTGAGATTGAATCGTGAGACTAATGCAAAAACACCACTAACCCCTAGTTGACCACAACAGGATTTGAGACTAGGGAGGAGATATGGTTATGGAGGATGCAGGTGGGGAACACTATACATTCTGCAGTGGGAGGTGGGTGGGTTACTATCGGGGAGGGAGGGACCACTAGTCACCATGGATAAATAATTTAATTATTTTACAATTACATGTGTGACAGGTGGGGGGAGGGACCGCTAGCCACCAGGGATTTGTCTCTACATGTGGGACAGATGGGGGAGTGACCGCTAGCCACCAGGGATCTACTTACTTTAACTTATACACCCTCCAAGGTGAAATTTCACCCATGGACAGAAGGCAAAATTTCACCGCGGAAGGCGAAATTTCATCACGGAAGGTGAAATTTCTGCTGTGGAAGGTGAAATTTCACCATTCCACCAGGTGAAATTTCACCAATCCGCCAGATGAAATTTCACATTCCACTACGTGAAATGGGCAGAATTTCATGGATTTCTCTGCAAAGTGAATTCCACCCACTTCACCCCCCACTATTTGCCAGTCTGATTGCACAATCAAATTTTCCTGTGGCATCAAAGGAGCTGACCACTCTGAAGGTCCCACCCCCACCGCTATCTCCTTGCCCTCATTTGCTGTTTCTATTTTTCTTCCACCCTTGCTTCTCTGTGGTTAAAACGTATATGTGAATCATTAACTGAATGTTTATGTCAACAGGAGATCAGTTCTGGGACTCAATGATCTATTTTGTTGCATCTGCAGGAAAGAAACTGAAAAAAGTTCTGATACATTTTGTGAGAAACAGGAGATGCATCTTAACAAGCACAGGATGCAGAAGTTAATTGCCTAGAAAAGGCATCATATATAAGGAGAGCAATCTTTTGTTAGAGAGCGAGAATGAAATTCAGAATTAAAGATACCCTCAGATAAAGGACTTTATTTGAACTTCCTTTATAAGAGCTATCCTGCACAATTAAAATTATTTATTTTATTGTTATACTAAAGTTCATACTAAGCTGTAAGGAGCTGAGGAGATGGTTGGCCCATTAATGCTCCTATCCATTATCCATAACAGGAGAGAATATTCCCATCCAATATATAGGAGTCTAATCTATTTTTGAATTGGGCTTTATCCTTGATAGTCATGATCTCCTGAGTTAATTTATTTCATGCGCGTTGATTATTCTTTGTGTATAGAATGCTTTTCTTCTATTTATATGAAAATGTTTTAGTCTTAGCTGTAGGGGGGGTGCCCTCTAGTACCTTTCTGATCATTTCCAGGTTTAGTTCACTAAATAAATAATTGTGTTATGTAATTGTATAGCATAATAGTAAATCGCCCAGTATTCTTCTAGTCTCTAAAGACATTAGGTTCAGTTCCCTTAATTGTTCATGACAGGGAATTGCTTTCATGCTAAATGTCATTTTGGTAACCTGTCTCTGTACCCTCTTAATCCTAACAACTCCCACAGAGATGGGGCTCCAGACAGGGCTCCCATAGTCCAAAATTGGTCTAACGTATATCCTGTACAATGGCATTATTACTTGCTCACTTCTACTCTTGAAGTTTCTTTTAATAGTCCATATCAGCCTTTTTGCTTTTGCAATTTGTGCCTCACAGTGAGATGAACTTGCTAAGTTATGATTTATTATTCCCAGGTCCTTTTCTTCCAATGATTCTCTTAGCAGGGAGCCATCCAGTATGTATGTAGTCTTTTAGAGCTGGTTACCATGCTGAATGACACAACACTTGTCCCTGTTAAAATTCATTCCTCAAATTTTTGCCCATGCTAGGATATTATTTAAGCTGTTCCGTAGCAATGTCTTGTCATCATCAGTGTTAACCACGCTAGCCAGTTTAGTGTCATTTGCATATTTGCTAATCCAATTTGTTTCATATTTCCCCATATCTGCTATGAATATTTGAAGCAGCAGAGGTCCCAGGATCAAGCCCTACAGCACCCCATTAGTGATCCCCCTTGAGTCAGAACAATATCCTCTTAAACATACACTCTGGGTCCTATCACTGAGCCAGTTCTGCATCCACTGTACTATTCTAGTGTCTACTTTTAGATTTGTTAGCTTCAGAATTATTGCTCCATGTGGCACTGTATCGAAAGCCTTAGAAAAATCTAGATATACGCAATCCACCGGCAATCCCCTATCCAAAGATGCTAATACCGTCTCATAGAAGCATTATAGATTTGTTATACATGATCTATTCTGGGTGAAGCTATGTTGCTCTGTGTCCTGAGAATCATATTTCTTTTGGTGTGCCCCAGTCATATCATTTATTATGGATTCTAGTAACTTCCCAGGCACAGAGGTCAGGTTTATGAGCCTATAATTTGTACAGTTTGCTTTGTTATCCTTTTTATGCACTGGGATCACCATAGCTGTTAGCCAGTCTGATGAAATTTCATTATTTTGCAGAGATGAAGTAAATATCTTTTGTAATGGTTTGGATACTTGAGTTGTGAGAAGTGTTAATCTTGGTGATATGTTATCAGGGCCTGCTGAATGTGTATTTTTTAGTATGTTGATTTTATTATTGATGTCCTCCTCAATTATTTCTAGTGTACCTTCATGGCTGATTAGTATTATTTCTGTGTATGGTCCCATTTTTGAAAAACAGATGCAAAGTATTTATTAAATATTTCTGCTATTTCTTTGGGATCATTAATTACCTGATTTTTTTCTATAATAGAACACATGCTACTTATTCAAGTTTCTTTGTAAGTAAAAGTTTATTTTTATACAGGAAACAGATCTTTAGGCCAGAGGCCCAGTTTACAAGAAAGTCCTGTTTAGAAAGTGTTACCCATACAAACATCTTATAAATTATACAACATTTTTAAAAATAAAATGGAGCACAACAATAAAAAAAGATAGAAAACAAAATAAAATACGTTAACAATACATTTACAGTCAGTCATTACATTAAATCCTGTCTACCACTCAAATATCCTGTTATTTCATTCATTCAAACTTACATTAAACATATAACATTTAACAAAAAACCCAGTACTATCTGGTTCTAATAAATTCTAACTATACGTAGAACATACAACTATAACATTAGCAAGTATACACTTGCACTTACATGACAATACTCAAACAGTCAATTGTTTTATTTCCTATACTACCTTTCTATAATTGTTCCTTCATTTAAATATGCCTAAAAACATACACATCTTACATAGCTTACTGCTATCAATTCCTGTAGAAACTGACTATACCCTGGAAACATTCGAGCAGAATGAGGTAGAACATTCCAGTGTTTAGCAGCTTGATGGCATAGGGTTTTATCACCATATGTGTTTTTATTAACAGGGGCAATAATCTTGTTTATTTGACAGTTTCTCTTAGGTCTTATTTTTACTTGGTCACTCCCTCCAAACAGGCATTCATTAATATAATGTTCTGGGAAGTCAACATAATATTTATAAATTCATTTTGGCCACGTCATGGCACATCTGTTCTCAAGTGTTTGCCACTGTAATGTGGTCAACATCACACAGTGATGTGTTCTTAACTCGCACCGTAATACATATCTAGCAATTCTATTATAAACAATATGCAGTTTTCTCAAAAGTGATTAGTTGGCAGTTCGATACACTAAATCCCCATATGTTAGTACAGGGAGTATTAGTTATTCAGCTACCCTTTTCCTACTATTCATATTTAAACAACTAGTTGTTCCCCGAAATGCCCCCACCCTTTTACTTACTCTGTCAATCAGTGATTCAATATGTTCTCTAAAGGTCATTTCCTCATTGAATATAATTCCCAAGTATGTATAAGATGATACCAGTTCCAAATATGTATCAGTGTTCACTTTAATAGTGAGCTGCTTTTTTTTTTTATTTTGTGTGGATCCTAAATACATCACCTTTGTTTTCTTCATGTTCATCACAAGGCCTGACCTGGTGAAGCACCCCCCCATGCTATCAAAATCAACCTGCATTTTTTCTTGTAGGTCCATATTGTTTCATCCCACGGTCAACATTATGGTGTTGTCAGAGTACAACCGTATCTGTGAGTGTTGTATTACTTGTGGGAGGCCATTGTTGAATATCAAAAACAACAGGGGTCCTAATATGGATCCCTGTGGTGCTCCTCTATTCACCACCCTTTCAGTGGAGTAATCCCCGTTTATTGTCATGAATTGTGTATGCTTCTTTAGGTATGAACTTGACCATTCCCTAGGATCTTCTGTAATTCCCATCCGTTCTGCAGTTTGCAGCAGGAGGGAATGGTCCACCAGGTCAAAGGCCTTGGATAAATCCATGAAGAGAACTGTTGTATCTAATTCCTTATGTAGGGAAGTACTAATAAGGTTGTTAAACTCAATTAATGCAGATGTAGTAAAGAACCACTTTTGGAACCCTGATTGATAGGGTGTAATTAATCTATACTTTTCTATATAACCCATCATTTGTGTATGTACATGCCTCTCCAAACATTTAGCCAGAATAGACAATAAAGCAATAGGTCTATAGTTATTTAACTCTGTTTGCCCCCTTTATATATGGGGGTGATTTGACTCACCCTCCATTTTTGTGGAAAGTAACTTTCCTGCAAACTTCTGTTAAATATGTTTGCCACTATTGGTGCTATATACTTAGCCGCCATTCTCAAAAATCTCCCTTCCAAACTGTCAGGTCCCATTGCTTTATGGATATTTATTTTATTCAGTTCCTTCTGAACATCAGACACTTTTAGGATTTTAAATCGAAAAGGTGGTTGACAGCTTTGAAAATCGTTAGTACCTTGTAAGTTTTGAACACCTAAGATATTCACTGGTTGGACAATACCAGGTAAATCTACAAAAAAGTTATTTAAAGAATTTGCCATTTCATTATTATCTTTGATCAATGACCCATTTATCTCAAGACAATAATTATTTTTAACACCCTGCCCTGGTCTGGACAGAGAGTTTATAGTCTTCCAGAATTTTCTAGGATCAGATTCTATAGTCAATTTATCCCTATAATATAGACTTTTTGCCTTATTTGTTATTTACATTTATTTCTTTTTTGTTTAAACAAAGTCCAGTCATTTACCTGTTTCATTTTTCTTGCTTTTTTCAACACCTATTTTTATCCTAATACTTTTTAAGATTGATTCATTTATCCAGGGTAGTTTAACTGGGCATTTACTCTGTTTTTTTTTTATTTTGGTGCATGCAAATCACACAGATTGGTAAAGGTTTTAGTAAAATAAGCCAAAGTTGAGTCTAAATCTGGTATAATGCTGTACTTCTCCCATTTTTCCCTCTCAATACTTAACAAAAAGCTTGCTTCTGAGAAAAACTTCATATTTCTCATCCATGCATTGTTATTGGGTTCTGACTTTTTTTGGTTTTGCCCTATCTTTATGTTTCCCCATATTGGACTGTGGTCTCCAAGGCAAGGTGGTAAAACTCCTGTAGCCTCAACTGTCAGTGAATAGGATACAAATAACAAGTCCAGTATTGTTCCTTTTTTCATTGTGTCTGTGTGTCTCGTAGGTTCCTGTATATGCTGGGCTACTCCTGAAGGTGATATTATTTCTGTCAGAGACCTACCCCTCCCTTCTTCCCAGTTACAGTTAAAGTTGCCCATAAGGACTATGCACTTGTTCCTTACAACCCCCTGTATTATATTTATTATTTCTTCTATCTGTTTCATTTGTGTTTTTGGTGGAGAATAAACCACAGAAATAACCAAATCTAATTTAATTATTTTTACTATTATAATGTCTGTATTATGTAGACTTCCTTTATATAACAATTCAGTATGCCCTAGGCTGTTTTTTATATGCACAATCCCCCTCCCTTTTTTTGTCTGTCCTGTCGACACAGCATATAACCTGGTAAACCAAGTTCATCGTAATCTATTTCTTTTGTCAACCATGTTTCTGTTACCCCCATTATATCTGGTGATTGTTCCCCAACCATTACTCTCACACTATCCATTTTATTTCTTATACTTCTAGCATTATCATGTAAGATTTTTATGTGTTTTAAAACTTCAGGCCCTGGGTTCAACTCAATGTCCCCTCCTAATATCAACAGGGTAGAAACAACAAGAACAACAGAAGTCTGTTTCCTGCCTAATCCAGTTTTAAAATTGTACGAGTTTAAGACTATTACCATGCCCTGCTGGTTCCACTGTGTTCATTTATTTGTAAAAGTATTCCTTCTACTTATAATTTCATGTAACTGTTGAGTTTGAAAAGAGGGTGCCGGCCAATAGGCTCCCAGCTTTCTTTCTTGTGAATCCCCTGTGGTTATCCCTGCGAGGCAATGTAAGGTCACACTCATCAATATTAAACAGAACATTTCAAATTAAAAAATGTCAGGTATTATATAATACAAATACTCTTATCAATCTAATATATTTAAAAGAAACACATTAATTCAAACTTCCAATAAGTATTGAATGTGCGTGTTACTTTAAAAAGGAGAAAAATGAAGGCACATCAAACACTATCTTATTTTTGTAGTTATTCCCCAAATTTTTGTTTATTATATGTGAACTCGTCCAGCTTCCAAAGGAGGCACCTTTCAAGCTTTTACAATAATCTACAAAGTCATGCAAGTGTAGTGTTAATTAACTTAACTCCTATATAATCCTCCTTTCAATCTTTAAGTCACTGAGACGGTTCTTTTTCTGTTACTTAATACAAGTTTAACCCAATATCCCAGGTCCCAAAGTAATTTGTTATCTTCTGCTGCCGAGTGGTGCTCACGCCACTTGCGCTCGCGCAGTAGCAGCGTGAACTTTAAGTACCTTTCCTGCCCCATTCCTTGTGCAGTGTGGACTCTTTCTGCCACCCCTACAGCTGGCACAGCTTCAACAGAAAGTTAGATGTTACAAGTCCCGATGATTTAAACACACAGGATGAGCACAGGCACTGGTATTTAACTTAAGGTGGTTCAATGTTTTAGGCTTTTTCCCCAATTCTAATAGCAGAAATATATGAGAGTTAATGTATGCATAGAATGCCCTCATATTATCCTTATTTTTTTGCTAAGCTGCATTCAAGTTTTTGTTTTTTCCTCCTCCTTTTTTCTGCTGGAGATACCTCTCCCTATGTACAACAGCATCCCACTGGCTCTCCTCACAGCCTTTTCACAATGTTTGGTCACCTTTAGTTAATCAGATATGATCACCCCAGGTCAGTTTCCTGTTCGATGGCCATCAGTACCTTCTCGCATCATGTACTCCTCCGCTGGGTTTCTGTGCACAAAATACATGATTTTGCATTTCTTTGCAATGAATTGTAGCTGCTCACTTTTGACCACTCTTCACGCCTGCTTAGGTTCCTGCTCATTTTTTCCACACACACCCAAGTGTCAAACCTGTTCAGTTCTTAGTGTCATCTGCAAAGAGACATACTGTCCCTTTGTATTATTATTATTATTATTGTTTTATTTATATAGGATATTGTTATGCTTTGTTACAATGCCTTGGTTTTGGAAAGGCACTATCTAAATAAAATCTTACTTACTTTACTTACTTACTGACTTACTTACTTACTTCCAGCTACTTTGCAATGTCACTTTTGGAGACATTAGCGAGGACTGGCCCTAGAAGTGATTCTTGTGGCATTCCACTGGTCACCCTCCTCTCCTCAGTATGAACTTCATTTACCACCACCCTATGTGTTCTATCAATTAACCCATTTCTAACCCAGTTTATCACCTTGGGACCTGCTCCCAGGCTACCCAGCTTGTTTACAAGCCTCCTATGTGGAACGGTGTCAAAGGCTTTGCTGAAATCCAGGTAGGCCACATCCACCGCCCCTTCCAGATCTAATTCCCTGGTCACCCAGTCAAAGAAGTCTATCAAATTTGTTTGACATGATGTTCCTGCTGTGAATACATGTGGCTTAGAATCCTGTGATCTGCTGGATTCAAGATATACAATAATCCTCTCCTTTAGCAGTGATTTCATTAATTTCCCCACCACCGAGGTCAGGCTGACTGGCCTGTAATTGCCAGTCTCCTACCTGCTTCCACTTTTGTGGAGAGGGACAACATCTGCCCTCCTCCAATCCTCCAGAATCACTCCCATTTCCAGCAATTTATTGGACAGGGCTGTCAGTGGTGCTGCTAGCACCTTTCTAAGCTCCATTTATATTCTTGGCTGTATCCCATCCAGCCTCATTGTCTTGCCCACTCTTAGTGTTGCATGTTCCTTTAGGACTCTCTACTTCATAAATGGACTGGTGTCCATCTCCCTACCACTGATGCTCCTGTCACTTAACTGGGATCCCACACCTTCTTCTTCTTCTGTGAATACTGAACAAAAGCATTTGTTCAGGATTGTTGCTCTCTCCAGGTCCCCTTCCGCACACTCCTCTCCATCACCTTTTAGCCTAACAATCCCACCCCTGGTCTTTCCTCTTTCACTAATGTTCCTGAAGAATGTCTTGTCCCCTTTCATTACTAGCTGGGCTATTTTTATCTCTGTTTGTGCCTTTGCAATCCTGACTGCTTTCCCTACCTCCCTCTGTTTTTCTAGATACACTTCCCTGTCCTCCTCCCTCTGTTTCCTTGTACCTCTTGAATGCCAGCCTTCTTTCACGTGTAGTCATTGTCCAGATACTACCCCTGAGACTATTACCAGCCTCCCATTTTCTAGAATTTCTATGTGTGTAATTTCAAATGGCACATTCCTAGAGAAGAGGGTTGCAGTACCAGTTTCCTTCCCTGTAATACGTGAAGAGGTTGCCACTTTCCCCCACCCACCTGCTGTGTTTTTAGTGTTCCAGGCTGGGTAACCTGATTTCTTGAAGAATCCCCAAATCACATTGTAAGTTGTCTAGCAGTGATTAAAGTTTAGTTCTTTTGACCACAGGATTAATACCTTTGACATTTAATGATGAAATGTTGAGAGTACCCATTTCTACAACATATCAATTCCATCCCTTACCTTTCTAGCCTGCCCCTATACCTTGTAATTTCTATCTTCAGTCTGAGGACCCAAAATGTGTTATTCTGTTGTTCCAGTCATCAACCTACCTGCATAACAAGAAACTGAATAACTAAGTTGAACAGTTAAACCATACACAACTTGTGAAGCAGACATCAATTGCAGTTCTGAGATGTTATTAACTTACAATTGAGTGCTTCCTAGGCTTTTAGAGCCCTCACTACTAACATACGAACATACGAATGTGCCAGCAGAAACAGACCACCTAGTCTATCTAAGTCTGCTCGAGTGTGCAGCCAACACCCCTAGTTTGAAGCTGCCCCAACCCCCTCCCTTTCATTATGTGGGGGGAATAAATGTTAGCTTGTTTGCTTGTGGTGTAGTACAAGCATTGCCCATCAAAGCTAGGTCACAAAAGGTCACTATCTGAAGGTTGAATGACCTCACTTATTTGTGGTAGATGTTAAGGTACTGCCTTTCCCATATCATAGGTTAAATGATCTTTTACTTATATTGGTGGCTATGTACCCCACACCCTCCATATTAGGCACCAGACCACAGTCTAGTTATCCCATTGATCTATGCATAAAACATTGCATCTCCTTAGTGCTTTAATGTTATATGATGGATCACTCTGCAATGCCCCCAAGAAGCATGTCCCCAGCCAGTGAGGTCCCCCAAACATTTGTACCCATGTCTGAGGGTAAGGCCCAGCAACCCCAGCTTTTATCAATACATCAACCTGATGCTGCCACAGAATTTGAAATTCTAGTAGGTCAAACCAGAGGGTAGTGGTTCTAATGATCCTCTCACCATTATCTTACAGTAGTCCTTTGGAGCTGACTCCTTAGAGCCTCCCTGCTGGTGTACAGAAACAATCAAGCCCCTGGCCAACACCACCCTCCATTGTTGGCTTTGTGCCTCAAATCAACATCCAAGTGCTTATGTCTCCAACTGAAATAAGGGCTGACTGAATTGCTGTTCCCCATTGATGCAGCATCCACTTTACAGCTGCCCTGAGGACAAACCATCTCTTCTTACTGCCTTGCCAGCTGAGGTAGGTGGAGACCCCACACACACTGCTGAGAGATGGATCCAGCTGCCAAACACTGCCCTCACCATTCTGGTTTTGCATTCGCTCTCTGTCACCTTTCTGAAAGGTCCTTTCATTCTACCAGGTCAATACAATTCAATCAACCAATAAATAAATAAATTCTCTACTTTCCTAACCCTCCCTTTATTCTCCTGGTTCCCCCAGGCTGCAGTAGTTCCTTTCCAGCTTGAACACACACCCTCAGGTCCCCCCTTATGCCAAACAAAGAAAATATTTAACATTTGATGGATGAGAACCCACTGATATGTCATGTTTCTGCCATCCCCAGTTCATGTAAGGGAATCATTACACCATCCTGGCTCTGCTCTGAATACCGAAATCCCTGAAACCAAAGACTAAAGGTACCAGTAACTTTTCATTTGGGTGAAGTGAGAACATCTATGCCATACCCTTACTGGAGCTGACTGGGTGACACATGGCCTACCACTCCACTTGCAGAGCCAATGCAATCCCTGTATGGTCTCTAACTCAACATAAAGCCAAACAAGTAAATAAAAAAGGTATCTACTTATATAGTTCATCTCCCCAGTCTTTCAAGTGTTCCATGCTGTTGATGATGATGCATCTCTAACCTCCAAATCATTCATGGATCTGTTTAGTGACTGGCTATCTCCCTCCAACAAGTGCTGTATGTCTGATTTGAGATAAGGAGGCAGACTGTTCACTGTAAGATGCACTCATTTAAGGCTTCCCACCCATCTTCATGCTGTGGCCAAGAGGGTATGTTTCATGCTCTCCAAATCCAGATCCAGGCAAGTTAAGCTGAACTTGTAGAGAGTAGGTGCTGCTTCCATCAAAGTTTTGAAAGACTGTGTTCCAGAGCCCATGAAGAGCCATAGCCTCACAGGATAATTCATCTGGATCTTGATTTGGTGCTCCTTTGCCTGCTTAATTAGGTCCCTGATCACTTTTAATTTTTTCATTCAGTAAGCCTAAGAAATCTTTCTCAGAATAGATTTGTTTGCCATTTAGCTAGGTATCCTTACATTTCCAGGCTGTTTGGAGGATTAGTTACCTTTTAGTATGTTCCAGAAGCATCATTTAGGGGTTTCCAGGGGTCTGCATTTACGACCCAAACACATACAACCCCTATAGTCTGTTTGCAACCCCTATACTGACAGCTTGTGCTGGTCTGGTTTCTGCTGACATGTCTTCCTTATTTTTTTTTCCTTACTGCACTGTAGTTTCTCATGGCTCACATTTCTTCCTCTGTATCTGTTTGTGGAGTTTCCACCTACCTCATGGACTCCCTCCCCTGTCCCCCGACCCCTCCCCAACCAGCATAGGTGCCGGAACTGTCAATGTGCAGCACTCTTCAATCCTCTCTCTTATCTCTGCTATGTCCTGTCCCACGCTACCTCACTGAACAAAAGTGCCACAGAATTAAAACAGCTACAGGAAGTGTAAACGGAAACAGGCAGCTTGAAACAGCTGCTTCAACAAGACCAAAAGTGATAATTGCTATTCCTGCTGGCCCTGCCCTTAACCATCCCCCAATGGAACACTGCCTAGTTTGTTTCACACTCCTGCATTTTGGGGAACTTTGTTGTAGGTGTTTGAATTGCCCGTCACTGGCCTCTCCAGATCTGTTGAAGACAATAAGGCACACAAGAAGGCAGGCTAGCAATGAAGATATAAAAGAATGGGCTATCATCCAAATAGCACATTTCTCTTCTTTGCTTGCCATCCTGAGTTTTGTTTTGTAGCTACCATCCTGTGGTGTTGTTGCTGCTACAACAAGCCACCGTAATGTATTCTGGTGGTTGCTTTTGCTCTGTGTCTGTGAGTCTGTCTCCATCTTCCATGTCCCCTGCATTTAGACATTTTCCTGACTCCCTAGACAACCGGACCATGGCGACATTCAGCCTTGCTGCCCGCTGGCTGGAACACATCAGCCTGAGCCTTTCTGTCCTGCACATAAAATTCTTGTGTGCTACACACAGCCAGAGGTAAGTTACGGTCCCCATACTAATAATGCATAGACTGGCTGAGGGAGGATTTGTTTTTAGTTTGAGTAACATCAGTTCTGCCAATGACAGCATCTGCTATTTGGGTTTATTTTTGCCTGTGCCTTTGGTTCCAATAGTTAAATCTCCCAGAGTGGTAATTAAGAACTCCTCCATTTCTATCTGAAGGATTTTTTTTTTTCTTGGCAGGCTGGGCCTGGAAGAAGTGGACCAAAAGAAGAAGAAACATGCAATGCTTGAAATAAAGCTGAGGAACTCAGAGCTTGCTAGGAAAGATGCTGGCTTGCATGTTTCTTCTTCTCTTGGTCCACTTCTTCCTCCAGCCTGTGCACTTGTGATTTCAACTCTGCACTGGACTCATCCAGCCTAGAAAATAAACAGTAAGAAAAACAGTTTACTGTCTGACTCTTTTTGGAGAAGTTCTGCCAGAGTCCATATGACCAAAACTGCCATAGCCATAGCCATACCTCACACCCAGGAAATGTGATAGTGGTCCTTTAAATATGGGAAAAAGCACTAGTGTAAGTGACATGCCATCAGATAATTGAGATGTGACACTGCGGACTTCACAGTAACAGCAATACTAAACATATAGAATAATATATAGGTATGGGCAACAATACACAGCTAGGTGCAAACAAAAGGGAGTTCTGTTGTAATCTGAAATTCTATTTACTGATCTTTAGAGGCTTTTTAGGTGCTTAAGTAGCAGGGACACAGGTTAGAAAGGTGCCACATAAAAATGTAGCCATGTCGACAAGCACTCTAATGAAATGATTGAAGGTTAACCTGGTAAACCTGCAGAAAGCTATAGCTTGGTCTATACCTTCAAATCATATTTTCAGGCACTCTGTCCATGTTATATTGTAAATGTGTCAGCTGTTGCACTGCTCTCTGCTTCCATGTCAGGCATGGATGAAAAATGAAAATTCTACCACTCAGTCTACCTACTGATAAAAATTTAATTGAAGAAATATGCTACTACCCCATCATGCTGCCATTGGAGGGATTGAAAATGCTACTTACACACATTTTAACACATTAAAAAATCTAAGAATCCCTTTTATTCTATCATATTTATATTGTGTGGTTAATAGACATAATTTTTAACATCTTGGATACCCTGATTATGTGTGCTTCTAGGATACAGTGCCTTCTTGCCTAACTTTTACATTTTATTTTTTCCCTTATAGCTTACTTCAGCTCACCCTTTTATGGAATCCTATTTTTAGCATTAAACGATTGTATATAATTTTGTAACCACATGTCATGGTGGGGGAAGGGTGGCGTTTTGCCCTTCTTTTCATATTTCTTGCTTATTATAGATTCTGGACTTTGTTATTTTATTATTCTTTTGGTTTCTTTTCCTAGTATCTTTGTACTGATTTATTTTGTTGTTATGTACTGTATTGTCTGCATCCTATAAACATCTTAATAAAGAATAAAAAATCTAACAACGTACTGTAAGATGAACTTATAGCAACAAATTCTCTACAGTTGAGCTACAGGCTATTGCTCAACTTTAGAGAATTTGTTGCTGTAAGTTCATCCTACCTTCTACATGATGTAGGGGAGGATCTAACATCAGTTCCTCTTAAGGCATGAACTCTCGTACTGTAAATAAATGCAACTAAAAATAAAGTGCGTAACATGTGGAGTAGCCTACTGGCTGGGAGGTTGTGGAAGGCAGCACATTTTAAATCTTCAGAGCAGGATGAAACTGATTTCTGAGGGAGCATGCTGGCTTTTATGGTTGCATAGCACAGGCGGCAGAGCCAGGGGGTCGGGGGGTTAGGCAATCCCTCACTTTTGTAGCTGAAGGGTCAGACATTGAATTGAAGAGTGTCCTGGGCTGAGGTGTTCTATGCAATTCTGACCCTCCATTTTTTGGTACACTCCTCTTCCACTGTTGCACAGAGTAATTTATTTATTCTTACTCTGTCTAGGATCTAGGTGACAGAAGTGTACAGTGCAGTCCCCAATAAAATAAACAAGCCTTTGTGTGCAGTAGTCATCACTTATTATGTACACAAAGTTCTAAAGTGGGGAATCAGGATTATGTTTGCTGCAGATTTCAGGAGTACTGGAGGGTGTGTGTGTGTGTGTGTATGTGTGCATGTGTTGGGGGGGTCAATCACAGTACCATCAACATTCCATTCATTCCACAGTGGAATTTAATGTTGACCTAAGTATCCCCCACCCTTCAGTGCTTGTGAGATCTGCAGCTAAATTAATCTCTCCATCCCATGGAAAAAAATACAGTGACTTCATTCATCAGTATTTCCTACTGTATTTTGGTTGACTATTATTTCATCTTCATTTAAGCCCTGTTTTCAGGCTACAGTACCTGCTAGTATGCTGCAGAGAGCGATCTAGTCCTTCCAAGTCAGTGTTTTTATGGTGGAGGGGGACACTGGCTGCATTCCTGATTATAGACTACTTTGCTTCATTTTATTTTATTTTTTGTAAATATTGAAATTAAAATTCCTGCTACTGTAAAAGTACATCACCATTTTTAGTAACCACTAGGGACTATAAAGGTAGAAATGATCTGGTCACCCTTCAGGGTTGATACTTTAAATACCATAGGTAGGGGCCCATGATTAGACCTCAGAAAGTAACTCCCAGGAGAATGTCAAAAAAAAGCTATGATCAGTGGCAAGGTATTAGTCAGGAGGGTCCTGTCAATGGAACAACACATGATGAATAAAGAGCAATTGGCTGGAGACAGCCAGCCTCGGTTAGCATGCAGGTCACAGTAGTGGATTCTGTCCCTCCGCCCACTTCACATCAGCACAGTGACCACTAATTTTGACATTGCAGCTGATCAAGAAGTCTCTCACCTGCTGCCAGATTAGTTACTAATGGTGTTACAATGGGGACACATTACAGTTTTTACTGATGAGATATGAAAAGAAATACTGCCAGTATTCATTTTCATATCTCATCAGTAATGACTGTAATTTTTCCTCATTGTGGTACCATTAGTGTCCAACCTGGCAGCAGGTGAGAGACTTTTAAAAACAGTTGCCTAGACATCTTGTAATTGCCCAAATGAAACCAAAAAAAATGCTTCTGAAATAAAAGCAGCAGCTAGTCACTTTTAAGTGCCTACCTGGTGAAACATTTCAATAAATTTTCTTTTTCTACTATCTCCCCAATGAAGCTCTTCATGCTCTCCTATCCCTCGATCCCTCTAAAGGTTCCTCACCAGATGAGCTTGATCCTAAACTTATCTACCTTTCTGCTCCTGCTATTGCTTATCCTATCTCCCTAATCCTTAACCTGTCCTTTATTTCTGCCCAAGTACCCTCATCCTGGAAACATGCTGTAGTCCTTCCTCTCCCCAAGGGTGGTGACACATCCACTCCTGGCAACTATCACTCCATTTCCCTCCTTCCTACCCTTGCCAAACTTCAAGAACATTTAGTTCTCTCTCAAGTATCACCCTTTCTCTTTGATTCCTCCTTCTTCACCCCCTTCCAATCTGGTTTTTCGGAAGAACCACTCAACAACCACCTCCCTCCTCAGGCTTACTGACTCGATCCTGTCAGGGATGGACGATGGCCTGATCACCTCAGCCATCTTTGTTGACCTAGCCAAAGCTTTCAACACTGTTTCACATCCCCTGCTTCTTGATTCACTCTTCTCAGTTGACCTTGCTCCATCAGCCACCAACTGGTTTAAATCCTACCTCATTGGCAGGACCCAGTCAATGAGAATCCTTGATTCCATCTCCCCCTCCACTCCTCATGAACACTGGTGTCCCTCAGGGCTCAGTGCTTGGTCCCCTACTCTTCTCCATTTTCCTTAATGATCTTCCCTCAGCCTGCTCATCCTCTTCTATCCACATGTATGCTGACAATACTGTTTGTACAGTTCTGGCAAAAACCCTGCTGCTGTGCAAACCAGTTTACAGCATGACTTCAACCAAGTTCAGCTCTGGTTTACTTCTCACCAGCTTTTTCCAAATGCCAAGAAGACAGTCTCAGTGACCTTTGTCACCAGGCAGAGATTCTTTAGGCTCCCGGCCCTACCCAGCTTCCACACTCTTGATGGAACCATCATGGAAGTCACCTCCTCATTTCGATATCTGGGAGTTTGGCTGGACCAACACCTCAACTTCTCGTGCATATTGATGCTATCCTGAAGAAACTGTGTCCCAAGCTTGGTGCTCTGTACAGGAATCATAGTTGCATCCCACTGATTGTGAGGCACGAAATTGTCCAGAACGTGATACTCCCCATCTTTGACTACTGTGACGTAGTCTATGGTGCTGCTCCCAAATCTTCCCTGACCAAGCTGGACACACTGTTTAACTCCTTCTGATGCTTTGCTATTGACTCCCCTTCCCGCTCCCACCACTGTGAACTCTATCACTCTTTAACCTTCCTTCCACTATCTCACACTGTGCAAAACTAACCTTCAAATTCTGGTTCAGGGGGTTCCCCTCCTATCTCTTATCCTCTCTCTACACTCCACCTCCCCCACCCTCTCTCTCAGATCAAATGACGCCCGCACCTTGATGGTCCCTTGCCGCTCCACCCTCATTGGTCAGACTGGTTTTGCTCATCAGTTTCCTAAAATCTGAATTCCCTCCCCCCTGAAATACGTCACTCCTCCTCCAACTACTCCCTTACCTCTGCCCTACACAATTACCTTTCCCTCAGCTGTTCCTGCTTTAACTCACCTTAATACCTATCCTCAGTTTCTGCCTTCATACCATGACCCCCCCCCGCAGGGTTCTCAACATCCTGAAGGGGGAAATCAGGAAATGGCTACCCCTTCTCCTCATATTCAGTTTCTTGCCTCTCTCCCCTCTCTTCTCCTCCTGCCCTTCTGGGTCACCAGTGTGCACAGCCTAACCCCATCCTTTTTACTCCAACAGCACTTGCATACTACCTCAAGCCGGTTCCTAGTACACTCATACACTATAAATGGTTCTATTGCATTATTACTGTTTTGTATGTTCATATGTTCTTTTGTGTGATTTTGGAAATGTAATCTACCCAATGTTCCACTACTGTTTATTGAACAATATCTTGTGTTCCAACTATTGCATAATCTTACAATGTTGTATTATTTGTACTACCCACATACTATTGTAACTGATCATCCTTCACAACCCTACGTAATCCCTCCCCCCAGGTTGCACCGTGAGACGAGCAACTTGTTTTTCAGTGTGCTCTCCTGGTGAAACATTTAAATAAATAAATTCATAAAATAAATAAGAATTAATAACATTTTCATCAGCAACATTTGTATTTTGTTACTCAAATAATTTCATCTGCAGAACAATTAGCTAAATCCAAAGATACAGTGTGTGTGTGTGTGTGTGTGTGTGTGTGTGTGTGTCCATGTGTCCAGATGGGCATGTGTCTGTGTGTGGGAAGATCACACATTAAACCCATGTATTGTTGTTGTCAGTGCATTTGATTTCAGGAAATGTGTGTTAAACTAGTTATCTAACAAACCCGCTTAAAGTAACAAAAGAAGAAGAAGTCAGAGTTACTTGCAAGATGATGTCTGAAAAGAAGGAATGACATAACTAGTTTCTTTAATGCAAACTATTGATTCATAAAATTTTACATGTTGGATTGACATTTTCACCTTTAGTAAAAAATATTTTTATGCATCCAGTGTATGTTTCAACCAAGTTGGATGAAACATGCACTGGAAGCATACATTTGTTTTCTTTACTAAAGAGAAAAATGTCACAGGACTCAGAAGACTGCTTTAAATAGAGAATAATGGTTGCATAGACTTGTTATTTTTAAATGTTAGTAATACATTGTACCATTTTGGAATCAGAGTACACAATAATTAGCCCCTAAATGTAACCTGTCATTATTTAATAAAACTGACTATTTCAAAAACACTTTTTAATCTTAGATGTATTATGAATCGGGTCTTTAAGGGACAGAAGAAGAAGAACAGGGATGAGCAAATATGCTAAAAAGTACTTCCTATTCCTGGAATGGGAAGTACTCTTTAGCATAGTTGCTCATCCCTGTTCTTCTATCAATCTCTCTTTCTTTCTTTCTTTCTTTCTTTCTTTCTTTCTTTCTTTCTTTCTTTCTTTCTTTCTTTCTTTCTTTCTTTCTGTCTTCTGTCTTCTGTTTGTCTGTCTTTTTCTTCTTGAAAACAGCAGTATTTGTTAGTTATCATGGCATATTTCTTTAGAAATAATGTATTTCTGGACAAAAAAACTCTATAGCAAGTTATTATTTTTGTTTTTGTCCATTGCTGAAATGAGAAATGCGATCTTTGAAGTTTAAAGTTCTTGATCCATTTTGTGCTATGCCCATCATAAAAAAATAAACATTTTGATGTGGTGCAGTGCCATTTCCCATCAGAAACATGTGCTAGCTCCATTATAATACATGCATAGTATTTACAAAAAGCTATTCTCTACAGAAAAAAAAATTTAATACTGCAAGCAGGGGCCATCTTTAATGACTTAAGTAATTAATTACAAAAGTGTTATAATAGCTGTTTAAAATTATCTGATGATAAAATAAGAAATATATTGATGATGAATCTAAGCATATCATGAAATCATTTTTGCATATAAACTATATGATGAAAATGTCTGCCGTCTAACAAATACTGCCACATTGAAAACTAGTGACATCATCATTTGCAATCGGTCAGTCGTTCTTAATGCTGCTGATACTGCTACTTGCATATGTTGCCTTATTGATAAACAGACCACACAGAGGAGTTGCTCCCTTTGGACTAATGGAGCTGGCCATGAACAGCAGTATCCATGTCAGAGCCATTGACTGTGACCAATGATGTCACTGGTTGGTCAGCTACACTGGTGCATGGGGAGGGGAGCAGGGAGGGACTGCTAGGCCCATCTAGTCTGCCCATTTTCCATGCCTACTATGAAACCCACAGATCCATCGTCACCTCAAGCTTTACCTCCTTGTTCCTATTGATAGGGTTTCCCTATGCCTGTCCCATGCATGCTTGAATCTCCCCTCTGTGTTTGCCCTCACCATGTCTGCTGGGAGTCTATTCCATGCATCCACCACCCTTTCTGTGAAGAAACACTTCCTCATGCTACCTCTTAGTCTACCCCTTCCAACCTCATGTCATGGCCCCTTGTTCCTGGACATCCCCTCTTCTGAAAGATGCTGCCCTGTGGTACCCTATTTATGCCTTTTAGATATCTGTAGGTTTCTATCATATCTCCCCTGTCTCTCCTCTCCTCCATGGTATACACACTGAGGTCTCTCATTCTCTCTTCATATGACTTTTAGTGCAGGCCCTGCACCATCTTTGTTGCCCTTCTTTAAATTGCCTCCATCCTCTCTATGTCCTTATGGGATGCAGCCTCCAGAACTGGACATCGTATTCCAACTGAGGCCTCATGAATGTTCTGTACAGTGGCATCACTGCCTCCTTCCTCCTACTGGTGATACATCTCCCTATGCAACCCAGCATACAACTGACTCTCCCCACAGCCTTGGCACATTGTTTGGCCACCTTTAGATCATTAGATATGATTACCCCCAAATCCCTTTCCTATTTGGTGATCATCAGTTTCTCCTTCCCCATCATATAATCCTCCCTTGGGTTCTTGCATCAAAATGCTTTATTTTGCACTTTTTTGCATTAAATCTCGGCTGCAACACTCTGGACCATTCCTCCAGTTTACCTAGGTTCCTCCTAATTTTTTTTTATCCCTCCTGGAGTGTCCACCTTGTTGTAGATCTTAGTATCATCTGCAAAGAGACACACCTTCCCCTACAGCCCCTCCATACTTCCCCTCCTTCACAAAGTGCATCTTCTAAAGACCATGTCCCTAAGGTCTCCCTGACAACTCTAAGAACTCTGTTCACCTGGTTTCACTGCAGTATAACTAAAATACCCCCACTGCACACTTTGGCTGCTTGTGTACTGTTCTGCACTGGCCCAAATCATGGTAAATTATAAAATAATTTTACACTAACAATAGGACTATAGATTCATAATGAATCTACAATTGTTAGTGTAAAATTAAAGCCATGTACCATTCATGGGCTCATCCTACATTCGAGGGAATGTCACCCCCAATCATTAGGATGGCGTAACAGTCTACAGTTTTTTTATGTGATTGTGACCTAATACTGAAACTAATCAGTAATGCAACAATTTTAGTCTTACTTAATACTCTCTTTTTTGAATACTCTCTTTTTTGTGAGTGTTGTTGGAAGACAAAACGTTAGATGAACAGCTGGGTAATGGATTCCTAGGCAAAGATTGCTAGTACTGAGTTGCCTTTTTGATTGTGCAGTGTATGTTAATGGGTTCTGTCTGTTCGGTGCTAATTCCATACACTGGCCATAATAGTTAATCAATATAACAGGGTTTGATTCGTTGCCATCATGCAAATGCAACTATTGGGGACCACGCCTCAGGAGTGGGGGTAAGGTACAAGGAGGTGCAGCTGATTTCCTTCAACCAGCTGAGCAGTGATGTAAGCAAAGAATCATGTTGCTGACATGACCAGTGGATCTTTATTAATTTTAAAAGGTACAAAGAATGTATGTTTTGAAAACATACATTGTTTGTACCTTTTAAAATTAATAAAGACCCGCTAGTCACTCACATCACGGCTGCTTTGTTTCTAACCATGACTATTGGTTACTGTTAGGGTTTCAGCCAATGAGAATCCTGTATTTAACATTACTAACATAGAACACCAGGCTGTAACAGGATAAAATATAGCTTCTGTAACAAAAATCCTAAAGTATGACCAGTTCCCACCCACACCAACACTATGTTACTAAAAGGATAACATGCTGTTGTGGAGTCACGGACAGAGGCACATAGGGATGTAGCATAGCAAATCAACCCTCTTCTCATAGGAAGCACAACTCTGCTGACTGTGTTACTTTTCCCATCTATTGGCAATCTGCAGTGTAAAAGGTACAAAAAGCACCTTGAAAATAGTTGTGTTATGATAACAGACAGACCTGTACTTTTTGAGGTGCTTTTGGAATGGTATGGGTGTTATTTAACCTGTCACTTACATGACAGCTTATCCAGGAAAGTGAAAAGGTGCTCCAGTGTATCAGGGAGGTGCAACATGAAGACTGCTGAGGGATATATTTTTTTTTTCCAAAGTCAATTCATAATAATTAGTCTGGAGGCCTTTAGTGATGAAGAACTGGTGTGTATGTTCACTTAGGTGACTGATTTCGGCTCACTCTGTCTGATTATTACTTTATATTAAATGAACAGACTTTTGCACACGGCTCAGTATTGTTCCTGTTCAGAGTGCAGCAAACTTGGTTTCACACTAACATGACAGGCTGGCTAATATGGCTTACATTTTTACATAGAAACATTTCAGATGGCCAGTTATATTTTTAAGAAAGAAATTCATTAAATGCTCTATGTATCTGGTATGAAACGTGAGCAGGAAGAATGCACGTGCCATGGTGATCAGGCTGTACAGTACATGACAGTATAACAGATTAATGTAAGGCTGTCAGAATCCTTACAGCCAATCAGACTGCAGCATTTCTGAGACCATTTTTAGAATACATTTTATTTCACTTTCTGACTACTATGCACCAATCTCTGGGTTTAACTATTACAACTGAGCACAACAGCATGAATTTGTTCATTTGCAATAATTTACTTGGTCTTTTTGTTTCAGCATTTGCAGTATTGGTTGGGGTATATTTAATGTTTCTTTTTGTCCCTTGCATTTTATATTCTTTAATTTTGATTGTGCATGGATTTAAGTAGTCAGCATTTGCAGCCTGTCAACATTGTTTTAAAGTTACTGCAATCTTTTGAATCCTGCCCCAGAGTAATACCTGGAAGTGTGAGTTTTATTGTGGTGTGATGGAGGATCACCTTCAAGGCCACATTGCTGACCTATAAGACCCTATATAGACAGGGACCAAGTTTCTTGCAAGATCTTCTTCGGCTTTACTCCCCCTCCTGCCCAATTCACTCCTCTGATGAGGGATTGTTAGAGGTTCCCAGGGTCTGTCTTCAAACATCTGGCAATAGGACTTCATCTTTTGTAGCCCTGACTCTGTGGAACTCTCTACCTCATCAGATTAGAGAGTGCCTGCCTGTCGAGACCTTTAAGTCCTCACTGAAAACATATTTATTTAATTTGGCTTTTGGGGACAATATTTAGTTTTATTGCTTGCTGCCTTTTTATTGTATGTTTTTAGATTGTATATTTGAATTCATATTATTGTGTTTGTCTGATTTGAGATTGTATTGTGTATGCGCTTTGATTTTGGAAAAGTGCATTATAAATAAAATTTGATTTGATCTGATTGTTGGGGATAAAAAAAAAATCAGTAGCTTCAATTACCACACTGTTACACATTACAGTTGTTTACATGTATGGGTGTGAACTTCAGACACACACATGTAGACAGCTGTAATTGTTTTAACAGTGTGGTAAACATTCTCAAACTGTGCTGCTGGATAGCAGGAGGCCAAGTGGTGCAAGTCTAAAACTATGCATGTTTTTCTGTTTTGTCTCTTATATATTGAATGACTGCTTTAAATGTTTCCTTAAGATTTTCATTCAAACACTCATAAGGAAAGAAACATTTAAAATATTCATTCAGTATAATCATGTTTTGCTATTTCTTTTTTATACAGTATATAATATACAGTATATGACAGAGACCTAGTAAAACATGCATAACTCTGTGATCTGAATAACAGAACCCAGCAGGTAGGGAGCCAGGGGATGGGGGTGGGGGGAAGCATGTCTTCTGATTGGCCCTATGGTTCGAAGCAAAGCAGACACTAATTCACTATCAGACCTTTTTAGTCATTGTTGCTGCAGTATTTTTATTTCTTTGGAGAGTCGGTAAGAAAATAGCAAAAGGACCATGTTTGCTTAGGGTTACCGTGTTTTGAACAGTCCAAAGTGGGACATTCTTACTGAAACATTATGTTTTGCAGGACAGTCTGTAACATCAATCAATGCAACAGATTTTTTTTACTCTAAATAATCATAATTGACTAAGAGTTGTAGTTTTCTAGTTGTTTCTAATGTTTCTCATCATTTTAACGTATTTTAATTAAGGTATTATAATTTTTCTACCACATTTAAAGGAATATAGAAAGGTGCCACTGCAGACAAGGGAGTGGGGATGTGGGTGCTCTTGGTGGTGGAGGGTGTCACTGGCAAATAGGGAGAACCACTGCAGGGGTGAGGAGAAGGATGACTGTGCAAGTGTACACCATGCATGTGGAGCCATGATGTTCACTACTAGTATGCCCCAATCATGCAGCACCAGGCTCCCTCATGCACACCCCACCACCAGGAGTCATGCAGATTTCTGGTGCCACAGACCTCCCCAGAGGAAAGCAATCCAGTCAACACATGCTCCTTCTTTTCTGGCCAATGTTGCAATGCATCAGAGTCATTCCCGAATCTGGTTTGCCTGCATTGTAAGTGGTAGTGCAACCACTGTGTCAACAGCCTGGTCCAATGCAATTATATTTACAACATAACCAATTACCTTGCCAAGGTTATGCTGCCCCACCACCACCTGTAACACACAAGTGCTACCAGCAGTTTAAAAAAATAAATAAATAACTGTGACTGCAAAAGCAGTGATGTGCCTGCACCCATTCAGCAGGCTATTGTCTGTCCCAGTTCAGTCTTGTATTTTTATGTTCTAATTAGATATGTGTCCTGTGCCCAAGGTAGGGTAAGACAAGTGTTTTTTCCTATGGTGTCATATCAGCCAGCAGGTTTTTTTTCTTTTAGTGCCACTGGCAGCAGTCATCGACAGTACTTTTGGCTCTCCTTAGGACTTTTTTCTCCACACTTGTCATGTCTCATGTTTACAAGTAACTCAAAGTGATGATCCTTTTACATTGCAGCTTTTCATACAGTGATCCTTCTGGATAGCTACTGAGTCATACCCCAAGATTCTGATTACTTGAAATAAAACTAATCAACTTTCATTTTAGTGTTGTATGCTGGTAGAATAAGGCAGCCAGGCTTGTGACTGGTACTTCTAGGACCAGTCACATTACACCTGTGCTCCGCAGACTGCACTGGCTGCCTATACAGTGGTGGATCACCTTCAAGTTCTGACCTATAAAGCCCTACATGACCAGGGACCCCACTACCTGAAAGATCTCCTTTGGCCCTACTACCCTTCCTACCTACTTCGATTAATCAATGAGGGATTGCTAGAGATTTCCAGGGTACGTTTGAAGACATTTGGGGCTTGGTCCTTTTCTTACGCAGCCCCTACCTTGTGGAATTCTCTACCTTGTCGGGTTAGAGAGTGCCTGACCATCCAAAGTTTCAAGCCAGCCCTAAAAACCTATTTATTCAGGCGAGTATTCCCAGACAGTGTCAGCTGTTAGTCTTAGCCATTAATGTTGTGTTGCTGTTTGGAAATTGTATTATGGGTTAATGTCATTTGAATTGGATTTTATGGACTATTGATGTTTGTATTTATATGTGTTATTTTATGTACAGCATCTTGGCTTTGATAGGTGCTTTATAAATAAAGTTATTATTATCATCATTATTATTACTTGAGTAAACTTACTGGTTGCCTGTGACTGCTGACAATTTATTAAAAATATCTTTATCTAAGAAAGCCTCAAAGGGTCTCAAGCAACTGTCGGTACATGATTTATTTGCAAGAAAAAGAAGTACAAGTGACAGTACAATGTTAGATTCACAAAAGAAAATGAGAAAATATCAAGATACTGATGCATCAATCCACTAGCCTGACACAGACACGGATACAGATACTGATGCAGTTTCACAGTTTTCTTCTCGAGCCCCAAACCCTTCATTTCTTTGTGTCTCAGATACCAGTAATACCACATCATCATCATCTACTGTTAATGGGCAGACACTGTCATTAAAATAATGTTGCACAGTCAATACATCATTGACATCCAGTACTGAATGTGGTGACACAGAATGTTTGCCAACTGACATATGTGAGTCCATATCAAGCTCCAATACAGCCAAAATATATATTTCTGGTGACAAATTCTCATAAATTCAGGATTGATTACAGAACCCATAAATACATAGATTACTCTGTAAAGCGGGATACTATATATTGCTATGCAGGCAGGTATTTTACTAGCATTCATACAACACCTGTAAGAGGTGGTCACGAACATGGAAATATTCCCTTTGTTGACACTGGTTTTTGGAAATGGAAAAAATTGGTCCTGCTTTAAAAAAACACTGTGAATGTGAGAAATACAAAACTTCTGTTACAGCCTGGTCTTACTTTAGCCATGTACAAACATCACCATCTCATCAGTCAATTGCTGAAAGGATTGAAAAAAGTAGGAACATTGAAATTGAAGAAAATCGTCACCATATACAGTTTCTTCTGCATGCTGTCTGTTTCCTAGGATGCCAAAGTCTTGCTTTCAGAGGTGATGATGAATCTGTGGATTCAGAAAACAAAGGAAATTTCACTGAGTACATGGAAACAATATTTGCCCTTGATTCAAAGTTAAAAGACAAAATGTCTACACGATATGGTCACTATACCTCTCCAGAACATTACAATGATATGATTAATGTAGTTGCAAGGCTAATGAGAGAGAGAAAATCATGAGTAAAGTAACAAACTTCTCTTTTCTTCTATTTTGGTGGATGAAACTAAAGATGTTTCTCGGATGAGCAGCTGAGCTTTGTCATCCGTTTTGTTGACAGTGAAGATAATATTTGTGAAAAACCAGTAGGCCGCTATCACATGGAAAAATTGGATGCTGGTAGTCTGGCTGCAGCCATCAACGAAGCACTATTCAATGCTAGACTACAATGGAAGCATTGTGTGGCACAGTGTTATGATGGAGCTTTGGTGATGAGTGGGTGATTCAATGGAGTACAAGCAAAGATAAAAGAAATTGCCCAGCAAGCTGTTTATATATACTGTCATGCACATAGGCTGAATCTTACTTTACTTCAAACAATCACCAATACAGTATATCAGAAATAAAATAATGTTTCAGTATTTTACAGGCAATGTATGTATTCCTTTCTCAGAGTTCATCAGGACATGAATTGTTGCTTAAAGTACAAAAAGAAGAAGGATTATTAGTCCTTGAATTAGAACGACTTATGGGTACTCGCTGCTTTTATTGGTAGAATTCCATAAAGAAGTTCCAGCTGTTTCCAGAGTTGATTATTAACACTTCATGCTATTCAGTCTCAAAGTACTGACAGAGATGCAAGTACCGAAGCACAAGGCTTTCTGTTCAGAATTCAGACTCTCACCTTTGTAATAACACTTTATAGACCATAAAAAATCTTACAGATGATTCAATCACTCTCTGAAGAGCTTCAGAGAAAAGATTTGTATTTCCTAAGAGCCTGTCATCTTCTTCACTCAACAAAAGGCTAGCTATTTTCTCTTTATAATGAGTGTCAATGGCAGAAAATGTATGATGATCCCCAACAAGCTGCAGAGCACTGTGACATTAAGATTGATGTAGATGCCAGCAACAACAAAAGTAAGCCCACGCACAAACATCAGTTGAGCCAAAACTAATTACATTATCCACTTTGGGTAAAAGGACCTCCAATTTAGAAAATCCGGAAAATAATGCAAGATCTAACACTGATACACTAAAACAAGAAATATATCTGGCCTGTCTCAATCAGTTTCTCAGTGAACTGGATTCCAGTTTTACTAATAATCTTGACCTCTTAAATAGTATTGCTGCCTTAAACCCAAAATATGAAAATGTTCTGCAGTACACTACTACAAAAATGCTAGCTGAATCATATCCAGATGCAAAAATTAACACACTTACATTGGAATCACAACTAGATTCTGCAAAACAATCCTGGTGGACAAAATTATTCAAAATATTCACTATTATAGAATACAGTAGTAGCACCGAACTAGTCAAAGGATTTTTAAGGATTTTTAAAAATCTCTATCAAGAATTGTGAAACCTTTAGTTAGGGATTTTGTTTTGTTTGTTAATGTGTTCGCTGCTACCCAGAGAGTGATGTCTCATTTGATAGTGTAGTTGAAAATCTATCAGATGGCACTTAATTATTATAATAGGAACTGGCCTCTTTCTGTAGGTAAAACAAAAAGAATTTTAGAGGATTTTTTTCACTAAATTTTGTGAAGGATAAATAGGGAATTTCAAAAAATTGCTTGACAAATTCAGAGCTGCTACTGTATATCTGCAGTATCTTCCAAACACATTTTCAGAAGTTTTGGAGGTTTTGAATCTTGTCATGGCTCTCCCTGTTACCACAGCCTCAAATCTGCAATTCTATTCATGCATGAAACCAGTAAAATCAAACCTTCGAAACAGTTGTGGAGTCTGACAACTCAGTGACTTAATGATGATTGCTTGTGAGCTGCTGGAGGAGAAACAGCTGGATCTTTCTTTAACTATAAATGGATTTGCTGAGATGCACCCAAGAATGTTTCCATTAATTAATTAAGAATCATAGCATCCTTCTATTAATAATTCAAAAGACTGTAAACTACTATCATTGAAAGGGTAGCCCTTATTGAAACATATGGATACCCCTTATTGAACCGTTTGCATATCACTGAACATGCTTGGCTTATTGTTTATCTCAGTTGCCTGATTTTGTTACACCAGTCAGCAACCAGTAACATTTTCCAACAGTGTCTTCAGTCAGCTAACAGTCCAGTGTTTCAGCAGTGTCTCCAGTCAGCTACCAGTCTAATTTCCCAGCAGTGTCTCCAGACAGCTAACAGTCCAGCTTGCCATCTGTGTCTCCAGTCAGCTACCAGTCCAATATGCAAGCAGTGCCTCTAGTCAGCTACCAGTCCAGCTTGCCATTAGCATCTCCAGTCAGCTACCTGTCCACCTTGCTATCTGCTTCTTGAGTCAGTTACCCATCCAGCTTGCCAGCAGTGTCTGCATTCAGCTGCCAGTCAAACTTCTCAGTGGTGTCCCCAGTCAGCTACCATTCCAGTTTGAAAGCAGTGTCACCAGTTAGCCCCCAGTCGAGTCTGTAAGCAATGTCTCAAGTCAGCCAGCAGTCCAGTTTGCAAGCAGTGCCTAAAGTCAGCTACCAGTACAGCTTGCCATCACTGTCTACAGCCAGCCACTACTCCAGCTTGCCAGCAGTGTCTCCAGTCATCTACCAGTCCAGCTTGCCATCAGTGACACCAGTCCGCTGTCAGACCAACTTGCCAGCAGTGTCACCAGTTGGCTGCCCAGCCTGCTTGCCAACGGTGTCTCCAGTCAGCTACCAGTACAATTTTCCACCAGTGTCTCCAGTCAGCTACCAGTCCACTTTGCCGGTCATGTCTCCAGTCAGCTACCAGTCCAGTTTGCCAACAGTGTCTCTAGTCCAGCTTGCCATTAATGTCTCCAGTGAGCTGCCTGCCCAGCATGCCAGCAGTGCCTCCTGTCAGCTGCCTGTCCAGCTTGCCAGCAGTATCTCCAGTCAGCTACCAGTCCAGTTTTCCATCCGTGTCTCCAGTCAGCTACCAGTTCAGTTTGCCATGAATTGTCTGTTAAAGCACAAAAAGACAGATTATGAGTCATTAAACAAGAACGACTTACTGGTACTCACTGCTTTTATTGGTACAACTCCATAAAGAAGTTCCAGCTGTTTCCAGAGTTGATTATTGTAACACCACATGCTATTCAGTCTCACAGTACTGACAGAGATGCAAGTACCGAATCAAAAGGCATTCTGTTCAAAACTCAGACTTCCACCTTAATAATAACGCTCTACAGTCTAGAAAAAATGTTATGCAAGATTGAATCACTCTCTGAAGAGCTTTAGAGAAAAAATTTGGATTTGCCAAGAGCCTGTAATTTTCTTCAGTCAACAAAAGGCTAGCTATTTTCTCTTCGTAATGACTGTCCTGAAGCCTCTCACCTGTAGTGTTCTGCAGAGGTCAGTCTTGCCACCCTTATTGTTCACAGTGTACATGCTGCCATTGGGTGACATTATCAGGTGGTATGGGCTGGGTTTTCACTTTTATGCAGATGATACCCAGCTATACCTGTCCTGTACACCAAGTAACCAGATGGCGGACTCTGTATTTAACAGCTGCCTGTCTAAGATCCAGACTAGGATGTCCCATAACTGGCTGAAACTCAACCCAGACAAGACAGAGCTGCTGGTGGTGGACCCGGGTCATCGTGGAGGTGATGGGGGTTTGTGGAGACCACCTAGTTTTGTACTTGGAGGGGTGCTACTGACCCCATCCGAATGGGTGAAGAATCTGGGTGTGATCCTTGACAGCAGATTGCCACTTGTTGCTCAGGTGTCAGCCTTTGTTAAGAATGGATTTTATCATCTGGGGAACATTGCCCAGATTCAGAACCTGTGACCCCCCCAGGACCTAGCCTCACAAGCACATGTTTTTATAACATCCAGACTAGACTGCTGCAATGCCGTGTACCTAGGGCTATCTAGAGGTAACCTCCGCTGGCTGCAGCTGGTGCAGAATGTGGTGGCAAGATTATTGACTGGTGTATGTAAGTGTGATCATATCACACCAATCTACCGCGAACTGCACTGGCAGCCGATTAGGTAGAGGATTGCCTTCAGGTCAGGTTACTGACCTATAAAGCCCTACATGAAGGGGGACCAGTCTACCTGCATGAGTTCCTTGTGCCTCACCACCAGTCCCAAGCTCTCCATTCCATTGGGGGCTGTCTCCTGGATATTCCTAGGGTGAGGTTGTGCCACTCTAGTGATCAAGCATTCTCAGTGGCTGCACCTACCCTATGGAATCTACTACCTAAAGAGTTATGGGAGGCACCCTCAGTGGATACCTTCAAAAAAGGTTTTAAAATGTATTTATTTAAGCAGGCTTTTAATTTTTAGATAATTCAGTTTACTGGGATTGATTAGATAGATAGTTTTATTTATTATGTCTGATTGGAAATTGGTGTTGATTTAATTGTATTTTTGTATACTTATAAAACATTGTATTGTATTGGTTGTGAAGTACTCTGAGTCCTTGGAAAGGAGCACTATAAAATAAAGTATCTATCTATCTATCTATCTATCTATCTATCTATCTATCTATCTAATTGCAGAAAATGTACGATGATGACAAACAAGCTGCTGAGCACTGTGACATTGAGATTGATGAAGATGCCAGTAACACCAAGTGTACGCACATGAGCAAACATCAGTTGGGCCAAAACTAATTACATTTTGCTTTTTAACCACTTTGGGTAAAAGGACCTCCAATTTAGAAAATCCAGAAAATAGTGCAAAATCTAACAATACACTAAAACAAGAAATATACATGGCCTGTCTTGAAAAGTGTCTCAATGAACTGGATTCCAATTTCACTAATAATCTGGACCCCTGAAAGACTAATGTTGCCTTCAACCCAAAATATGAACATTTTCTGCTATACTCTACTGTAAAAATGTTGGCTGAATCATATCCAGCTGCCAGTTCTGTTTTCCAGCAGTGTCTCCAGTCAGCTAACAATCAATTTGTCAGCAGTGTCTCAAGTCAACTACCAGTCCAGTTTGCCAGCAGTGTCTAAAGTCATCAACCAGTCCAGTTTGCAAGGAATGTCCCCAGTCAGCTACCAGTACAGCTTGACAGCAGTGTCTTCCATCAGCTGCCAGTTCAGCTTGCCAGTAGTATCTCCAGTCAGCTACTAGTCCAGTTTTTAGGCAGGGTCTCCAGTCAGATAACTGCCCAGTTTGCCAAGAACTGTTTGTTAAACCACAAAATCAAAAAGGACCATGAGTCCTTGAATTAGAATGACATTCTGGTACTTGCTGGATTTATTTGTACAATTCCATAAAGAAGTTCCAGCTGTTTCCAGAGTTGATTATTGTAACACTTCATAATATTCAGTCTTAAAGTACTGACAGAGATGCAAGTACTGAAGCAAAGGGCCATCTGTTCAGAAGTCAGACTTTCACCATTGTAATAACATTTTACAGTCTAGAAAAAATCTTATAGAAGATTCAACCACTCTCTGAAGAGCTTCAGCAAAAAGATTTGGATTTGCCAAGAGCCTGTGATCTTCTTCAGTCAACAAAAGGATAGCTATTTTCTCTTCATAATGACTGTCAATGGCAGAAAATGAATGATGATGTCAAATGAGCTGCTGAGCACTGTGACATTGAGATTGATGTAGAGTCCAGTAACACCAAAAGTAGGCCCATACTCAAACATTAGTTGAGCCAAAAACTAGCTGAATTTTATGTTTCAAACCCTTTGGGTAAAAGGAGCTCCAATTTAGAAAATCCAGAAAATAGTGCAAAATCTAGCTGTGATACACTAAAACAAGAAATATACATGGCCATCTCGATCAGGTTCTCAGTTAACTGGATTCCAGTTTCACAAATAATCTGGACCTCTTAAAGACTATTGCTGCTTTTAACCCCAAAAATGAAAATTTTCTGCAGTACTCTACTGTACAAATGCAGGCTGAATGATATTCAGATGTGAAAATTAACACACTTATAATGGAGTCACAACTACATTCTGCAAAGGCATACCTGGTGAACAAATATATTTGAAATATTCACTATTTTAGAAAATGTTTACAGTACCTTCCAAATGCATTTTTGGAGGTCTTTGAGGTTTTTAATCTTGTCTTGGCTCTCCCTGTAACCACAGGCACAAATCAGCATTTCTTTTCTTGCATGAAAACAATAAAAACAAGCATTTGTCAATGCCGAATGTTGGCTTGCAGGTATTTGCAGTGGTGTTTGGCATGTATGGTGCTTTACCCTAATGCCCTGTGCGATTGCTGGTATTTGCACAATAAATTGTCAGCATGATCTTTTTGTTACCCCCATTGTGCGCTACATAGGTGGAAAGACATTTTGGGCAGGATGTGAAAAATGACAGCTGTACTGCTCATAAGGAAGTGTGGTAAAATGCCAATGTTGAAAATCTGGAGTGGAAATATTGAAAATTCGCAAACCTACGAGCGTGCGTGGGAACTGTGCAGCATACGCTCGTAAAACAAGTCATTTTAGGAATTTTTCACCAAATTTTCAACATTGCCATTTTAAAACCTCTGCTAATGAACAGTGTCACTGTGATTTTCTTACTGTGTCCCATACATTGATTTCACACACCGACTGCGCCATTGTGCACTACATGGGGAAAAGATGTTTTGGGCAGGATGTGAAAAATGACAGCTGTACTGCTCATAAGGAGGTGTGGTAAAATGGCAATGTTGAAAATCTGGAGTGAAAATATTGAAATTCACAAACTTACGAGCGTGCATAGGAACTGCACAATGCACGCTCGTAAAACAGTTATTTGTAGGAATTTTTCGCCAAATTTTCAACATAGCCATTTTAAGATCTCTGCTCATGAACAGTAACACTGTGATTTTCTTAATGTGTCCCATACACTGAGTTCACACCGACTGTGCCATTGTGCGCTACATGGGCGGAAACACATTTTGGGCAAGATGTGAAAAATGACAGCTGCTGTGCTCATAAGGAGGTGTGGTAAAATGGCAATGTTGAAAATCTGGAGTGAAAATATTGAAAATTCACAAACTTACGAGCGTGCATAGGAACTGCGCAACGCAGACTCATAAAACAGTCATTTTTAGGAATTTTTTCACCAAATTTTCAGCACAGCCATTTTAAGAACTCTGCTCATGATCAGTGTCACTGTGATTTTCTTAATGTGTCCCATACATTGAGTTCGCACACCGACTGCGCCATTGTGCGCTACATAGGCAGAAACACATTTTGGGCAGGATGTGAAAAATGACAGCTGTACTGCTCTTGAGGAGGTGTGGTAAAATGGCAATGTTGAAAATCTGAGTGCAAATACTGAAAATTCAAAGCGTCTGGCGTGTGTAGGAACTGCGCAATGCATGCTATAAAACAGTCATTTTAGGAATTTTTTCATCAAATTTTCAACATAGCCATTTTAAGACCTCTGCTCATGAACAGTGTCACTGTGATTTTCTTAATGTGTTCCATACATTGATTTCGCACACCGACTGCACCATTGTGCGCTACATGGGCAGAAACACATTTTGGGTGAGATGTGAAAAATGACAGCTGTACATCTCATAAGAAGGTGTGATAAAATGGCAATATTGAAAATCTGGAGTGAAAATATTGAAAATTTGCGAACTTACAAGCCTGCGTAGGAACTGCACAATGCTTCGTAAAACAGTCATTTTTTGGAATTTTGCACCAAATTCTCAACATGGGGTTTTAGGACCCCTTCTCATGAATGATGTCACTGTCATGGTGTTATTCAAGGCGAAGGGTGATTTCGCACAGTGACTGTGCAGTGCCTGCGAAATCACCCTTCAGGCCTGAATAACGCCATGACAGTGACATCATTCATGAGAAGGGGTCCCAAAAACCTCATGTTGAAAATCTGGTGCAAAAATTCCAAAAAATGACTGAGATATGCAATAAAGTTGAAACCCCCCTATGTAGCCCATTATACAGCTTACCAGCATTTCCTCAGTTCACGGTCGGCTTGAAGAGTGCAGATGTGTTCCCGGTCCACGAAGATCATCGTCGCCAGAGCCCAGGAGGCAAGTATGGGGTGGGGTTTTGTGGGGAGGCTGGGTGCGCAGTGGGTGGGTGCGGGTTGTGGAGGGGTTGGGAGACGCGGGCCAGACTGTTTTGTTTTATAGGAAAAAGATGACGGTTGACGCTTCCACACTGGGGTGGGCCTCAGCATGGCAGAAGATGTGTGGGGGTGTGGAGCCGACAGGGATTGGGCACCCCGTTTGCAAACAAACAAGCGGTTTGCCACGCTGGGTGGGCTCCCAGCTTGGCGGCAGAGATGGCAGGGGCGTGGAGCCGACAGGATTTGGGCACCCTTCGGCAAAACAAACAACTTTTGTCATGCTGGGGTGGGCTCCCAGCATGGCAGGAAAGCTTTTGGGGGGGACGGCGTGATGCACGCGGTGGGGAGCACATGACAGAGGGGACGGCGGCGGCGCTCAGTATGGCAGCTGCATTTTCCTTTGAAGCAGAGGAACACCGCTGTCATACTGAGCTCCTGCACCCATTGGTGCAGGACCGCCATGCCTGCTCAAGGCAGCAGTGCATTAGATGGAAGAGGCACACCTCCAAGTGTGCTACTCTCCCAAAACGTTCTTTGCACATGCGCGCAAGCGATCGTAAAAATGATACAGTTATGGAGTCTGACTGGTCAGTGACTTAATGATGATGACCTGTGAGCTGTTGGATGTGAAGCAGCTGGATCTTTCTTTAGATATAAATAGATTTACTGAGATGCACCAGAAAAAGGTTTTCATTAATAAAGAATAATAGCATCCTCCTAGTAATAATTCAAAAGACTGCAGACTACTATCATTGAAAGGGTATCCCCTATTACAGGGGTTCTCAAATGGTGAGGCAAGCCTCCCTGGGGAGGCCCCAACCTGTTCCAAGGGAGGCTCAAGCAAGTCTGAAGAAGTACTGTATTTAAATTTGGGGTTTTACATATTTTATGTGAAGAGATGAAACAAACTGAAAGAGGGTAATAATAGTATGTAAATGTTATGTATTTATTTACTAATTGGTGACAAGGAAAGGTGAATACACCAAAGCTCATTTCAGGTGTACCGGGGAAGGGTAGGGAGTGAATACATTTCAAAAAGATAACTGAAAAACAATCAAGAAATATACAATGAGCAATAGTGCAAATAAATATGAACAATAAATTAATACTGGGTCGTGGTAATTGATCAACTTGTAAACTGATGGCAGAACAACTCAAATATAAGGGTTGAGCATAAGTGCTAAGAGCAATAGCAGGAAGGAGCAAAGTAATCCCCAAGATGTTGCTTAGGAGAAGAGAAGGAGGGGAAGAGGAAAAGTATGTAGGAAGGTTATTCATATAGAGAGGAAACAGAGGAAGTAGTCTGACCCATGAAGGTACTGCAACAAGGGGTAACAATGGTTCAAGAATGAATATAGCAGAGCAAGTAGGTTGGCCTGTGTGTGTGTTGGGGGGGGGGGTTACAATAAGCTGAATAATAATATTTGTTTATTTTATTTATTTGTTATTCAGATAACACCTTTGAGCACAGGAGCTCTTTTTCAAACGTTCCAAGTCAGTATAAGACAAAGAACTGAATGTGAGCCAAGTAATCAAAGGGGTTTCAATTTATTCATGGTGTACTGCGCGCAAAGTACAGTACATTATTTTTCTTTGGGGAGGCTCAAAACCTTTTCCATGAATTTGTTGAGACTCACTGTTACAAAGTCTAAGAACTATTGCCATATTGAAACATAAGGATACCTCTTATTGAAATGTTTGAAAATCATTGAATCTGCTTGGCTTCTTGTTTACCTCAGTTGCCTGTTTTTGTCACTAAAGTCAGCTACCAGTCCAGTTTTCCAGCAGTGTCTCCAGTCAGCTAACACTCCAAAGTTCCTGCAGTGTCCCCAGTCAGTTACTAGTCCAGCCAACCATCAGTTTTTCAAGTAAGCTACCAGTCAAGTTTGCCAACAGTGTCTCCAGTCAGCTACCAGTCCATGTCTCCAGTCAGCTACCACTCCAATTTGCAAGCAGTTCCTCCAGTCAGCTACCAGTAGAGCTTGTCATCAGCGTCTCCACTCAGCTACCAGTCCAGCTTGCCAACAATGTCTCCAGTCAGCTGCCAGTCCAACTTACCAGCAGTGCCTCCAGTCAGTTGCCAGTCCAGCTTGCCATCACTGTCTCCAGTCAGCTACCAGTTTAGCTTGCTAGCAGTGTTTCCAGTCAGCTGCCTATCCAGCTTGATAGTAGTGTCTCCAGTCAGCTACCAGTCCAAGTTAACAGCAGTGTCTCCAGTCAGCTACCAGTTGAGTCTGCAAACAGTGCCTCCAGTCAGCTGCCATTCCAACTTGCCATCAGTGTCTCCAGTCAGCTGCCAGTACAGCTTGCCAGCAGTCTCTCCAGTCAATTGAATGTCCAGCTTGCCAACAGTGTCTCCTGTAAGCTACCAATCCAATTTGCCAGCAGTGTCTCCAGTCAGTTAACAGTCTAGTTTACCAGCAGTCTCTCCAGTCAGCTAAAAGTCCAGTTTGTCATCAGTGTCTCCATTCAGCTACTGGTACAATTTGCCAGCAATGTCTCAACTCAGCTACCAATCCAGCTTGCCAACAATGTTTCGAGTCATTTACCAGTCACATTTGCAAGCAGTGTCTCCAGCCAACTACCAGTCCAGTTTTCAAGTAATGTCTGCAGTTAGCTACCAATCCAGCTTGCTATCAGTGACTCCAGTCAGTTGCAAGTCCAGCTTGCCATCATGTGCCTCCAGTCAGCGATCAATCCAGTTTGAAAGCAGTGTCTCCAGTCAGCTACCACTCCACCTTGCCAGCAGCATCTCCAGTCAGCTACCAGCACAGCTTGACAGCAATATCTCCAGTCAGCTACCAGTCCAGTTTGCCAGCAGTCTCTCCAGTCAAATAACAGTCCAGTTTGCTATGAACTGTTTGTTAAAGCACAAAAAGAAGGATCATGAGTCCTTGAATTAGAACGACTTTCTGGTACTCACTGCTTATATTGGTACAACTCCATTATGAAGTCCCTGCTGTTTCCAGCGTTGATTATTGTAACACTACATGCTATTTAGTCTCAAAGTACTGACAGAGATGCAAGAACTGAAGCAAAAGGCCTTCTGTTCAGAATTCAGACTTTGACCTTAATAATAACACTTTACAGTCTAGAAAAAATCTTATGCAAGATACAATCACTACCTGTAGAGCTTCAGAGAAAAAAACTGTATTTGCCAAGAGCCTGTGATCTTCTTCAGTCAACAAAAGGCTAGCTATTTTCTTTTCATAATGACTGTCCTGAAGCTTCTTACTTGTGGTGTTCAGCAGGGGTCGGTCTTGTCACCCTTACTGTTCACAGTGTACATGCTGCCATTGGGCGACATTATCAGGCAGTATGGGCTGGGTTTTCACTGCTATGCAGATGATACCCAGCTATACCTGTCCTGTGCACCAAGTAACCAGATGGTGGACTCTGTATTTAATAGCTGCCTGTCTGAGATCTGGACGTGGATGTCCCATAACTGGCTGAGATTCAACCCAGACAAGACAGAGCTGCTGGTGGTGGACTCAGGTCATTTTGGAGGGGATGGGGGTTTGTGGAGACCATCTAGTCTTGTACTGGGAGGGGTGCCACTGACCCCATCCGATCGGATGAAGAATCTGGGTGTGATCTTTGACAGTGGATTGCCACTTGTTGCTCAGGTGTCAGCCTTTGTTAAGAGTGGATTTTATCATCTGAGGAACATTGCCAGATTTGGAACCTGTTACCCCCCCCCCCCGAGGACCTCGCCTCACAAGCACATGTTTTTATAACATCCAGAATGGATTGCTGCAATGCCTGTACCTAGGACTATCTGGAGGTAACCTCTGTTTACTGCAGCTGGTGCAGAACATGGCAGCAAGATTATTGACTGGTGTGTGTAAGTGTGATCATATCACACCAGTCCTCCATGAACTTCACTGGCTGCCGATGAGGTAGAGGATTGCCTTCAAGGTCAGGTTACTGACCTATAAAGCCCTACATGAAGGGGGACCAGTCTACCTGCAAGAGCTTCTTGTACCCTACCGCCCATCCTGAGCTCTCTGTTCCACCGAGGGCTGTCTCCTGGATATTCCTAGGGTGAGTTTGCGCCACTCGGGTGATCTAGCATTCTCAGTGGCTGTGCCTATCCTATGGAATCTACTACCTAAAGAGTTATGGGAGGCATCCTCGGTGGATACCTTCAAAAAAGGTTTAAAAACAAATTTATTTAACCAGGCTTTTAATTTTTAGATAATTGAGTTTACTGGGATTGATTAGTTTTATTTATTATGTCTGATTGGATATTGAGGTTGATTTAATAGTATTTTTGTATACTTATAAAACATTGTATTGTATTGGTTGTGAAGCGCCCTGAGTCCTTAGAAAGGAGTGGTATACAAAGTATCTGTCTATCTGTCTGTCTGTCTGTCTATCTATCTATTTATCTATCTACCTATCTAATGGCAGAACATGTAAGATGATGCCAAACAAGCTGCTGAGCACTGTGACATTGAGATTGATGAAGACGCCAGTAACACCAAGAGTATACACATGTGCAAACATCAGTTGGGCCAAAACTAATCACATTTTATTTTTCAACCACTTTGGGTAAAAAGGACCTCCGATTTAGAAAATCCAGAAAATAGTGCAAGATCTAACAATGATACACTAGAATGAGAAATATACATGGCCTGTCTCGAACAGTGTCTCAATGAACTGGATTCCAGTTTCTCAAATAATCTGGACCCCTTAAAGACTATTGTTACCTTCAACCCAAAATATGACTATTATCTGCTGTACTCTACTGTAAAAATGCTGGCTGAATCTCATCCAGCTGCTAGTTCAGCTTTCCAGTAGTGTCTCCAGTCAGCTAACAGTCAGTTTGCCAGCAGTGTATCAAGTCAACTACCAGTCCAGTTTGCAAACAATGTCCCCAGTCAGATAACTGTCTAGTTTCCCATGAACTGTTTGTTAAAGCACAAAATCAAAAAGAATTACGAGTCCTTGAATTAGAATGACATTCTGGTACTCGCAGGATTTATTGGTACAATTCCATAAAGAAGTTCCATCTGTTTCCTGAGTTGATTATTGTAACACTTCATATTATTCAGTCTCATAGTACTGACAGTGATGCAAATTCCGGAAGTATAAGGAAACACAGAAGGAGCAGGACAGAGAGCTGTACCAGTTAAGGCAGAAAGAAGCAGGGAAGGAAGTCAGAATAGCAAAGGCCCAAACTGAGGAAAAGATAGCCAACTCAGTTAAGAAGGGGGATAAAACCTTTAATAGGTACATCAGCGAGCGTAGAAAGACAAAGGGAGAGATAGTGAGGCTGAATAGAATGAATGGTGGGTGGGCAGAGGAGGACAGTGAAAAAGCAGGAATACTGAACGAATATTTCTGCTCAGTATTCACAAAAGAGGAGGGGGAAGTGCCTAATCCAATTAACAGAAGCACTCTTGATAGGGGGGTCGATCCCAGTCCTTTCACAGAAGAAAGGGTTCTGCAAGAACTCCTAAAACTGAAGGTGGACAAAGCAATGGGTCCTGATGGAATTCACCTAGAATTCTAAAAGAATTAAGGAAGGAACTAGTGAAACCACTGGCTACTCTTTTAATAAATCATGGGAGGATGGTGTGGTACCCGAGGACTGGAGGAAGGCAGATGTGATTCCTTCACAAAAGTGGAACCAAGACAGAGGCAGGAAACTACAGGCCTGTCAGTCTGACCTCTGTGGTAGGGAAAGTGATGGAGTCTTCTGAAGGAAAGAATAGTTGAGTACTTAGAGGTCAGTGGAGCACAGGATCCAAGGCAGCATGGGTTCACAGCAGGAAGGTCATGTCAGGCGAATCTAATAGATTTCTTTGACTGGGTGACCAAAGTAGTAGACCAGGGAGGGCTGTGGACATGGCCTACCTAGACTTTAGTAAGGCATTTGACACAGTCCCACACAAAGATTATTAGTCAAATTAACCAGCCTGGGAGTGGGTCCCAGGGTGGTAGCCTAAGTAAAACATTGGCTGGACAACAGGACACAGAAGGTAATTGTAAATGGAGTCCACTCTGAAGAAGGGCGGTTACTAGTGGGGTACCATGAGGTTCAGTATTGGGTCCAGTCCTTTTAATGTCTTCATCAGTGGCATTGCAGAGGGACTGGAAGGAAAAGTATGCCTTTTGCAGATGACACAAGATCTGCAACAGGGTTGATAACACAAGGGCGTGGAAAGGATGAAAAGGGACTTGGCAAGGTTGGAGGAATGGTCAGACGTATGGCAGCTAGGATTCAATGCAAAAAGTGCAAAATAATGCACCTGGGAAACAAGAACCCAGGGAAGAATACACAATGGGTGGGAGGTAGTAACAACAACAAAACAGGAAAGGGACCTGGGGTAATCATATCAGATGACCTTAAGGTTAGCAAGCAATGTGAGAAGGCAGTAGGGAGGGCCAGGGGTATACTGGGATGTATAGGAGAGGCATCAGCAGCAGAAAACAGAAGTTGTTATCCCTCTGTACAGACAGTTGGTGAGACCCCATCTGGAATACTGTGTCCAGTTCTGGAGACCCCATCTCCGCAAGGACATAGACAGGATAGTGGCAGTCAGAGGAGGGCGACTAAAATGGTGCAGGGTCTGCAAGAGAAGCCGTATGAGGAGAGACTAAAGGAGCTTAATATGTATACCCTTGAGGAAAGAAGGAGAGGGGACATGATAGAAACTTTCAAGTACCTCAAGGAATCAACAAAGTCCAAGAGGTAGCATCTTTCAGAAAAGAGACTTGCAAGAACAAGGGACACAATTTAAAGATAGAAGGAGGGCAGTTCAGGGGCAATGTGAGGAAGTATTATTTCACAGAGAGGGTAGTGGATGCATGGAACAGCCTTCCTGAGGAAGTTGTGGGGTCTAAAACTGTGGGAGAATTCAAGAATGCATGGGACAGACATAAGGCAATTCTTGTGGGTGGCAGGAAGATATAGGCTGTTGGTTAACTAGGATCTGCGGCCTATCCTGTAGGTAGGGAAATGGGCAGACTAGATGGGCCTAGCGGTCCTTATCTGCCATCAAAGTCTATGTTTCTATGTTTCTATGTTTCAAATACCGAAGCAAAGGGCCTTCTGTTCAGAATTCAGACTTTCACCTTTGTAATAACACTTTACAGTCTAGAAAAACTCTTACAGAAGATTCAATCACTGTCTGAAGAGCTTTAGCAAAAAGATTTCGATTTAATAGCTTGCTAGTAGGGCCTACAGTCAGCTACCAGTCCAAGTTACCAGCAGTGTCTCCAGTCAGCTATCACTCCAGTTAGCAAGCAGTGCCTACAGTCAGCTATCAGCCAGCTTGACATCACTGTCTCCAGTCAGTTACCAGTCAAGCTTGCTAGCAGTGTTTCCAGTCAGCTGCCTATCCAGCTTGATAGTAGTGTCTCCAGTCAGCTACCTGTCAAGTCTGCAAACAGTGCCTCCAGTCAGCTGCCATTCCAGCTTGCCATCAGTGTCTTCAGTCAGCTGCAAGTCCAACTTGCCAGCACTCTCTCCAGTCAATTGCCAGTCCAGCTTGCCAACAATGTCTCCAGTAAACTACCTGTCCAATTTGTCAGCATTGTCTCCAGTCAGTTAACAGTCTAGTTTGCCAGCAGTCTCTGTAGTCAGCTGTCAGTCAATTTCCCAGCAGTGTCTCCAGTCAGCTACCAGTTCAGTTAGCCTGCGGTGTCTCCAGTCAGCTAAAAGTCCAGTTTGTCATCAGTGTCTCCATTCAGCTACCGGTACAATTTGCCAGCAGTGTCTCAACTCAACTATCAATCCAGCTTGCCATCAATGTCTCCAGTCAGTTACCAGTCACATTTGCAAGCAGTGTCTCCAGTCAACCTACCAGTCCAGTTTTTAAGTAGTGTATCCAGTTAGTTACCAGTCCAGCTTGCCATCAGTCTTCAGTCAGCTACAAGTCCAGCTTGCCATCATGTGTCTCCAGTCAGCTATCAATCCAGTTTGCAAGCTGTGTCTCCTGTCAGCTACCAGTCCAGCTTGCTAGCAGTGTCTTCAGACATCTGCCAGTCCTGCTTGCCAGCAGTGTCTCCAGTCAGCTGCCTATTCCGTTTTGCCAACAGTGTCTCCAGTCAGCTACCAGTTCAGCTTGGAAGCAGTGTCTTCAGTCAGCTGAAAGTCCATTTTTGCAGCAGTGTGTCCAGTAAACTAACAGACTAATTTTCCAGCAGTATCTGCAGTCAGCTACCAGTCCAGTTTCCTTGTAGTCTCTCCAGTCAGATAACAGCCCAGTTTGCCATGAATTGTTTGTGAAAGCACACACAAAAGAAGGGTTATGACTCCTTTAATTAAACAACTTTCTGGTACTCGCTGGATTTATTGGTACAATTCCATAAAGAAGTTCCAGCTGTTTCCAGAGTCTATTATTGGAACATTTTATGCTATTCAGTCTCAAAGTACCAAAGCAAAAGGCCTTCTGTTCAGAATTCAGACTTTCACTCTTGTAATAACACTTTACAGTCTAGAAAAAAATCTTATGGAAGATTCAATCACTCTAAAGAGCTTCAGCGAAATGATTTGGATTTGCCAAGAGCCTGTGATCTTCCTCAGTCAACATAAGGATAGCTATTTTCTCTTCATAATGACTGTCAAAGGCAGAAAATGTATGATGATAACAAACGAGCTGCAGAGCACTGTGACATTGAGATTGATGTAGATGCCAGTAACACCAAAAATAGGCCCATACTCAAACATCAGTTGAGCCAAAATCTAGCTGAAATTTATATTTCAGACACTTTGGTAAAAGGACCTCCAGGTTAGAAAATCCAGAAAATAATGCAAGATCTAACAGTGATACACTAAATCAAGAAGTATACCTGGCCTGTATTGATCAGTTTTTCAGTGAACTGGATTCCAGTTTTAGAAATAATCTGGACCTCTTAAAGACTATTGCTGCATTCAACCCTAAAAAATGACAATTTTCTGCAGTACTCTACTGTCAAAATGCTGGCTTAATGACATCCAGATCTGAAAATTAACCCACTTATATTGGCGTCACAACAAGATTCTGCAAAGGCATACCTGAAGGTCAAAAATATTCAAAATATTCACTATCTTAGAATATGTTTGCAGTATCTTCCAAATATACTTTCGGAAGTCTTGGAGGTTTTGAATCTTGCCTTGGCTCACCCTGTTACCACAGCCTCAAAGGAGCATTTCTTTTCTTGCATGAAACCAGTAAAAACAAGCCTACGAAACAGTTATGGAATCTGATGGCTCAGTGACTTAATGATGATGGCCTGTGAGCTGCTGGAGGTAAAGCAGCTGGATCTTTCTTTAGCTAAAATAGATTTACTGAGATGCACCAAAGAAGGTTTCCATTAATTAAATAAGAATCATAGCATCCTTCTATTTATAATTCAAAAGTCTTCAGACTACAGTCATTGAAAGGGTATCCCATATTGAAACATAAAGATACCCCTTACTGAAATGTTTGCATAGCATTTAGCCTTCTTGTTTTTTTGTTTACCTCAGCTGACTGTTTTTTTCATTCCAGTCAGCTACCAATCCAGTTTTCCAGCAGTGTTTCAAGACAGCTAACAGTTCAGTTTTCAGCAGTGTCTCAAGTCAGTTACTAGTCAAGCTTGCCATCAGTTTCTCCAGTCAACTAACAGTTGAGTTTGCAAACAGTGTCTCCAGTCAGCTACCAGCCCAGCTTGCCATCAGTGTCTTCAGTCAACTAATAGTCCACTTAGCAAGCAGTGCCTCTAGTCAGCACCCAATCCAGCTTGCCATCAGCATCTCCAGTCAATTACCACTCCAGCTTGCCAGCAGTGTCTCCAGTCAGCTACCACTTGAGTATGCAGTCAGTGTGCCCTGTCAGCTACCAGTTCACTTTGCAAGCAGTGCCACCAGTCAGCTACTAGTCCAGCTTGCCATCACTGTCTCCAGTCAGCTATCAGTACAGCTTGCAAGCAGTATCTCCAGTAAGCTGCCTCTCCAGCTTGCCAGCAGTGTCTCCAGTCAGCCACCAGTACAATTTGCCTGCAGTGTCTCCAGTCAGCTACCAGTCCAGTTTGCCAGCTGTGTCTCCAGTCAGCTAGTAGTCCAGCTTACCAGTCGTGTCTCCAGTTAGCTGCCAGTCCAGCTTGCCAGCAGTGTCTCCAGTCAGCTACCAGCTGGGTATGCAATCAGTGTGCCCTGTCAGTTACCAGTCCAGTTTGCAAGCAGTGCATCCAGTTAGCTATGAGTCCAGCTTGCCATCACTGTCTCCAGTCATCTGTCAGTCCAGTTTGCCAGCTGTGTCTCCAGTCAGCTACCAGTCCAACTTGCCCGGCAGTGTCTACAGTCAGCTGCCAGTCCAGCTTTCCAGCAGTGTCTCCGGTCTGTTACCAGTCCAGCTTGCCAGCAGTGCCTCCAGTCAACTGCCAGTCCAATTAGCATGCAGTGCCTCTAGTCAGCAACCAGTCCAGCTTTCCATCAGCATCTCCAGTCAGCTACCACTCCTGATTGCCAGTGGTGTCCCCAGTCAGCTACCATTGCAATTTGCCCGGCAGTGTCTTCAGTCAGCTACCAGTTGAGTATAGTCAGCTACCATTACAATTTGCCAGCAGTGTCTTCAGTCAGCTACCAGTTGAGTATGCAGTCAGTCAGTGTGCCCTGTCAGCTACCAATCCAGTTTGCAAGCAGTGCCTCCAGTCAGCTACGAGTCTAGCTTGCCATCACTGTTACCAGTCAGCTATCAGGACAGCTTGCCAGCAGGGTCTCCAGTAAGCTGCCTATCAAGCTTGCCAGCAGTGACTCCAGTCAGCTACCAGTACAATTTGCATACATTGTCTACAGTCAGCTACCAGTCCAGTTTTCCAGCTGTGTCTCCAGTCAGCTGTCAGTCCAGCTTGCTAGCAATGTCTCCAGTCAGCTACTGGCTGAGTATGCAATCAGTGTGTACTGTCAGCTACTAGTCCAGTTTTCAAGCTGTGCCTCCAGTCGGCTAAGACTTCAGCTTGCCATCACTGTCTCCAGTCAGCTATCAGTCCAATTTGCCAGCTGTGTCTCCAGTCATCTGCCAGTCCAGCTTTACAGCAGTGTCTCTAGTCAACTGCCAGTCCAGCTTGCCATCAGTGTCAATAGTCAGCTGCCAGTCCAGCCTGCCAGCAGTGCCTTCCACCAGCTGCCTGTCCAGAATTACATTAGTGTTTCCAGTCTGCTATGAGTCACACTTGCCAGGAGTGTCTCCAGCCAGCTAGCAGCCCATTTTTCCAGTGGTGCCTCCAGTCATCTTCTTGTCCAGTTAGCCTGATGTGTCTCCAGTCAGCAAATGCCCAGTTAGTCATCAGTGTCTTGAGTCAGCTACCAGAACAATTTGCCAGTAGTGTCTCCAGTCAGCTACCAGTCCTGCTTGCCATCAGTGTCTCCATTCAGTTACCAGTCAGGTTTGCAAGCATTGTCTCCAGTCAACTACCAATCCAGTTTTCAAACAATGTCTCCAGTCAGCTGCCAGTCAAGCTTGCCATCACTGTCACCAGTCAGCCACCGGTCCAGCATGCCAGCAGTGCCTCCCGCCAGCTGCCTGTCTAGAATGACATTAGTGTTTCCAGTCTGCTATGAGTGCAATTTGCCAGCAATGTCTCCAGCCAGCTAACAGCCCATTTTGCCAGTGGTGCCTCCAGTCATCTTCTTGTCCATTTAGCCTGCTGTATCTCCAGTCAGCAAATGTCCAGTTTGTCATCAGTGTCTTGAGTCAGTTACCAGTGTTACCAGTACAATTTGCCAGTAGTGTCTCCAGTCAGCTATGAGTCCTGTTTGCCATCAGTTTCTCCATTCAGTTACCAGTCAGGTTTGCAAGCACTGTCTCCAGTCAACTACCAGTCCAGTTTTCAAACAGTGTCTCCAGTCAGCTGCCAGTCGAGTTTGCCATCAGTGTCGCCAGTCAGCTGCCAGTCCAGCATGCCAGCCGTGCCTCTCGCCAGTTGCCAGTCAAGCTTGCCATCAGTGTCTTCAGTCAACTACCAGTCCAATTAGCAAGCAGTGCCTCTAGTCAGCAACCAGTCCAGCTTGCCATCAGTGTCTCCAGTCAGCTACCACTCCAGCTTGCCAGCGGTGTCCCCAGTCAGCTACCATTACAATTTACCAGCAGTGTCTCCAGTCAGCTACCAGTTGAGTATGCAGTCAGTGTGCCCTGTCAGCTACCAGTCCACTTTGCAAGCAGTGCCTTCAGTCAGCTATGAGTTCAGCTTGCCATCACTGTCGCCAGTCAGCAATCAGAACAGCTTGCCAGCAGTGTCTCCAGTGAGCTGCCTCTCCAGCTTGCCAGCAGTGTCTCCAGTCAGCTACCAGTACAACTTGCCTGCAGTGTCTCCAGTCAGCTACCAGTCCAGTTTGCCAGCTGCGTCTCCAGTCAGCTGCCAGTCCAGCTTGCCAACAGTGTCTCCAGTCAGCTACCAGCTGAGTATGCAATCAGTGTGCCCTGCCAGCTACCAGTATAGTTTGCAAGCTGTGCCTCTAGTCAGTTACTAGTCCAGCTTGCCATCACTGTCTCCAGTCAGCTATCAGTCCAGTTTGCCAGCTGTGTCTCCAATCAGCTTCCAGTTCAGCTTTCCAGCAGTGACTCCATTCAACTACCAGTCCAGCTTGCCATTAGTGTCTCTATTCAGTTACCAGTCAGGTTTGTAAGCAGTGTCTCCAGTCAACTACGTGTCCAGTTTTCAAACAGTGTCTCCAGTCAGCTAACAGTCCAGTTTACTTGCAGTGTCTCCAGCAGCTAACAATCCAGTTGCAAGCAGTGTCTCTAGTCAGCTGCAGGTCCAGTTTGCCAGCAATATCTCCCATCAGCTGCTAGTCCAGTTTGCTAGTAATGTTTCCAGTCAGCTGCCAGACCATTTTGCCAGCAGAGTCTCCAGTCAGATGGAAGTCTAGTTTGCCAGCAGTGTTTCCAGACAGAAATAATGCAGGGGGACCTCAGCTCATAATTACATTGTGAAATGTAAAATATGAAGCTTCTCCCTGACCTATGAGTAGATCAACTTGTCGTTGTTGGTCAGGCTGATCATGATTCTGCTACTGATCAATGATCATAATTTGATTGAACAATGAGACCAAGAATCCCTCTAACATTATAAAATAATGAAAAACATAAGAAAATTGAATAGATTTGAATGAATTGCAGGCTTTAAAGCATCTTTCGGAGGGGCACTGGTATTATAACTGCATGCTTGATAGCTAACAGTAAAGTTTGTCATTGGTGTCCCCAGTCTGGTTGCTAGCTACCAGTCCAGTTTGCCACCAGTGTAACCAGTCAGCTGCCAGCCCGGTTTGCCAGCAGTGTCTCAAGTTAGCTACCAGTCCAGTTTTCCAGCAGTATCAAATGTCATCTACCAGTTCAGTTTGCAAGCAATGTCCCCAATCAGCTACCAGTACAGCTTTCCAACAGTGTCTTCTGTCAGCTACCAGTCCAGCTTGCCAGCATGTGTCTCCAGTCAGCTACCAATCCAGTTTGCAAGATGTGTCTCCAGCCAGCTGCAAGTTCACTTTGTAAGAAGTGTCTCCATTCAGCTACCAGTCCAGTTTGGTTTGCAAGCAGTGCCTCCAGTCAGCTATCAGTCCAGTTAGCCACCAATGTTTCCAGTCAGCTGCCAGCCAAGTGTGCTAGCAGTGTCTCCAGTCAGCTACCAGTCCAGTTTGCTAGCAGTGTCTGAAGTCAGTTGCCAGTCAGTTTTGCCAGCAAATGTCTCCAGTCAGTTACCAGTCTAGTTTGCCAGGTTTTGAGTCTTGTCTTGGATCTCCCTGTTACCACAGCCTCAAATGAGCATTACTTTTCTGGCATGAAGCCAATAAAAACAAACCTTCAAAACAGTTGTGGAGTCCAATGACTCAGTGACTTAATGATGATGGCCTCTTAGCTGCTGGAGGTGAAGCAGCTGGATCTTACTTTACCTATAAATAGATTTACTGTGATGCACCCTAGAAGGTTTCCATTAATTAAGAATCATAGCATTCTTCTATTAATAATGCAAAAGACTACAATCTACTATCATTCAAAGGGTTTACCATATTGAAACATAAGAATACCCTGTATTGAAATGTTTGCATATCATTGAATCTACTTGGCTTCAAGTTTACCTCAGTTGCTTATTTTTTCACTCCAATCAGCTACCAGTATAGTTTTCAAGCAGTGTATTCAGTCATCAAATAGTCAAGTGTTCCAGCAGTGTCTCCAATTAGCTTACAGTCCATTTTTCCAGCAGTGTCTCCAGTCAGTAAACAGTCCTGCTTACCATCAGTTTTTCCAGTCAGCTACCAGTCGAGTTTGCCAACAGTGTCTTCAGTCAGCTATTAGTGCAGCTTGCCATCAGTATCCCTAATCAGCTGCCAGTTCAGTTTGCAAGCATTGTCTCTAGTCAGCTACCAGTCTAGCTTGCCAGCAGTGTCTCCAGTCTGCTGCCAGTTCAGCTTGCCAGCAGTGTCTCCAGTCAGCTACCATTCCAGTTTGCCAGCAGTTTCCCCAGTCAGCTACCAGTCAAGTCTGCAAGCAGCATTTCCAGTGAGCTACCAGTCAAGTTTGCCAGCAGTGCCTCCAGTCAGCTACCAGTTCAGCTTGCCAGCAGTGTCTACATTCAGTTGCCTATTCAGCTTGCCAGCAGCATCTCCAGTTAGCTACCAGTCCAATTTGAAAGCAGTGTCTCCAGTCAGCTACCAGTAAATCTTGCCTGCAGTCTCTCCAGTCAGCTACCAGAAGAGTCTGCAAACAGTGTCTCCAGTCAGCTGACTGTCCATTTTGCCTGCAGTGTCTCCAGTAGTTAACAGTCCAGTTTGCCAGTGGTGTCTCCAGTCAGCTAAAAGTCCAGTTTGTCATCAGTGTCTCCAGTCAGCTACAAGTCCAATTTGCAAGCAATGTCTCCAGTCAGCTGCCAGTCCAGCCTGCAATCAGTGTTTCCAGTCAGTTACCAGTCAAGTTTGCAAGCAGTGTCTCCAGTCAACTACCAGTCCAGTTTTCATGCAGTGCCTCCAGTCAGCTACCAGTCCATTATGCCATCAAGGTCTCCAGTCAGCTTCCAGTCCAGCTTGCCAGCATATGTCTCCAGTCAGCTGCCAGTCCAGTTTACAAGCAGTTTCTCCAGTGAACTGCCTGTCCAGTTTGCAAGCAGTCTCTCCAGTCAACTACTTGTCCTGTTTACCAGCAGTGTCTCCAGTTAGCTTACAGCCCAATTTTCCAGTGGTGTCTCCAGTCAGCTACCAGTCCAGTTAGCCTGCAGTGTCTCCAGTCAGCTACCAGAACAACTTGCCAGCAGTGTTTCCTGTCAGCTACAAATCCAGTTTTCAAGCTGTGTCTCCAGTCAGCTGCTAGTCCACTTTGTAAGCAATGTCTCCATTCAGCTGCCAGTCCAGATTGATTTGCAAGAAATGCTTTCAGTTAGCTACCAGTCCAGCATGCCATCAGTGTCTCCAGTCAGCTAGCAGTCCAGTTACCCATCAGTGTCTCCAGTCAGCTAGCAGTCCAGTTTGTCAGCAGTGTCTCCAGCCAGCTAACAATCCAGTTGCAAGCAGTGTCTCCAGTCAGCTGCAAGTCCCATTTACCAGCAATATATCCAGTCAGCTGCTAGTCCAGTTTGCTAGCAATGTTTCCAGTTAGCTGCCAGCCCATGTTGCCAGCATAGTCTCCAGTCACATGGCAGTCTAGTTTGCCAGCAATGTTTCCAAACAGAAAGAATGCAGGGGGACCTCAGCTCATAACTGCATTGTGAAATGTAAAATATGAAGCTTCTCCCTGACCAATGAGTGGGTCACCTTGTCGTTGGTGGTCAGGTTGATCATAATTCTGCCACTGATCATAATTTGATTGAATAATGAGGACAAGAATCCCTCTAATATTATAAAATAATGGAAAACATAAGAAAATTGAACTGATTTGAAAGAATTGCATTCATTAAAGCATCTTTCGGAGGGGCACTGGTATTATAACTGTAAGCTTGATAGCTAACAGTACAATTTGTCATCAGTGTCTCCATTCTGGTTGCTAACCCTGTTTGCCAGCAGTGTCTCAAGTCAGCTACCAGTCCAATTTTCCAGCAGTGTCTAAAGTCACCTACCACTTCTGTTTGCAAGCAATGTCCCCAATCAGCTACCAATACAGCTTGCCAACAGTGTCTTCTGTCAGCTGCCAGTTCAGCTTGTCCGCAGTATCTCCAGTCAGCTACCAGTCCAGTTTGCAGGCAGGGTCTCCAGTCAGATAACTGTCCAGTTTGCCATGAACTGTTCGTTAAAGCACAAATAAAAAAAGGATTATAAGTCCTTGAATTAGAATGACATTCTGGTACTTGCTGGATTTATTGGTACAATTCCATAAAAAGTTCCAGTTGTTTCCAGAGTCGATTATTGTAACATTTCATGCTATTCAGTCTCAAAGTACTGACAGAGATGGAAGTACCAAAGCAAAAGACCTTCTGCTCAGAATTCAGACTTTCACCTTTGTAATAACACTTTACACTGTTATGTTCTCCAGCATTTGATCTGGAAGTATGTCAAAGTTAGAAAATCTAACATATTGCTGTTTTGTAGATGTTTCCTGAGCCTTTGACAGCAGTAACAGAAAAACCTTTGGGGACTGCTTAAAGATCTGAAGCTGGAGAACTCCCTTTTTAATATTATTATTGGGCTGCATGAGAAAACCTGGGCTAGAGTTCAATACAATCAATATGGTCATCTAACTGAGAAATTCCCCACGAATGTGGGGGTTAGGCAAGGGTGTATTCTGGCACCTACATTATTTAATATATACATTAATTTAATTCTGGACCAGATTAATAAGCTTGAATTTCGTGCTGCTAAGATAAATGATTGCAGGATTGACAGTCTTGCATATGCAGATGATCTAGTTCTGCTTTCTACTTCAGCTCTTGGACTGAAAAGGAAAGTGTTGTTGTTTAAATCCCTTTGTGTTCAACAAAAGCTGAAGATCAATTCTAGCAAGACAAATATAGTTATATCTGGACACCAAAGTAGAAACCAGTCAAACTTTAAGATCAATGGTATATGTATAGATAGGGTGAAGGACTATGACTATTTGGGGGTACAGTTTACCCATAGTTTATTAAGGACAAAGCACTTGGAAATTATTTAAAATAAAATGAGATCTTCAGGAAATGCTTTAAAAATCTTTAATAATAAAATGGGGAAATTATCAGTAAAAGGAATTATGAAAGTATTAAATGTTAAAATAAGAATGGGCATGTTATATGCCTCTGAGATCTGGGGATATATAGAGGTTAGAAGGCTACAAATAATACTAAATATGCTTTATAGATATATTCTTATGTTACCACTAGGAACCCCTAATTGTATCTTAGCACTGGAGTTAGATCAGCACTCTTTATCCTCTCTCATACAAGAACAACAAACTATATTTTTGTTGAAACTTTTTCTTTTACCGGAAAATAGATATCCTAGAATGTGCCTCGAAGAGAGTATCAGATTAGCCATTCTGGGATATGTACATCCCAGGATTAAATTTATCAAAGAAATAATAATACCAGCAGGCATGGGGCATCTTCTTCATGAATGTTATCTTAGACCTCTTGCAGAAATTAAGCAGGATGTTAAATTGCAATTTGGTGATCTGGACAAAGATTGTTTGCTTTCTCAGCTTTCCATGCTTAAGCTCCATGATTATTACAAAATACTTAAGAATTTGTGTAGTTTTAAGCTATATCTCTCATTTTTAACATGTCCCAAACTTAGGACAATCTACACAAGATTCAGAACTGAAAGTTATATGGTTAATTATATACTTTTTAGACACAAGAGAAAGGGTGTCCTTTCCCCATTCTGTAAATGTGGATTGGGTCTCATAGATGATCTAAAACACATGGTTTTATTATGTCCCTTTGCTAAACCTGCCAGGAAAAAATGGTTGAGTGGGTTGCTTGTGGGTCTCAGTCTCCCCCCTCCAGATCTCTTGGATTTCTTGTTTAAAACTAATGATAAAAATATAATTGAAAGGTTGGCAAAATTTCTACTGACAACTCATCTGTAAGTTATGTATCTGTGCTATCACGAGTTGAGTATGATTTTAACAATGGTATTATAGAGGTCCAAATATTACCATTGCTGCATTATTGAACTGGACTAGAATAATATTTATGAAATGTGTTTGCTAGCTGTTTTTTAACTATTTATGCATTTTTGTAAAAGTTTTTATATTGTATATGGCTTTATGCAGATCAATAAAATGTGTTACTTTAATAACACTTTACAGTCTAGAAAAAATCTTATGGAAGATTCAATCATTCTGAAGAGTTTCAGTGAAAAGATTTGGATTTGCCAAGAGCCTGTGATCTTCTTCAGTCAACAAAAGGATAGCTATTTTCTCTTCATAATGACTGCCAATGGCAGAAAATGTATGATGATGCCTAACAAGTTGCAGAGCACTGTGACATTGAGGTGATGTAGAGTCCAGTAACACCAAAAGTAGGCCCATACTCAAACATCAGTTGAGCCAAAAACTAAATGAATTTAATAATTCAACCACTTTGGGTAAAACTACCTCCAATTTAGAAAATCCACAAAATAGTGCAAGATCTAGCTGTGATACACTAAAACAAGAAATATACCTGGCCTTTCTCAATCAGTTTCTCAGTGAACTGGATTACAGTTTCACAAATAATCTGGACCTCTTAAAGACTATTGCTGCCTTTAACCCAAAAAATGAAAATGTTCTGCAGTACTCTACTGTACAAATGCAGGCTGAATCTTATCCAGATGTGAAAATTGACACACTTATAATGGAGTCACAACTAGATCCTGCAAAGTCATACCTGGTGGACAAAAATATTCAAAATATTCACAATTCTAGAACATTTTTACAGTACCTTCCAAATGCATTTTCAGAAGTCTTGGGGGTTTTAATCTTGTCTTGGCTCTCCCTGTAACCACAAGCACAAATCAGCATTTCTTTTCATGCATGAAAACAATAAAAAAAAAAATACGATACAGTTATGGAATCTAACTGCTCAGTGACTTAATGATAATGACCTGTGAGCTGTTGGAGGTGAAGCAGCTGGATCTTTCTTTAGCTATATATACATTTACTGAGATGCACCAAAAAAGGTTTCCATTAATAAAGAATAATAGCATCCTTCTATTAATAATTCAAAAGACTGCAGACTACTATCATTGAAAGGGTATTCCTTATTGAAACATAAGTATACCTCTTATTGAACTGTTTGAACATCATTGAACCTGCTTGGCTTCTTGTTTACCTCAGTTGCTTGTTTTTGTCTTAGAGTCAGCTACCAGTCCATTTTCCAGCAGTGTCTCCAGTCAGCTAACACTCCAGTGTTCCAGCAGTGTCTCCAGTCAGCTAACAGTTCAGTTCCAGCAGTGTCACATTAGTTACTAGTTCAGGTTGCCATCAGATCCTCAAGTCAGCTACCAGTCAAGTTTGCCAACAGTGTCTCCAATCAGCTGCCAGTCCAGCTTTCCAGCAGTGTCTCAAGTCAGCTACCAGGTGAGTCTGCAGGAAGTGTCTTCAGTCAGCTACAAGTCCAGCTTGCCATCACTGTCTCCAGTCAGCTACCAGTTCAGCTTGACAGCAGTGTTTCCAGTCAGCTGCCTATCCTGCTTGCTAATCGTGTCTCCAGTCAGCAACAAGTTCACATTGCCTGCAGTGTCTCCAGTCAGCTACCACTCCAGTTCACAAGCAGTGCCTCCAGTTATCTACCAGTCTAGCTTGCCATCACTGTCTCCAGTCAGCTAGCAGTCCAGCTTGACAGCAGAGTTTCCAGTCAACTGCCTGTCCAGCTTGCTAATAGTGTCTCCAGTCAGCTACCAGTCCAAGTTACCAGCAGTGTCTCCAGTCAGCTACCAGTCCAGTTTGCAAGTAGTGTCTCTAGTCAGCTACCAGTCAAGTGTGCAAACAGTGCCTCCAATCAGCTGCCATTTCAGCTTGCCATCAGTGTCTCCAGTCAGCTGCCAGTTCAGCTTGCCATCAATGTCTCCAGTCAGTTACCTATCATGTTTGCAAGCAGTGTCTCCAGTCAACTACCTGTCCAGTTTTCAAGTAGTGCCTTCAATTAGCTACCAGTCCAGCTTGCCATCAGTGTCTCATCAGCTACCAGTCCAGCTTGCCATCATGTGTCTCCAGTCAGCTACCAATCCAGTTTGCAAGCTGTGTCTCCAGTCAGCTACTAGTCCAGCTTGCCAGCAATGTCTTCAGTCATCTGTCAGTCCAACTTGCCAACAGTGTCTCCAGTCAGCTACCAGTCCAGTTTGCCTGAGGTGTCTCCAGTCAGCTACTAGTTCAGCTTGCCATCAGTGTCTCCAGTCAGCTACCAGTCCAGTTTCCCAGCAGTGTGTCCAGTCACCTACCAGTCTAATTTGCCAGCAGTGTCTGCAATCAGCTACCAGTCCAGTTTTCTGGAAGTCTTTCCAGTCAGATAACAGCCCAGTTTGCCATGAATTGTTTGTTAAAACACACAAAGAAGGATTACGACTCCTTGAATTAGAACATCGTTCTCGTACTTGCTAGATTTATTGGTACAATGCCATAAAGAAGTTCCAGCTGTTTCCAGAGTCGATTGTTGTAACACTTCATGCTATTCAGTCTCAAAGTACAGACAGAGATGGAAGTACCAAAGCAAAAGTCCTTCTGTTCAGAATTCAAACTTTCACCTTTGTAATAACACTTCACTGACTACAAAAAAATCTTATGGAAGATTCAATCACTCTCTGAAGAGCTTCAGTGAAAAGATTTGGATTTGCCAAGAGCCTGTGATCTTCTTCAGTCAACATAAGGATAGCTATTTTCTCTTCATAATGATTGTCAATGGCAGAAAATGTATGACAATGCCAAACGAGCTGCAGAGCACTGTGACATTGAGATTGATGTAGAGTCCAGTAACACGAACAGTAGGCCCATACTCAAACATCAGTTGAGCCAAAAACTAACTGAATTTTATATTTCAAACCCTTTGGGCAAAAGGAGCTCCAATTTAGAAAATACAGAAAGTAATTCAAGATCTAACAGTGATACACTAAAACAAGAAATATACCTGGCCTGTATCGATTAGTTTCTCAGTGAACTAGATTCCAGTTTCACAAATAATCTGGACCTCTTAAAGACTATTGCTGCCTTCAACCCAAAAAATAAAAATTTTCTTAAGTATTCTACTGTAAAAATGCAGGCTGAATCATGTCCGGATCTGAAAATTAACACACTTATATTGGAGTCACAACTAGATTCTGCAAAGGCATACCTTGTGGACAAAAACATTCAAAATATTCACTATCTTAGAATATGTTTGCAGTATCTTCCAAATATTTTTTCGGAAGTCTTGGAGGTTTTGAATCTTGTCTTGCCTCACCCTGTTACAACAGCCTCAAAGGATCATTTCTTTTCTTGCATGAAACCAGTAGAAACAAGCCTATGAAACAGTTACTGAGTCTGATGGCTCAGTGACTTAATGATGATTGCCTGTGAGGTGCTGGAGGTGAAGCTGATGGATCTTTCTTTAGATAAAATAGATTTACTGAGATGCACCCAAGAAAGTTTCCATTAATTAAATAAGAATCATAGCATCATTCTATTTATAATTCAAAAGACTACAGACTACTATCATTGAAAGGGTATCCCATATTGAAACATAAGGATGCCCCTTATTGAAATGTTTGCATATCATTTAATCTGCTTGGCTTCTTGTTTACCTGAGTTGCATCTTTTTGTCACTCCAGTCAGCTACCAATCCAGTTTTCTAGCTGTGTTTTCTGTCAGCTAACAGTCCAGTTTTCCACAGTGTCTCCAGACAGTTACTAGTCCAGCTTGCCATCAGTTTTTCCAGTCAACTACCAGTCCAGCTTACCATCAGTGTCTCCAGTTAACTACCATTCCAATTAGTAAAGCATTGTCTTTAATCAGCAACCAGTCCAGCTTTACATCAGCGTCTTCAGTTAGCTACCACTCCAACTTGCCAGCAGTGTCCCCAGTCATCTACAATTCTAATTTGCCAGCAGTATCTCCAGTCAGCTACCAGTTTAGTATGCAGTCAGTATGCCCTGTCAGCTACCAGTCCAGTTTGCAAGCAGTGCCTCCAGTCAGCTACAAGCCCAGCTTGCCATCACTATCTCCAGTCAGCTACCAGTACAGCTTGCCATCAGTGTCTCCAGTCAGCTGCCTATCCAGCTTGCTAGCAGTGTCTCCAGTAAGCTACCACTCCAATTTGCCTGCAGTGTCTCCAGTCAGCTAACAGTCCAGTTTGCAAGCTGTGTCTCCAGTCAGCTACCAGTCCAGCTTGCCAGCAGTGTCTCCAGTCAGCTGCATGTCCAACTTGCCAGCAGTGTCTTCAGTCAGTTACATGTCCAACTTGCCAGCACTGCCTCCTGCCAGCTGCCTGTCCAGAAAGACATTAGTGTTTCCAATCTGCTACAAGTCCAATTTGCCAGCAGTGTCTCCAGCCAGCTAACAGCCCAGTTTGCCAGTGGTGTCTCCAGTCATCTTCTAGTCCAGTTAGCCTGTGGTGTCTCCAGTCAGCAAAATGTCCAGTTTATCATCAGTGTCTCAAGTCAGCTACCAGTACAATTTGCCATCAGTATCTCCAGTCAGCTACCAGTCCATCTTGCCATCAATGTCTCCAGTCAGTTACCAGTCAGGTTTGCAAGCAGTGTCTCCAGTCAACTACTAGTCCAGTTTTCAAACAGTGCCTTCAGTCAGCTTCCAGTCCAGCTTGCCATCAGAGTCTCAGGTCAGCTACCAATGCAGTTTGTAAGCCATGTCTCCAGTCAGCTACCAGTTCAGCTTGCCAGCAGTGTCTTCTGTCAGCTGCCAGTCCAGCTAGCTAGCAGTCTCTCCAGTCAGCTGCCAGTCTAGGTGCCCAGTCATTTCTCCAGTCAGCTGCCTGTTCAGTTTGCCAGCAGTGTCTCCCATCAGCTACCAGTCCAGTTTGCCAGCAGTGTCTTCAGTCAATTACCAGTCTAATTCACCAGCAGTGTCTCCAGTCAGCTAGAGTCCAGTTTGTGTAAGCAGGGTCTCCAGTCAGATAGCAGTCCAGTTTCCCATGAATTGTTTTTTAAAGCACAAAAGGAAAAAGTATTATGAGTCCTTGAATTAGAATGACTTTCTGGTACTTGCTGGATTTATTGGTACAATTCCATAAAAAAGTTTCAGCTTTTTCCAGAGTCAATTATTCTAACAATTCATGCTACTCAATCTCAAAGTACTGACAGAAATGCAAGTACCAAAGCAAAAGGCCTTCTGTTCGGAATTCAGACTTTCACCTTTGTAATAACACTTTACCATCCAGAAAAAATCTTATGGAAGATTCAATCACTCTCTGAAGAGCTTCAGCGAAAAGAGTTGGATTTGCCAAGAGCCTGTGATCGTCCTCAGTCAACAAAAGGCTAGCTATTTTCTCTTCATAATGACTGTCAAAGGTAGAAAATGTATTATGATGCCAAATGAGCTGCAGAGCACTGAGACATTGAGACTGATGTAGATTTCACTAACACCAGAATAGGCCCATGCACAAACATCAGTTGAGCCTAAAGCTAACAGAATGTTATATTTCAGCCATTTCTGTAAAACAACCTCCAATTTAGAAAATCCAGAATATAGCGCAAGATGTAACAATGATACACTAGGAGTCATGTGATGCAGAACGCCTGGTGACAGCCTTTTCTGGAGCTTCCACCCTCCACCTTATTATCTCCTAATTTTGAGATATCTCTACCTCGATTTTAATGTAGCCTCCTCTGTAATCCTGTTCCCGTTGTCTGGCAATGCTCAATAGCTAGTATCTGCGGTTCTTCAAGCGCTAGGAAGGATTTAATGACACGATGGATGCAGAGATGAAACAGGCCAGAATGAGACACACTCCGCCCACTACTCCCGAGAAGAGCACTAAAAAAGCTAAAAACCAGAACCCGGGTCAATCTTCTAAACAGAACCCCTCTGCTTCCTCAGCGAATTTGCTCACAGAAGATCGATTTTTACATGAGCTGCTCCCATTTCAAGAAACCCTCCAAGATATCGCTACGGAGGTGAAATCCATCAAGAGTGAGCTGGGAGCTGTAACGCGCCGAGTGGGGGATATGGAAGCAAAAATGGCCTCCTTGGAAGCCTGGAAGGGGAAAACAGACCCGGAAATAGTAAACTCAGGCAACAGATTCATAAACTACAGCTCAAGACAGAAGAGGAGGGCAGAAGTAGACGAAATAATATTTTGATTCTTGGTCTGCCTGAATCTGAAGAAAGTGGTGACATGATTACCTTCATCCAAAAGCTACTAAATAAATAATTGGCCCTCTCCTCTCAGCTCAATTACCACATTGAGAGGGCTCATCGTTCTTTAAGCCTAAACCCCAGCCCGGCTTTCCCCTCGTCCCATCATAATCAGGTTCCTCAGCTTTATTGAGAAACAACGTGCTGACTAAAATGAAAGAGCTGAATTGATCTTCTGGGATGGGGCCAAACTACGTATCACCCAAATTTACCTTATGAAGCAGCGTCAAAAGCGAGCTGCATTCCACTCTACTGTGAAGAAGCTTATAGCGGCAGGAATTAAGTTCAGAATGAACTATCCCTCTAGACTGCTGGTGCTCCTAGATGGGGTCTGGCACCCATACGAAAATCCAGACCATGCAAAGGCCGACCTTGCCTTGAAACTGCCAAATCTTTTCAACGGAGACTGAATCTGAGGGCTAGAATGTTTGTTTCACTAGATTCTCCAATAATTTAAACGATTGTGTTATTTTTCCTTTTTGGTTCTCTGTTACCTGTTCAAGATGGCTTGATGATGTACTGGGGCCCGGTTAGGTGGGCTTGAGGTGCAGTTCTGTTCATGGCCTGGTAGGCCACTGGAAGTTCCAGATGCCCGTGGTTCTGAGGATTAGAAGGAACCTTTCTCGGGCCCTATGTTTGCCCCGGCACCTTTTTAGGTCGGACCAGGGGGTTCTCCCTTTTTTTGGCTCTTCCGTTCACTTCCTCTTCTTATTCGCGAGGGTAGGTCCGGTCGCGAGTCGGAAGGGAAAGTCGTTGTCTGACTTGACTACTAGGGGTTGGTCCTCGTGATCTAAGGTAATTTTATTGTTTCATATTTGGAGGACAAAGGAAATTGGTAATTTATGGAAGAGCCAGTAGTGATATAGATGCGATATGTCTGGTGTCCCCCTGGCTACATCTTTTGTTTTACCTCACCCTACTTAAAATTATTTTGGAGGCATTTCAATCTGGCGAATCTGGGCAACTCTGGAGAGAGTGCCTATTTTTCCAGGATTACTGTTGCTAAAGTTGAGTAGTTTGGAATTTAACTTTGGCTATTTAATGTTGGTGGGGTGGAGGTTCGGGGAGAGGAGTTACACTGGGGGATTTGCCTCGTGGCCTAGATAAGAGGTACTGGGCTACTATGTCTAGGAGCTTTTCTATCAGATGTTTGGGTTTTTGTATCTTATCTTACTGTTTTTTGGAACTTGTTCCCTACGGTCTGTATTACAGTTTAGTTCAATCTGCTCGTAGACATGTATCCTTTTGGGGGGGGCGGGATTTAGTCCTGCTCCGTACTTTGGCACTTAATTTCATGTTAGTTTTGGGGTCTAATGTACATAGTTTAAAGGGGTTTGGGATGGGGAGGTAGGAGGGGGGTAAGATTCAATTATTATGCTTGATGGGTTTCACTCATTTCTACTACCTAAAGATGTTATTATTTCGATATGTTTGGCTTTTGAACATGAGGGGTTTGGTATTACTGCAGCATTATTGGGGGGGGGATCTTGGAAGGTGTCACTCAGGGAGTGGTGGGGGGAGATTATCCCTGCGTTTTCCCTTTACTTTCCTTTTCTACTGGTTTATGACCATGAAGCCTATTAAGCTGGCAACTTGGAACGTCAGAGGTGTTAGGGACACTGTCAAAAGAGCTCAAGTTTTGTTAAATTGTTCACTTTTGGATGTCGACATTTTATTTATGCAGGAAACACATCTGCTAGCTTCAGAGGCAAAGGGCTTATGTCGACAGGGGTTTTCCCAGATTTTTGCCTCTGAAGGTACTACTACTACTAGTAAAGGGGTGGCAATTTTGATTAACAAGGGTATCTCATTTCTGGTTGAGGAATGTTCGACTGATCAAGAGGGTCGGGTTGTACTGGTTAAGGGTTTGCTTAACAGTGTGAGGTAGTTTTGGGGAAATTTATGGCCCTGTGGGTGGGACCCCAACATTTTCATGCAATTGGCGGCCCAACTGAGTCGTTTTTTGCCATCACTATTCATTTTGGGGGGGGACTGGAATGTCTCCCCGACTCAGGAGTTGGATAGAACTCACAGACCTATTAAGCCCCTCTCTCCTTCCCAACTAGCTCTCAGGGACTTAATGAATCTAGTAGGTTTGTGTGACCCTTGGCGTTTATTGAACCCTCAAAGCCATAGTTACTCCTTTTATTCGCAATTACACAACTCCTGGTCCAGAATCGACTATATTTTAACTAGTATGGCCTTGGTGGAGAATGTTTCCCATGCAGGTATAGATCCAATTATTATCTCCAATCATTCCTTGGCTTGGATTAAGATGTCTCCGGGAACGCCTGGCCAGAGAGATACCTCCTGGAAACTTAATACACAGCTCTTAAAAGACGACCGCACAGTTGCACATCTCAAATCCCTGATTTCCTCCTTTCTCGAGATTAATCAAGGTTCCATCACCAGAGATGACCTTTTCTGGTGTTCCTTAAAATGTTTTATTAGAGGGGAATTTATAAAATTGGCCTCTAGGAGGAAAAGGATGAGAGAAGCGAAAATTATGTCACTATTGGATCAAATTAAAGGGGCTGAAAATATCTTTTCCCTCTCCGGCTCTCGGGCCGATCTGGAGAAATTGTGTAAGCTAAGGAATGATTATGATGATTTGATTAAAGAAAAAACGGAATATGCTATTCTTAAAACCAAAGCGCGCTATCTGGATCAAGGGGAGAAACCTGGTAGACTGCTTGCCCTTAGGTTAAGGAGGTAGAAAACTCTAGGCTGATTCCTGCTTGAGAGCTCCTGATGGTTCAATTAAAACCTCACCAAGGATATTGCACAAATCTTCGAGTCTTTTATCAAGATTTGTATGGGGTTGGTCTGACCAGGCCTCTCGTTTTGAGGTGGAAAACTTTCTGGATGGTATCTCTCTCCCCTTGTTTGCAGGAGCAACAATGTGAGTTGCTTTCCTCCCTATTACCCTGAGTGAGATAGAAGAGGTTATAAAGGCTACCCTTGGATAAATCCCAGGTCCTGATGGGTTTCCCTAACTTTTATAAAACTTTCTGTAGTGAGATTTCCCTTCCTTCTCAGGTTGTTTAATCACATGCTCTCCTCAGACTCTCTTGACCCCTCACTCCTGGAAGCCACTATAATCTTGATTCCTAAACCGGACAAGCCCCCGCTGGACCCGGCCAGTTACCGACCGATCTCTTTATTAAATTGCGATATTAAAATCTTAACTAAAATTCTTTCCTTGAGAATCAAAAGAGTCTGGCAATCCTTGTTGAGTACCGAGCAGGTGGGGTTTGTTCAGGATAGATCTGCGACAGATCATCTGCGCACCCTTTCCCACATTCTCTAGGTTGCACAGGAATCCCAATCCCTTATGATGTTAGTAGCTCTAGACGCTGAGAAGGCCTTCGATAGGGTTAACTTGGATTTCCTGTGGTCCACACTTGGTAGAATGGGTTTCCCTGAGATTTTCATCCAGTGGATTAAATCAGTCTACCGGTCGCCCTCAGCCAGAGTTTTTTGTAATGACGTTTTTTCATCTCGCTTTCTTTTGTATTCAGGGCACTTTGAGGGCTGCCTTGTCTCCGTGCTTATTTAATTTATATCTGGAACCTCTTATCTCAGTATTAAAACTTACAGCAGGTCACTGGTTGTGTTATTTCCCAGAAAGCCCGACTTTATCAGTTTTCACTGATGATATCCTTTTACCTCTCGAATCCTGAGACCTCTCTACCAGCAGCTCTCAAGTTATTATGCAATATGGGAAGGCATCCAACTACAGGTTAAATTTGTCCAAGTCGGTGATCTTTCCCTTAACTCCTTACGTTTCAAACCAACTTCCTCCAGCTAGGTATGAAATGGTCCCAGACCTCGCTCAAATACCTAGGTATATATCTGGCCGGGATGAGGAGGTTATCAAAAGATTAAATCTGGATGACCTCCTGGACAGAATCCAGAGGGACCTTGATAGATGGTCTGCCCTGCCGTTATCCGTAGGGGGATGGATTAATATCATTAAAATGAACATATTACCCCGTATTTTCTACCCCCTGAACCTTCTTAATATCTAGCTCCCCAGAAACTATTTTCAACTGATACACTCTGTTCTATCTAAATTTATTTGGGGGGGTAAGCACCCTAGGAGGGCTTTTTGCAAGCTCAACTTGCCTAAGGACAAAGGTGGTCTTCGCCTCCCTAATTTCTGGTTTTATTATTGGGCTAGCCATTTAGCCAAACTTGGGCTGGTTTAAATCTCAGAACGGTGCTACAGGCCCATTTGGCTGGATTTAGAACTTAAAACGTTGGTTAAACACAACTTATACCCTCCTCATATTTTTATTATAGTTACTCCTCCCTACCGAAGACATCCTAACTCCCCATAGGACTCTCCATCAAAATTCTCACTAATGCTGGAATTATTTTAAGATTCCATACACTAAGGATATGGCTCAGCCTCTTACTCTAACCCCAACATTAAAATAGGTGGGTCACCGCTTCCCTAGATTGGCTCCCACAAATTCAAGATCAGTTAGTAGAGGATTTTTACCCCCAGGGTTCCTCCTTCCATCCAACAATTTGTTGGAGGATAGAAATATTCAAGAAATATATTCAAGGTTTACCAGCTGAGACACCTTTTGTTGAAGAATTTTGGGAATGTGAGGTACCTTCCCGAATCAGGCCTTTCCTGGAACATATTCAGGATTGCGTTTCCAGGCCTCATGGAATCTCTGTATATATCTCTATCTTTTAGATACCAAATACCCTGTTTCATTATCTGGGTTGAAAGTTTGGAACTCTCTAATACCTGATTCCCCAGGATCTGGTATCAGATTTAGCGTGATACGCATAAATATCACACACTAGATAGAAATAAAGCAATCAGTTTTTTATTCTGAATAATTTGTATTACCGCCATCCAGGTTGATTAAATTAGGTAAGCTTGGGTCAAATGTCTGCACAAGTCTTGTGAGGGAGAAAGAGGGTACTTTATTGCATATATTTTGGTCCTGCTGTAAAGTGGCACCATTACGGAATGCTATTCAAGCCAATTTGGATCCAACCTTGGGGTTGGAAGGTCTTTTCACAGCTGAGGTTTGTATACTGGGTTGGTATTCGGATATCACAAGTAGCGAAAAGAAATATCATATTGCTTTAATTTCAGTTGCTGTTAAAAGACTGGTTTTGAGGCATTGGCTCGACCAAATAATTATATCATTCAATGAATGGCTTAAAGAAATCTCTTTTTGTTTTAAGTTAGAAAGACTGATTGCCAGCTCCCGTAATGCCATGTCTTCCTTCAACCGGAAATGGGGGAAACTGTATGCTCTATATCTACAATAGTTTCCTGTTAACTATGCCTCTGACTAAGGTAATGTTTCTGGTTTTGACTTCTGGTTTCGGGTCCAACTTGTTTTTCAGGCTCATCTCGCCCTATCCCTTTTGGTTTATCCTTACCAAGGTTAAGTGGCACCTTCCGGGGTTGGGGGAAGGGGGGGAGTAGGGTACACGGCATTCTGGTCTAATCCTTTTAAGATATTTGTTTTGGAGGGGAGGGTTTGTCTGGGCCTGTTATAGTTCTAGCTGTTATCTGTATCTCATGTTTGGTTGTTGTGAAAATTTAATAAAGTTGTCTAATTTCAAAAAAACAATGATACACTAAAAAAAGAATTATACCTGGCCTGTATTGATCAGTTTCTCAGTGAAATGGATTCCAGTTTCACAAATAATCTGAACCTCTTATAGATTATTACTGCCTTCAACCCAAAATATGACAATTTTCTGCAGTACTCTATTGTATAAGTGCTGGCTGAATCACATGAAGATGTGAAAATGAACACACATATTGTAGTCACAACTAGATTCTACAAAAGCATACCTGGTGGACAAAAATATTCACAGTCTTACAATAGGTTTGCAGTTCCTTCCAAATGCATTCTGTGAAGTCTTGGAGGGTTTGAATCTTGTCTTGGCTCTCCCTGTTACAACAGCCTCAAATGAGCTTTTCTTTTCTAGCATGAAACCAGTAAATACAAATCTACGAAATAGTTATGGAGCCTGATGGCTCAGTGACTTGATGATGATGGCATGTGAGCTGCTGGAGGGGAAGCAGCTGGATCTTTCTTTAGCTGTAAATAGATGTACTGAGATGCACCCAAAAAGGTTTCAATTAATTAAACAAGAATCATAGCATTCTTCTATTAATAATCCTAAAGACTGCAGACTACTATCATTGAAAGGGAATCCCTCATTGAAACAAAAGGATACCTGTTATTGAAATATTTGCATATCATTGAACCTGCTTGGCTTATTGTTTGCCTCAGTTGCCTGTTTCTGTCACTCAAGTCAGCTACCAGTCCAGTTTTCCAGCACTGTCTCCAGTCAGCTAACAGTCCAGATTTCCAAAAGTGTCTCCAGTCAGCTACTAGTCCAACTTGATATCAGCTTCTCCAGTCAGCTACTAGCCGAATTTGACAACAGTCACCAGTCAGCTACCAGTCCAGCTTGCAATCAGTGTCTCCAATCAGCTATCAGTCCAGCTTCTCAACAGTGTCACCAGTCAGCTGCCAGTCCAGCTTGCCAGTGCTGTCTCCAGTCCACCACCATTCCAATTTACCAGCAGTGACTCCAGTCAGCTGACAGTCGAGTCTGCAAGCAGTGTCTCCACTCAGCTATCAGTGCAGTTTGCCATTAGTGTCTCTATTCTGCTACCAGTCAAGTCTGCAAGCAGTGCCTCTAGTCAACTACAGTACCAGTCCAGCTTGCCATCAGTTTCTCTAGTCAGCTGCCAGTCCAGTTTGCCAGTAGTGCCTCCAGTGAGCTCACTGTTCAGCTTTCAAGCAGGGTTTCCAGTCAGCTACCAGTCCAATTTGCCTGCAGAGCCTCTAGTAAGCTACAAGTCCAGTTTGCCAGCCATGTCTACATTCAGCTACCAGCCGACTGTGCTAACAGTGTTACCAGACAGCTAATATTCTAGCTTGCCATCAGTGTTTCCTGTCAGCTACAAGTCCAGCATGTCAGCAGTCCCTCCAGTCAGCAGCCATTCCAGCTTGTCAGCGTTGTCCCCAGTCTGATACCATTCCAATTTGCTAGTAGTGTCTCCAGTCAGCTGACAGTCGAGTCTGCAAGCAGTGTCTCCAGTCAGCTGCCTATCCAGCTTTACTGCAATGTCTCCAGTCAACTACCTGTACAATTGGCCAGCAATGTCTCAAGTCAGCAATCAGTCCAGTTTGCCAGCAGTGTCTCCAGTAACCTACCAGTCGAGTCTATAACAGTACCTCCAGTCAGCCACCAGTCCAACTTGCCTTCAGTTACTCCAGTTAGCTGACTAGTCAGCTTGCCAGCAGTGTCTGCAGTCAGCTGATTGTCCAGGTTGCCAGCAGTGTCTCCAGTAAGCTACCAGTCCAGTTTGCTGGAAGTATCTCCAGTCAGCTACCAGTCAATTTTGCCAACAGTGTCTCCAATCAGATACTATTCCAGCTTGCCATCAGTGTCTCCAGTCAGCAGCAAGTCCAGCATGCCAGCAGTGTTTCCAGTCAGCTGTCAGTACAGCTTCACAGCAGAGTCACCTGTCTGCAATCAGTCCAATTTACCTCGAGTCTCTCCAGTCACTAACAGCCCAATTTACCAGCGGTGTCTCCAGTAAGCTACCAGTCCAGTTAGCGTGCGGAATCTCCAGACAGTTACCAGTCAGTTTGCAAACAGCATCTCCAGTTAAGTACCAGTCCAGTTTTGAAGCAGTGCCTCCAAACAGGTACCACTCAGACTTGCCATCAGTGTCTCAGGTCAGCTACCAGTCCAGCTTGCCAGCATGTGTTTCCAGTCAGCTACCAATCCAGTTTACAAGCTGTGTCTCCAGTCAGCTGCAAGTCCAGTTTGTAAGCAGTGTCTCCATTCAGCAACAAGTCCAGTTTGGTTTGCAGGTAGTGACTCCAGTCAGCTACCAGTGCAGCTTGCCATTAGTGTCTCCAGTCAGCTACCAGTCCAGTTTGCCAGCAGTGTCTCCAGTCAGCTAACAGTCCATTTTGTTGTCAGTGTCTCCAGTTAGCTAACAGTCCAGTTTGCAAGTTGTGTCTCCAGTCAGCTGCAAGTCCAGTTTGCCAGAAATGTTTCCAGGCAGCTGCAAGCCCACTTTGCCAGCAGAGGCTCTAGCCAAGCTACCAAGCACTGTCTCCAGTCAGCTATAATTCCAGTTTGTAAGCAGTCCCTCCAGTCAGCTACCAGTAAAGCTTGCCATCACTGTCTTCAGTCAGCTACCAGTCCAGCTTTGCAAGCAGTGTCTCCAGTCAGCTGCCAGTCCAGCTCTTCAGCAGTGTCTCCAGCCAGCTGTGCATATAGCTTTACTGCAATGTCTCCAGTCAGCTACCTGACCAATTGACCAGCAGTGTCTCCAGTCACCTACCAGTTGAGTCTCCAAGCAGTATCTCCTGTCAGCCAACAGTCCAGCTTGTCTTCAGTTTCTCCAGTCAGCTGCCCAGCCAGCTTGCCAGTAGTGTATCCAGTCAGCTGATTGTCCAGCTTGCCAGCAGTGTCTCCAGTAAGCTACCAGTCAAGTTTGCTGCAAGTGTCTACAGTCAGCTACCAGTCAATTTTGCCAACAGTTTCTCCAATCAGATACTATTCCTGCATGCCATCAGTGTCTCCAGTCAGCAGCAAGTCCAGCATGCCAGCAGTGCTTCCAGTCAGCTGTCACTACAGCTTCCCTGCAGAGTCACCAGTCTGCAATCAGTCAAATTTGCCTCCAGTGTGTCCAGTCACTAACAACCGAGTTTGCCAGCAGTGTCTCCAGTAAGCTGCCAGTCCAGTTAGCAAGTGGAATCTCCAGACAGTTACCAGTCAGGATTGCAAACAGCACCTCCAGTTAACTACCTGTCCAGTTTTGAAGCAGTGCCTCCAAACAGGTACCAGTCAGGCTTGCCATCAGTGTCTCAGGTGAGCTACCAGTCCAGCTTGCCAGCATGTGTCTCCAGTCAGTTACTATTCCAGTTTACAAGCTGTGCTTCCAATCATCAGCAAGTCCACTTTCTAGGCAGTGTCTCCATTCAGCAACAAGTCCAGTTTGGTTTGCAAGTAGTGTCTCCAGTCAGCTACTAGTCAATTTTGCCAACAGTGTCTCCAATCAGATACTATTCCAGCTTGCCATCAGTGTCTCCAGTAGGCAGCAAGTCCAACATGCCAGCAGTGCTTCTAGTCAGCTGCCACTACAGCTTCACAGCAGAGCCATCAGTCTGCAATCTGTCCAATTTGCCTCCAGTGTCTCCAATCAGGTAATAGCCCAGTTTGCCAACGGTGTCACCAGTAAGCTGCCAGTCCAGTTAGTGTGCGGAGTCCCCAAACAATTCCCAGTCAGGTTTGCAAACAGCATCTCCAGTCAATTACCCATCTAGTTTTGAAACAGTGCCTCCAAACAGGTACCAGTCAGACTTGCCATCAGTGTCTCAGGTCAGCTACCAGTCCAGCTTGCCAGCATGTGTCTCCAGTCAGCTACCAATCCAGTTTGCAAGCTGTGTGTCCAGTCAGCAGCAAGTCCACTTTGTAAGCAGTGTCTCCATTCAGCAACAAGTCCAGTTTGGTTTGCAAGTAGTGCCTCCAGTCAGCTACCAGTCCAGTCTGCCAGCAGTGTCTTCAGTCAGTTAACAGACCAGTTTGTTGTCAGTGTCTCCAGTCAGCTAACAGTCCAGTTTGCAAGTTGTGTCTCCAGTCAGCTGCAAGTCCAGTTTGCCAGCAATGTCTCCAGTCATCTGCTAGTCCAGTTTGCCAGAAATGTTTCCAGGCAGCTGCAAGCCCACTTTGCCAGCAGAGGCTCTAGCCAGATGCCAGTCTAGTTTGCCAGAAGTGTCTCCAGGCAGAGAGAATGCAGGGGGACCTCCGCTTATAATTACATGATGAAAAGTAAAACATGAAGCTTTTCCCTGACAGGTGAGTGGGTCACCTTATCGTTGGTGGACAAGTTGATCATAATTCTGCAACTGATCATAATTTTATTGAATAATGAGACCAAGAACCCCTTTTACATGATAACATTATGAAAAAAGTAAGAAAATATAATTGATTGGAATGAAATGCAGGGTTCTAAGCATCTTTGGAATTGAGCACTGATATTACAACTGTAAGCTTTATAGCTAACAGTATAGTTTGTAATCAGTGTCTCCAGTCTGATTGATAGCTACCAGTTTCATTTACCAGTTGTGTCTTCAGTCAGGTTGCTAGATACCAGACCAATTTGCCAGCAGATTCTCCATTCAGCTGCCAGCCAAGTTTGCCAGCAGTGTCTCCAGTCAGCTACCAATCCAGCTTGCCAGCAGTGTCTCCAGTCACTTATTAATCCAGCTTGCCATCAGTTTCTCCAGTCAGCTACCAGTCCCATTTGCCAGCAGTGTTTCCAGTAAGCTACTAGTCTAGTCTGAAGCATTGCCTCCAGTCAGCTACCAGTCCAGCTTGCCATTGTTTCTCAAGTCAGCTGCCAGTCAAGCTTGCCATCAGGGTCTCCAGCCAGCTATCAGTCCAGTTTTCCAGAAGTGTCTCCAGCCAGCTAACAGTTCAGTTTTCCAGCAGTGTCTCCAGTCAGCTACCAATCGAGTCTGCAAGCAGTGCCTCCAGTCAGCTACCAGTCCAACTTGCCATCTGTTTCTCAAGACAGCTGCCAGTCCAGCTTGCCTTCAGTGTCTCCTGTCAGCTACCAGTCCAGTTAGCCTGTGGTGTCTTCGGTCAGTTACTATTCAAGTTTGCAAGCAGTGTCTCCAGTAATCTACCAGTCCAATTTTGAAACAGGGCCTCCAGACAGCTACCCATCAGACTTGCCATCAGTGTCTCAAGTCACCAACCAGTCCAGCTTGCCAGCATGTGTCTCCAGTCAGCCACCAATCCAGTTTGCAAGCTGTGTCTCCAGTCAGCTACAAATACACTTTGTAAGCAGTATCTAAATTCAGCTATCGGTCCAGTTTGGCTTTTAAGCAGTGCCTGCAGTTAGCTACCAGTCCAGCTTGCTATCAGTGTCTCCAGTCAGCTACCAGTCCAGTTTTTCAACAGTGTCTCCAGTCAACTAACAGTCCAGTTTGCCGGTAGCATCTCCAGCAAGCTGCCAATTAAGTCGGCAAGCAGTGTCTCCAGTCAGCTATTAGTCCAGTTTGCAAGCAGTCCCTCCAATCAGCTACCAATTCAGCTTGCCATCAGTTTCTCAAGTCGGCTTGGCAGTCCAGCTCACCATCAATGTCTCCAGTCAGCTACCAGTCCAGATTGCCTGCATTGTCTCCTGTCCACTGCCAGCTGAGCCTGCCAGTGGTATCCCCATTCAGCTACCATTTTAATTTGCCTGCAGTGTCTCCAGGAAGCTAAGAGTCAAGTCAGCAAGCAGTTTCTCCAGTCAGCTATTAGTCCAGGTTGTAAGCAGTCTCCCAGTCAGCTACCAGTAAACCTTGCCATCACTGTCTCCAGTCAGCTAACAGTCCAGCTCTCCAGCAGTGTCTCCAGTCAGCTACCACTCCAAGTTGCAAGCAGTGTCTCCAATAAGCTATCAGTCCAGTTTGCCAGCAGTGCCTACAGTCCACTACCAGTCGAGTCTGCAAGCAGTGCCTCTAGTCAGCTACTAGTCCAGCTTGCCATCAATTTCTCCAGTCAGCTACCAGTCCAATTTGCCAGTAGTGTCTCCAGTGAGCTTACTGTCCAGCTTGCAAGCAGGGTCTCCAGTCAGCTACCACTCCAATTTGCCAGCAGTGCCTCCAGTAAGCTACAAATCCAGTTTGCCATCTGTGTCTCCATTCAGCTACCAGCAAACTTTGCTAACAGTGTCTCTAATCAGCTACTATTCCAGCTTGCCATCAGTGTTTCCTGTCAGCTACAAGACCAGTATGTCAGCAGTGTCTCCAGTCAGCTGCCAGTCCTGCTTGCCAGCGCTGTCCCTAGTCTGCTACCATTCAAATTTGCCAAGTCTCCAGTCATCTGACAGTCGTGTCTGCAAGCAGTGTCTCCAGTCAGCTACCAGTCCAGCTTGCCATCACTGTCTCCACTCAGCTAACAGTCCAGCTTTGCAAGCAGTGTCTCCAGTCAGCTGCCTATCTAGCTTTACTGCAATGTCTCCGATAAGCTACCTGTCCCATTGGTCAGCAGTGTCTCAAGTCAGCTACCAGTCCAGTTTGCCAGCAGTGTCTCAAGTCACCTACCAGTTGAGTCTCCAAGCAGTACCTCTGTCAGCCACCAGTCCATCTTGTCTTCAGTTTCTCCAGTCAGCTGCCTAGCCAGCTTGCCAGCAGTGTATCAGTTAGCTGACTGTCCAGCCAGCCAGCAGTGTCTTCAGTAAGCTACCAGTCCAGTTTTCCAGAAGTGTCTCCAGTCAGCTACAAGTCCATTTTTCCAACAGTGTCTCCCATCAGACACTATTCCTGCTTGCCATCAGTGTCTCCAGTCAGCAGCAAGTCCAGCATGCCAGCAGTGCTTCCAGTCAGCTGTCACTACAGCTACCCTGCAAGTCCTCAGTTTGAAATCTGTCCAATTTGCCTACAGTGTCTCCAGTCAAGTAATGGCCCAGTTTGCCAGCGGTGTCTCCAGTAAGCTGCCAGTCCAGTTAGTGTTTGGAGTTTCCAAACAGGTTCCCAGTCAGTTTGCAAACAGCATCTCCAGTCAATTACCCATCCAGTTTTGAAACAGTGCCTCCAAACAGGTACCACTCAGACTTGCCATCAGTGTCTCACGTCAGATATCAGTCCATTTTGCCAGCATGTGTCTCCAGTCAGCTACCAATCCAGTTTTCAAGCTGTGTCTCCAGTCAGCAGCAAGTCCACTTTGTAAGTAGTGTCTCCATTCAGCAACAAGTCCAGTTTGGTTTGCAAGTAGTGTCTCCAGTCAGCTACTAGTCAATTTTGCCAACAGTGTCTCCAATCAGATACCAGTGTCTCCAGTAGGCAGCAAGTCCAGCATGCCAGCAGTGCTTCCAGTCAGCTGCCACTACAGCTTCACAGCAGAGTCACCAGTCTGCAATCTGCCCAATTTGCATCCAGTGTCTCCAGTCAAGTAACAGCCCAGTTTGCCAACAGTGTCTCCAGAAAGCTGCCAGTCCAGTTAGTGTTCGGAGTCTCCAAACAGTTCCCAGTCAGGTTTGCAAACAGCATCTCCAGTCAATTACCCATCCAGTTTTGAAACAGTGCCTCCAAACAGGTGCCAGTCAGACTTGCCATCAGTGTCTCACGTCAGCTACCAGTCCAGCTTGCCAGCATGTGTCTCCAGTCAGCTACCAATCCACTTTGCAAGCTGTGTCTCCAGTCAGCAGCAAGTTCACTTTGTAAGCAGTGTCTCCATTCAGCAACAAGTCAAGTTTGGTTTGCAAGCAGTGCCTCCAGTCACTTACCAGTCCAGCTTGCCATCAGTGTCTCCAGTTTGCTACCAGTCCAGTTTGCCAGCACTGTCTCTAGTCATTTAACAGTCCAGTTTATTGTCAGTGTCTCCAGTCAACTAACAGTCCAGTCTACAAGCTGTTTCTCCAGTCAGCTGCAAGTCAGTTTGCCAGAAATGTTTCCAGTTAGTTGCAAACCCACTTTGCCAGTAGAGCCTCTAGTCAGATGCCAATCTAGTTTGCCAGAAGTGTCTCCAGACACAGAGAATGCAGGGGGACCTCAACTTATAATTGCATGGTGAAAAGCAAAACATGAAGTTTCTCCCTGACCGATGAGTGGGTCACCTTATCGTTGGTGGACAAGCTGATCACAATTTTGCAACTGATCATATTTTGATAGAATAATGAGACCAAGAACCCCTCTTACATGATAACATTATGAAAAAAGTGAGAAAATATAATTGATTGAAATGAAAAGCAGGGTTCTAAGTTTCTTTGAGATTGGCACTGGTATTATAACTGTAAGCTTCATAGCTAACAGTACAGTTTGTAATCAGTGTCTCCAGTCTGATTGATAGCCACCAGTTTAGTTTGCCAGTTGTGTCTCCAGTCAGGTTGGTAGATACCATTCCAATTTGCCACTAGATTCTCCAGTCAGCTGCCAGCCAAGTTTGCCAGCAGTGTCTCCATTCAGCTGCCAGTCCAGTTAGCCTGTGGTGTCTCCAGTCAGTTACCAGTTAGGTTTGCAAGCAGCATCTTCAACCAACTACCAGTACAGTTTTGAAGCAGTGCCTCCAGACAGCTACCAGTCAGGCTTGCCATCAGAGTCTCAGGTCAGGTACCAGTCCAGCTTGTCAGCATGTGTCTCCAGTCAGCTACCAATTCAGTTTGCAAGCTGTGTCTACAGTCAGCTACAAGCCACTTTGTAAGCAGTGTCTCCATTCTGCTACCTGTCCAGTTTGGTTTGCAAGCAGTGCCTCCAGTCAGCTACCAGTCCAGCTTGCCATCAGTGTCTCCAGTCAGTTAACAGTCCAGTTTGCAAGTAGTGTCTCTAGTCATCTGCAAGTCCAGTTTGCCAGCAAAGTTTGCAGTCAGCTGCCAGCCCACTTGGCCAGCAGAGTCTCTAGTTAGATGCAAGTCTAGTTTGCCAGCAGTGTCTCCAGATAGAGTGAATGCAGGAGAAACTCAGCTCATAACTGCATGGTGAAATGTAAAACGTGAAGCTTCTCCCTAACCGATGAGGGGGTCATCTTGTCCTTGGTGGCCAATCTGATCATAATTCTTCCACTGACCATAATTTGATTGAATAATGAGATCAAGGACCCCTCTTCCATGATAAAATTATGAAAACAGTAAGACAATTTAACTGATTTGAATGAAATGCAGGGTTTTAAGCATCTTTGGGAGGAGACACTGATATTATAACTGTAAGCTTGATAGCTAAAAGAACAGTTTGTAATCAGTAACTCCAGTGTGGTTGCTAGCAACCAGTCGAGTTTGCAAGCTGTTTCTCCAGTCAGGTTGCTAGATACCAGTCCAGTTTGCCACCAGTTTTTCTGGTTAGCTGCCAGCCCAGTTTGCCAGCAGTGTCTCCAGTCAGCTACCAATCCAGCTTGCCAGCTGTGTCTCCAGTCAGTTATTAGTCCAGTTTGCCAGCACTGACTCCAGTCAGCTAACAGTCCAGTTTATTGTCAGTGTCTCCAGTCAGCTAACAGTCCAGTCTGCAAGCTGTTTCTCCAGTCAGCTGCAAGTCCTGTTTGCCAGAAAAGTTTCCAGTTAGCTGCAAGCCCACTTTTCCAGCAAAGCCTCTAGTCAGATGCCAGTCTAGTTTACCAGAAGTGTCTCCAGACACAGAGAATGCAGGGGGACCTCAACTTATAATTGCATGGTGAAAAGCAAAACATTAAGTTTCTCCCTGACCGATGAGTGGATCACCTTATTGTTGGTGGACAAGCTGATCAAAATGTTGCAACTGATCATAATTCGATTGAATAAAGAGACCAAGAACCCCTCTTACATGATAACATTATGAAAAAAGTAAGAAAATATAATTGATTGGAATGAAATGCAGGGTTCTAAGTATCTTTGGGATTCGGTACCGGTATTATAACTGTAAGCTTCATAGCTAACAGTACAGTTTGTAATCAGTGTCTCCAGTCTGATTGATAGCTACCAGTTTAGTTTGCAAATTGTGTCTCCAGTCAGGTTGGTAGATACCAGTCCAATTTGCCATCAGATTCTCCAGTCAGCTACCAGTCCAGTTTGAGAGCAGTGTCTCCATTCAGCTGCCAGTCCAGTTAGCATGTGGTGTCTCCAGTTAGTTACCAGTCAGGTTTGCAAGCAGCATCTCCAGTCAACTACCAGTACAGTTTTGAAGCAGTGCCTCCAGACAGCTACCAGTCAGGCTTGCCATCAGAGTCTCAGGTCAGCTACCAGTCCAGCTTGCCAGCATGTGTCTCCAGTCAGCTACCAATCCAGTTTGCAAGCTGTGTCTCCAGTCAGCTGCAAGCCACTTTGTAAGCAGTGTCTCCATTCTGCTACCTGTCCAGTTTGGTTTGCAAGTAGTGTCTCCAGTCAGCTACTAGTCAATTTTGCCAACAGTGTCTCCAATCAGATACTATTCCAGCTTGCCATCAATGTCTCCAGTCAGCAGCAAGTCCAGCATGCCAGCAGTGCTTCCAGTCAGCTGTCACTACAGCTCACAGCAGAGTCACCAGTCTGCAATCTGTCCAATTTTCCTACAGTGTCTCCAGTCAAGTAATAGCCCAGTTTGCCAGCAGTGTCTCCAGTAAGCTGCCAGTCCAGTTAGTGTTTGGAGTTTCCAAACAGTTCCCAGTCAGTTTGCAAACAGCATCTCCAGTCAATTACCCATCCAGTTTTGAAACAGTGCCTCCAAACAGGTACCACTCAGACTTGCCATCAGTGTCTCAGGTCAGATATCAGCCCAGCTTGCCAGCATGTGTCTCCAGTCAGCTACCAATCCAGTTTGCAAGCTGTGTCTCCAGTCAGCAGCAAGTCCACTTTGTAAGCAGTGTCTCCATTCTGCAACAAGTCAAGTTTGGCTTGCAAGTAGTGCCCTCAGTCAGCTACCAGTCCAGCTTGCCATCAGTGTCTCCAATTAGGTACCAATTCAGTTTGCCAGCACTGTCTCTAGTCAGCTAACAGTCCAGTTTGTTGTCAGTGTCTCCAGTCAGCGACCAGTCCAGTCTGCAAGCTGTTTCTCCAGTCAGCTGCTCGTCCAGTTTGCCAGAAATGTTTCCAGTTAGCTGCAATCCCACTTTGCCAGCAGAGCTTATAGTCAGATGCCAATCAAGTTTGCCAGAAGTGTCTCCAGACACAGAGAATGCAGGGGGACCTCAACTTATAATTGCATGGTGAAAAGCAAAACATGAAGTTTCTCCCTGACCGATGAGTGGGTCACCTTATCGTTGGTGGACAAGCTGATCATAATTCTGTATCTGATCATAATTTGATTGAATAATGAGACCAAGAACCCCTCTAACATGATAACATTATGAAAAAGTAAGAAAATATAATTGATTGGAATGAAATGCAGGGTTCTAAGCATCTTTGGGATTGGGCACCGGTATTATAACTGTAAGCTTCATAGCTAACAGTACAGTTTGTAATCAGGGTCTCCAGTCTGGTTGATATCTACCAGTTTAGTTTGCCTGTTGTGTCTCCAGTCAGGTTGGTAGATACCAGTCCAATTTGCCACCAGATTCTCCAGTCAGCTGCCAGCCCAGTTTGCCAGCAGTGTCTCCATTCAGCTGCCAGTCCAGTTAGCCTGTGGTGTCTCCAGTCAGTTACCAGTCAGGTTTGCAAGCAGCACCTCCAGTCAACTACCAGTACAGTTTTGAAGCAGTGCCTCCAGACAGCTACCAGTCAGGCTTGCCATCAGAGTCTCAGGTCAGTTACCAGTCCAGCTTGCCAGCATGTGTCTCCAGTCAGCTATCAATCCAGTTTGCAAGCTGTGTCTCCAGTCAACTGCAAGCCACTTTGTAAGCAGTGTTAACATTCGGCTACCTGTCAGTTTGGTTTGCAAGTAGTGCCTCCAGTCAGCTACCAGTCCAGCTTGCCATCAGTGTCTCCAGTCAGTTAACAGTCCAGTTTGCAAGCAGTGTCTCCAGTCAGCTGCAAGTCCAGATTGCCAGCAATGTTTGCAGTCAGCTGCCAGCCCACTTGGCCAGCAGAGTCTCTAGTTAGATGCAAGTCTAGTTTGCCAGCAGTGTCTCCAGATAGAGAGAATGCAGGAGAAACTCAGCTCATAATTGCATGATGAAATGTAAACGAAGCTTCTCACTGACCTATGAGTGGGTCACCTTGTTGTTGGTGGTCAGTCTGATCATAATTCTTCCACTGACCATAATTTGATTGAATAAAGAGACCAAGAACCCCTCTTCCATGATAAAATTATGAAAAAAGTAAGAAAATTTAACTGATTTGAATGAAATGCAGGGTTTTAGACATCTTTGGGAGGAGGCACTGGTATTACAACTGTAAGCTTGATAGCTAAAAGAACAGTTTGTAATCAGTATCTCCAGTGTGGTTGCTAGCTACCAGTTGAGTTTGCAAGCTGTTTCTCCAGTCAGGTTGCTAGATACCAGTCCAATTTGCCACCAGTGTCTCCAGTCAGCTGCCAGCCCAGTTTGCCAGCAGTGTCTCCAGTCAGCTACCTATCCGGCTTGTCAGCAATGTCTCCAGTCAGTTACTAGTCCAGCTTGCCATCAGTTTCCCCAGTCAGTTACCAGTCCAATTTGACAGCAGTGTCTCCAGTCAGCTACCAGTCGAGTCTGAAAGCAGTTCCTCCAGTCAGCTACCAATCCAGCTTGCCAGCTGTGTCTCCAGTCAGTTATTAGTCCAGTTTGCCAGCACTGACTCCAGTCAGCTAACAGTCTAGTTTATTGTCAGTGTCTCCAGTCAGCTAACAGTCCAGTCTGCAAGCTGTTTCTCCAGTCAGCTGCAAATCCTGTTTGCCAGAAAAGTTTCAATAAGCTGCAAGCCCACTTTGCCAGCAAAGCCTCTATTCAGATGCCAGTCTAGTTTACCAGAAGTGTCTCCAGACACAGAGAATGCAGGAGGACCTCAACTTATAATTGCATGGTGAAAAGCAAAACATTAAGTTTCTCCCTGACCGATGAGTGGATCACCTTATCGTTGGTGGACAAGCTGATCAAAATGTTGCAATTGATCATAATTTGATTGAATAATAAGACCAAGAACCCCTCTTACATGATAACATTATGAAAAAAGTAAGAAAATATAATTGATTGGAATGAAATGCAGGGTTCTAAGCATCTTTGGGATTGGTACCGATATTATAACTGTAAGCTTCATAGCTAACAGTACAGTTTGTAATCAATGTCTCCAGTCTGATTGATAGCAACCAGTTTAGTTTGCAAATTGTGTCTCCAGTCAGGTTGGTAGATACCAGTCCAATTTGCCACCAGATTCTCCAGTCAGCTGCCAGCCCAGTTTGAAAGCAGTGTCTCCATTACACTGCCAGTCCAGTTAGCATGTGGTGTCTCCAGTTAGTTACCAGTCAGGTTTGCAAGCAGCATCTCCAGTCAACTACCAGTACAGTTTTGAAGCAGTGCCTCAGACAGCTACCAGTCAGGCTTGCCATCAGAGTCTCAGGTCAGCTACCAGTCCAGCTTGCCAGCATGTGTCTCCAGTCAGCTACCAATCCAGTTTGCAAGCTGTGTCTCCAGTCAGCTGCTAGCCACTTTGTAAGCAGTGTCTCCATTCTGCTACCTGTCCAGTTTGGTTTGCAAGTAGTGTCTCCAGTCAGCTACTAGTCAATTTTGCCAACAGTGTCTCCAATCAGATACTATTCCAGCTTGCCATCAATGTCTCAGTCAGCAGCCAAGTCCAGCATGCCAGCAGTGCTTCCAGTCAGCTGCCACTACAGCTTCACAGCAGAGTCACTAGTCTGCAATCTGTCCAATTTTCCTACAGTGTCTCCAGTCAAGTAATAGCCCAGTTTGCCAGCAGTGTCTCCAGTAAGCTGCCAGTCCAGTTAGTGTTTGAGTTTCAAACAGTTCCCATCAGTTGCAAACAGCATCTCCAGTCAATTACCCATCCAGTTTTGAAACAGTGCCTCCAAACAGGTACCACTCAGACTTACCATCAGTGTCTCAGGTCAGATATCAGTCCAGCTTGCCAGCATGTGTCTCCAGTCAGCTACCAATCCAGTTTGCAAGCTGTCTCCAGTCAGCAGCAAGTCCACTTTGTAAGCAGTGTCTCCATTCTGCAACAAGTCAAGTTTGGTTTGCAAGTAGTGCCCTCAGTCAGCTACCAGTCCAGCTTGCCATCAGTGTCTCCAATTAGGTACCAGTTCAGTTTGCCAGCACTGTCTCTAGTCAGCTAACAGTCCAGTTTGTTGTGAGTGTCTCCAGTCAGCTACCAGTCCAGTCTGCAAGCTGTTTCTCCAGTCAGCTGCTAGTCCAGTTTGCCAGAAATGTTTCCAGTTAGCTGCAAGCCCACTTTGCCAGCAGAGCCTCTAGTCAGATGCCAATCAAGTTTTCAGAAGTGTCTCCAGACACAGAGAATGCAGGGGACCTCAACTTATAATTGCATGGTGAAAAGCAAAACATGAAGTTTCTCCCTGACCGATGAGTGGGTCACCTTATCGTTGGTGGACAAGCTGATCATAATTCTGCAACTGATCATAATTTGATTGAATAATGAGACCAAGAACCTTTCTTACATGATAACATTATGAAAAAGGTAAGAAAATATAATTGATTGGAATGAAATGCAGGGTTCTAAGCATCTTTGGGATTGGGCACCGGTATTATAACTGTAAGCTTCATAGCTAACAGTACAGTTTGTAATCAGTGTTTCCAGTCTGGTTGATATCTACCAGTTTAGTTTGCCAGTTGTGTCTCCAGTCAGGTTGGTAGATACCAGTCCAATTTGCCACTAGATTCTCCAGTCAGCTGCCAGCCCAGTTTGCCAGCAGTGTCTCCATTCAGCTGCCAGTCCAGTTAGCCTGTGGTGTCTCCGGTCAGTTACCAGTCAAGTTTGCAAGCAGCATTTCCAGTCAACTACCAGTACAGTTTTGAAGCAGTGCCTCCAGACAGCTACCAGTCAGGCTTGCCATCAGAGTCTCAGGTCAGTTACCAGTCCAGCTTGCCAGCATGTGTCTCCAGTCAGCTATCAATCCAGTTTGCAAGCTGTGTCTCCAGTCAGCTGCAAGCCACTTTGTAAGCAGTGTTTCCATTCAGCTACCTGTCAGTTTGGTTTGCAAGTAGTGCCTCCAGTCAGCTACGAGTCCAGCTTGCCATCAATGTCTCCAGTCAGTTAACAGTCCAGTTTGCAAGCAGTGTCTCCAGTCAGCTGCAAGTCCAGTTTGCCAGCAATGTTTGAAGTCAGCTGCCAGCCCACTTGGCCAGCAGAGTCTCTAGTTAGATGCAAGTCTAGTTTGCCAGCAGTGTCTCCAAATAGAGAGAATGCAGGAGAAACTCAGCTAATAATTGCATGGTGAAATGTAAAACGTGAAGCTTCTCACTGACCTATGAGTGGGTCACTTTGTCGTTGGTGGTCAGTCTGATCATAATTCTTCCACTGACCATAATTTGATTGAATAAAGAGACCAAGAACCCCTCTTCCATGATAAAATTATGAAAAAAGTAAGAAAATTTAACTGATTTGAATGAAATGCAGGGTTTTAGACATCTTTGGGAGGAGGCACTGGTATTACAACTGTAAGCTTGATAGCTAAAAGAACAGTTTGTAATCAGTATCTCCAGTGTGGTTGCTAGCTACCAGTTGAGTTTGCAAGCTGTTTCTCCAGTCAGGTTGCTAGATACCAGTCCAGTTTGCCACCAGTGTCTCCAGTCAGCTGCCAGCCCAGTTTGCCAGCAGTGTCTCCAGTCAGCTACCTACCCGGCTTGTCAGCAATGTCTCCAGTCAGTTACTAGTCCAGCTTGCCATCAGTTTCCCCAGTCAGTTACCAGTCCAATTTGACAGCAGTGTCTCCAGTCAGCTACCAGTCGAGTCTGAAAGCAGTGCCTCCAGTCAGCTACCATTACAGCTTGCCATCTGTTCTCAAGTCAACTGCCAGTCCAGCTTGCCCTCATTGTCTCAAAACAACTATCATTCCAGTTTGCCATCATTGTCTCGAGACAACTACCAGTTCAGTTTGCCAGCAGTGTCTCCAGTCAGCTACCAGTGCAGTTTTCCAGCAGTGTATTCAGTCAGCTACCAGTCCAGTTCGACAGCATTGTCTCCAGTCAGCTGCCAGTCGAGGTCTGCAAGCAGTGCCTTCAATCGGCTACCAGTCTAGATTGCCATCAGTTTTTCAAGTCAGCTGCCAGTCAGCCTGCATCAAAGTCTCCAGTCAGCTACCAGTCTAGCTTGCCAGCATTTTATCCAGTCCACTGCCAGTCCAGCTTGCCAGTGGTGTCCCAGTCAGCTACCATTTCAATTTGCCAGCAATGTCTCCAGTAAGCTGCAAGACAAGTCGGCAAGCATTGTCTCCAGTCAGCTATTAGTCTAGTTTCTAAGTAGTCCCCCAGTCTGCTACCAGTAAAGCTTGCTATCACTGTATTCAGTCAGCTATCAGTCCAGTTTTCCAGCAGTGTCTCCAGTCACCTACCAGTTGAGTCTCCAGCAGTACCTTCTGTCAGCCACCAGTCCAGCATGTCTTCAGTTTCTCCAGTCAGCTGCCTAGCCAGCTTGCCAGCAGTGTATCCAGTCAGCTGATTGTCCAGCTTCCCAGCAGTGACTCCAGTAAGCTACCAGTCCAGTTTTCCGGAAGTGTCTCCAGTCAGCTACCCGTCAATTTTGCCAGCATTGTCTCCCATCAGATACTATTCCTGCTTGCCATCAGTGTCTCCAGTCGGCAGCAAGTCCAGCATGCCAGTGGTACTTCCAGTCAGCTGCCAGTACAGCTTCCCAGCAGAGTCACCAGTCTGCAATCAGTCCAATTTGCCTCCAGTGTCTCCAGTCTCTAACAACCCAGTATGCCTGCAGTGTCTCCAGTAAACTACCAGTCCAGTTAGTGTGTGGAATCTCCAGACAGTTACCAGTCAGGTTTGCAAACAGCATACCCAGTTAACTACCAGTCCAGTTTTGATGCTGTGCCTTCAAACTGGTGCCAGTCAGACTTGCCATCAGTGTCTCAGGTCAGCTACCAGTCCAGCTTACCAGCATGTGTTTCCAGTCAGCTACCAATCCAGTTTGCAAGCTGTGTCTCCAGTCAGCAGCAAGTCCACTTTGTAACAGTGTCTCCATTCAGCAACAAGTCCAGTTTGGTTTCAGTAGTGCCTCCAGTCAGCTACCAGTCCAGTTTGGCAGCAGTGTCTCCAGTCAGCTAACAGTCCATTTTGTTGTCAGTGTCTCCAGTCAGCTATAGTACTTGTCAGTATTAACCAGGTGAAAAAAACACCATATTGTTTAAAATGGACTTGACATGGGATTGGGGTCATACATTATGTATCCACACCCAGCAGTTTAACTCAGGAACTTCAGTTGAGGCTTATGCAGTTGATAAGGTTAACTGAGATGTCACTGCTCTGTTGTACATAAATAATGTATGACACATCTGTGTCACCATTTCATATCGGCTATATAATAACAGTGTGTAATGGGACATAATGAAAGTATAAAACTGAACATTCACCTCGATTTTTAATTCTGGGCCTAGTATCAGTTTACAATTAAATCAATTTACTTGCCCACTTGTATTGAACAACAGCATTTTTCGTTTCACAACTAGAACCATTTGGATCAGTAATTTCACAACTGAAGTCAATAGTCTAGGATTGTTTCAATAGTTTGTATCAATGTCAAAGACTGGAAAAAATAGGCAGCAGAATACACAACATGAGGGACTTTCACCACCAACACAGTCAACAGGCATGCCATGAATAACTTTGTGTTCCATTCCTAACACTGCATTAGCTGCTACAGGACATGTAAGTGGTTCTACAGCTCCTCATTGCAGTTTACAAGATTTTCAGTGCTATTATTCTGACCTGTGATGACTGCTACAAGGTGGTACATAAGCATGCTAGCCGGTGGACACTGCATCACCACCATTGTCACATAACCAATCTCTTTGAGTGCAGTGCCACCTGTGGTCAACCATTTGGCAGTATTCCATCTCCGCCTTCCTGCCATGCCTCAACCATGGATGAAAACAGACACTTGGATGGTCAATCTGATGAACATCAGCAATGCAACATTGAATCAGGCATGACCTTGAACTGGGGTCAACAGTCTGGCAGAAGATTTGCATGCATCACTTTGAAACTTTGACACACAGTGCAGGGCAGAGTACTTACAGTTTTATAATATTACTGAAATGTAAGCACAATACATAAGTATTATAAACCTCAGTAATGGATATGTCTCTGGCAGTGCTGTTAATGTGTGATGATACATGCTCTTCCAAAATCACTTGAATTACCTAAGGAAAGATATATGATTAAAATGTGATTTAGTGTTAATGGATCATGGGATGTCATACTTCAGGAAAGCAACATCAGCATGAAGGAATTGGGTACAAGTATAAGTAGAAAGATACCCTTACGGTTATGTATGGATGTAGGCAAGGTGATGGTGTGGTGGGATGGAGCAAGAGATTAGATAGGGTCTGCGTTAAAAGTTTAGTCATGGACAAAATGCTAAAACACTGGTGTGGGGGGTGTGGATCGAACAAAAGATGGATTGCTATCCTCTCCTGGAGAGGGACAGCTTGCTTGTGCGTCTTCTAACTGCTTTCATGTTAAGTCATTTTGGTAGTGCGGGCACAAGTGGAACCAAAGGGAGGGGCAGTGTCTCAGTGATAAGTGCATGCCTACACACATGCCCTCATGTGGGCAGAAGAAGAGGCATGTGGACCAAACCATAACATGAGAGCAGGGGCTTCATGGGGGCATTAAAGTGTATATGCAGAACAGCTCACTCAGGGAACATCTCAGTCAGAACAGCATCTGTCTCTTGGGTGTGGTGAATGGACGACACTCCATTGACTAACCCCTTGACCTTTGTGGGGGGGATACATGGGGATACCATGACCACAGGTAGGTCACAGTGGACCCATGCTTCAATCTGTTGGGGGGGGGACATGGATTATAAGCCTTCTCTGTAGTCTTACCCAGAGTAAAACAGACATTGAAAATAAATAGTACTATATACCTAAAGCATAAGACAAAGCTGGAAATGGTGAACCATAACAGTGCTATCAGGAAGATGAACATTACTGAAAGTGTGGTAGACTCATGGAACAGATTGCCATCAGAAGTAGTATAAAGGTACAAACAGTAGTGGCCTTGAACCATGCCTCAGATACACATAGGGTGATATTAGTAAATAGGCAGTGAGTAGTGATATTATCTGGAAACTTGTGAGGGTATGTGGACAGAAATTGGGCAGGGTCCATCAGGACAGACTAGTGATGCAGCAAAGTTTTACCATGCCAGCTAATTTTCAGCGAAGTCACCAAATTTGCCTCTGCTGACCACTTCTCGAACTTGACTGGGCTTAGTAAAAAATTTGCCATTTGTAACTTCACTTTGCTTTTTTTGGGGGGAGGCTAAAGCAAATGTATGAGCTGTACCTGCAAGCTTCATAGCCCACTTCTCTGGGGTGGCAATAGCCCCTGTGTGACAAAATTTTAATTTTTAATGCACTCCTGCAAGGAAGAGAAAGGATCGCAATGCTGGCCAAACTGGCAGCCAGCTGATCCCTTTCCATTTCCTGGTCCACCTGCTCTACCCCAAAGCTTCACTGTACTGTGATGTTTAACCAGGGAAAGCACAGGGACACACCCCGTACAAGTCTATGTGGCACATTTTCAGAATGAATTTACAGAACTTAAGCAACCTTTTGAGAAAAATGAAAGCCACCGCTCAACTAGTAGGGACCCGAGCAAGGGCTTTCTTTTTTCCCCAAAGGTTGCTTTAAGTTCTATAAATTCATTCTGAAAATGAACCCCAAAGACTTGTATGGGATGTGTCCCAGTGCTTTTCCTGGTTAAATGTCACAATACAGGGGAGCACGGGGCAGAGCAGGCAGGCAGGAAGTGGAAAGGATCAGCTGGCTGCCAGTTCAGCTAGTGTTATGATCCCTTCCCTTCCTTGCAGGAGTGCATTAAAATTAAAATTTTTCCTCACAGGGACTATCGCCACCCCTGAGCAGCACGTTATGAAGTCCACAGCTGTTCTGGAAATAAGTCACACCTTTACTTTAAGTGCAAATTACACTTAAAAAAAACCCCAAAGCAGAGCAGGATTGAGCGCTGCTTGGCAGCTTTCCTCTCCCGGGGGGGGGGGGATCTTGTTCCCCTGCAGTACAATTGAATGCCTCAGGATAGTGCAAGGAGGTGGGCAGCAGGATTAGGGAGGGTGCTGCAGAACTGCAGTGTGCACATGCCTCCACATGCATATGCGAAGATGTGGCATTGGTGGGAAGAAAACCAGAAAATGGAGCTGACAAGCTAGCTCCATGGTGGTCTGGCTGCTTCTCCAGTCTGGCTCACCCTGCTTCTGGATTTGCTATGGGGGGAGCTAGCACTCTTCCCTCTGGCCCCACCATGGGGGGGGGATCCATGGGAGAATCACCGTGTTAGGAGCTGGAACAGGGGGAACCGGGCTTGGAGTACAAGCCCTCTGTGAGGGGGCTGGAGCCTCTGACCAGCTCCACAGGGCAGAGAAAATAATAATAAACAAAACAAAAAAACAAAGCAAGGAGAAGTTAGAAAATGGAGAATCCAACAAATACCTGGTGTCTAGTGCCCCCCCCCCATCAGTGGCACCAATGTAAAAGAAAATATATTATTTAAATCCCTGGTGTCCAGTGATTTCCCTCCCTCCTTTCCTGGCTGATCACTGTCCCCAATGTAAAAAAAAATTATATGAATTTAATCCCTGATGTCTAGTGGCCCTCATCCCACAGATCACCATCCCAATTTGAAAAAAATGTGTATCAATAAAATCCCTAGCGTCTAGTGCTCTCCTCTTCCTCCTGCCAATTGCCAACCCCAGTGCAAAAAAAAATGTACATCAATTAAATCCATGGGGCCCGATTCTCAAAGGGGGCTGCATTCTGCACTAGCTGTGGCAAACAGCAGCTTTCACTGAAGCCCGGTGTGCCACGGACCCTGCACCAGATTCAAGTACAGTAGGGGTCCCAGTGTCTAAGTCCCCACACTTACATCGCATGCTACCCTGCAGCAAACACCTGGTGCATTGCAAAGGTCTGCCGCTGGCCACCTGGGACAAACACATGTCCCCCATCTCACCCCCAAGTAATGGTCATGATAACCCACCCTGGTGGTCCAGAGTCCCCCTACCATGATCCCTGATGCCCCCTTTATAATAATTAGGAACCCCACCCCATTACCAATGCTGTCCATTTCATAAATGAATCCCCCAATCCCTGATGCGGCCCCATAGCCAGTGTCTACATAAGTTCCACCTCATGGTGATAAAGTGCCCCCCCAAGCCACAGCAGGTGATGCCCACCCCCCTCCGCTATCCAATCCCAAATGATAGCCAGCGCCAGGCACAGCCCATCTCTCACCTCTGTGGCTGGGCGCCAACTGCACTGTCTATAAATGAGCATGTACGGTATAGTGTACACGCTCATTTATAGACAGTGCAATAGGCACCTGGCTGAGGAGGTGAGAGATGGGCTGTGCCGGGCGCTGGCTATCATTCAGTATTGGATAGCAGAGGTGGGTGGGCACCACCTTCTGTGGCTTGGGGGGGCACTTTACCACCATGAGGTGGAACTTAGGTAGACACTGGTTAGGGGCTGCATCGGGGATCAGGGGATTCATTTATGAAACAGACAGCATTGGGAATGGGGGGTTATTAAGTATAATAATAGCAGCATCAGGGATCGGGGGTGCCATTGGGCTACCAAGATGGGGGCCACACATTGTATGATATGGGGCCACACTTGAGGATTTTGGAGGGTGGACCGCCACCCACGGCATGCCTCACACAGGCATGTAGCCCAGTGGAGATTGTCTAAGTCCCCTTAAACCAGCCATAGCTTGTCTAAGGATACTTAGAATTTTTCCCTCTGGGAGGAGTCTTTGAATGGCAATCATGGGGTTGTAGGAGCTTGCATCTGCCACATGCCCCCTTGTGCCTTGTTGCAGCCCATTTCTGGGTGCAGGGATGGTGCAAGCCCCATTTGGGGCAGGCAGCCTGCAGTTGACTCAGGCTGCTTTTGAAAATCGCTCCAGGCACAATGTTTGGTGCAAGGGGCATTTTTCACCATTCTTTTTGGTGCAAGCCCCTCCTGCATGCCGAAGGCTTTGAGAATCAGGCCCCTGGTGTCTAGTGGCCCCCCACCAATCGCTGGCTTCAGTTTGAAAAGAATATATATATATCAATTAAACCCCTGTTGTCTGGGGAGTTACATGATGCTCCTGACTGAGTAGCTGCTTCTCTCCAGCTCTCCATTCCTCTCCCTTTAATTTGGCATATTTTTATCATTCCGTGAGCTTTTACCTTTCTGAACTGCAGATCCTATTCTACAAACTCTCGGAATGTCCTGGGAAGTTATTACTGGATTCCACCAGCAATGTCAGTGGTAGAAATGAAAACAGTAGAGGGACATCGCCTCCACAGACTCGGACAAACATGCCAAGCGGCTGAAGGCCCAGGGCTCAGGCCCTGCCTCTCTACTTCAGTCAGTGCCACATATACCACCTATGTCTTTTAGAAGGCAGTCGGTTATTGTGGGTAAACTGCCTGAACCATTTGCTATTGTTTGCTGCTAATTGCCTCCACTTAACAGCGATCTAAGCATGCCATCTATAGTCGGCATTTCGGACACCAGTTGTCAGTAATTAACAGCCAATTAACACCTAATCCTGTTCAGCCAGTTCAATGTCAAACTGTATTTACTTAAGAACAGGCTGCAGCACTGAGTTGTCAGTGTTACGGCTCTTGCTGCAGGACACCATTCAGCCATGTCTAAGTGCAAGGCAACACAGTTTCTAGATGCCTCATGAAATCAGGCTTCATGCTTCCCAGTGACCCTGATTAGGGAACTTCAGTTTCAAACTCATCACCATTGTTTGATGAGGACTCAGAAGTGTTGATTGAACCAGCAGACATTCCTACAGGCTTGACAGTGGAGTAGTTTGACACACTGTGTCACCTCGGTGACAAAGAGGAAGCTGATCCCAAATTGGATGATGTTGAACAGGTGGTACAGCAGCTCCATAATCAGGAAGTCCCAGAAGAAGAGGAAGAGGATGATGAGGGAGTAGGCAACAGGGAGGATGAGTGAGTTTCACCAAGTGATGTTAGAGCTGCACTGTTAACTCTTCAGTAAGCCATGGAGCAACACTGGACTGTGCTTCTGTACTGGGATGCGCTGAGGGCAACAGAAAAGGTGTGGGAGCCATACACGAGACAGCAAGTGGTTCAAGTTAAGATCACGGACTACCTCAAGTAATGTTATGTAGTGCAATTACAGTACAGTAATTCAATACATTCTCACTTGAGCATGACTGTGATATCTATTTGTAATACACATAGCACTGCATTTCATTAACGCGTCTGTGTTTTTTGGGGAATTGTTTGGTCAAAGAGTTAAACTGACCATCGATTATAATGGGCACTATGGGGAATCACAAATGTGCCCATTATAAGTGTTGCTGACTGTACTCCTACAGGGGCATCCACACCACTTACTGAAGAGTGTTTCCTATTAGAATTTGCACCATTTAAAGACATGCTGGCAAAGCTCACAAATGAGCTGAAAGCTCTCCAACTGGATTTGGGAGACATGGAGCTTGGAGATGTGGATGCATGGACTTTCTCTTTGGAGAAATGGAGGGACAGTCATAAGTCTGAGAATACACTTTTGCAGCAACAACTCCACAAGTCAGAATCAAGATGGAGGACTTAGAGGGGAGAAGCTGCCAGAACTATTTAATTTTGTTTGGGCTGCGGAGAGAGAAAGAAGGTACTACAATTCGTTTGCTCAAAAGTTCCTTGAACGGGTAACAGGCCCCTCTCCTATTGGCCTGATATACATTGTTGAGTGGGCACACTGCTCTTTTTGCTGAAAACTTCTGACAGGCTCTCCTCCTTGCCCATTCATGCTCAAACTCATGAAATATTTGGGTAAACAGCATATTCTGCAGAATATGAGAGATTTAAAAGGCATATTATGGAAGGCAACAGGCTATGAATAACTCAGGACCTCCCAGAAGGGACCCACCAAATGAGGGCTGCCTACCACCCCGTGGTGGCTAAGCTAATAGGTTCAGGATGCTTTACCCTGCATGACTTCAGGTGTGGATTCAGAACAACTGGCACATGTTCAAAGCAGTGGAACTCGCCACTCTGGAACTCAAGCTGCACTCCCAGATCTCTATCAAGTGCAGTGAATTCAGGGACTACTGCGGTGGTTCAGCACTTTTGGGTGGGCTGTACTGCCCCTCTAGGACTGAATGTTATCACTTTCCCCAGTTGGACCTTGCTACATGACTTTCCTACTATCCCTGCCTAGCTTTGGACTGTGCAGTTTATCACTCCAATTTCTACGCCTTTTTTGCGAAGAAAGAACCCCCAGATACATCACCTCAGCTCCTCTGATTGCTGAATTTGGTCACCTGCTTATTGGGAGCCCTTTTCCTAAACTTCCATGTCCTCCATTAAGTACCTTTCCTGGCCTGGTCTGAATGCTTTGCCAGTGTGACCTCCCACTCCGTGTTATGGACCGGTTGCTGGTTTAGGGCTCCTTTTTGCTTTGGTCCCCCGATGACTTCTCCCCTGCATCTCTCACCTAAATGACCGCTCCCCTGGTTTCTTCTGCATGGTCAGTGCTGCTACTTCTGTGGCTGATTGCAAGGATTACTGCCAGCTACCCAGCTTCTTCTTGGCAGGCTTTAGGCATGCTGAGAAGGTTTGGTGTCCGCTCTGCAACTTGCTGGAAGCACTTGGCTCCGGTTGATGTTTACAGCTTCCTGCCAGGCATCTTTTTCCATCCAAGTGTGCAGGGTAACAGAGTCTATCATGGCTGTGTCTATGTCTTCAATGAGCTACTCCCCTTGAATCATCTGGCTTTCCTAGATCTAATTTCAAGGCTTCTCTTCGCTGGTGCATTTGGACCTAGCAGCACCTTCCTACATCTGAATGAAGATGATCTCGGTACACCAGCAGGATGAGCAGGAGATCATTTTCCTTGAGTTCTGCCCTGTTCTATTAAGCAGGTGGGCCTTCCTGTCTGTTCTTTTTTCTTATTCAGAAGGAGGACACTACTTGTGCACTGGGTCTGGGGTTCTGATTGGGATCATAGCTTTGTACTCCCTGGCAGATCCCTACCTTGAGTGTTATTTACTCGGAACTCTGGAGATAATATACTCTGCAATTGCAGCCCCCCCTCCGCCAGACAGCTTTTTCCAGAGTGGTCTTTCTATGTTGATTCTGGTTCACCTGTAACAATGGTGTTTTTGGGTTTGGGGAGGGTCTGTTATGGCCATCATGGTTTATTCCCATTGTTCTTATTTTTTCTTATTCTGCTGAGGAGGTCAGCAGTGGTTATTAAGGGGGATTTTACCTGTTTTGAGGTTTGTTCTGTAGTTTTAGCTGTTGATAATTCTAATTAATACATTTATAGCACAGAATGTATACTGTTAGACTGGTTTTCAGTTTAAGATGCATAGTGTTTATGGTTCTATTGATCAGTAGGTAGGTCGGAGGGAGCTGGGTGGGTTGGGCACTGGGCTATTTCAGCTCATGGCCTCATGCACCAGACAGATGGGGTTTTGGGGTGACTTACTGTGGGTTGGAGAGGTTGCTGGGGTGGGGTGGGATGGGGTGGTGGGGGTCTCTCTCTCTCCTGGCTTCCTGTTGTTTTTTATGGCGGGAGGGGTTGTGGGTAGGATGGATTTCTGCTTTGACTTTCATGACCTGCTTTCCTGTTAATGATACTAGTATTTTGGGTTTGTTCTGGGTTGTTCAGGGTGGGAGGGAAGGCGGTTGGGTGGGTGGGGGCCTGGAATGGGTGGGGTTTCTCCAGAGCCTGGCTACCTTTTCTATGGGGGCTTTTGTGTATTGTGCTGGACCTTGCATTTTTCACAGTGGCATTTATATTTTACTCAGAATATGGCTCATAACTTTCATTACTGTTCACGGAACATGAGGGGCCCAGTCACAACAAAACATTCAAAGATCATCTGGTACTTACAGAAGTTACAAGTACATATGGCCTTTCTCCAAGAGCCCACCTTCCTCCAGGCCAGGTTCTGTCATTATAGCGATGCCTGAGCTGGACAGGTGTTTGGCTTGGGATGGATACCCACAGAAGAGGGTGGCAATCTTAGTGTCTAGATCCATTCCATCTCCTACAGGAAGTCTCAGATCCTCAGGGCCAATATATTTTTGTTTGAGCTCTATTGGGACATCTGGAGTTAGTATTGGGTTCGACGACCAGGCCTAATGTGGAGGACCCACCTTTGTCTCTCAACTTATTCCCATATTGTCCCCCTGGATCTCCCTTCCCATGATTCTTGCTGGGGACTGGAGCGTTGTCCTTGACAATGATCTGGACAGACAATGAAATGCTGTCAAGTGTTTACCCCATGTCAACTGGCCCTGCGGGATTTCATGGACTCTTTGGGACTGTTAGATCCCTGGAGGACACTATACCCTGTCGCTAAAGAATATTAATTTCAGTCATTACCACATAACTCCTTCTCCCATATTAATTTATTTCTTTTGAGTACTGAAGCCTTGCCCAATGTACTACTGTGCCATTATAGTTCCAAGGTGGTATATGACCATCACCTAGTGTTGTTACAAGTTAACCTTGCCCCTTCCACTGTCCAGAATAAGGCATGGTATCTCAACAATCAGCTTCTAGGACTCCCACAGGTGGTTGAAAACGATGACAGTTTATTTCTCACTTTTTCCCCATAATTCTCAAACGATGCCCAAGCTGGATATTCTCGAATCTCAAATGCTCTCTTCTGGGTGAAATTATCCGACATAGCTACCAGATGAAGAGAACTATCCCAGGCTGCTCTGCTTTCCTGTCGCAACACGAGCAGCTGATCAGGACCCTCTCAGATGCCTCCCTCACAGTCTAATTGCGTAACATCTTGAGGCACTTAGAGCCCAGTATAGGTGAACGGCTGAATATCTCTCCTGCAAACTAAGGTTAAATATTTTGACCAGGAGAGAAGGCTGGAAAGCTTCTCACTTTGCACTTATGCACTCAACAGGCTGACAGGATTGTTTCTTCTCTCGATCTGACTCCGGTCACCATGTCATCTCACCCAGGGATATAGTTTCTCAGTTTCAGACTTTTACACCTCTCCATATGCTGCATCTCAGGACCCCCGACCCCTCTCATTTTGATGCCCTTCTTCCAAGATCTGGACCTACCACATCACTGGAGGGTGCTCAGGTCAGATGGTTAAAGGCTCCCTTGACTCTTGGGGAGGTCTATAGTGCAACAGACTCTTTAGCCCCAGATAAATACCCCCGGTCCAGATGGCTTTTCATCAATTTTTATAAAACATTCAAGGGAGCTGTTGGTGCCACATCTCCTGGATATGTTCAGTAAGTTTTTTCTCAAGGTCTCGGACTTCACACTCACAGCAGCTATTAAAGTAGTTTTATTTAAACCCTGACGAGACCCTTTATTGATCTTTAATTATAGACCCATCTCTTTAATCAATGTGGATTTAAAAATTGTGGCCAAAATATTAGCCACTAGGCTTAATTCCATCTAAGACTGTCTCCTCAGTAGGGAGCAGGTAGCCTTTGTGTTGGGCAAATTGTCCACCGATCGTCTTAGGAAACTCTTACACCTTATCTCTGCATCTAGGGGAATCTCCCGTTCCATCGGCTTTGGCTTCCCTGGATGTGAAGAAAGCTTTGATAGAGTCTCCTGGTACTACTTGTTTTGCCTGCTCCCCAGATATGGTTTTCCCCCTGAATTTATTGATAGGCTTCGGGTGCTCTACACTTGTTCTTCAGTACGTGTTCTCTGTAATGGGGTCTTATCTGACTCTTTTGCTCTACAACAAGGTACACGCCAGGGTTGCCCCTTATCCCCCTTCTTATTTAACTTATATCTCAAGCCCTTGATTAGGAAAATTAATATGTCCCCTCAGGTTCCCGGTATCCCATTAGGCCCAGGGCAGTATACATTGTTTGTTTATGCGGATGATATTCTTCTGCATGTGATGTCCCCAACTATTTCGTTACTGGTGCTACTGGACATTATAGCCCAATTTGGTGCAATTTCCAACTATAAGTTAAACCGCTCCAAAACAAAGGTTATGCCCCTGAATGCAGCCACCAACCAGGCAAATGTGGAGCACCTGGGCCTTCTTCATGTTAGGAAAAAGCCCAGATATTTAGAGATCTATCTGAGCACTGACTTGCTCAAACTGAAACATAACTTGGATTGTATCCTTGCCCAAATACAGATTGACCTGGACTGTTGGTCCTTATTACCCCTGCCTTTGTGGGGTCACTTGAACATTCTAAAAATGAATGCTCTTCCGTGGCTTCTTTACCCCCTAATTATGCTTAACCTGGCTCAACCCAAAACTTGATTTCTCCACATCAATAGGCTCTTCTCTCAATTCCTCTGGGGGGGGGGATACACCTCCTCGGCAAGCCCTGAGTAAACTCATGAGGGCTAGGGAGGCAGATGTACTGAAGGTACCAAATGTTTACCTCTATTATTCTGCCATACATTGTCTCAGTATTTCTCCTGGTTCTAACTGAGCTCAGGGGATCCAAATCCAGATTATGTCCCTCATTGACTAGTTATTGAACATCATCTTTGTTCTCAAATAAGTTTGGACCCAAGTGCCCTGTTATATGTTCCCATCAAAAAGATACCTGAAACTTTAAAAGGAACCCCCATAGGTACTTCTCTCCATGCCCACAAACAACTCTGTCTTTTGTTAGGCCTGGACTTTTATTCTGATATCACACAACCTCTCCTTGGCAATCCTAATTTGAAAATTGCAGGGAACGTATTAACCCGGACAGCCTGGCACAAATTGGTAACACTCTCTGTAGAGCATCTGGCTTGCAATGGAAAGCTCCTTACCTTTGTGGAAGCTTGCAAGAAATTTGGATGGCCTCTATCTATGGGTTTTAAGTTTCTTCAACTGAGGCACCTGTTGCTCCAACATTTTGGATCTGGCGCCTGGTCCAGGTTGTTCGGGGACAAACTGCTTACCCTAGTTTCAGTTATCCCTGTGTCTCATGCCATAGCCTTGTATCATGTAAGACTGAGGGAGATTCCCATGGATGCTGAGGCTCAGCTTTTTTTTACTCCTGGGATCAAGCTCTCCCCTCCTGGGAGCCTTACGTAATTGGCCCCGCATTTGGAAGGCACATCGAATGGGACCGCTACTGGTTCATGCAATTTCAAATTTTACACAATATGTTTTGCACCCTGATTAAACCTCACAGGATGGGTAGGTTGCCTCAGATATATGCACCAGGTGCCAGATGGACACGGCTCACTCCTTCATATCTTCTGGACTTGTGAAAAGGTTGTACCTTTTAGGAGACCATAAAGTGATGTCTAGATCCTTTACTGGGGCTTAACCAGGCTTTTACACCTGAGATTTGATTCCAGGAGTCTATGCCGGGAGCCTAATTGGGAACCAACAACCACATATTTATTGCTCTAATTTCCGGTGTTCTGAAAGTCAATCTTCAATATTGGTATGATTGGGCCACTCCAGCTACAGAGAATGGTATCAAGAAATGTTTTGCCCTACAGGCTGAGTGTATTATTGCAGACATGACAGACTCCAAGAAGAAATGCGCATGGGTCTGGGACCCCTTATATTCTTTGTTGACCCTCGGGCGGCTGGGGTGGGCGGTTACTCATGATACTGCTGTGTTCCTCATAACTATAATGACTGGGCCTAATCTATTTGTTTTCATGCCTGATAGTTTTTACCTCCACCTTTAGATTGTCTGGAGAGCTGACATTCTCGGTCCTTTTTGTTTGCCCACAATTTTATTTTTATTTTCTGGTAGGTTTAGAGGTCAGCTCTGTCTACGGAGAAACAGAGAGGGATGGGAGGAGGTTTGGGGCTTTGGATTGTCAAGAGGGCTGGGAGGCGGGTTGTGGGATTTTGGAGTGGGGACGGCAGGCAAGAGTCTCTGCTATATTCATGTGGGTCTGTTTTTTTGGGAGTGTGCTGTTTCATCCTATGGGGTGTGTATAATGTTGGTAATTCACTAGTTATGTATATCTATTATTGACACTATAGTTGATGGTATTCCTCCATCTTTGTACAGCCTGCTGAAGCTTGTTTCTTGTCTGCCTCTTGTTAATAAAGTTATTTAATTTGATAAAAGGAAACTGTTGTCTAGTGGATCCATCCCATCAGACAGTGTCCCCACCAGCTCCCCCACCAACCTCGGGTGGGTGACCAGCACAGTCCTCCCTCTCCACCATGGCTGGCCGCCACTGACCTGGAATGAATGACCACATACTAAAACATGCTTATTCATTCCAGATCAGTTGGGCAGCCAGCCATGGTAGAGTGGAGGTGTGCTGGTAGCCCAATTGGGGTCAGGTGGGGACGCGGGTGGTGAGGCACTACCAGACATGGTGGGGGGTCCACTAGATACCAGGGATTTCATTGATATATTTTTTTTTTAAATTGAGACCAGTGATCAGTGGGGTGGGGGGCATTAGACACCAGGGATTTACTTTATATACATTTTTTTAAATTGGGGACAGTAATCGGCAGGGGGAGGGGCAATAGTCACCAGGGATTTAATGTATATGCTTTTTTTTACATTGGGGCTGGCGATCAGGAGAGGACTGTCCACTAGACACTAAGGATTAATGTTTTTGCTGTGAAATGTAGAATTTCGCCTGCAAAATTCCACACTTCATGGTCAATCTGCACTCCGCAACTGGAAAATTTTACCAACTGCACTTCACAAATGTAGCACAATTCATGAAATAATTTGCAACATTAATTATGCCAACTTTGCACATCTCTAGGACAGACTGAGTTGGGCAAAGTGGTATTTATATATTGTGACACATAACATGAAAGTTTAAAGCAAGATTTTCAGCACTATGATATTCCAAAACATACATACAAAGGGCAGTCGGCTGCCACTGTAGAAGCACATCTAGCTTCAATGCTGGTGACCCAGTTGAGTAGCCAGACAGGTGTTACAAGGATCATGCAGTCATACTAAGGTGTGCTCCTGAGGGGGGGGGAGCACAAGTAAGATAGAAAGGAAGATGCCCACTTTCATATACTGATCTGGCAACCTGTGGAATGCCTGGGAGATTGCTGTCTTGTGACTGGTGGGGTCAACCAAATGTGAACAGCTCATGTTAAGGACTTGTGAGGCTGCCCCACCATCATGGGGGTCTGCAAGGGGTCAAGGATCGGGGTGGAGTGCTGGACATAGCCTACCTAGATTTCAGTAGGGTGTTTGACACTGTTCCACATAGGAGACTAGTAAGCAAGCTGAGTAGCTTAGTAGTGGGTCTAAAGGTGGTAAACTAAGTAAGAAAGTGGCTAAGTGATAGGTGACAGAGGGTGGTGGTAATTGTAGTTTACTCAGAAGAAGGGACAGTTGGCTGGCCTGGTGTCACTGGAGGTTGAGGTGCTGGATGCCACACTTTGCACCATGCCGGTGATCCGGGTTTGGGAATGTGCCCGGGATGTCAGGGATCGGCAGGGGTGAGAGAGGATCAGGCATCCGGAGGACTGCTCTCCTCTCTTAGGGAGAGAGGGATTGTCATCCTGCCCACTGATCACCTTCTATTGGGGTCTGGAGGGTGATACAGGCCAGGAGGCATGTAGCCGGCAGGCGTGACATGTGGGTGCCCCCACACATGCATGCTAATGCCAGAGGCTGGAGGGGAGGGGGGATGAGAAGAAGAAAAAGGTGGGAAAATGGAGCTGGCATGTGCCATGAAGACCTGGCAGCTCCTGTGCTGCCCCCTGGAGTCTGGATGTTGGTCTCTAAGAGAGGAGGAAGTCAGCGCCCCTTTGTCCAGGCCCGGTCACGGGGGGTAACTCATGGGGGATCTTCCATGGGGGTGGGGCATGGGAGGATCCATTGCTGAAGAGCAAGCCCTTCTGAGGGAGAGGCCAGAGCCGCCTGCCAGCCTCTCCAGGACAGGAGGCTAAAACTCTGAATAAAAAAAAAAAAAGAAGGGGGGACGGTGATCAGTGGGGTGCCTCAGGGATTAGTGCTGGGACCAGTCCTCTTCAATGTGTTTATAGTGACATTACAGATTACCTGGAAGGGAAGATCTGCCTCTTTGTGGATGACATCAAATTCTACAATAGGGTGGCCAGTCCAGAGGGGGTGGAGAGAATGTGTAGAGACCTGAGAAGGAGTAGTCAAGGCTATGACAACTGGGTTTCAATGCAAAAAAGTAATGCACTTGGGGCACAGAAACCCAAAAGCGGTGTACAAAATGGGGGGGTTGGTGATACTGATGGCTACCAAGCAGGAAAGAGACCCAGTGGTGATTATATTGGATGAACTAAAGAGCTAGGCTTCACCCTGCACCCAGTGAGGGTGCCAGTTTAATCTGAGTGTGTGTCTGTTCATGGGAGTCCGGGTGCAGGTTACAGGATTCTCCTGATTTATTGCCCCCCTGGGGCAGCGGGTGAATTCCTGCAGGAGGTAACCAACTTTGTCGTCAGTGAAACATTGGAGGCCCTCATGTGTTTGGTGCTGGGAGGCTTCATTGTTTGGGCTGATGATGAATCCTCTCGGCTTGGTTACATCTTCCTCCAGATTATGTCATCTCTGGGCCTAATGCAAGAAGTTTCTTCCGAGACCCACCAGGGCAGACACATGCTGGACCTCATCTGCTCACTGGGGCTTGAGATAAATAATCTCAGGGCTGATCAGGTAATTTGGTCCAATCATTGCACAGTGGCGTTTCTGTTTGGGCCCCTCCCCCTTGACAGCCCTGCCCCTGCTGAGATGGTTAGCTAATGGCCTCTGAGGGGTCTGACTTCTGAAGGTTTTCTGGCGGTGGCTGATCTATCTAGTGTGGACAGTGCATCAGTGGGGGGCAGTGTACGTGGTAGTTGCTGCCTATAATAAGGCAATGTCTGGTGCACTCGACTCCCTTGCACTGGTCTGTGTACGACCCAAATGTCCTCACTACAGGTTCCCTTGGTATGACGGGGAGCTCAAGGTGATGAATATTATGGGTCAGAGACTAGAGCACTGCTGGTAGAAGACCGGTCTGGAGGCTGACAGATTGGCCTTGCATATCCACTATGGTTTGTACCAGGGAGCAAGCAACCATGAGAAGGCAGAATTCCTGTCCAGGGAGATTGCTGCTGGGAGGAACTGACCAACTGTGATTTATTGGACTGTGGACAGGCTTCTCCAGCCTTCTTGTTTACAGCCAAAAACAAGCCTTTTCAAATGCTTTATGTGAAGAGTTTGCTCAGTTCTTCTTGGACAGGGTGTCTGCCATCAGGCAGGAGATTCCACCAGTGAGCCATATTTTGGCCAACAGTGGTTGCCGTGGGTGTCCGGAGAACACTTCACCTGGCTGGGGTGAGTTTAGACTGGTGGAGGTGGCAGAGGTCACTGAGGTCGCCTCCAACCTGCAGCATACCTTTTGTGAACTGGACCCGGTGCCAACTCATTTTTTTTAATGGGATGTGTTGACTCCGTTGGCCCAGTATTTGCCCTGATTGTCTGGTTTTCCTTGTCAGAGGGGATCTTTCCTGATGTCTTGAAGGAGGCACTGGTGAGACCCCATCTAAAGAAACCATCTTTGGACCCTGATGTCAAGGCAAATTACCGTTCAATCTCCAATCTTCCATTTTTGGGCAAGATTGTTGAGAAAGTGGTGGTGCTTCAGCTTGAGGAACACCTCATGGCCCATGATCTATATGGGCCTCTCCAGTCTGGGTTTCATGTGAGGCACAGTATAGTAACTGCATTAGTTCGGGTGTATAATGACCTCCTTATTGCAAGAGATCAAGGGGAAGGGACAATTCTCATTCTCCTTGATCTCTCCTCCAACATTGACACGGTAGACCATCATGTGTTACTTGACTGCCTAAGGGAATTCTGTGGAATCACCAGCACTGTCATCTGCTGGTTTGAGTCCTTTCTCACCAGCAGGAGGGAAAGGGTTGTGATGGTGGACTTCTCTCCCTAGCCTCCTGTCATGCAGAGTTCCCAGGGGTCATTCTTGTCACCAATGTTGTTTATCATGTACATGCTGCCCTTGAGCGCCATTACTAAGTACAGTCTGGGTTTTCATTGCTGTGTTGATGATACCCAGCTGCATCTTCCTTTGCCCCAGGGACATCCAGTGAAGTGGAAGTACTAAACACCTGCAATGCTGAGATCAATGACTGGATGGCCTCCAGCTGGTTGCGACTGAACCCCAATAAGATGGAGGTACTGGTGGTGGAGTCAAACAGAGGGCATGATAGGTTGGCCTCTGGTACAGAAATGTTTCTTTTTCTTGGGGCTGTACCATTGAAGGCCTCCTCTAGGGTGCGTGACCTGGGTGTTATTCTCGACAGTGGACTGACACTAGAGTCCCAGGTATCATCCGTTGTTCACTCCAATTTCTATCATCTGAGGAATATCACCAGAATAAAGCCCCTATTTCCACCCTTGGAGCTCCTCACCCTGGTTCACACCTTTGTGACATCTCGGCTTAGCTACTGTAATGCGTTTTATCTCATGGTCTCTGGAGGGACCCTTCGCCAGATGCAGCTGGTACAGATTGCAGCTGCCAGATTGTTGACGGGTAGTCGAAGTAATGTCACATTGTCACATCACTCTAGTGTTGCATGAACTGCACTAGCTGCTGGTCAGATGGAGGGTCCTCTTTAAGATGGGCTTCCTCACCTTTAAGGCCCTACCTGGCCTGGGCCCTGGTTACCTGAAGGACCTTCCTACACCCGTTCACTTGGTCTGCTCCCTCCACTCCTCCTCCTCTAAGGGCCTCCTTGCGATTCTCAGGATGAGGCTAAAAACTACAGGTGACAGAGCATTTAGTGTCACCACCCCCGTCCTGTGAAATTCACTGTCTCCAGTTGAAAAAGAAGCCCCTTCTGTTGAGGTTTTTTTAAAGCCTGCCTCAAGGCCTTCCTGTATAATCAGGCCTTCCTGGACATTGTTTTATAACTTTACCTGATACCTGACTTTTGTGCTTATATCTGTCCCTGGCTATGTATTTAGTTTGGATATTTACTGCTGAGAATAATACTTAAAGATTTTATTATAATGAGTTTTAGTGTAGAATATATTATTAGATTTTATATCGTAGTCTCATTTTATATATTATATATGTCATTTTGTTTATTTTCATATTGTTGGTGTTATTTATATGTGACTTTGATTGTTAGGGCCAGAGCCTCCAGCGGAGCATCCTTTTAAATAAAATTGTTTGCTCTTGCCTTGGCTGATAGGCACGAAGGCAGTTGGAAGGCAGGGTTCTGGGTGTATAGGAGGGGGTATCACCAGCAGAAAGAGGGAGGTGGTGTTTCCTCTGTATAGATCACTGGTAAGACTACACCTAGAATACTATGTCCAGTTCTGGAGACCACATATCAAAAAGAAAATAGACAGAGTGGAAGCTTTCCAGAGGAGGTCAAATACAATGGTGCAGGGTCTGCATCAGAAGTCCTATGATGAGAGATTAAATTACCTAAATATGTGCCCCATGAAAGAGATGAGAGAGAGAGAGAGAGAGAGAGAGAGAGAGAGAAGGTGAGGGGGTCTTATAAAGATCTTTAATTACCTCATGGGGTAAAGAAGGTACAAGAGGGAAGTATTTTTTCAGAAAAAAGACTCAAGGACAAGGGGGCATGATATGCAGCTGGAGTTGGGTAGATTCAGGAGAGATATGAGGAAGTACTTCTTCACAGAGAGAATGGTGGATTCATGAAACAATCATCAAGAGGAGGTGGTGGGGATGCAAACAGTGGTGGGGTTCAAGAATGCATGGGATAGGCATAAAAGCATACAAGGAAAATGGAATGGGCAGAATGGGCTGGAGATTAAGTAGGATCTGTGGTGATACTATAGGCAGGGAAAATGGGCAGACTAGGTGGCCCAAATGGTCATTATCTGCTGGCAAATTTCTATGTTTCTAAGAAACAGGAGCAAAACTATGAGCAAGATATGAGCCTTGGCCGTACAAATTTGTCAGTCCCCTCAGCCATGGGCCTCACTCCATCTGGATACAGGCTGGGCACGATGGCAGGGGTAGCTGCTGTGTGGGATAGTGGTTGCCAGAGACCAGAAGTGTGGAGAAGGCAATGGTCTCATGGACAAACAGCCATACAGAAAAAAACATAACAAAGTTTTTTCCATTAAGTAAACTTTACTGAAAATTTTCAAACACTGTCATAACAAAAGAAAATAATAAATAAATCAAGTGTAAATAAAAAGCAAACTATACATAAATCAGGCAAACAGTACGAACATGTCATATAAGAAGAATTAAAGTGTTAACTGGCTTGACCACACAGAATATGATAATCTAACCAAGATATCTAAACCACAACACCCAAATAAAACCCCGCTGGAGATGGAAGAGAGAATATCCTATGAAAGGTAAATCCCCACCCCCATAGTGCCACCAAATACTGTGTGTAGAGAAGACCCCAGGGTTATATAAGTCATACCAAGGTAAAGGTAAGTCTAATACAAGCAGACTAGGCAACAAAAGTAACAACACAGTACACAGATCATTAGATAGTTCCAAAGAGATGAAATTAAAGGAAAGTAACCACTGATAAACAGTGCCCCATTTTACCAAAAAGCTGTCCCTTTCATGTTTAATATTTGAAATATGAAGTTCTAAATTCATAGTATTCATCAGTTCTTTATGTCATTCTGCCCAGGATGGTATTGTAGAATCTACCCAATGTCTAAGCAGTACCATCTTAGCTGCAGTAGCTATTAAGGCTATATAATTACATTGATAGCTACTGTAAAAGGGATATTTCTAAACTGCCCTAAAAAACAGGTCTCCAGTATAAATAGAGGATCTAATTCCCATGAAGGATCCAAACTATCCTTAATGGCCGATCTTACGTGAACAGCTTTTTTGCAATTCAATAATTGGTCAATACCAACAGGAACACCTGCCAAAACTAGACATATGGTGGATTCCCTGCAGGGGAGAGCCATAAACAACTGGTACAACAACCCACAAGAGATAGGGCTATCCTAGATCTAGTACTGACTAACAGGGAAAAGATCACAGGTCTCCAGGTAGAAGGTCACCTGGGGGCCAGTGACCATCATATGGTATGGTTCAATTTGGCCACTAGAACTAAATCAACCCATTCCAAGGCATAAATATGGGACTTCAGAGGAGCTAACTTTGATAAGATGGCCAACAGAGTTAAGCTAGCCCTGGCAAAAAGAAATACAGGTGACGGGGTACAGGCAAAGTGAGCAAGCATTAAGGATGCAATACTTGAAACAACATCCCATTGTGTTAGAGAGAAGAGGAAGTGCAAAAGAAGGAAACCACTTTGGTTCTCAAAAACAGTAGCAGAAGAGGTCACAGCCAAAAGGTTAGCCTTCAGGAAATGTAAGGGAATGCAGCGGGATGAAGATAGTGAGGCATACCAAACTTCCCAAAGGGAAGCAGGGAAGGCAGGAAGGCAGTAAGGCAGGCAAAGGCCCAAACTGAGGAAACACTAGCACAAACAGTAAAATAAGGTGACAAGACTATCTATAGATACAGTAGTGAAAGGAGAAAGTCCAGGGGGGTATTGCTAAGATCAAAGGGGATAAGGGGGCATGTAAGGAGGAGGACCATGTAAAAGCATCTGTCCTAAATAAATACTTCTGCTCAGTATTTACTGAAGAGAAGGTAGGGCAGGGCCCACAGCTCAGCACCATGGACACAGGGGAGGGAGGGAGGTATGCACTAGTTCCATCATAAAAGAAAGGGTCCTACAAGAGCTCGATATGCTCAGGGTGGACAAGGCAATGGGACCTGATAGCATACATCCCAGGGTACTAAAGGAGCTAAGGGTGGAACTAGCAGAGCCATTATCAGAACTGTTTAGTGAGTTTCTCAGCACAGGAGAGGTCTCAGAAGACTGGAGAAGGGCTTATGTGATCCCGCTCACAAAAGGTGGTAGCAGGGAGGCGGGGAACTACAGACTAGTCAGTCTTACCTCAGTAGTGGGCAAGATTATGGAGGCAGTCCTTAAGGAAAGGATAGTGCAACTCCTGGAATCCATAGGAACATAGGATCCAAGACAGCATGGGTTTACAAAAGGAAGGTCCTGTCAAACTAATCTCATAAATTTCTTTGACTGGGTAACCAGAGTGGTGGACCAAGGGGGAGCAGCTGATGTTGCCTACCTTGATTAGCAAAGCTTTTGATACTGTTCCACATAGAAGATTGATTAATAAGCTGGGTAGGCTCGGGGTGGGTCAGACATTGGTCAGCTGGGTGGCAAACTGGTTGACGGTCAGAAAACAGAGAGTGGTGGTAAATGGTATACAGTCAGAAGAGATGCAAGTCACAAGTGGGGTACCTCAGGGATCAGTCCTGGGGCCAGTCCTCTTCAAGATCTTCATCAGTGACATTGCAGATGGACTGGAGGGCAAGATTTGTCTGCTTGCAGATGATACCAAGATCTGCAACAAAGTAGATGATCCAGATGGGGTGGGCAGAATGAGAAGAGATCTGGATAAACAAGCAAAATGGACCAAAGAGTGGCAACTGGGGTTTGATGCAAAGAAGTGCAAGATCATGCATATAGGTAGGAGAAACCCTGAAGCCACCTATAGGCTGGGATGGGAGTTGCTGGCAGTCACAAGGGAAGAAAGAGACTTGGGCATCATCATCATCACCGATGCCCTGAAATCATCCAGGCAGATCACTAAAATAGTAGGTAAGGCTAGGGGAATGGTGGGGTGTATTAGTAGGGGTATCACAAGTCAGAAGAGGGAGGTAATAATCCCTCTTTACAAGATACTGGTTAAGCCCCATCTGGAGTACTGTGGGCCAAATGGTGCAGGGACTGCATCAGAAGACATATGAGGACAGATTAATGGAGCTCAATATGTATACCCTAGAGCAAAGGAGGAAGAGAGGTGATATGATCGAAGCATTCAAACACCTTAAGGGCATTAAAAAGGTGAAAGAGTCTAACATGTTCCAATATAAGAAAAATAGCAGGACAAGAGGACACAACATGAGATTAGAGGGAGGCAGATTAAGGGATAATGTGAGGAAGTTCTTTTTCACAGAAAGGGTGGTGGATGTATGGAACAGCCTACCTCAGGAAGTGGTGGATATGAATACAGTGCAGGGCTTCAAACAGTCATGGGTAGGCATAAGGGAGTAATACAGATGAGTATGACTAGATAGGCCATTGACAGATCAAAGGCTGATGGCAGAATCATAAGGTAGAAAAAGAAATGGGCAGACTGGATGGGCCTTGCGTTCCTTATCTGTCATCAACTTCTATGTTACTATGTCTATACTATGTGAAATAATGTGCCTTCTGCAGATTGGCATCATCTATATTTAGAATGGGTCAACAGGCCCATTCTTTTTAGTCTAGGTGGAGTGAAATACATATTGAGCAGAACTTTGAATTGCAACTGCCTAAGCCTATCTTGCTTTATATATTTATATACAACCTCCCAAACTTTCCCCCATTCTTTTGAACTCCATTGCAATGATAAGGCATTTTGCCAATAATATGCTATCCAAGTAGAAGGACCCATTTGGAAAGAATCATATAAACTATATAATTTGGAAGTAGCATGTGGAGACATAGCTGCCAGTTCTATTTCTTCTAGTCATTGGGAAAAGGGATCCTCACATGGAGGGGTTCCATGGAATGTCCATATTGTCCCAGTTATTTGTAAGTATTTAAAAAAAACTTGGATTCTAACACAAAGCAAACAGCGAAAAGTGTCAAAATACAGTATGCAATCTTCTTGCAACAGTGTAGCCACTGGTTCAGAGGACGGTAATGGTATATAGGAGATAGGAAAGTGGTGTCTATCTATACAGAAGTTAGGGTTGCAAAATATAGCTTGGGAGGGACATTTATAAGGATCAAGTCCAAAGATATGACAGAATTGACCATGTGCTCAGATTGACCAATAGCACGGAGTTTATTTTAACAAACAAGGTATATTTTTTGGTGGGATAAAAAGGACAGAAGTAAGAGTTACACCAATTTTCTTGCATAGTGAACATTAAATTGTAATCTAGATAGGGATGTATCCAGTCAATATCTGCCCTATTGAAAACTTCTAACAAACATATTTAGAGCTGTGGAGTGCCAAATAAGAAAGAAAAAAAAAATCAGTAAACGTAAACCATCCCATTGACAGGAAAGCATAAGCTTAACATATGTGCACCTGGGTGCATTGTTATTCCTTAAAATATTAGATAGGAGCAAATGTAGGTGGTGGAACCATATTTGTGGAATAATTATACTAAGCATGCCCAAAGGATATAAAATTTGGGGTAGAATATTCATTTCAATACTACGAGCCCTACCCCATAAAGATAAGAGAAGGGCTGACCACCTTTTCAGATTTTGTTCTAATGTTCTAAGAAGCGGGTCCAAGTTTAACTTATGGACAAGAAACAAGCTGCATGAAACAAAAATACCTAAGTATAATAGGGCTTTAGTTTCCCATTGTAGTCCAAGGAAAAGTCACAAATGGTTTGTCTACAAAAACACCAAGCGGTAATACAACTGTTCTATTATAATTAAGTTTGTAAGCGGAAATCTTGCCAAATTCCAAAATCACCTCAAGGGCAGCCAATATTGATGTAGTGATGGAAGTTAAATGTAATAAAGTGCCATCGACATAGGCTGATAGTTTGCACTCACAACCCCCAGAAAGTATACCCTGAATATTGGGATTGTTCTTTTTTTTTTTCTTAATATAGTACTACATTCATAGACAGTATTTAGGGTACAGGGACAATCACATTTCTCTTTCACATCCATAATAAGATATACAATGAAACAGAGTTCTCTAACATTGGATTGTACAATAAAATTAAATATCAGTGTCATATACAGATAATCCATTGCTATAAACCATGAGACAGATATTACTCCCCCTATGTATGGATGACCCCTGCCTGCCCAACCAGACTCCTGAATCTCCTTCTCATTGTATTTCCCAAAGACAGTCGGCCACGTCATGGGATGAATGTTGGGTCTTGGGCTGAGTTGTAAAAAACCCAAGCCCTCCACCTAATTTTAAACTGCAGGGTCCTTCCCACAGAACCAGCAATCAAACATTCCAAAAAAGTAGTGTTCTACCAACATATTATGCCACTTATCTATAGTGGGACATCTGGGCTGCCTCCACAGGCAGATAATTACCTTCTTAGCTACTAGAAGATAAGTAAATAAGACTGTACCTCTTTGCGCTGTATACCCCTCCGGAGGGACAGAAAAAAGCACCAGTTCTGAGGTGAGGATTAATTCTGGGCCCATTATTTCTAACAAAGCATCTGCTACCTCTTGCCAAAAGGGCCTCACCTTAGAGCAGACCCAAAATATGTATACATGATTAGCCATCTGCTCCCCACATAGCCTCCAACAGATTCCTGGCTGACACAGGAAACATTTTGTTAACTTGGATGGTGTATTAAAATAACGCTTCTGCATTTTCAAACAAATTCCCACCAGTAAGGGGCCAAAGAGATTCCCAGAGGAAATCAGGTATATTTCAACCAGTTGTCATATGTCACATGTTTAGGCAATTCTTTATTCCAAGCCTCAAGAACACTCCCCATCGTATCAGTTAGATACTCCCTGAGCCCTCTATATAGTAATCCTATCAAGTGCTGCCAAATCGTACCCTTAATTGAGGAGATCACCAAATTCAGGATAAGAGGAAAAAGGTGAGGAAGACGACTCCTCTCAGGACCCTTATGTAGCAGAAATGTTTGTACCTGTATGTATCTATAATATTCCCTATTAGTAAGATCATGTGCCTGCTGAAGTTGAGCAAAAGGCACCACCCCCTGTGAGTCCAGGAATTGAAAAATAAAAGACAGGCCACTTCGATACCACCTCTGGAAAGTAAGATCAAAACAGGCCAGCAAAAATTCAGTTTTGGCAATTAATAACCTTAAATAGTAAAATAGGGGTTCCAAAGCCAGGGTGGCCCTAATTCTATACCAAATTTACAAGGCTTGTTGTGCCCCCATAAAATATTCATGTACATTTGGGAGAGAAGACAGGGAAGCAAATACCACTTTATGAAGATCATGGAGATCATTAAGGGTACATTCAATGTGCTTCCAGGGAGCACTGTAGGCCGGGTTTGACAAGGCCAGGATCCAACTAATCACCACTGCATTAGCATATTGTCTCAAATGGGGAAAGTTCAGCCCATCTCTATGTTTTGGGAGTTGTAAAAGAGACCATCTAATATGAAGATGGGGTCCTTCCCAGACAAATCTGGATAAAGTCTTATTCCAAGATGTGAAATAAGCCAGTGGGGGGACAAACAGTATAGTTTGGAGAAAGTGTAGTAGTATCCTTGGCAATATATTAGATTGAATTGTTTCAGTTCTTGAATAAAAGGACAATCTCAGTTGGGACCATTTATGAATATCCGCTTCCAGGACCAGGGTAGGGGGTTCATAGTTAATCAAGCACAGATTCTGTAGGTTCTGGGGTATTGAGATACCTAAATACTTTAGTACTTCTCCATTTTAAGTGAAGGAGGGCCTTCAAGACTGCTGAGGGTGAGAAGTTGAGGGCCAAAACCTCTGTCTTGGAAGCATTTACTACGTAACCCAAGACTTCTGCAAAGTCTCCCAATATCTTCCAGACCTTCTGCAAGGACCTCTCCAGTTCTATTAATGTGAACAAGACATCATCATCGACACACAACGTTGCCTTGTAGCACTCCCCTCCCAACTCTATACCCTTTATCTCTCAGGATGTTCTAATTGCTATTACCAAGGGCTCTGTGTAAAGAGTGAATAACAGCGGTTAGAAGGGACAACTCTGTTTAGTTCCCCTCTCCAACCTCACCGGTGCAGACACAATTCCATTAACCCTGATATACACTACAGGGTTAGCATAAATATTACTAAGCCATGTGATGAATTCCTCCAGGGAAGCAAAGGAGACCAACACCCACCACAAAAAATTCCAAAGCACCCGATCAAATGCCGTATAGGCATCAAGACTTACTATAGTCACTGGAAGGGAATTTCAGGAGACATAATCCAGAAGGTGAATTACTCTATACGTATTATCTGAGGTTTGCCTGAATTTTAGAAAACTAGACTGATATGGGTGGACAATTCCCAGAAGGATATTCTCTAACCACTGGGCCCAGATAGACATATAAAGCTTATAGTCGCAGTTTAATATTGATATGGATCTATATGAGTTGGGTTGCAATGGGTCCTTACCTGGCCTTGGAATTGTAGAAATAACAGCATAAGCCCATGAAGCCAGGGGGTACACCTTCCTGAACCTCTAAAAATGTCCCTCTCAACAAAGGAAGAATGGAGGACAAGAATACCTTGTACCATTCCAGGGGGAAACCATTGGTTCCAGGACATTTTAGTATATTAGCTTGGAGCACTGCTTTCTTGATCTCCCCCTCAGATATAGGGGCCATGAGACTCTCCCTCTGCAATTGTGTTATTTTGGGAAACTGCAGGGTGGATAAGAACTGCTGTATCAGTTCCTGCGAGGGGGGGGGTTAGCATATTGTTCCCTATAAAAATTCTCGAATACTGCTCAAATGTCCGAGGTATTTCCCAACAAGTCCCCAGTGTTAAGATTTTTAAGTTTAGCGATACAAGCTGCCTGTCTATATCCTCTAAGTATTCTGGCCAGGGTCCTAGCCCCCCTGGGACCACCCTCATTGTAAAATGTCTTCAGGTGCTGGAGTTTAGCTTGTACCTGGAAATATATTATGGCTTGTAACTCTATTTTAATTTTATGGATCTCTAATTCATCCCCAGGTCTTCTCAACCCCTCCTGCTGCTGCCGTTCCTTAAGACGGGAATGAAATTGCTTATATCTAGACTCCCTCTGCTTATGTTTACGTGAGGCACAAGATATTATCTCACCTTGTATCACCGCCTTCAAAGTATCCCAGATCAAAGATGATGGGGTCTCTCCGGGGAGAGATTATCTTGAATAATCTGCAGGATTCTTTGTGTCACCAAATCCCGAAATTCCTCATCCCATAGTAAAGACAAATTTAAACGCCACAGTGATGGTTTGCGAGGTTTTTCCAATATCTAATTTAAGCAGTAAAGGGGTATGATCTGATAAAAACCAGGCATTCGGTGATAGATCTCTTAACACATCAAAATGCTCTATAGAGACAAAAAAATAATCTATACGGGATAATGTCTTAAATCTGGGAAAAAATATGTAAAACCACCTAATGTAGGATATAAATGTCTCCAAACAGCCTGCAACCCATATATGGTAATCTGAGTGCAAAGTAATTTCTGGGTGGGTGTTATTCTGTGTTTCTGGGGGCGAAATGTATCTACTTTGGGAGATATAGTTACATTACAGTCTCCCCCATAATTAATATCCCTTTCTGAATATCCACAAATTTATTAAAAAATTGCATGAGATGGGCAGGAGGGGAGGCCAGTGGAAAATATACATTAGCCAGAGTTACTTCTGTGCCATATACTGCCCCCTGGAGAATCACATAACATCCATTTAGGTCAATATGTTCTACTCCCACCTCCAGAGGCAAGGAGGCAGGAATCATAATTGCTACCCCCCTCCTCTTCCCATTTGGGATTGTTCTTTAATTTTAGTAATAAGGGTTCGAAATACAAATTAAAAAGAAAAGGAGATAAAGGGCAGTCCTGTCTGGTACCCAACAAAATTAAAAAGGAAGGGGAAGTCACTCCATTACACAAAATAAAAGCTGATGGACAAGGATAAAAAATCCACACCCATTTAATGAACTCTTCTGGGATATTATAGGTCTTCAGGGTTGTAAATAAATAAGTCCAGGATACTCGATCGAATGCTTTCACTGTGTCCAAGGAGACCAAGGCCACAGGGGCACTGGACTCCTCGGTCTCAGAGAGTAAGAGGAATATTTTATGGGTATGGTCTGAGGAGTGCTGGACCACCATAAAACCAACATGTGTGGGCCCAATCAAGCAAGACCAGATCTGTTCCAAATGTGTGGCTAGTATTTTGGTTAAAATTTTAAAGTCTGTAAAAATAAGGTATATAGGAAGTTAATTCGATCTGGAAAGTGGGTCTCTTCTTGGCTTAGGTGATACAATGATGCAGGCATGATTAAGAGAAAAATCTGTTAAGCCATGGTCAAAAAGAAAATTAAAAACCTCCACTAAAATTGGAGTTAAAAGTAAAGAAAATGTTCTATAAAAATCGGCTGGGAATCCATCTGGTCCTGGCGCCTTATTGGAAGAAAGTGATGAGATAGCCGCAGTTACTTCTGATGCTTAAATAGGTCCCCCTAGACCAGACCGCTGGTCCTCTGAGAGCTGAGGTAGATTATGATTATAAAAATACTGCTCAATCTGGACAGAGTCTAACACAACCTCAGAGAGGGTTGAATACAGAGCCTCATAATATCATGAATAATAAATGATCTAATTATATCATGAGACTGCTTAGTTAGAGAGCCGTGTTAACCAGCTTCAGCCCATGAACTGATTTGGATTCAGTTCGTTGGCGTAATCAGAGAGGGAAAAGTTTGCCAGCTCTTTCACCTTGTTCTAGATAATTATGTTTAGTATGGCATAGGGTTAATTCTGCCTTTTCATTTAAAAGGGCACAGTATTTAGCTTGTAAAGTATTAAGAGATACCCATGTCAAACCAGGCATGGAAGGGGACAGCCTAGATTCGATATCCCATATCTGGGTCAATAAATCCTGAACTTTTATACATTTTTCTCTTGCCTTTTAGTAGCAATCCAGATACACTCTCCCCAGATAGCAGCCTTAGCCACCCTCCAGAATATATCCACTGGAATACCTGGAGTCTATTAGTTGCAAAAAATGAAACTACTAAAGAATTGGCGCAATGAATCCATTATTGTATGATCTTGTAATAAATATGTGTTTAACCACCAAATGTTATCTTTTTCTGTATCCCTAAAGAAACCCAATGCCAAACTCACGGGGGCATGGTCCGATGCTACCAGTTCATGTATATCACAATGCTTCATCCCAGAGAGTTGTGTTTGGGAAAGTAATAAAAAATCTATATGGGAAAAAGAATTGTGAGGGAATGAGTATAAAGTATAAGTTCAATCTGTTGGATGAAAAACACGCCAAGGGTCAGTTAGACCCAAGGTATCCATGAACTCTTGGAATGCTCACTGTGAGGGCAACGGTCCCTTCTTACCGGGGATGAATCTATCAAGATCTGGTTGAATGACCAAGTTCCAGTCCCCACCCACTATCATTGGTAAGTGACTGTAAGGAGCCAATAACATCATTAACTTAGAAAAAACAATGAAGAATCTGTTAAAAGACCATAAGCACATACCAAAATAATTTCTGAAGTGTCTGATCTCCCATGTAAGAAAATATAATGCCCATCAGTATCCCACAGTTCTTGAAGTACTTGAAAAGAAAGTAGTCTATGGAACAGAATACACACCCCATGCCACATAGTACATTTCTCTGCTCCATAAGCCAATTCCACCCATATCCTGCAAAACAAATTAACCCTACCTCTAAGCATGTGAGATTCTTGAATGAATGCAACATCAGTGCCGAGATGCCGCATCTGCCGAAGAAGAGTGTACCTCTTCTTAGGTTCTTGAGCATTTTTAGCATTCCATGATGTGTAAGTATAACATTTGTCTGCCATGGTCACCTATTTCTCCCTGTGGTGAGGTTTCACCCCACAGGGAAATAACCAGAATACTGGCAGTCCATCCCCTTTTACCCATAAACCCTGTTTTCCCCCTACCTAAATATTCCATCTCCAACCCCTCCCTCCACCCACCATTAATAAAAAAAACAAAACCCCAGAATATTGAAAAACAAGTCCATAACCCATGGCAACTAATGCCCAAACTCCTATCCTCTTGGCCTGCGATACTGCTCACTAGTCTCGCCCACTGTTCATGCCCTGCCCCCGGAGTCCTCAACATATATAGGAGATCCCCCTCATTCATAACCCCCAAAAGACCAGCAGTAACTGAGGAAAAAGAAAATAAATGGAAGGGAATATCCCAATAATGTAAGCATGGAATCAAGGATACAGGTTGAACCCTTCCCATCAATCTAGAAACAAGAAACAAAAGACAATACAATAATGTAAAAAAAAGACAAAACAAAAAGGAAAAATTAAAGTAGGGGAAAAGGGAGGGACCAAGGAAAAGGGAGAGAAATAAGAATAATTAAAATAAAAAAAGTAAATACAATTCATTAAAACACATAAAAGTGTGAATAAAAATCTAAATAAGGCAAAACTGAAATAAATACTAGCAAATTCAAAAGAAAAACTTCGGTATTGTAACAAAGCCCAAGTTATAATTAGAAGGTTCATAAAATCAGAAGTGTGCCTCCATTTCCTAAAATAACTCTAATCATTGCCTCAACACTAATTTACCTGGTCTTCATAATCTTAGATTGACTACAGTAATTAAATAAGGAATAGGAATAAATAACATCCATAATGAACATATAATTATACAAAGTGCCAGGAAAAAAAGGGAAACTAAATGGCAGCATAAAAATTGAAAATTAGTGACATGCATAACCATTAAACTAAGCAGTAACAACACTGTAGTCCACTAACATATTCGAAGATATTACAAGTCCCTCAGCTGAACAAAAGGTATTCATTTTCAGTCCTAGAAAACCCAACAGGGGCATAACAATGAAGGTTAAACAGAAAACATTTATTTAAAATATTGATCATTTACTACTGAGCCTTGTTAATGAGAGAAAGAAAAAAAGAAAAGGAAACCCTTCTAGGAACCTTCTTGAAGGCTATTAGGCTTGTGAGGGATAAAGACCTTAATCCAGCTGTAGGAAAAAAAATACCGTAACTAAGAAAATGTAAAGCATATTGGAGAAAACCATATCCAGAACACAGTTAAGAATGCCTTCTCTCATCCAAGTCATAAAATCTGAACCATGGAGAGAGCAAAACCAGGAGGTCACCATTAATCACTGGTGCATAAAAATCCCCGCTGAAAAACTGAAGAGACTTCCAAAAATGCTGTGACTCTCAGGCAAAAACAGTTATGGCGTATAAATGAAGATTTGAATTACAAATTAAAATATATTCTGTTCAAAGTGCTCTGAGAACACATCACAGCTCAAGGACCAGTCACAGGATCATATGTTCTAAACAGCCCCAAAACATAATGGCCGAGTAATACCTTGTACTGTATCTAATCAAATTGTACATATGGGAGGAAGATTATTTTAAAGAGTCCACCATGACTATGCGCTGGGAAGATCCGGAGGCAAGATATGTAATCAGTTTTCCCAAAGCACAGGAATCCAAAAAGTCCTTCCAAAACAAACTACATGTAGTTCAGAAATAGCCACCATAGGAATCAGGTGTCCACTTTAAACAACTCGGGAAACAACTTGGTCAGTTCAGACTTAGCTTGCTCCAGAGAGTTCAAAAGATTTGACCTATCCATCATGGTGCACTTGCAGATGGACAGGGTAGTGCAGTTTAAATTTGATGCCTGCTGCTACCAGTTTGGAAATTATAGGTTTAAAAGTGGTCCTTCGTTGTCTGGTTTCGTAGGCGAGGTCTTGAAACACAGCCACTCTTTTGCCCTCCCATTGCAGCTGGGGTAGGCTCCAAACCTTAGTTAAAATATGCTATTTTCTTCTAGAAAATTAAGCAATTTGAACAGCAAGGGTCTAGGCTTTTCCCCTTCCCCAGGCATAGGTCATAGAGCCTTATGAGCCCACTTCACAATGTACTGGGGCCGTTGGGGGAAGGACCTGTTATCACTTCACAGAAGTGTTGAATAAACCCCAGAACATCTTCCTTTCAGTTAGCTCTGGGAGACCCAAGATAACCAAGTTATTCCTCCTCAATCTCTCTTCTAGATCTTTGACTTTTAGCTCTAATTTAGTCATTTTTTGTCACAGGGCCACCATAGAGGGTTCGGTTTTATCCCGCCATGTTTCTAGACAGGCAATGTGGGCTTCAGTATTCCCAACCCTCTGAGACAGTTCTGCAAGTGCTGATTTGATCAATTGAATTTCATCAGTCAGCCAAATCAAAGAGTCTCGAATAGGAATTACCTCATTCAAAAAAATAGAAATAGTAAGTACCTCCGATTCCTTCGAAGCAGAAATTACCTCATTGAATTCAGCTTTAGGCCGCTTCAGACTGCAGTCCTTTAACGAGGTATTTGGAGGCGAGTGGCGTACTATATTAAAATCGCCTTCAGTTCCCATCATGGAAGTAATTTTTGGCACTGGTGCAATGCTCAGACCTTTTGAAGTAGTGAAGTAATGCCCAATGAATAAAAAATAAAAATTAGAAGCAAAAATATTACTTAAAAAGGTGCCGGTAGAGCAGAGCTTCACTATGGAGTGGGCGTACCTTAGTTTAACATCATGTGACTCCCACTTACTATACAAAGTTAAATAAATGGGAAGTATTGGTGAAGAGCAGTGCCACCATGACAAGATCCTTCACAATCAGCACTCTACCAAGAAAGACATGTTAGTTATTATGATCATAGACAAATGTCTGAATATAATCAATTATAGTAACACACCTCTCTAAATCATATTTACCATATGTGTCTATTAGGACAATATGATTACATTTTATATGACAGCATCACACTGAAAAAGTGGGTTAATTGAATCATTGATAATTTGAAAATTGAAAAGACCAAGAAACAGCAGTGATGGTAATGTATTGCACAAGAAAGAGCAGTGTTTTTTTTTTCAGTTCTACCTGGGCCTCCAGAACCAGGCAGTGATGTGTCTCATATCATCACCAAAGCATGCACTCCCATCCTCCGCAAGCAGTCTACTTAGCTGCCCAGGCTGGTGGCCCATGAGAGACCCCTTACAGTGGAGCTCTAAAGAGAGAGACCAAGATCAATCATAATTCCTGTCCAAGTCTTAGGCTGGTGTCATACAATGCAAGACTAGGACTCAGTCCTGGGAGTATCATACTGTGCTGCCTTAAAGAATTTGGTGAGTGCGTGTTCCCACCCTGGATGTGCAATGATGTCATGGCACATAGGACATGCTCCCATGCCTGACTTGACAATGTCTGCCACTTCCACTAATCCCAGCACCTGCTTTGGTCCCTGGATCACCTATCCCTGGTTGTATTGACTGGCTCTGAGACCCTCCCTCCCTTCTTCCCTCCCTCCCCTGAGGAGGAGGAGGAGAGCAGTCTGTCAGATGCTCATCCTCCTCCTCCCCTGTGGCCGACCCTCCAATGCCCTGAGTTTGCTTATGAACCAGGGTCATCGACATCAAAAGCAGTAGAGGCCTGATAATTTGCCACTTGACAGGTCCAATTTGAAACACAAAGACACACAAAGAACAGTAAATGTCCTCTTGAAAAAAATGTGTACATGCAAATGGTGTTGTGGTTGGTGTGAGCAGTGGTGGGGTGGAAGGAAGGAAATCACAACAGGGTACTTGGTGAACACACACTTGCACAATCTCCATGAGGGTTACAAAAATGAAGGAAGATAGCATCTTTCAATTGAGAAATAGCACCAGGACCAATGGGAATGTGACTGAGCTGGATGGTGGCAGTGGGTTGCTGTTGTTTAGGAGTGATTTGAGGAAACAAAGATTCACTAAAATACTGCTACACACATGGAGCAGTCAGCCAAAAGAAGTGGAGGAGTCAGAAATAGTGATATCATTCAAGGATGCACGTGATACAAAAATGGGATAATAGTAAATAGATAAGCACATAGTAGGGAGGGTCACTAGAGACAATATGTTGTCTTCAGAGTAAAATTAACAAAATAACCTGTATGAAGACTACAGTAGATGGGACAGGAGGTCTTTACTGCTACACAAATTCTATGTTTCTAAGTATCTGTACATTACAAAGATGTGAAGTGAAAGACAAACAAACACACATGGAACAGTGAAGGAATGTGTGCTACTTGGAAACTCTAAATGTATGTGATGTGGAAGGATGAGCAGAGGGCTGACAGACAGCATACCAAACAACAACAGCAACAAAAGAATAAAAGATTTGCATGTAATTATTAAGACAGATTTTTATGTAGAAAAGTTTAACTCACCAATGCACACAGATGTTTTTCATTCATATGCCCTTCGTTTAATTGGCTTCGATGTTGCAACATTTAAGACATCGGACTGCAATTTCAGCAGAGGTTGGCATTTGAAAATTGTTGTCATGGCGTCAGGCTTCAATCGTTTCCTTGCTGACAAATTCACTTGTGGCATCAGCAGACACAGCACCTTGAAGAAGAAAAAAAGCTATATTTGGTAGGACCATGGCACTTGGAATGAGAAGGCTTAACGTGATAAGACCACTTTTATTTCATTGCTTCATTAGATGGAAAATGGAACATGCTTACTCCAGATTTATATGCATTGCTGCAGTTTGCAGCCACACAGCTAATTAAGCAATAAGGCACGACAGGGTGTGTGTTATTGTGTAATAACGTCACTCCTGGGGTGGGTTGAAGAACGAGGTGAAGCCGAGTGCTTCCACCACCCCAGGAGTGACGTTATTACACAATACCACACATCCCTGGAGTGCCTTATTGCTCTTATACAATGGCTTCTTTGTTGAAAAATTAAAATAAAATGAGAATAATATGTTTAAAACGTTTTTCCCCACAGTTTTCCCTAGGGTAGATACACATATTGAAAAAATAGTGCACAGATTCCCTTTTGTCCAGCTGGTGGAGCTGCTGCTACATGTTTACCCAGTATCTTGGTTTGGTCTCTCTTTGCCTGTTTATGTCAGCCTGCCACTGTTTTCTTTTGTTGCTGCCTGTCTTTTTGCTCCACCAGGTAGACAGGTAAATTGGCTACAGTTTGCAGATGCCGTTTAGGTTTTGAAATATGGCACCGCTCACTTGGCTTACGCAGTTTGTATGCAGCAAGTGTGAACAGGAGCCTGACCAAGTGGGAGCAGTAAAAGCCATGTGCTGTTTCTTTGAAATTATTGGTTTTTGTTGAGTAGAAGGTTGTATGACTTAAGGCTTTTAAAGTAAAGCTTCAAATAGTGAGTAAGATGACGATTTCCGAGCGATCGTGATTTGTAGCATAAACTGACAGCCACGGGCTGTCTGTGAAGAAACGCTCACTCACTCACTTGCTGCTTTCCTTACAGAAACTCTGTGTCACAAAAGAAAATGAGTAGTGCTTAAAATAATGTAAGTGTTAAAACAAAAGGAGGAATAGGAGGACCGAGGGATGGAGTGTGTGTGTGTGGGGGGGGGGCGCGTGACGGTCACTAGATGGTGTGATTCACTTTTGATGGATTGAGGAGGGAGTAATTCTTAAGTGGTAATGCAGTCTTTTTTGTGCCTGCCCTAGATACAGTGATGTTTTTGTCTAATATCACTGTGTCTGGGTGTCAGCGACCAATCAGGTTGCTAGAAATTTTCTTGCCATTGTATAATTACCATTGTAGATTTCTATAGATTCTAATAAACTCAACATTTTTTTTTTCTAATGAGTAATTATTACAATTCCAAAATAAGCAACATATGACACGCAGTGTATGGCCAGCTCCCTCAAGGCACATTAACATTTTTCTCTCCAAAAACAGTATACATGCCTGTCAGCGCAGCGGTTGGATTTCTGCTTGCGATGCCAGCGAACTGGGTTTGGAAACTCATCTGAGATGCTGGAGAGCCAGCTGGTGAGAGAGGGCTCGAGTGTCAGATGACTCCTTGCCTTCTCTTGGGGGGGGGAGGGAATGGAGGTGACCCAGTGCTTGCTGACTCCTGGCAGTGGCTGGGATTATGGCAATGCACTGGGCCCCAATGACTAATGGGGCATGGTGAACATCAGCACATGCCTTGACGTTAGTGGCACACCATGCCCCTGGGGAGCAAATGAGAAACAAGCTCCACGGTCAACTGGTTGATGGTCGCCAGCTCCCACTGCCACAAAACCCTGAGCAGTCCAAGGACCACCTCAGCAGCATCTAGGCCAACAATTGTGCTGACCTGCCCCACCAGTGCCTTCCAACTTGGAGGAGAGGGATCCATCCAGCTAAGGCTTACCTGGGGGGACTGCAATGTGTGGTGATGGGTGGCTGCATTGGGGCAGTGTGGCAGCGAAGGGCATAGATAGGCCAGAAGGAGAGGCCGGCCCAGAACTGGAGGAGCAAAAAAGACAAAAACAAAAAAAAAACAGTATACATAAACATCCAAGAGAACTGGAAGTGAAATGAATACGCTGTAGTGATTCAGGCCTTTTTATTGAAATTGTAATACTGGCAACACTTGGAAAAATAAGTATGAATGCCAGTCGTGTCCTCTAATGTACTTTAATAATAATACAAAGAAAAATATTGTTTCACACTGTGCTTTGAATAACATATGTTGTCAATAGCCAAGAAGCATCACAGTGCCATGACACTGTCACAGGAAAACTGACAGCTGACAGTTCTCATAAATTTCACCCATTACTTGCTAAAATTGTTATACATTTATTCAAAAGAAAATATATTTTAAAGCCACCACGTAAGAGACATTATATAAAACATTCAATAATTTAATGGATTTCTGTGCTGTCATTTGAAGCAGATTGATGTTACAGGGGTGTCATTCCTGCTTCTACACTGACATGCTGCACGCATGATCTGACAGCGCTGTCATCAGTAAGGGACATCACCTTCACTATTTATTGCCATACTAGGAAATCTTTATGTAGAATAGTGCCCGCTATGTATTTTACATATAATAGGAGACTCAAAACGGAAAGTGGAAGAAAAGAAATACCACACACAAACACACACACACATATCACACGCTGCAGTTGTAAAACTTATCTACAGGCAAAACAACGCTTTATTAAAAAGTGAGAAGATTATGTCAGACCAAGTCACTAGTGCAATCTGGAATCCAGTTGACTGTGAGTGGAATAACATTTTTTTATGCAAACTTACACTGCACTGTAGAATTTTCCATTCAGCTTCAACAAAGCCTGACTCGTGTGACTCCATATAGTAACATCAGTGAGTGCAGGTGGACAGCAAGCAGAGTGGGAAAAATTCAGGAGGCATAAGGCAAGGATGCTGAAAATAAAAGGCTAAATTCAAAGATATTAAACTTTGGAGACATCAAATAATGAACACATCGTGCTTTTTGAAAGGTACAACACACAAATTGGAGGTAAGGTCTATTTTTTGGGAACCATTGGAAAGGGCTTCTTTATATTAAATTCTTTAAAAGGCTTTTGCAATCAATTTTATGGTTGTTTTTTGTATTTCAAAAATACAAATGATGAAATTGGAGGTCATTCTAGTCTATGTCAGTTTGACTTCTTAAGTGACACCAAACATTTTACAAATTCGCCGTAAATTCTGTTTTAATAAGCATGTGCTACTATCATAATGCCTACCTATACAGCATTAACGTTTATGATGTTATCTTGTGTCTTTGTCAAAAGCAAGCACAAAGTGTGTCATGGGTCATGGGTTTCATTTATTTTAAAGATTTCCTTTTGCTAATGGGCCATAGAGACATACTATATATTAAGGCTAAAATGAAAGCATCAATTCACTTAATTGAGTCCATGACATAGAATAGTTTCCCCATGTCTCTAGGCAATGGTTTGGGGACCAAGAAGCCTTAGCATTTGGTTGTTAAGCTGACCTTTGTTGTATGGCAATGTTCTAAGACTTTATCTGGACAAAATAATGAATACGGCTCACTCTTTATCCCTCAGGCAGCACTGTGACATATGTGTTTCTAATGGCAGAGGTCAAACTATTATTACTATTATTATATATTATTATCTGTTATTATCATAACTGAAAACTTTTTACAGGCGAAGTGATGTATTTTAATTTCTTTCTCAGCAGTATTTCAGCAGCTATGGTAGAAATCTTTTTTCTAATTCAATTAGTTTTCTGGTATGTTAAAGGATGTATGTTGGTCTAGAGGAATGGATATGCTGAAAGCCACAAAAATATATGCAGTTGATATTATGCAAATATACAATACATGACACAGAACACTGTTGTATGATATGTTGGCCATTTTGTATCTGAATAGAAATGAGGAGAGGGTGCAGGAGGAGCCGCAGAACTTATCAACTGCATAGTCTAGAGATCTTTGTCAGAAAGAACAGTATTTCAAAGTTTGTCCTGGACTTGGGGAGGAACAGAATCAGCAGAAAAAAAATACACCAATGAAGGAAAATACCTCTGCACTTACTCCCAGAAAAAATCACAAGCACAATAATTTCAAGTGCAAACTAGTGTTTTATTAAATACACATAGGTGAAAGATAAGCTGACAATGCAAAAAAGTGACTGTATTGTGCTACAGTAGTGCTTAATCAACAGTCACTCTTGATAAAGTGCTAGTGTAACATAAAACTGTTGAGTCTTTCTGTCTTTGTCAGCTTGAGCTTTATATCCTGCACATATGTATGTATGTTTTATAAAGTCAGTTACTATTTTTGTACTTGACCTTACAGTATTGTGCTTGCGACTTTTTTCTGGGAAGGAGTGCAGAGGTGTTTTCCTACTGTGTCCTTTTTTAATGTATTTATTTTTTCCTAGCACCCAATATAACCCATAGTTGTGCTTTTGTGAAAAAAACAATATATACACCTAAAGGTTCAAGTGGCACACAGTGGTTATATGGTCATTCAGTCAATATTTAGGATCTTTTATGGGTGGCAAGCCTCTGCTTCAAGTGTAGTACTGCATCAGTGTTTCTCATTCAACTGGTCTTCATTTGCACTTGAAGGAAAAGAACCTTATAACAGTATTTATGCAATGCAGCAGCAGCTGGGACACAGTTCATTACTGCACATACAGTACTACCTGTAAGTTTATAGGCTACAGAACAAAACCTCTGAGGCAATATTGAAGCATGCAGTCATGAAGGAAGCCATAGCATGTACGGTATATATGCTATAGCCAACTTATCCATAAAATCTGTTTTCATCTGGATTGTCTGAGTTCATACTGCATTTGTTATGAAATTATAATGATTATCATTATCAGGGGCCAGATATTCAAAACTTTGCCCCATGGGCAACATGATTGCTCCCTGTTTGACTGGGGTTAGCACCAGTGCACAATATTCAAAGGGGGCTTTTGCACATGCTAACAGAGTTATCACATGCAAAACATAATAATGTATATGGTGAGCAAAGGGAGGGGTAGGGCATGAATACCCATGCAAGGCAATTTTCAGTGTGATAGAGCTGCACAAAGGAAATAGCACAGGCCACTTTGCACAGTACTATTATGGCATGCAAAATCTTAACTTACTCCAGACAACCCAAGTAGCTGCCAGTGCCACTGCAACCAACAACCAAGTTGACATTTGGGGAGCACACCTGCATCCTGGCATTTAGTAGCACGCCTATCCACTGATCACCATCCCTGGTAAAGTAAAAAATGTCTGTGTTGTCTCGTGGTACCCCACCCACTGAGCACCATCCCCATGCAAAATACAAATCTCCATGGTGTCCTGTGGCACCCCTCACCCTCTGATTGCTATCCACATATATGAGAAGGTAATCCCTCATGCCTAGTTGTCCTCTCACCCTCTGATAACCAGCCCCAGTGTAACTTAGATCATCCCTGGTGCCTAGTGCTCCCCAATGTCTGATCACTATCCTGTATATGATAATGTAGTCTCTGGTACTAGTGGTAGCCCCGATCACCATTCTCATGGCAAGAAAGAACTTACTGGCATCTAGCCGCCTCCCCCCCCCCACATTGTTAGTACTATGCAAACTACCATGCCACCCTCCACCTTTTGACACCAGTGCCACAGCTCTGATACAGTGACAGGTATAGCCCTCCTCTCACCTCCTTGGCTCACTGCCATATAGACAGACTGGGAGCATACATCCTATGTACTATACAGGGCGCACATCCTCTGTACTGTACAGGAAGGGCACTGCCTGCATACTGTACAAGAAGCATGTGCTCCTTGCACAGTACCCAGCTGTGCATTTCCTGTACAGTACAGAGGATGCACACCCTGCCAGTACACAGGACACATGCTCCCTGTCTGTTAATATGGCAGCTGGACAAGGAGGTGAGAGGAGAGCTGTGTCAATCACCATATCAGAGCCATGGAACCAACATCAATGGGCTGAGGTGTAGCACTGTAGTTTGCACAGTGCCGACAGTGGGGGTTGGGGGCTGCTAGACAGCGGGAAGTTCTTTCTTGCCACAGGAATGGCTATCAGGAGGTGGGGGTACCACTAATGCCAGGGACTACATTGTCATATACAGGAATGGTGATTGAGGATGGGGGAACAACTAGGCACTAGGGATTACCTTCTCATTTGCGGGGATGGTGCCCGAGGGTGAGGGGACCACTAGGCACCAGGGATAACATAAGTTAAACTGGGGCTGGTGATCAGAGGGTGGGGGCACCACTAGGCACCTGGGATTACCGTATCATTTTTGGGGATGCTGACCAGAGTGTGCTGTGGACTACTAGTTACCAGGGATGATGCAATTTACATCAGGGCTGGTGACCAGGTGGGGCTACCACTAGGCTCCAGGGATTACTTGATTTTACAGGACCGGACAATTGGGGTGGGAAGGAACCAGTTGCAGGGGTGCAAACCTGCCACCGCCTCACATGCAAATGTGTCCATAATGGACATTCAAATGGCCCCTTAGCACCTTGCATGCCTAATGGTCTCATTTGCATTGGGCAGTCTGACTATCACAGAGGGAGCTACTGGCGCTATTGGGTCTGGTGATTCATGTCCCTGTACTGCTGGGTTCCATGTTGGGATGATACTACTAAGTTTTGCACTGCACTGACTTGCCTCTATATTCAGTTAGATAGCGGTGGTGCACTATCTGACTGAATATAGCGTCCTCAGGGTAGTGGGTAATGGGCAAGCGCAGCTCAAAACCTTGCATTCCACCTTGCCCATTTTTGAATATCGAGCCTGAAAAGTCTGTAATGTCACACAACAAGAGTAATACATATTTGATAGTGAGAAATATCTAAAAGATTGACATGTGAAAAAATCAAAAAATGAATATATTAAAGATAATTGCAGTTGCTATAACCATAACCATAACTGTTTTAAAATTGTATTTTATTAGATATCTGCTCTTCAAATGTTAAACTTAAGTGCCAACTGGTGCTTGAGTATTACAGTTGTAGAATATGTCATTTGACCAAGTCTCTAGCAACAAATAGAGTTGCTCTGTTGTATATCTCAAGTGACTGAAGGCTAATACAAAACTTCACAAATATTACTGTACCATGGAAATGTCCCACAATAGTTTATATCAATCAATCAATCAATCAATCAAACTTTATTTAAACAGGCTATACACCTTTGAGCAGGCTCTTTTACAGGATGATCTTGGAAGACACAGAGGACATTACCGATACAATGGCAATTGAGAAACTATACAGACAATACATAAACACAATAATGCATCTAAACAAGTAAGGTGATCAAGAATTTTTATCAGTTTATGCCCACTTTGCAACACCTGACAACATGCACATGCTTATTATAGAGTACATATAATATGTCCCAGGATGGATACAAAGTTATTCATGGTACAACTGTATAAACATAGCAACCCAAAAATACCTATGCAGTACCTTATGCTGGGTGGTGAGGGGAGTGCGCGGAGGGAGGGAGGGGGTAGAGGTAGTGGAGGGGTAGAAAATGGAGTGTGGGGAAGGTGGAGGAGTATGGGGAGGGATGGAAGGGGGTAGTGAAGGGGTTGAAGGAGAAGTGCGGGAAACAGGATAACTGCCCAAGTGCAGGGAGTTGCCAACTGTAGGATTTGGACAATTATTGATGGCATCTGCAATTTTCTTTCAGCACAGAAGATAGTAGGGTCTGAAGAGAAGATATGCCCGGAATGGTGCAGAGCTTTAGAGACTTCTGGAGCGCATTCCAAAGGGATGGAAGGGCAAAAGTGATAGCTGCGGTACCATACCGAGTTCTGACTTTAGGGACTTTGAACATTACAAGTGAGTAGTGCCTCAAGCTGTAGAAACCCAAACTTTGAGTAAAGAGACTGAAGATATATGTGGGTAGTTTACTAGTAATTGCTCTGTGGATCCAAAGGCATGCGTTTCCCTGCCTTCTGACAGTCAGGAAGGTCCAGCCTAACATTTCATAGAGCAAGCAAGCAATGATGGGCATTTAGAGGAGTATTAGTGATGAATCTCAAAGCCCAGTAGTACAGTGAGTCAAGTTTAGTTAGAGTTAAATGAGGACAGTGGCTATAGAGAATGTCCGTGTAATCTAAGAGGGGAGAAATGTAGTTTGGACTAGATTTCTCTTCGCCTCGAAGGTGAGAACATTTTTTTATCTAATTCGTCCAAGTGAACTATGAAGTTAAGCTTACTGTCTAGCCAAAAACCCAAGTATTTTAAACCTGTCCACTGTTTCGAGTGGTTCGCCAAGTAGGGTGTGTAACGTAAGGTTTTGAGTAGTTGCGGTTTGCAAATGTGGTTGGCAGGAGAGAGGCATAGCTTTTGTTTTCTTAGCGTTAAGGAGCAATTTAAGATTTAGAGGGTTATGTTACAGGATGTCAAAATCATTCTGTAGCTCTTTAAATGCAACCTCAGGGGAGGGACTAGCAGTGTATAGCAAGGTGTCATCTGCAAAGAGGTGCATCTTTGCCACATGAACCTTGGAGTCTAAATTATTGATGTAAATTGCAAAAAGAATGGGACTCAGGATAGATCCTTGTGGCACTCCTTGTGGAAGAATCTTAAGTGGGGAAAAATCTCCTTGAGTTTTGATTTGTTGCATTCTGTTAGTAAGGTAGCATCTGAACCATTTTATAGTGACAGCACCAAGGACGAGGTGACGCAAGGCAGACAAAAGTAGGCCGTGCTCGACGGTATCAAAAGCCTTGCTTAAGTTTAGAAACAGTTCATATATGTACTCTTTTGAGTCCAGCGAGTTTTGCCAATCACTAGTTACTTTGGCTAAGGCAGATACCGTGCTATGCTTTGGTCTGAAACCTGACTGTATAGTGTTAAGCAAGTTTTCGGCTTCCAGTTAATCTCTCAGTTGGTTATTAACTATCTTTTCCAATAGTTTTGATAAAATAGGAAGTAGGGAAATTGGCCGGTAATTGTTCAGGCCGCATGTATCCCCAGGCTTAAAAAGGGGGATAATATGAGCAATTTTCCAGATCGCTGGTAGGTCACCTAGTGCTAGGGATAGATTGAAAAGATGTGTAATGGGGGCAGTCAAGTGGTGGTAACCAATTTTCAAGAATAGGGGTTCTAGGAGATCAGCGCTGGCGCCTTTCTAAATGTTCAGTGACAGTAGTAGATCCTCAACCTGTTTAAAGGTCACTGGGCTGAAGCTAAGAGAGGATGATTTCTGGCTTTTCATATGTCAAAGCATGGAGTAACCTTAGTACTGTGTTGAGTCGGGAGCCTGCTAGCTGGGGAGACATCGAATGCTAGGCCTGCCATGGCAAAATGGTTATTAAGTTGCTTCAGGACATCAGCCTTGTCTGTGTAGGAAGTATCTCCAACTACAATCTCTGAAGGCAGTGGAGAGGATGGAGTGCAGCCCTCAATCTCTCTAAGTATATTCCAGAATTTGGCAGAATTATTTTTGGATTCTTCAAGGGATGTTTGGAAGTAGGGTTTTTTTTCTGCTTGGATCAGTTTTGTGCAGGAATTTCTTGTAACATGGAAAGCCAGCCAATCTGAGTCAAATTTAGTTTTTCGGGCCCTTTTCCACAATCTGTCTCTGTTCTTTAAGGCTGCTTTTAGTGTAGGTGTAAACCAGGGTGTTGATCTTTTTCTAGTCTTAAGTTTGGCAAGTGGCATATACTCATCCACCACACCCAAAACAAGATTATGGAAGATGTTGTAAGCATCAGCAAGTGAAGGAGCCAAGTAAAAGTTCTGCCATCTAATCTTACTTAGGTCTGATAGGAAGGCAGATTGACTAAAGTTTTTTAGGCATCTTTTTATTTTAAAGGTGGATGTTGAGGTAAGTTTTGGAGTACGTTGTATACAAGCAGTAGCACTGTGATTATTTAAGTTGTTATGGAATACTCCTGTATGTGAGATGTTGTGCAGCTTGTTAACAAGTATGAGGTCCAGAAGGGTGCTTTGACTTGGGTTTTTGCTGTTTGGTTGGGTGATGTCAGGAGTAATTTGTGAGAGGCCATGCTTGTCACAAAGATTCTTCAGTGGTTTGGAGCAGGCGACTTTCCAGTTCAGATTTAGGACCCCATGATAATGCACTCAAAGTTGGCTTTCTCCAAGATGTTAGGAAGGTGGGATAGGATCCCAAAACCGCCTGACGGTGACCTGTAGCAGGCAGTAATTGATATGGCATCTATGGGGTGGAGCCTGGCAGCCAGCATGGTGGCATACTAATTTGACTAGAGGGTCCTGGCATACCTCCGTGTGCCCATCTGTGCATCCAACGACGTATCTCAGCCATGACAAGGCAACATTTGTGCACCGTAATACTACTGATGAAAAATAAGCCTTTTCTTGTGAAAATCAAACTAGGCTTCGGCATCAGTGTTGTGTGTAACCAGACTGGCACCTCCATGTGGTGCTCACATTTTAGGCTGCAGCAGCAGTGTAGCCCAGCCCTTACTGTACCCAGCATGAACCGGGTGAGCAGGGCAGCAACTTAAGCAAGACTGAGGGGGGCAATGGCTGCTCAAAACTCCTCCACCAGCATGGCTCAGGACATCACTAATTTGATGGAGATGCTCAGTAAAGTCTTGCAGGACACGACAGAACTAAAGTACTCTTCTTCAAAAATAACTGAAAGCCTACAATTATTGGCTCTAAAGGTGGAAGGCATGGAGAAAATAACGAAGGAGCAGTCGGACCGGTTGTCCCATCAAGATGGCTATCTGACGGAACATCACGGGCAAATTCAATATTTGCTGTCTAAGGTGGATGACTTGGAGAACAGAGCTAGAAGGTAAAATATCTGGATCATGGGTATCCCTGAGGGCATGGAGGGTGGAGATATGATTTCATTACTCGAGAATGCTTTGCCAGCTATGTTACATCTCGAGCATAAGGCACCACCAGAACTCCAGATGGCTCATCGATCGCTGGCTCCAAAACCTAAACAAGGAGACAGCCCTCGCCCTGTACTCTGCAAGTTTTTGCAGTACACAGTGAAAGAAAGATACTTGAAGATTGAGAGGGAAATGAAAACTGTGACATGGCAGGGCTGCTCTATTCAATTATATCAGGTCTATTCACAGGAACTTGCAAGAAGGAGAAGGGTATAAGCAGGAGTGAAACAGTAGCTCTACAAGATGGGCATCGTGACATCCCTGAGGTAACCCTGCCATGCTGAGAGTCCAATACAATGAGGTCTATCATGTGTTTAAATCTTCTGGGTAGGTGGAGCAATTCTTATGGTTCATCCAGATGAGGGGGCGAGAACCGTGGCAGTCTTTGCCACCACTGCATGGTGTTGACTGGCAGAATTTGGAGGCCCCCTCTGCACCCATGAAAATAATGTCTGGAGCTCAGCACAATGAGCAGAAACATGGAGACGAGTGGCATAGAGTCCAGAGGGGCAGACCGAGAAAGCCGGGCAGTGCTACTCCCAACAAAAAGCCCCTCTCCAAGAAGAATCAGTCGAGGAGTCACCTGAGATTACAGAATTTATCCAATGACAGCATGGTATCCCCATTATCCACCCCAGTAAAGATCTCTACTAGATTCAAAACCTTGAGAAACCTTACTCCAGCAGGTTTGGACTGAGGGGGAAATTCCGACAGCACGGCGCCTGATAACCTCGCAGACCAGAGCTTGCTGGCAGACTGGGCTCCTTCTGCAAGGACTGGGCAGAATGTGGCAGGGAGATGACAGAGATAACTCCACTACCACCCCCCTGAACTGTAGGTTGCAGATGCCTTGTTTTAAGCACAACAAGCAGTGTTTCTTATGTTGATGGGGGAGAATTTTCTCTTCCTATGGGAACAAACAGCTCAGTTCGGGGAGGGGGTATCAGGGAGCCCAACCGGGCTTAGTGTTGTGCTGTTGTTTGTTTTTGTTTCTCTCATAGTGTGTGTTTTGTTCCTGTTTTAAGGTTGTGTGCACAAGCTGGTTGGGAAGCAGGCCCTGAATGTCCCAAAATGGGACTGGCTGCATGCTCCAACTGCCTTGCACTCATTACAGCTAGTAAAAGTTAATGTTGGTCCACTCTTACAACCAATGTTCCCTGTATTATGGCTTCTGTCTCTCCCTCTATTTTGCAGAAGCCCCCCTTCCCGCTCATGGCTAAAGCGTGCTTGTTAGGATATCAGGATCGACCACTGCAACCCATTCGTGCTGCACGATGATACAACCTAGGAACAGCACACTATAACCAGGTGCCTAAAGGTCTTTCTGCCACTACTTTTATTAGTAGGTTGATAACTTGTCAGTGGGCAACCCCTTATGACTGGCAGAAAAGTATTCTGGGAAGGTGATGGCTAATTCCAATTCATAGGCTGCAACCTGGGTGTACTATGCGGCTGTGGGAGAGGGGGGATAGCTCGTGGTCAGCGAGCGTTCTGACTGATCTGTGCAGTGAAATAATGTTTTTCACCTATGTTGCTAATGGGGTTTGCTTCTGCTAGGGGTTACTCTATAATACAACTGGGGGCAGTGTACTTTCTGTTTTCAGAGAAACAAGTTGATTTTTTTTGCTTTTATACATTTATCTGTTGTACTTACTGAATTAACGGTTTATACAGGGGTTCCCGGGGGCCAGCCCGGTGGCGCTGAGGGTTGAGGCGCTGGACGCAGCACCTCTTGCTACGCGGCGGCCAGGTTCGAGAAACGAACTTTCGGGTGGCGGGGTCGGCAGGGAGAGAGGATTGAGCGTCCCAACGGATGCTCTCTCTCTCAGGGTGGGAACCAAGAACGATCTCGATTCTACATCCCCCTTCGCGAGCCGTGGGAGCACCGACAACTGAAGGGGATGGAGGCGCTTCACCCGCCGGAGCCAGGAGGGGATGTTGGTGGTGCATGAGAGGTCTGGCGTGCGTCAGCACGCCTTCTCTCGGGACGCACGTCCTAGCGCTGGACGTCCCGGGGGTAGGGGATTAAGGTGGAGGAAACAGAAAAAAGACACCTCTCGGCAGCCCTAGATGAAATCCACCCCGGATCCATCCAAGACCACCAAGAAGGGACAGACCCCACTGTGCAGGAGGTAAGGGAAGGAGGCACTCTGGGGCAGATCCCAGGAAGGTGGAGTGGGGTGGAATGGAGCAGGATGGAAGGAGTGGGCACCAGAGAGGAGCTAGGAAAAATAGAAAGTAAAAAAAAAAAATACAGGGGTTCCCAGGAGCCCAAGGTTTGTTCATGTCTGTTCATGTTTATGTCTTTAGTAATACCTCAATTAGAGGACAGGAAGAAGGATATAGTTAAAGTGCCAAGCTTCTAACCAAGGAGAGGACCTCCCGACCCTGGGCTACCAACCCATGGGTGGCCGGGTTGCTATGGGAGACCCTCTTAGGCAAAGGTACGGTACAGGTGTTACACTAGAGGGTGGGAGTAAAAGAAAAAGTTATGGAGGCCTAAAGGCCTAGACACAGTATGGCTAATGTGACAGATAGGGTTGGGTGTGGGGGAAGGGGGGGATGGGTTTGGTTTTTCCGAAAGCAGTCTAGTGGTGGTGCTTTAGCTATCAAACTATGCCATATCTTCAGCCCTCAATCTGATTTCTCCTATCCAAGTTCATCCCTTTCCTTGCTGCCCTGGGGCCCCGTGGTTTGATAGGGCTCTAAGAGTGTTGCGGAAATTGAGGCGTAGGGTAGAGCGTCATTGGAGGAAGACTGCCTCTGATGCCGACCACCTTATTTTGCTAGAGCACTGTAAACTCTACCAAACAAGAAATTTCCCATAAGAAGGCAGAATTCCTGTCCAGGGAAATTTCTGTCGCATGGAACCGACTGGCTCAACTCTTCAGAACTGTTGACAGGCTGTGCAACTCAGCCTGTCGGCAGCTCCGTTGATTTTTTACACAAACTGATTGTGATGAGATCGCTCATTTCTTTGCGAATAAGGTGGATGACATCAGGCAGGAGTGCCACCAACTTCACTCTAAGGGGGTTGCTGTTTATCAGAGCTCTGTCACAGAGCCAAGAGTTTCCTGGAGTACCTTTGACCTGCCGGATTTCATAGACATCATGCGGATTGTCCAGGAGATGTGTCCCACATGCTGTAGTTTAGATCCAGGCCCTACTTCTCTGATTTTGGGTTGTAGTGAGATCATTGGCCCAGTCTTAGCTCGGATTGTCCGGTGCTCTCTAGATATGGGTCAGTTTCCTAGCTCCCTAAAGGAGGGGGTGGTGACTCCCCTTCTGAAAAAGCTTCTTTAGACCTGGAGAACCTACTGAACTACAGGCCTATCTCTAACCTCCCTTTTGTAGGGAAGGTTATTGAGAAAGTTGTGGCTGCTCAACTGGATAACCATTTAACCATCCATAATTTATACGAACCTCTCCAATCGGGTTTTCGTAATAGGCATAGTACTGAGACTGCTCTGGTTCGGGTGCTCAATGATCTCCTGATGGTGCGAGATCAGAGACACCATTCTATCTTGGTTCTCTTAGATCTATCATCAGCATTTGATACTGTGGATCATGGAGTTCTGCTCGAATGCCTGAGGCTTATCTGTGGACTGTCGGATACAGTCTTCAGATGGTTTTCATCCTTCCTCGCAGAGAGAACGCAGAGAGTGGTGTCGGGTTTGTTTTCATCTGAGGCTTTCCCTTTGCCTTGCGGGGTACCTCAGGGTTCGGTGCTGTCCCCCATGTTATTCGCAGTATACTGTACATGCTACCCCTTGGAGACATTGTAAGATGGTACGAGCTGAGGTTACATTGCTATGCTGATGATACCCAGCTCTACCTGTCTTTTGCACCTGACCAGGTTAGTGTTATCTCGGTACTGAACAACTGCCTTGCAGAAATCCAAAACTGGATGAATTCCAGTGTCCTAAAGTTGAACCCAGGAAAGACTGAAGTTCTGATTGTGGACCCGGGTCATAAGGCAGAGGGGTTGAGGACTGGACTCCCTTCTGGTTTAGTCCTGGGGGAGGCCCAGATTCTCACCTCTGAATTGGTGCATAACCTGGGTGTGGTGCTTGACGATGGTCTGACTCTTCGTCATCAGGTTTTGGCAGTCGTCAAGATGGCCTTTTACCACCTTAGGAACATTGCCAGGATTAGGCATCTAGTTCCGTCTAGCGATCTGCCTGTTTTGGTCCATGCCTTTGTGACATTGTGCCTTGATTATTGTAACTCCCTTTATCTAGGGGTTTCTGGGGTTGATATCCACTGCTTACAGCTAGTGCAGAATGCGGCAGCACTTTTGTTGACTGGGGCATCCAGAAGATTTCATATTACCCCAGTGCTGCACGCTCTGCACTGGCTGCCTATACAGTGGCGGATCACCTTTAAAGTAGGTCTATTGACTTACAAAGCTCTACATGGAACGGGTCCTGACTACCTGGAAGAGCTCTTGGTTCCTTACACCCCTTTGGGACAGCTCCACTCAGCTGATGAGGGGTTGCTGGAGATTCCAAGGGTTAATCTAAAGTCATCGGGTGTGCATGCCTTTGGGTTTGCGGTACCTACCCTCTGGAATTCTCTGCCCTGTCAGCTTCAGGAGTGTAGAACGGTGGGGAGTTTCAAGCAGGCACTTAAGACTTTTTTATGGGGGAAAGCATTTCAGGTATTATTTTGATTTTATATTGAATGTATTTGCACATGTGTTTTAAATATATTGTACAGCGCTTTGAAAGTTGAAAGGCACTTTATTAAATACATTTTATTATTATTACTGATCTGGCTAGGGGCTCAATATTCTTTGATGTATATAACAGATGGCAGGTAAAGATATGATTATGGCCACCTCCTAGAATTTGAGGGGTCTGAACTCGCCTATTAAAAGGAAAAAAATCCTACCCCGACTAAAATCTCTGAGAATGCATATAGCCTTCCTGCAGGAAACTCAATTGAATCACATAGGAGATCAAAAATTAGTAAGGGAATGGGTGGGTTGGGAGGTTCACAGTGCGGCTTGCAAATCAAGGGGAAGGGTCTCTATCTTGTGCCATAAAAACCTAAAATGTCAGGTGCAAGAGCATAGGGCAGACAAGGAAGGGAGATGGATTGTAGCCAAGGTTCATACCCCCATGGGAGATGTTCTTTTAGCAAATCTGTATGCCCCAAACAAAGACTCACCGGAGTTCTTCCGAAAGCTGTCACAGGAAATACTAGGGATGGTGAAAGGAGAGATGGACGTAATATTAGGGGGAGACTTTAACCTGATAATGGATTCCCTCATGGATAAGTCCAACTCCATGCTTGACTCCCACCCCTGGTCCATCAGAGTCCTGAAAGACCTTCTCACTCTGTATAAACTGCAGGACATTTGGAGGGTACACCATCCAACTATGAGGGATTATAGGTTTCATAGGTTAATCAGAAATGAAAAGACCAAGGTCCATATTGCTCACCATATGTTAATTATAACCCATGATGGAATTTAAACACAAATAAGCATCCAGTTGATTTTTAGAAATATCCATGCTCTCACTTGCAACCGCTTCCAAGGGCAGACCATTCCATATTCTAGAAACTCTAACTGAAAACCATGAACTTTTCTGTTTAGTTCTACAGCATTCCACTTTTAACTGTAGTGGATGAGCTCTGGTTTCATATACCACCTCTCTGAGTACTAGACCTGAAAGTTACCATAATCAATCATCATGAAAGGCTCGGTAAATCATACACAAATACCCTCCTCATTCTGTGATACTCCAGAGTATAGAGCCCTAGTTTCTGTAGTCTATTATCATACTCCATTCCCCTCACTTCATCAGTTCTTTTGGTTGCCCTCCTCTGAACTCTCTCAAGGGCATTTATAGAACCCTTATCTCCTGGTGCCCAAAACTGAGCACAGTACTTGAGGTGGGGCCTAGCTAGGGAGGAATATAGTGCCAACAAAACCCTACTACTTGTACTTTTTCTATGTTTATTTATACAATGGAGTATGCCCCCAGCCTTCTGTTACCTGTTGACAGTGTAATCCAAAATTTAGATAATTTTTGACCGTAACACCCAGGTCACGTTCGTCCTCAACAGCTTCAAGTAATCTACCACCCAGTATGTAATTTGCTTCGGGATTTTTCCTCCCAAAATGCATCACAGTACATTTTTCTACATTAAACATAAATTTCTTTACATTGGCCCAGCTTTCTAATTCACCCAAAGCATACTGTAAGGTGTTGATGTCTTTGGCATTGTTAACTGTAAAACCTATGCGTATATCATCAGCAAATTTGGTTAACCAAACCTCCGTGGATGTATTTAGTGTGTAAATATAGATGTTAAAGAGACAGGGGCCCAATACTGATCCCTGAGGGACCCCACTAGTCACTTGCTCATATCCAGAATAGTAATCCTTTATGCAAACCCACTGAGTTCTTCCAGTCAACCAGGATTCTATCCATCTAGTAATGTTTCCCTCTAAACCCATAGTTATGGTTTCATCAATTAGTTCACCATGGGGGACCTTATCAAAGGCCTTAGAAAAATCCAGAAGGATAACATCCACTGCTTCTCCTCTGTCCAGTGCCTCACTGACACCACCATAAAAATTTAACAAATTAGTCATGCATGATCTTGATTTCACAAACCCATGCTGGGTAGTATCAATCTGTATAACTTTTCCAATGTAATTTTTTACTATGCCCTCGAGAATCTTACCCAGGACAAACGTTAGACTAATAGGTCTGTAATTCATTAAATCCTGCCTAGATCCTTTTTTAAAAATAGGAATCACTGTGGCTTGTCTCCATACATCAATAACTTGTCCCTCTATAATAAATTGTGTGAAGAGTGCGGTGACTGGGCCTGATAAGGGGATTGCTAGTTCCTCCAAAATATGAGGGTGGAGTCCATCCATTATACTTATTTCTCTGAAGACAAACAAGTTGCCAGCAGGCTGGATTATTGGTTTATTTCCCCAAACATTTCAAGGAAGATCCTAGATGTCAATATAGCCCCCCTGTACCTGGCTGATTATGCCCCACTGATGCTTTCTATGGTGCCGCCTGCCCCCTGCTCTAAGTCAGCGAATTGGAGGCTTGAGCCCCTACTATTACAGGAGAAATAATTTAGGGCATGACTTCAGGGTGAGGTGAGATCTTACTTTTTGGACAATCCCCCAGGGTCCGCTTCAGCGGCTGCCATATGGGAAGCATTCAAAGCTACTCTGCGAGGCTGAATTATAAGTTATGCTTTTCATTGCAGGAAACAGAGTACAAAAGAGACTAAGGAGCTGGAAAAAGCTCTGGGGGACAAGGAAAGGCAATATAAGAAAGACCTCAAAAAAACTTCAAAACCCAGAGGTCTTGCATGACTACTGGCACTGAGAATGAAGTTAAACTCTCTTGCTTCCCATAAGGCAGAACTCCAGATATTAAGATTGCAACACAAATACTGGGCAGGGGGAAAAAGCTGGGAAGTTACTGGCATACAGATTGAAGAAATAACAAGCCGACAGGCATATAGCGTAATTGCAGAATAATAAGGGGGTAAAATTTAGCAAGTCGGAATCCATAAACAAAATCATGTTATCTTTCTATGACTCCCTGTATAGCTGTCATGTTACTTGGGATAAAGCCAAATTTGATAAGTTTATGGAGGGCATGAAACTCCCCAAACTTACAGATGCCCAACGTGAGTGGCTGGAGGGGCCCATAGAAGTGCAGAAAATTAAAGATGGAATTAATACAATGGCAACATGAAAAGCTCCAGGGGGGATGGCTACTCAGCAGATTTTTACAAGGTACTGTAATTTAAGAGACTGTCGCTCTTCCTATGAGAGATATTTTGCAAGAGGATCTACTAAGGGAGACACTTCCACCCACCCTTAGAGAGGTGATTATTACCGTCCTTCTGAAGGAAAGGAAGGATCCAGCCCTTCCAGCAAGCTATAGGCCAATCTCACTTATAAATGCAGATACTTAGATCCTTGCAAAAGTATTACCGGCCCGACTGGAAACAGTACTTCCATGTTTAATTCACACCTCCCAAGTGGGCTTTGTGAAGGGCCGGGCCAGCATAGATCACCTCAGATCTTTAATATCCCTCATACAAAAGGCAATTGCTCACCATGCCCTGTTGTATATGGATGACTGTCTTCTTTTAAATGGGGATTTCCATACAAGTGCAAAGTACATTGCAGATTTATTACAGGCCTTCTCAGACATTTCAGGTCTATAGGTTAACCAAGGCAAAACAGAGGTTCTCCCCTTGAATGCCAAGCTCACCTCCGAGGACATCTCCCAAGTGTGTCTGGTATGTGTTAAGTGGGGCATCAAATATTTAGGAATTAGGCTCATACCTTCTGTTTCCTCTCTGCCAGAGGCTACTCTTGCTCCACTGGTCAATAGTCTAAAAGAGAATACTCTCTGATGGAAGCAGGTTAACCTGTCCCTGCCTGGAAAGGTGGTGGCAATCAAAATAATGATGGCACCAAAGGTCTACTATGTACTCTCTCATTTTCCAATCAAAATTTCCAAAAAATGGTTCCAAAAATTAGATGCCATAATGAGTAATTTCCTGTGGGAAAATAAAACTCCCCAGTACAGCAGAGCAAAGCTTCAAGCCCCTTGGAATAAGGGTGTGTGGTGCCTTCCTCACTTTCAGTATTATGCCTATGCCTTCTCGTGGCTAATACTTCTAAGCTGTTTCAAGAACCTCCTGAAACAATGCCAGCATGGGAAGCAATTGAAGGAGGTGCTCTTTTGGGGAATCACTTTTCAGGATATCTGGGTAACCCTCTTCCCTCAACATTTAGACAATGTTTGACTATTAAGGCTGCCCACAGAGCATGGCACCAGTTAAGGATCATAAGTAAATCATGCCTGAGTCCAGGGAAGTTTCTTAACCTTTGGAATAACTCCAGCTGGACAATTAATCAAAAAACATTTTTTGGTGGGAGAGTTGGAAAGAAAACAAGATCAATAAGTTGAGTGATGTCCTAATGGAGGATGGATATACCCTTGATAGCTTTGCTTCTTTACAACAAAGGTACAACCTGGGGAAAACATAGTTTTGGAGATATTTGTAGCTTAGAAAGCTCTATATAGGCTGGATTAATAAGGGGTGCCCTTGTGTTATATGTCAATCCATGGTCAGAGCCTCTTTTAAGAAACTACCTTTAGATACTGTAGATGGGAACAGGTGAAGAAAGGCTTAGCTGGCCAGATCTACAGATTTATGAGAAAGGACCTTCCTGACCCCTCAATGTCGGCTAAAATGAAATGGCAAAAAATGCTGGGCTCTGCTATAGCAGTTGATGAATGGCAGAGAAGCTGGATTACATTAAGCATGCTTGAGTTGATCCCCGGAGCTTTCTGATCCAAAATAAAATACGGCACCTCTGGTACCGCACTCCGGCAGTACTACATAAAATGGGCTTACTAAGTGAAGATGTATGTTGGAGGTGTGGCGCACAAGGGGCAGATCTATTAGATGTGATTTGGCAGTGTGTCCACATACATTCTTTTTGGGCTGAAGTAATTCAATGCTGCTCCAGTATTCTTGGTTGCCAGACTCCTAACTCACCAACACTTTGGGTACTGGGGACCCCCGTGGGTTGTAGACTAATAGTCTCATTTCTTATGTGGCTACTGCAGCCCTTTGTAGAGGACAAATGTCTCATACTTTATAAATGGAGAACAAAGGAGGTCCCCTCCATTATGGCCTGGCTGGTGGCTATGGCTAAGTAGGCTGGTTACTCCAGGCTTACACACCTAACCAATGACTCACTGCAAATTTACTTGGAGAGGTGGTTCCCTTTTATGCACTACATTCAGTGTACACCCTCCACCTCCATTGATCCCAGAAGCAAGGACCAGCTAAAGCCCCCTTGATGGTCTCCCCCCTCCTCCACTCTTTGTCACCAATAGTATAGGAGTTAGGGGAAAGATCTCCCTTCACAAGGCCACCTCATGTTAGAAGTCCTCTCTATCTAACAATACATGACCAGTTTTGTCGCATGTCCATACCATGGGTTTAGGACCCATGAAAAATAAGAAATCCTTCACCTGAGATTCAATGTATTTAGGATGTAGTATATGAACTGTTGCTTGTATTCTCTTTCTTATGATGAATGTAACAATTGTTGTGTCTCCATAATTCAATAAATACTTAAACTGCAAAAAAAAAATTAATATGGCCTCTTCAGAGGTCAGGGTCACCTTCAGTGTGAGGCTCTCAAATTCCTTTGGGGTAGTGGTTACAGTTGATACTGTAGCAGAGAACTTATCCTTTATATGTATAGCAACACTCCCACCCCTGAACGGTCTATCAGATCTGAAGACATTATATGCTGTGATATGCATGCTATCGTCAGGAGTGGAGCTCCTGAGCCAAGTCTCAGATACCATTAGAATATCTGGGTATGTATGAAGTTCCCAGGCTTGTAGTAAGTTTAGTTTTTTTAGCATGCTGCAGACATTTAAGTGGAAAGAAACTGATCCCCTTTAGCTGGGGTAGTTCTGAAGTGGCGTCTAAGGATAAGGGAGGACCAGGATTTAATTTGACATTCCCTGAGCATAGTAGTAAGAGAACAATTAAGCTCCTGATTCTGAATATAAGTCCCTTGATAATGCATGTGGTATGTCTCTTTGTATATGGGGTTTTTAGGGGTGGTCTGTGGGGGGCAATGATCTCGTTAAAGAGGGACATTGCATACAATACTGTTTTTGCTGATACTGACAAAGATATCTGATAGTACTTGGAAGGGATGGTGTGGGAAAAGAGTGTATTGATTTGTTGAGGTTAGTTCCTGATGGAACAATAACAAATTTGTTTGTTAATTAGACTGCACTTCTATCATGCAACCCCTTACTTGAGGAAGTTTCCATGCGTTTAAGAGCGGGGGTAATTAGTAGGAGTAGAAGGCAGCTGAAGAGAATGAGAGATTGTGTAAATGCCATTGTGACAGTAGAGAGTTGAAACCCTGATATAGTACCCAGAAGATTTTTTCTGATTTTAGATCAGTTGCCTTAGCTGCTGCAAATTGCACAGGTACTGGTAATTAGGCATTGCTGTACCTTTAATGGAGGCTGGGCTTGTTTATAGAGAGGGTGGAGCTTGTTGCAGTTTAGAGTATTTAATAAAGGATTGGGGAGGGGGAAGGTGGGTGGGCCTAAAATGTGGCCACCACGAACTACTCGGGAACAAGTTCTCTGGGTACACTAAGGTACAGGAGCTGCCCTTAGGCATTCACAGCAGCAGCGTGTAGTGCGGTGACTTTCTCCAGCAGCAGTCCATTTTGGGCACCAAATACTTTTTTTATTTAAATTAAGGAAGGCTGCACTCCAAATACCTTGCTTCTTGGGAGTTTGTGCCAGTGAGGTGATCAGACCACATTGGTGGTCCAATTTGCAGGGATGTCAGTCACCTAGATAGGGCTTTGAATTCCCTAAAGGAGAGAGGGAGAAAGAACAGAATAAATAGTGGTTTCAGGAGGAGGGGTAAATGTTTAGCACAAAGCAAACAAAAGGCAGGGGTTGGTCCCAACTTAGAACTGGGAGCAGTTTGCTCAGTACATCTCAAGTTGCAGCTACGGGGCCAGTGGATTTGAAATCAGGAGACTTTTTTTTTTTAAACTTTATTTTTGTTTTACACCACATCAACTTGTCCAGTATTCAGTTTCATTCACTTACATTTTACAAAAGTTGTATCTTTACAGCTGTTCTTCTTTGTTAACATTTCAATTGATTTGTTACTCTAGTAATATTATTGATTAAGCTTTAACATCATTTCCAGGTTGTTTATGGTGTTGTTTAACTTAGTTTAATATATATCTAAAATTATTGACTTAATTCGGTATTTCTATTGTCTTAAAAAATAGTTATAACTTAAAAACCTTTAACCTTAAAACTTAAAATAAAAAACTTGCTGTAAAAAAACTTGCTGTGCACCGCTCTGTTCCAATCATCCTATTTTATTTTATCAACTCAGTTTTTCTTTTATTGATTTCCCTCTTTTCCTCCCTCCCATTACCTTGCTAATTTCTCAGATTCAACCCCAGCTGAGAGGTAATATAAGTATTATTTTATCCTATGTTTGCTACATACAGCTCCTATCTAGTCCATCTGTTTAAGAACTGGGCCTGCCTATGTTGAATCGCAAAGGAGATCTTTTCCATCTCGTTTACTGAAGTGACTAGATTTACCCAACTTTTTATAGTGGGGCTGTTTTTCTGCCACCAATGTTTAGTTAGGGCCTTATTTGTTGCCACACATAAAATACGCCAAAAGTACCTGGCCTCCTGTCCCTTCAATGTTTTAGGGTCAATTTCCAATATTATTTGCTTTGAGACTATATCCATGGCTTCTGTAAAGATTGCTTTCAAATGTTTTGTGAGGTCTATACAGTAGTTTCTTATGCCAGGGCATTGCCAGAAAATGTGTGCATGTGCTGCATGGGTTTCTCCGCACTCTCTCCAGCAAGCAGAGTTTCCTCCAGATGAGAATCTGGCCTGAACCTTAGGTACAATGAAGTATCTTATTCTGGTTTTCCACCTAAATTCCCACCAAGTGGGCCAGCTGGTGGTACCCCACACCCCCTTCCAGCTCTTTTCCCATTCAGAATCCTCTATTCTCTCTCCTAGTTCTTCTTCCCACTTACTTTTAGTTCCTTTAGTACTATATCCTTGGTCTGTGAGGTAGTTAGAATATAATAATATGATGGCCCCTCTTCCCGTCTGTAAGGCCCATATGTTTTCAAAGGGAGGAGGAGGAATATCCATGGCTCCTGTTGTTGCTGGTTTATTTAATTCTGCATTCACCCAATTTCTCACTTGGTAGTATTTAAATCTATCTCTAGGGGTCAAGCTAAATAGAGCCTGAGTGGCTTTGAATGGAATTGGTGAGCCTCCTTTCATGATCTGCCAGGGGGAGTGGAGTCCCCTGGTCACCTGGGTCTTAAATCAAAAGTCATGAGTTGCTGGGATGAAATGCATATCCCAGGCCCACCACTTATACTTCCACATGTGTTGCATTGTGCCTTTTCTGTTGGTTCCTGTCCTCCAACCCTCCTGGGCAACTTCCATCCCCCCCATCTTTTGATCACCTAGTAGAGCCTGCAATTGTTTATTAAAAATAACAGCTTGCAAAGGAGGATCTTTCACTTGACCCACTTCTATATTTTTCCAGTGGGATATGAATTTTGGGTGTTGCCACATTAACACTATTTTCATCTGTGAGGCAATCCAGTACCTCGGTAGGTACAGAACTGCCAGGACCCCTTTTTCTTTTGGTAGATATAGAGTATTCTTAGAGATCCTCTGCCTTTTCACCCCCAGATAAAAGAAAGCAGTTGCTTAGGCCAAGTTTCCAACGTTTGATGGGGAATATTACATGGGACTCCCTGAAATAAGTATAGGAAATGAGGGAGGAGTTCATTTTTGTAGATTGTACCCGTGAATGGAAAGACAAGGGTAGAAGTGCCCATTTCTTATAATCTTGGGTTATATCACTCACCGATTTAGGATAGTTATCCTCAAATAGGCTTAATGGGTTCAATCCTAAATAGATCCCTAGGTATTTTAATTTATCCATTTCCCATTACATTGGGAACTTTTTCTGAAATTCTGGGGGGACCTGAAAAGAGCATGCTAAGACTTCCATCTTATCTATATTTAAGGTATAGCCTGAAATCTCAAAGTATTTTTGAATTTGACTAACTATCTCAAGGATGGATGTTTCTGGTTTGCTCAAAAAGAGCAAGATGTCGTCTGCATATAACCCTAATTTGTGTTCAACCCCCATTTCCACCCCCTTAATCTCTAAGTTCTGGCAAATTGCCTGGGCCAGTGGCTCTATGAAAATGGCACATAATAGGGGGTAGAGGGGACACCCTTGCCTTGTACCTCTTTCCAAGGGGAAAGCTTTCCCCAGATGTCCATTTACATGCATGAATGCTCTAGGGATAACATAGAATTTGGCTATCAGTGTGGAGAATGCCTCTGGGAAACCAAAGCCCGCCAGGGATGCCTGCAGAAAAGGCCATAACACCTTATCAAAGGCTTTTTCGGCATCTAGACTCATGACCAGGGCTGTTTGCTCTGTTTTGTTTACATGATCCAGGACATCCATGGCTCTGCGGACACTGTCTTGAGACTGACATCCCATTACAAAGCCCATCTGATCTAAGTGCATGGTCTGAGGGATAATGCTTTCAAGTCGCCTTGTCATGATACCCACCATGATTTTATAGTTTGTGTTTAATATTGATATCGGCCTATAAGAGGCATAAAGTAGGGGGTCCCTGGCGGGCTTGGGCAACACCGCAACCACTGCGTATTTCCAGGTTTGAGGAATTTTGCCATCTTTTGCCAGAATAAAATTATGTACCCTACCCAGGACTGGTATCAGCTGAGCCCTAAAGAGCTTAAAGAACTCCGCTGGGTAGTCAACCATGCCTGGGCACTTCCCTGTCTTATGCGTGGCTATTTCAGCCATTATTTCACAGTCTTTTATAGGTAAAACCAACCTGCCAATCTCTCCTTCTCCAACCCTGTGGCAGCCACAAATTCTCAAAGTATTTGGCTATCTGTTCTGCCCCAGGAGGATTACCCATCTTGTACAGTTCCTGATAAAACTCAGCAAAGGTGTCTGCTATATCTGCTGTCTCGATCCTACACCGGCCTGTATATGGGTGCTTAATTTTAGTTATAGTAGCTTTAGCCTCTTTTTACCTTAATCTACTAGTTAATAATCTGGATGCCCGAGGCCCCCCCCCTCATAGTACCTCTGTTTGAGGTATAGCATATTTTGCTCTATTTTATATTCTAAAATCAAATTTAGGGTTCTCTTAATTTCCTGTACCTCTTTTTCTTTTTTGGAGTCATATTTCTCTTTCAGAGAAGTCTCTAATTCCTTTATTTGGATTTGCAAAGCCATACTATGGGCTTCTCTCTCTCTTTTACATTGTGCTGCCTTTGAAATAAGGTGCCCCCTGAGGATCAGCTTTAATGTATCCCATAAGGTGGAGGGGTTGACCTCGGGGGTGTCATTGTGCAATAGAATGTCCTTGATCATTTCCCTCACTGATTCCTGCTCTTCCTTTTTCTGTATTAAGGCTAGGTTGATGCACCATAATGTCCTTTTCTGGCTTTGGCCTAACTGTAGTTGCATTAGCAGGGGTGCATGGTCCAAGAGATACATCTCCCCTATTTCAATTTTCTTTAACAGATCTATACTTTCTTTCGATACTATACAGTAATCTATTCTAGTATATGTTTTATGTACCGTAGAGAAGAAGGTGTAATCTCTACGCTGACCATGCATGTCCCTCCATGCATCTAAATATTCTAACTCCAGCAGGAGCTTGCTTACCTTAGAGGCCACTCTCCTATCAGACCTAGGGACTCCCGAGGATGAATCCAAATATTCATTTAATGCAAGGTTCATATCTCCACCTATGATTACAGGTCCCTCCACCCGCTCTGTCAATTTCATATAGAGTATCCTATGGAAATTATAATCTGTGCCCGGGGGTGCATATATTGAGGCAAGCATAATTATTTGGCCATTGTAAGCCCCTTTCAGAAGTGCCAGGCAGCATTCAGTGTCCACCATATGGCCCTTAGTTACAAAGGGCACCCCTTCCCTCATTAACACTACCGTTCTCTTGCGGTGACCCCCCTGAAATGTGGAGGCCACTACCTGAGAGAATCCAAATTTGTGTAGTTTGTCATGTTCAAGTGAGGATAGGTGAGTCTCCTGGAGCATACAAAATTGTGCTCTGGTTTTCTTAATATAGCCAATAATTTTACTTCGCTTGACTGGGTTTGTTAGCCCATTAACATTAAAGGAAAGAATGGTAGTGTTTGTCTTAGCCATTTATATTTGTATTGGATTTCCTATAGAGTTATTCTCAGGGAGATTGGAAAATGACCTCTGAGGAAATGGAAGCAGAGTAGCAGATCAGACAGCAGATCCTAAAAATGTAAACTTTGTGCTAAATAGGACAACAGTAACTATACCTATAACATCCTTAACAAAGCCAGATGAAACTGTCTTATACCAGCGTGACATTTTATAAAGACCAAAAAGGGAACTTTTAACAATAATTTAACTAACAGAGAACTTCCAAGGAAGAAGGCCTAGCAGTGTGAAGCCTTTTTGCCCTTCCCGATAGTTGCGGAAGTGGTGGAAAGGGGGTACTGGTTTCCCTATTGAAAGGGATCCCTTCCCTGAGTCCAACCTAAAATGGTAGGGCTCAAAATACAGTAATGTACCAGTGAACCAAAGCATGTTAGTGTTTGCTAAGGGCAGTTTCTTTTGCCGCCCTCCCAGCCAACCCACTCTTTTTAAACCCTCTTTTGGTCTCACAGAGAGCAGTATACTCTACAAGATTTCCATATTCATCCCTCCTGACAACATTAAATATTGGCAGTGCCCCTTATCTAAGTGTCTACTCTAATTGTAATCATCCACTACAAACAGTTCTCTATCTAACTGGTTTACTAATTTTAAACTGTGTAGTATTCTTTCTAGGTCCTCCTTGAGAGCAGCACATCACTTTCCCATCTCTCTCTCTGATACCCCCCAGAGCAATGCTGTTTTAGTCTCTTCATTCAGACTTCTCACTTGTTAAATAGTCACCTTGAAAAAACTCAGTATGTCCTTTAACAGCCTTAATTAATTGCAACGAGAGAGGGGCAAAGGAGGAACCTCAGTCGACACAGTTCAAGACCCTATTGCCTATTTGTATCTAGTCTGCTTAGGCAATGATATTTTTAGGTTATATATTTGAGTGGGAACTTCTGTGTGTCCTCCGTTCAGTCTACAGAGAAATCTTACAGTGTCTTATGACCTATTTGAGACACGCTTACTGGAGGCACATTGCAGACCTCTCCCTTCAGCGATTATCTTCCTCGCCATCTTCGCTGTCCATGTTTCCTGGTAGTTTTTTCATTAAGCCCAGCAGCAGTGAGCTAGTGTACATGGCAAACTGGCTAGGAACTTGTTTCTGTCTCCTCGATGAAATTTTCTCCCAGAGCCCCTCTAGTGCATTCCGTTTCTGCAATGGTGGTCTTAAAGGTGCAGGAGGGTCCAGACCGTGTTTTGAGAGGGCTGCATTTGCTTCATGCACTGTGTCATACACCTCAGGGCCTTCCTTACAATGGATTTTGAGGTGAGCTGGGTAGGGCGTTTGGAAACTTTATTTGGTTTTCCCTCAGAGATTTAAATATTGAGCTGTATTCCAAGCATTGCCTTTGGATAATAGTGGGGTAGTCCTGGTCAAAAATAATCTCGATTCCAAGTATTTTTTTGCCAAGCATGTCTGAGTATGTCTTCCTTTTTTCGAAAACTACTAAATTTGATTATGACTGATCTAGGGCGTGCAGTATTATTTTTCAGTTTTGGCATTAACGATCTGTGAGCATGTTCGATTCTTAGCTGATAGGTAGCTGGTAGTTCCAATACATCTTTCAGTAAGTCCGTGATAAATTCAGACATTAGGCCTGTCTCTGCTCCTTCTTTCAGACCATGCAGCCTCAGATTGTCTCTTTGAGAATGGCTTTCCAAGTCAGTACATTTATTTTCAAGCTCTATGACATAATGGCATAAGGTGCAAACTGTTTGACCCATATGTAGAACATTGTCTTCGGTTTGGGATATACGGTCTTCCGACTCTTGTACCCTGCATTCCACCTGTTGCATGTTCTGATTTAATTGATGAAACTCTGCCTTGTTTTCTGCCCACATCTCCTTGATCTCCTTGAGGAGGACATCAAATCTCCACCGGGTGAGCCTGTCCATCTCCTCGTCTGTATCATAGGTTGCTGTTTGGTCTGCCATGCTGTTTGAGCTTATTGCATTGTTCAGGGTGGGATTTTGAGCACCTGTCGCATCTTTACTCCCTTTTTCTTGCTGTGGTTGGGGTCTGGCTCCTTTCTCTTTAGCCATAGTTCGGCTTGCCATTTGTCTTCTTTTTTAGGCACAAATTCAATTTTTTAAGAGTTTTATCGAGGGATTTCTAGCGGGTCGGTTATGGAGCTAGATTCTCAGCTGCATGCCTGATCCATGGCAGAACCGGAAGTCTGAAGTCAGGAGACTTAACAAGGGCAGGGACCCTATTCAATTACACACAGCCCAAAACACAGTTTAGAAATCAGCAGATAAAATAAACAGAAAATAATAATAAAAGTAAAGTAGCTCCAGTATTTCAATTCTTTGTGAAAATTTGGCCACCACAAACTGCTCGGGAACAAGCTCTCTGGGTACACTAAGGTACAGGAGCTGCCCTTAGGCATTCACAGCAGCAGCATGTAGCGCAGTGATTTTCTCCAGCAGCAATCCGTTTTGGGTGCCAAATTCTTTTTTGTTTAAATTAAGGAAGGTTGTGATCCAAATACCTTGCTTCTGGGGAGTTTGTGCCAGAGAGGGGATCAGACCACGTTGGTGGTCCAATTTGCAGGGATGTCGGTCGCCCAGGTAAGGCTTTGATTCCCCTTGCTTCTGGGGAGTTTGTGCCAGCGAGAGGATAAGACCATGTTGGTGGTCCGATTTGCAGAGATGTCAGTCACCACAGATAGGGCTTTGAATCCTCTTGCTTCTGGAGAGTTTGTGCCAGCAAAGGGATCAGACCACGTTGGTGGTCCGATTTGCAAGGACGTCAGTCACCCAGATAGGGCTTTGAATTCTCTCTTTCTCTCTCTCTGTCTTTATCTCTCTCTCTCTCTCTCCCCTCTCTCTCTCTCTCTCTCCCTCCCTCTCTCTCTCTCACGCAAAAATATTATATCAGGGTTTTTGCTCTATAGGCAATACCGATGACTGCTGTAATTTACCAGTTCAGGATTACAGCTGAATGTCTTCACAAATTCTCTAGTCAAGTACAATTACAAATCCTGTATCTATACATGCTGTATATTCTCATGAGATCTGTAAGAGCTGAGGGATTTAAGAAGGTACAGTCTTATTTAAAAAAAACTAGAATCTTTTTTGATAAAACTCTAAATAGCTCCCTCATCTTCCTAATGAGGACATTTTTTTACATAAAGTCATGATCTGCTAAACATTCGCATACTGCGTTAAAAAAAGTTGTTTTTTAACAGTCTAATTCTTTGTTGTGGACTCAAGCAATGATAAAATATAGCACAATCAGGACCCCATTTATCAATATGTTATGTATATTTTACATATATATTTGCTTAAGAAAAAATGGCAAATAAAATACATAAAGGTAAATAATACAGTATGTTAATTCTGTTTATTTATCTAAAAATTGGTAAATTGGAGATGCACACTGAGTTGAGGCTCATTTTTGGGGTGGTCCAGAGGAAAGGGGAAAGGGAAAAGCACAATTACAAGCAAAATACAGCCAGTCAGATAATGTGATTGCAATGAGGGTGACATAACAGCTTAAGTTGAGTGCAGTACAGACAAAATGGTCAAACATCGTCAGAGTCAGTGGTTTACCATGATTGAGAAAAGGCAAATTCCATTTTGCAGATTGACAAAACCAGTATTGGCACAGGTGTCTGCAAGGCCAAAATCAGTTTTTACCAGTGTTTGCTTTGTGACCTGTATTTAACCTTTTTTTCACTCTGCTGGTTTGCATTTTCACATTTCAACCTCTACTATTGTATATCTGCTCTTGTAGCTATTAAGTTACTTTAATAGCTACAATGTGTGAAGGCAGCAGAAGCACTACAGCCCCTATCCCTCAGGTATGATGACAGCACCACTATGGCCCCCTATCCTTCCAGTGCAACGGGGCAACAGCACTGTGGACCACTCCCTCAGGTGTGATGGGCAGCAGCACTGCATGCCAAATCTCTCTGGTGTGATGGCAGCAGCAGCACGGTGACCCCCATCTCACCTGTGTGATGACAGGAGCAGCACTGCTGCCCCAATCCCTCCTGTGTGGTGGTGGCAGCACTGCATCCCCATCCCTCCTGTGTGATGGCAGCAGCATTGTGGCCCCAATCCTTCAAATGGGATGGCAGCAGCACTGCAGCCTTCCTTCTTTCAGTGTGATGGCAGTAGCAACCATTATCCCTCAAGTGCAATGGTGGTAGAAGCTCTGCAACCCATATCCCTTAGGTGTGACAACAATATGGAGCACCAGGTGGCAGGACACTCAGATGAATTTAAAAGTACTAGCCCTCAGCCCTGGAGATTGCCATCTGCCACCACAAAATGCAGACTAAGTTCCCACCTCCACATGGCCTTTCTCGTAAACACTCATCCCAAGAAATGTAAATGAAGTCAATAATAAAAGCAACTGCAAAATTTCAAGGAAATTAGTTTATAAAGTCTGCAAAAGATTGCAAATCAAAAAAAAGAAAAGTACAACAGTAGAAAATTGTGAACTAAAACAATATCTAAGTGAAAATGTGCAGAATGTAGGAAACAGTGACTATATAATGAAAAATAAGTGAACTAAAACCTACAAAATACAAGTACTTGAAATGTTAAATGTACAAAGGTACATGAAATGTGAAATCTACGCAAAAACAAAACCTAAATGAAAATGTGCACAATCTGCAATACAGTGTGACAAAATATACAATGAAAAACACGGGAACTAAAACCTACAGTATTTAAATACATGACATGCCAAGAAATACGGAAAAACAGCCAACAAAATTATTGAAAATGTTTAAACCCTATATAACTACATCAAATGTGCAAAACTTCTATCAAATGAAAAACTGTGCAAAAAAATGTGAAATATATTGAAGTAAAACATAAATATGTGAAAAACATTAAAAAAACCTATAGTATATGAATACATGTCATGCAAATGAATGTGGAGAACCAGCCAACAAAATTATTGAAATTGTTTAAACCCCAAATCAAATGTGCAAAACTTCCTGTAGAAAATGTCAGTCTACTCCATTGACTTATTGTACATAAGCTGGAATAGCAATTTCATAATGTCTACTAGCAGGTTACGTCTTTGGTCTGTGTGGATCTGTCTGTACAGTAGGCTGAGAAGGATCTCTCTACATCAGCACCGGACACTGGTATCCAAATCACTTGCAGAGCAACTGTGGCTAGTACTGGTAATTGTGGCTGCATTGAAATCCAGTACTGGCAAACGTTAAAGTCCATTATGTCTGGAAGGTCTTCTATGTCCCGCCCAACATACATCTCCCAGTCCTTTCATAGTGCCTTTTGGTTGTGCAGTCCAAATACACAAATGTCACTGGAGTAGTGTGTGTAGTCCCTACTCAGTTTGGGAAGGTTGTAGAGGTTCAAAATATGGTAGACTTTCAAGAACTCTATGGCTGGGTTTGTTTCCATGTGTTTTGCCATTTTGTTTAAGGCTATTCCTAATACCTTTTGGAACACTGCAACCTGCTCCTGCTTAAGCCATGGCCTAAGAGTGGCCAAGTACTCATCTGTTCTTTCTCCAAATGCTTCTGTCTTTGATACTCCCACCTGAAACTGTTGTTTTATTCCCTGCAGTGTATCATATATAGCAACAGCCAAGGGTTTATCTTTGCTTTGTAGAAGCTCTATTGCACTGATGAGGTCATTGCAGTTTTCGGCCATGAAGGTTGTGTGAATCTGCAGCTCTATAAACCATTCTTGGAAATATTTTTTCAAAGAATTGATGGAGTTGCAATCATTTTTTCCTGTTGGAAGAAGTCTCTTAAGTGTTGAAGGTAAAGTGAATGGTACTTAACCATTTCAGACCAAGTGTTCCAATGGGTTAAGACAGGAACAGGAGGCTATACTTTCCTTTCCACATCTCATCCCTCAAGGAATGCCAAGTACTTTCTCTTGCATTTAGGTGACTGCTAGAAGGCATATTTCACAAGTGCCACAAGTTTATTGACTAACTCGAAATGGTCCATCCATGTGTTTCCCACCAAGGACACATAAAATGTGCCCAGCAATCAACATGGATGACATGGTCACCAATAAGGCCATATAAAACATCTTTAAAGCACTTCAGCATATACCGTGCATTGTCACTGATTAAGGTGACTACTTGGTCCATCTCAACATCATATTTCTGAAATGTCTTTAAAATGCTTTGTGAGACAGTGGAGTGGTTCACTGCTATCAACCCTGTTGTGTTGGCCATCCCGGTGGTGCTGAGGGTTGAGGCACTGGATACCACACCTCACTCCATGCCGGCGACCGTGGTTCAGGTATGAGCTCAGGCCATCGGGGGTCGGTGGGCAGGAGAGGATAGAGTGTCTGGAGGACCACTCTCCTCTCCTGGGTAGTGTGGGTGGTTGATTCCCCGGCATTAGTGACTCCCAGCAAAGGCTGGGAGTGCAACAGCCGGGGAATCACATAGGTGACCGGGAGGAGCCAGAGCAGATATCCACGGGAAGGGCGCAGGAGTGTGCCCGGTTGCACTGGGTGTCATTGCACATCTGTGCTCCTAGGGGGGAATCATGCTCATGAACATAGGAAAACTCCCGTTGGCTGGAAGGAAGATGCCATCTGCCCCCACCTCCATCACCAGATCCTGCCCACTGGACCTCATCTCACCAATCACCTCCACCCGAGGAGCATCAGTAGAGGGAGTGCCAAGGAGCAGAAGATGGCCCCACTCCAAGGGGCGTGGACTGGGGGTTACTCCAGAGGTGTGTCGCAGGTGATGGGAGACCAAGGATACAGCTGGGAGGATCACAGGTAGGAGGGGAAAAGGCAGGTCGACTGATGGGGTCCCAACCAGAGGTGACAGGAGGGAAAAATAAGGTTAAAAAAATACAAAACTCTATTGTGTCTGCAATTATAGATTTTCCACCCTGCATGACAAAAATTATGTTCAGTACACAGTGGGCGTCTGCGTCGGTTGTCTCATCAGACATTACTGAGAGCGTCTTCCCCTTCACAAATGGTGAAATTCCATCCTCCATTTCTCTTTTCAATTTGGGCAAGTAGTTCTGCCTTAAGGTGGATGCCTTTGGAAGAGCACCAGTTCCTTTAATATTGTTCCCCATCCAGTCTCTTAAGCAAGGTTGATCCAACTTTTCAATGGGTATGTTTGCACCACACCATGTCCTCAACATGCCCAATACAGTTTCCTCATATGCTGCAGCTGCAGAAGTTGTGGCAATAAAACTGGTGTGAAGTGTCACCTGTCTGTTGCTATTCATCCGGCATGCATTCTTTCTATGTTTTTTACTTTTGCAGTGATCCACCACTGTATCCTTCCTCATATAGTCAACCGTCTGATCACAAAAGTGACTAGGTTTGCTGGCCAAGGCACCTAGCTTCACCTAAGCTCTTTCCTTCTAGGTTGCTTGAAAGGACAGAGCAAAGAACCTTACCACAGCAAGGGAAAGGAATAAGACTTCTTTTGGGTAGGCAGCTTTACTGTGTGTTGTTTTTATTTTGTACTCACAGGGATTGTTACTGTTTGTTGCTAACATTTTATTGATTTATTTTTCTCTGATTCAAATTGTTGTTGCTGGGTATATCTTCTGCTGCATTATTACAAGGTGTGTCTACAGGTGTGTGATAACTGATTACTGCTGTAATCTTCTGATTCAAATTGTCTTTTGCAAGGTATATCTTCTGTTACTGCTTTATTTTTCTCTGTAGCAAAGTGTTTCTTACAGGGTAGCTCTTCTGTGAAATTATTACAGATGGTGCTTAATTTTTGTGACTTTTTATCATTAGGCTAAACAAAATTACTGTTTGCCACTATTTTATTTATTTATTTATTTATTTTTTGCTGAAAAGGGTTTTTTGTCTCAGAGGTGTTGCAGTCTCCTTCTCACATTGAAGGAGCTAATTGCTTTGCTCCCACAGGTCTTCCAGGGTATTAGGTGTGTATCTGAGGGGTGGAGCTGGCAAACTGCCAGCAACTTCCAACAGAAAGAATGGTTAAAAGGTCAGGTTAGTTGATATCTTGGAGATGGAAGACTAGGTTTACTGGCCAAGGCACCTAGCTTCACCTGATCTCTCTCCTTCTAGGTTGCTTGAAAGGACAGAGCAAATAACCTTACCAGAGCAAGGGAAAGGATTAAGACTTCTTTTGGCTAGGTAGATTTACTGTGTGTTGTTGTTTTTATTTTGTACTCACAGGGATTGTTACTGTTTGTTGCTAACATTGTATTGCTTTATTTTTCTCTGATTCAAATTGTTGTTGCTGGGTATACCTTCTGCTGCATTATTACAAGGTGTGCCCACAGGTGTGTGCTAACAGATTGCTGCTGTAATCTTCTGATTCAAATTGTCTTTTGCAAGGTATATCTTCTGTTACTGCTTTAATTTTCTCTGTAGCAAAGTGTTTCTTACAGGGTATAACCTCTGTGAAATTATTACAGGTGATACTTTACAGATTGTACAGTTTTTTCTATCACTAGGATAAACTTTCAGGGTTACTGCATTTGTTGCTGACTGATTGTTTCTGCTCTTACCTCCTTGTTTCTTTCATCCATGGTTCTTCTTTTTTGGCAGGGGAAGGGCCCAGCCACCCACCCCCATCCCCAACAACTGCACACTACATTCCTTTTATAGGGTAGCACAGCCATGACATTTCCTGTGGCAAAGCAGGATGGGGCGGATCAGTAGGGAATCCACACGGTGACCTCATTTACAGGGGCACTAGTAATTTAACTTGTTATAACAAGATATACAAAACCAAACAAATAAAACACAAAATCAAACTTTAGTTTGCATTTTCTTCCTTCTAATTACCCTGACCAGGTTATGTACCCAGAAAATTATCTGGAATGGATATCATTAACTGCAGGTACTGTGGAACACTTTTCAGAAGGGCAGTTTTACAGGATTTGGGACACTGTCGTACATGCTGGGCCATTGGAGATCTTAGGGCTCAGGTCCAGGCAGCATGGGCAGAGATTGCACACCTCAAATTTCATATTCAAGAGGAAATATACTATAAGAACCACCCGCCATTTCCCCAACATCCAACAGAAGCACCTCGACTGCAGAGGGAAGCTGTTCCGGGAGGTTGGCAGGTGGTTAGGAGGGGCAAATCAGGTGCCCCATCACTCAGTGCTCTCCAACATATTACCTCCACAAACCATATCAAAACTACAAACAGGTATCTGCTTCTATCTCCAAAATCAAACAAAGGGTCAGAGGACACTGCAGAGCAGAACACTGCAGCACAGCTGCTAGCACAACAAAACTCACCCAAAACAGGAACCAAAACAAAAAAATCAAAAAGGAAATCCAAAAAACTTCTGATCATATGAGACTCCATGATTCAGGGAGTCGATACCTATCTCCAGCCAGGGGCAATGGTCAGATGTCTCCCTGGTAAATCAGCATGGAGAGACACTGACCGCATTGCTAAAATTGTTCAGGAAGCAGGGGAAAATACTGATGTCCTGGTAAATATAGGGACTAATGATCTCACCAGTCGGTCAATTGTGGAGACCAAGGAACACCTGACCAGGCTGGGTGACAAACTATCATCCAATTCATCTGGCATCTCCTTTTCTAGATCCTACCAGTCTGGGAGAGGGGGGCAGATGTACGGAAGGTCAGAGAAGGGGAGATAGGGGAGCTAAACATGTGGCTCAAGGGCTGGTGCCAGGAAAAAGGACACAAATTTATTGGGAACTGGCAACAGTTTTGGGAGTGAACGTTCTTTAAATTTGATGGACTGCATCTGACTAAGGAGGGAGTCAGTGCATTGGAGCAGAAGTTTGACATCTTTGCAGAATATTTGAACTAGTAAATGGGGAGGGGGTGCAGCACCCCTTATGTCGAATGGGAAGAACACCCCTCCCCCCTCAGCTAGTAGTCAAACAGGAGTTCAGCATGTTTGCAGTTCATTTGCATCACCAGGTAAGGAAAAAGGTCCAACTCCCCATACGACACACAGGGGACATGCCAGACCTCACCCAACAACTAACACACCAAAATCTAGCCAATGGACAATCATGTACACAAATGCTCTCAGTCTGGGAAACAAGATCCCAGACCTGCAGGCAATAATTACAGAGGCTAAACTGGACATAGTAGCAATTAGCGAGATGTGGTTTACCAGTAACCACACTTGGGAGACTTCAGTACCTGGCTATGTACTGTTCAGAAGAGACCGAGATGCAAAATGTGGGGTTGGAGTGGCCCTGCATGTCAATGAAAATATCAAATCTACAGAAATTCAGAATACACATAAGGAGACAGAAGAACTGTGGGTCACCCTGGAAACAGGAAATGGGACAGCCATAAGAACTGGGGTTGTCTACAGGCCCCCAGACCAGGGGGAGGACATAAACACATTACTGTTAGAAGATATACAAAACATGACAGCTAAAGGGAAGGTTCTGATAATGGGAGACTTCAACATGCCAGATACAGATTGGTCAATACCAGCAGGAACATCTGCCAGAACTAGACACATGGTGGATTCCCTGCATTGGGAGGGCCTCAAACAACTGGTACAACAACCCACAAGAGACAGGGCTATCCTAGATCTAGTACTGACTCACAGGGAAAGGATCACAGATCTCCAGGTAGAAGATCACCTGGGGGTTAGTGACCATCACATGGTATGGTTCAGTTTGGTCACTACAACTAAATCATCCCATTCCAAGGCAAAAATATAGGACTTCAGAGGAGCTGACTTTGATAAGATGGCCAACAGAGTTAAGCTAGTCCTGGCAAAAAGAAATACAGGTGAGGGGGTACAGGCAAAGTGAACAAGCATTAAGGATGCAATACTTGAAGCAACATCCCATTGTGTTAGAGAGAAAAGGAAGTGCAAAAGAAGAAGGAAACCACTATGGTTCTCAAAAAACAGTAGCAGAAAAGGTGAGAGCCAAAAGCCTGGCCTTCAGGAAATATAAGGGAATGCAGTGGGATGAAGATAGGGCGACATACCAAACTTCCATAAGGGAAGCAGGGAAAACAATAAGGCAGGCAAAGGTCCAAACCGAGGAAACATTAACACAGACAGTAAAAGAAGGCGACAAGACTTTCTATAGATACATTAGTGAAAGGAGAAAGTCCAGAGGGTGCATTGCTAAGATCAATGGAGATAAGGGGTCATGTGAGAAGGAGGAGGAGGACCATGTAAAAGCATCTATCCTAAATAGACACTTCTGCTCAGTATTTACTGAAGAGAAGGAAGGTCAGGGCCCACAGCTTAGCACCATGGACACGGGGGGAGGGAGGTGAGCACTAGCCCTTCACAAAAGAAAGCATCCTACAAGAGCTTGATAAGCTCAGGGTGGACAAGGCAATGGGACCTGATAGCATACATCCCAGAGTACTAAAGGAGCTAAGGGTGGAACTAGCAGAGCCATTATCAGAACTGTTTAGTGAGTCTCTGAGCACAGGAGAGGTCCCAGAAGACTGGAGAAGGGGTCATGTGATCCCGCTCCACAAGAGTGGTAGCAGGGAGGAGGCAGGGAACTAAGATCAGTCAGTCTTACCTCAGTAGTGGGCAAGATTATGGAGGCACTCCTTAAGGAAAGGATAGTGCAACACCTGGAATCCATAGGAGCACAGGATCCAAGACAGCATGGGTTTACAAAAGGAAGGTTCTGTCAAACTAATCTCATAGATTTCTTTGACTGGGTAACCAGAGTGGTGGACCAAGGGGAAGCAGTTGATGTCGCCTACCTTGACTTCAGCAAAGCTTTTGATACTGTTCCACATAGAAGATTAATTAATAAGCTGGGTAGGCTCAGGGTCGGTCAGAAGTTGCTCAACTGGCTGGCAAACTGGTTGATAGGCAGAAAACAGAGAGTGGTGTAAATGGTCTACAGTCAGAAGAGATGCAAGTCACAAGTGAGGTACCTCAGGGATCAGTCCTGGGGCCAGTTTTCTTCAATATCTTCATCAGTGACATTGCAGATGGACTGGAGAGTAAGGTTTGTCTGTTTGCAGATGACACCAAGATCTGCAACACAGTAGATGATCCAGATGGGGTGGGCAGAATGAGAAGAGATCTGGATAAACTAGCAAAATGTCTGGAAGAGAGGCAACTGGGGTTTAATGCAAAGAAGTGCAAGAATTGCATAGAGAAGAGAAACCCTGAAGCCACCTATAGACTGGGAGGGGAGCTGCTGGCAGTCACAAGGGAAGAAAGAGACTTGGGCATCATCATCACCGATGACCTGAAATCATTCAAGCAGACCACTAAAGCAGTAGGTAATGCTGGGGGAATGTTAAGGTGTTTTAATAGAGGTATCACAAGTCAGAAGAGGGAGGTAATAATCCCTCTTTACAAGACACTGGTTAGGCCCCATCTGGAATACTGTGTGCAGTCCTGGAGGCCACACCTTCACAAGGACATTAACCAAACTGAGGTAGTCCAGAGAAGAGCAACCAAAATGGTGCAGGGACTACATCAGAAGACATATGAGCACAGATTAATGGAGCTCAATATGTATACCCTCGAGCAAAGGAGGAAGAGAGGTGATATGATCGAAACATTCAAACACCTCAAGGGCATTAACAAGGTGAAAGAGTCTGACATGTTTCAATATAAGAAAAATAGCAGGACAAGAGGACACAGCATGAGATTAGAGGGAGGCCAATTAAGGGGTAATGTGAGGAAGTTCTTTTTCACAGAAAGGGTGATGGATGCATGGAACGGCCTACCTCAGAAAGTAGTGGATATGAATACAATGTAGGGCTTCAAACAGGCATGGGATAGGCATAAGGGAGCAATACAGATGAGTATGAATAGATAGGCCATTGACAGAGCAAAGGTCGATGGCACATTTATAAGGTAGAAAAAGAAATGGGCAGACTGGATGGGCCTTGCAGTCCTTATCTGCTGTCAGCTTCTATGTTTTTATGTTTCTATGTAAAACATCTTCCCTCCATCCTCATACATGCCATTATACTTGAACTGCAATGCACGGTCCTTAGCAGTGATGCTGGAAATTTTAGCCATTTTGCTTGGTGTGGCCATCATAATGTGTAGTGTAGATAACTCCAAAGAACTAAAAAGTGGACCACAGTTGGAGAGAGATTAAAAAGAGACTTAGAACTACTCATGAAAGCTTTAGTACTACTGCATTAAGGATCAAAATATCATAGCTAATTCCTACCCATGGATGAGAGTCTGGAGGAGCAGGTACAGTAAACACACTGACCTCAGCAGCTCACAATCCATACAAAAATAACAAGAGAAGAATACCAGAATCAGATCCTCACTGCTAATCCATGGTCAATCCATGGATGACATTCAGGAGGAGCAGCTACAGAAATCCAGCTGACCTCAGAAGCTATCACAGGCTTGACTAGAATAGAAAGAAAGAATATTGGCATCAAAATTTATCCCGGTCGCAGCAGATGAGAATCCCGATGACCGCAGCCGCCATCACAATGCAGACGACACCATCATGAGTATAATATCGGCATCAAAATATATCCCTGCGAATATTTTCTTGTCACAGTTGAGAGTCAGGAGGAGCAGCTACAGTAAACATGTTGACCTCAGCAGCTTGCAAGCCATACAAAAATATAATGAGAAGAATTCCAGCATCAGAATCTCACTTCTAAATTGGTGACATCAACCACTCAGAACCAGACTACAATATCACCAACAAAATATATCCATGCTAATTCCTGGCCACAGTTGAGAGTCAGGAGGAGCAGTTACATAAAACATGTCGACCTCAGAAGCACTGTAAGTCCGGTACACTACTAGCCATGTGCAAGTGCAGTGTACAAGCTATCCAGCTACATTACATCAGTATTAGACACCAGGGATTTCCAAGGCCAAACTCATGTCTTAAAAGAGAGGAACATAAAATGCATGCTGAATCACTCCAAATCCTGGACCTGCCATACTGGTCCTCCTGCATTTGCTCCTGATGACACCCATGCCTCCTTTTCCTCTATTGCACAAGTGACATAGACAACAGGGACCTTATGGAAAACAAGGATTTATTTTCACACGTGCTGTTGGCCCTTGGACACATTGCTTGTGGCTTACGTAACTCGTGAGGTGACCCAAGGTCAAACAGCAATAGAGAAAATAAATACTTTATTTCTTTATTGCACAGGTACCTGTTGGGTATCCCCTATTTATGTTAGCAATGAGAACCACGATACTATTGCAAAGAACTGTACCTTTTCAAAACAGCAAGGACACAATGAAGTAGACAGCTAATGCAGCACTTTTAAGGTTTGAAGGTAGAATGTCCTAAAAGAAAAAAAAGAAAAAACACATTAAGGCCAAAATCTGGGGCACAAACACAGAATTCAAAAAAGATTACAGACATTTGTAGGCCACACATTGTAGGACCCCCTCCCCAGTTCAGTGGTTTACAAGAGTAAGAGAGACACAGTCAAGCCAGTGATGTGTGTGTTTGAGGGGGAAGGGGAAAGGGCCATGAAAAGAAATGTACTCCTTTCCCAATCAAAAATTGTATTACTGTGCATTTCACATTTATTCCATTCTTCAAGTGCAACAGCAGCAATGCTACAGCCCTACATTCCCCAAGTGTGATGGAGCAGAGCTACTACGACCCCCATCCCTCCGGAAGGATGGCAGCAGTGACAGCACTACAACCTCCAGCTTCCCAGAGACAGATGTAATATTGCTGATTCAGTTCGATGTAATCCAAAAATGTACAGTATTTTCCCAGCACAAGTCTATGTGTCTTTACTTTTACAATTTACTCTAGACAACCAAGCTGAGATGTGCATAGACATCTCATTTTCAGTGCAGGCTTGATCCTACTCATTTCTACAGCTTTGACTGCAGTTCCCTTAACACAGCAATACGGCCTGATGAGAGTAGGATGAAATGCAGATACTCTGGGTCCCAACATACAGGATCCGAGTGCAGCAGCCTGGACACCCGCCCAACAGGGGTAAGGTAGTGGATGCAATGAACCACTACCCTACCCCTAGTCAGGCATGAGAACAGCAAGGGCAATCTGGAAAGATGGCCATGCTACTCCTGTGGCATGGAGGGCTACGCCACTGGCAGCTCGGCCATCATGGCTCCCCGACTCAGGTTCTGTTCCCGAAGGGAAATATTTTGCATCACAGTTGCCCCTCAGAAATTTCATCACCTACCTCAAGTCCTTCCCCTCTGAGTAGGTTGTTTTAGTTATGGGGGGGTGCAGGGCGGCTTGCCCCTCGCATTGTACTAAGACCTCGTCAGTCTCCTGGGCTCAGTATTATTGATTTTGAAAGACTGAATGTCGGCATTTCATAATGAACCCTGGCCAGACCCATCCCCAAAACACCAGATCAGCCAGCCATGATTAAACTTGATAAAATAACATATGAAGATGAAGACCATACCATATGTTATAGAGATGATGATTATTTGCAGCTGAAATTCACACCAGTCAGGAATGTTGAAGCCTAAAATCAGAAAATAAAAACACAATTATTATCTTTAAACACCCACACACCCCTCACATGCACCCTCACCCACTTATGTAAGCCGCCAGGACTAAGGCATTACTGATAGCCATGGTTGTAGCCACCTACCCTGAAAGCCAAGTACATAAGCAGGAGTCCATGGAGGTAGGGCCTTATTGTGATGGCCCAGCTTGCTACACACACTCCCCTGCTCCTAGTCATCACCACCCACCAGAAACATACCTTTGTGCCAAACCACCCAGGGCCCATAAACAATTGAGCGTTTAAAGCAACAGACTCCCACATTTATTTATTTATTAAAATGTTTCACCAGGAAGGCACACTGAGCATCAAGTTGTTCATCTCTCGGTGTGACCTGGGGGGAAGGGGTACAATGGGAATGAGACAATAAACATTTAATTTACAAGATCAGCATAAGCATACAGCTGTAAGACATGTGTTACAAAAAGTATTACAACAGTGTTGAGCATAACATGTAGAAAGAGTGGACAATAATAAGTGTCAGGTTAATAAGTAAAAAAGTGCTTACAAGTCTGGCCAGGGAAGACTTAGTGACAGCAACATAGACTACATCACAGTAGTCAAAAATGGGCAGTATCATCTTCTGAACAAGTTCACGCCTAGCCGTAGGAGGGATGCAACTATGGATCCTGAACAGGGCACCAAGCTTGGGGCACAGTTTTTTCTGGATAGCGTCAATACGTCCAGAGAAGTTTAGGTGTTGATCCAACCAAACACCTAAGTACCTGAAGGAGGATGTTTCCTCAAGTAAATTCCCATCAACGATGTGGAAAGTGGGTAGAGAGGGAAGCCTAGAGAGTCTCTGCCTTGTGCCAAAGGTCATGGAAACAATCTTCTTGGCATTGAGGAAAAGCTGATGGTTAGCAAACCAGAGCTGAACCTTCTCAAAGTCTTGTTGTAAGCTGGTTGTAACCTCATCAGGACAGGAGCCAGATGGATACAGGACTGTATCATCGGCATACACATGTATAGTGGAGGATGGGGAGCAAACAGAGGGAAGGTCATGTAAGAAAATGGAGACTAGGAAGGACCCTAATACAGAGCCCCAGGGGACTCCAGTGCTAATCGGCAGGGGAAGGGAAGATCTAAAGTAATTGGGTTCTGCCAATAAGGTAGGCCTTGAACCAGTTTGTGACGGAGGGAGATAGGTCAGTTGCCATGAGTGAGTTGAGGAGAAGGGAGTGAGAGACAGTGTCAAAGGCCTTGGCCAGATCGACAAAAATAGTAGAGGTAATTTGTCCAGTGTCCATCCCAGTTAGGATGGAGCCTGTGAGCCCTAGGACAGAGGTGGTGGTTGAGTGGTTTTTCCTGAAACCAGACTGGAAAGGGGTGAAAAAAGAGGGTGTCAGAAAGAAAAGAGGTGAGTTGGGAGAGAACAATGTGTTCTTGAAGCTTGGCAAGGCTAGGGAGGAGAGAAATGGGGCAATAGTTGCCAGGGGAAGAGGGGTCACCCCCTTTGGGTAAAGGGTGGACAACAGCATGTTTCCATGAAGAAGGGACCAAGGCAGTAAAGAATGAGAGATTTAAGATTACTGAGAGGGGGTAGGCAATGGCTGAAGTAGAGAGGGAGAGGAGTTTTGGGTTGAGGCCATCAGGGGAGGCACCTTTAGAGGGCTTGATGGTGAGGAGTGCACTTAGGACATCATTTGGGATTACAGTAGTGAAAAAGAAGGGAAGATAGAAGGGTAGTGGAGGGGGCATACTGGTAGAGGGTGGTGAGGGGGAAGGGTAGTAGGGGAGAGATTTCAGAAGCTCAGTGGCGCAGGAGGTATAGTAGGAATTAAATTCCACAACTACAGCTAATGGGTCAGACACTAGTGAGTTATTTACTTGAAGTACTGGTGGCAGTGGGTGAGATGAGGGTGTTGTAGACCACCTTAGGGCTCTGGGTAAACATGGTGGGGTGCACCAACAAAACCCACTTCCATGGAGGATTATGCAGACACCCTCCATGCATCCAAGTTTCTCATGGGCAACTCCTCACTGACTGGGACAAGATGCACTCAGTGACTGCCATCAGGGAAGTCACTGGCAAAGTGTCCAGCCAGGATTGGAGTTAGTATCCCTACAAGTACTTATAAATTATTTTAATTGTGGTTGATGGTGGAGCCGTTACGTGGCAGCCCAACTTGCCACCAACACTCCAGAAAACAAACACTACCTCAAATAGCTACTGTTGCCCCCAAACCTGATCAAGAAACTGAACCAGGCAGCTTTGCCCACAATCTTGGCCAAGAAAGAGAAACATGGGACACCCAAATTAAATTTTTCAGTGTAGCAGCAATCACAGGACATGTTGCTTTTAGCAGCTCTGCAGTTCAGGCATCCGCATCAGTCAGCAGGCCAGGGTTGAGTAGGAGCTGAACAGCAGTAGAGTAGGTAGCAGCGCACACCCTTGAAAGCACCAAGAAGTGACTTCAACTTCCACCTCCAGGCAAAATGGCAACAGTGGTCTTTCCTCAGTTGTCAATGTCTGACAGCAGCAGAACTACAGCCACATGCACTGCAGCACCAATGCCCCCCACCCCTCAGGTGTGACGGCAGCAGTGGCAGCAGCCCCCACCCATCAGGTGTGATGGCAGCAGTGGCAGCACTGATGTCCCCACCCCTCAGGTGTGATGGCAGCAGAGGCAGCACTGCCACCTCCTACCCCTCAGGTGTGACGACAGCAGTGGCAGCACTGCCGCCCCAACCCCTCAGGTGTGATGGCTGCAGTGGCAGCACTGCAGGCCGCACCCCTCAGGTGTGACGGCCACTGTTGCATCACAACAGTACTCACCCAATACCATGTTCCGAAGCTTGTCTGTCAGAGCTCAGACATGAATTAAGCCAAACCACCAGACGTGAAGGTGGACTCCATCCATTCAATCCCTAACATTTAGTTGCCTGAATTGGTTTATTTGTAAGCAAAGTGCATCCAATTAAAAAAATTCACACGTGATTAATGAGGATGCTAATGGAGAGATACACAATCTATGCCAAAGAATAAACCAGTTCAGAATTGCACTCACAGTAAATTGGGCACTTTCTGACTTGGTCTTCATGAAAATGGAGCCTCTTAGTTTTCATGTCAGAGCTCAAACTCATGAATGGAGTTCTACCGGCAGAGATAAAGCCATGATCACTGTACAGAGCAGGGCTTCAACTCTCAGTCCTATCCCCCTACAGTCAACATAAATAAATAAATCTTTGCGCCTGATCACTAGTACAAACTGGTACATTCTCTGGTGTGACCGGCATTTTAATTATGGCACTATTGAACAGGACGCGCTGTTGTTCACACTGCAAGCTGATGATGCTGCCTTGCCCCATCCTCAATAGTCAGGGCAATAGCATCCTACGCACACCCATGGGATTTATAAAAGGACACTGGATATATAAACTTCAATCTCCATGCATAAGGCACTATTGAGGAAGGAGCATGGTAGCATCCTCAGTTCATGAGCGAGAGCGCAGGATGTCACGAGCGCCAAAATTAAAATGCCGGGCACACTGTAGAACTTAACGGTTTGAGTGCTCAGTTACAAAGATTATTTATTTAATATAGTGCCTACAGAGGGGAACAGAGAGGTGAAGCCCTGATCTGTACAGTGATTGGGGCTTCACCTCTGCCGGTAGTTCTCCTTTAAGAACTCGTCACCTCTGTAGTACCTCAACCCCGACAAAGCAAACACAGACTGCCCTAGCACCAAGGCAATCCCACCACAACACCAAGGGTAACAGACACCACAAGAAGTTTGTGTGAATGACACCTCCAGATACCCACACACCCACACAGTTACTCAGTACCCACCCTGAAAGGTAAGTACTTGGTTGGTGGTTTTTATTAGCATCACTTATGACAGTGGGTGGTGGGTCTGATTGTGGTAGCCCAGGTTGCTGCTAACGCTCCCCCCCCCCACCACCACCACCAACTACTTCTTTTTTTTTAACATGTACATTTATAAGCAACCTTCAAGATAGGCTTCCAACAATATTTCATTAGACATTCTAGCAAAAGGTCCAACATAGAAATCTAACTTAATCAAAGTGGTAAAATTACTAACATGCAGTTACATGGTTTTGTCTTTGTTTACCCTTAGATAATCCGATGCCTACATCCTTCAAAACTGATGAAGGCAACTGAGGAGGACAATCCGTGTTTCCAACTGCACCGATGCCCTCAGCGTTTTGTCTACAGTGTTCTTTCAGTTCAAATTAATCCATGGCCCCACCGACTGCTTCAAAATTGTCTCATCCGACAGTTTTGAAGGGTGCAGATGAAACATGGTTGATTCAGTTTGATGTTTTTTAATAATTTTTTTTTGTCCAGGTGTGTGTCTCTATTCTTACACACACACATACATACATACATGCACACACACACACATACACACACACATATGCAGGCACACAGATTCACACGCTCAGACACACAGACACACACCACCCAAAAATAAATCTTTTTTTTTAAAACCATGTTTACATTTAGGATAGAGGCAGCAGGTCCCAGAAGTATAACACAGTAAATGAAACAATGCATTTCACAATTAAGACACATGTCCAGCAAACCACCCCAAGGCCACCAAACAATGGACCATCCCCTTGCCCCAGAGGGGACTTGCTGGGTCACAGAAAAGGGTGCTGAATGAGAAGGATAGGCCACAGAACATCTTGTTGAACCACACAGTAATGTGACATAAACATACATTAAGATTTTTGTAAATATTTTCTACTGCAGGATTTCATACCTCCCAGTAACTTATCATCACTGCTCAGCAGTCCCTTGTATGGGGGTGGGGGGAGGGGTAAGCAAGGCATGGACCCGACGGACTGGCATACATGTTAGAAAAATGGTTCTGTGCCTTTCCACCCCTCCCTCCTCTATCATCTGAGTCCAAAACCATTTTTTTCACCATGTGTACTGGTCTGTTTAGCCTGTCCCTTCGCTGACCATCAACGACCAACCACTGGAGCATGGCACAGACCCGGCAGACTGGCATACATGTTGGAAAAATGGTTCTGCACCAGTATGCCTGTCCACCCTCCCTTCTCCATCACCAAAGAACAGAACCATTTTTTCCAGCATGTGTACTGGTCTGCCCAGCCAGTCCCTCTGCCGACCATCAATGACCAACAACTGGAGCATGGCATGGACCCAGCAGACTGGCATACATATTGGAAAAATGGTTCTCTGCCAGTCCACCCTGCCCTCCTCCATCAACTGAGGCCAGAATAATTTTTTCCAGCATGTGTACTAGTCTGCCCAGCCCATCCCACCAAAGACCATCAACGACAACCACTGGAGCATGGCACGGACCTGGCAGACTGGCATACATGTTGGAAAAATGGTTCTGAGCCAGTCCACCCCTCCCTCATCCATCACCTGAGCCAAGAACCATTTTTTCCAGTGTGTACTGGTTTGCCAAGCCCATCCCTCTGCCGACCATCAACGACCAACCACTTGGGCATGGCACGGACCTGGTGGACAGGCATACATGTTGGAAAAATGGTTCTGTACCAGTATGACCATCCACCCCTCCCTCCTCCATCACCAGAGGCCAGAACCATTTTTCCCAGCATCTGTACTGGTCTGTCCAGTCAGTCCCTCCACTGACCATCAACGACCAACCACTGGAGCATGGCACAGACCCGGCAGACTGGCATATGTGTTGGAAAAATTGTTCTGTGCACATTCACCCCTCTCTCCTCCATCACCAGAGGTCAGAACCATTTTTTTCAGCATGTGTACTAGTCGGCTAAGCCTATTCCTTCACCGATCATTGCCGAACATCCACTGGAGCATGTCACGGACCCAGCGGACTGGTACCCATGTTGAAAAAAATTGTTCTGTGCCAGTATACCCGTCCACCCAGCCCTCCTCCATCACCAACGGCCAGAACCATTTTTCTCACTATGTGTACCAGTCCATCAATCATCAACAACAAGCCACTGGATCATGGCATGGACCCAGCAAACTGGCATATATGTTAGAAAAACGGTTCTGTGCCAGTCTGCCTGTCTCCTCTCCCCTCGTAGCAACCAAGGCTTGAACAGTTTCATTTAAATATCTAGTACCTGCAGGCCTGTCCATTCACCCACAAACAAGAGAGCACAGTTGCAAAGAACTGACCTGGCCTATTGGTAGCACCCACCCCCCCAAAAAAAAAATTACAAAAACATTATTACTTATTTTTTTTAATTAAGCATATGCCAGCTCATGCACACCCCTATCTCCATCTTGGCAAAGCAGGTCAGGCCAGTAGCAGCACAAAGAAGCAGGAAGGGCAAATCTTCAGCCAAAGGAAGCTGGTACAGAATGTTAGCAGTCAATGCTGGCAGGGCAGTTCAGCACAACAGCATACTAGATCTAGGCTAAAGTGCTCACCCTGATGCACCAGCCAAAGGAAACTGGTACAGCAGGTTAGCAGCAAATGCTGAAAGGGCAGTTCAGCACAACAAGACACTAGAACTATGATAAAGTGCTCACCCCAACACACCAGCATGGCCACTCTCCACACCCTGAACCAGCATGGCCATTCTCCCCACCCTGATGAATCAGTATGGCCACTCTTCTCTCCACCACGGGTCAGCAGTGATTCACCCCATAAAATGACAATAAGCAAGTGTCCCCATGCCAACACATCAAGTACCCCCAGCACACAATGCAAGTGTCCCCACCCCAGCAATACACAAACAAGGCCAGTGTTCCAACTCCATGACCAGTGTTCCTACACCAAATTGTCAAGTGTCCACCACCCCTACCCTGACCAGTGTCACCACCCCACCAACGCAACCCGTTTCCACACCACACCAAGCTACTGTGGCCACCCCACTTGACCAGTGTGCCCACACCAACGCATCAAGTATCCCCACCCAGCATCCACCATACCTCCACAGTCAGTGTCCCTACTCCACCATGCTTCTATGCCCAGTGTCCACACCCCACAAACAGAACCAACCTCTAACCCCCCCACATTATATACCCCCCAGCTGTAACCTAAGATGGCCACCAAGCTATACACCCCCCAAGCTGAAATCTAATGGCTACCAGGCTATACACCCCCAAGCTGAAATCTAAGATAACCATCAAGCCATACAACCCCAGCTGAAACCTAAGATGGCCACCAGGACATCCCCCCCACCCAAGCTGAAACCTGAGATAGTGACCAGGCCACTCTCCTCACCATAGCCCACCAGCACAGCTGCTCTCCCCTTCCCAGCCAATCTCCCTACACCTCACCACCAGCGTGGCCACTCTCCCCACACCACCCATGCACCACTGTCTCCACACTGAGCCACCACAATGGTCACTCTCCCCACACCACCAGCAGAGCCACTCACCCCAGCCCATTTCACCAGTAGCATTGGTGGTCAGTCACCCCCCATCCAAGCTGGCCCCATAGACATATCCACTGGCCCAGTTGGTATACATAGTGAAGTGTTGCCTTCTCCAGTACAAGCCTGCAGGACTAGTTAGATGAATATCTGACTAGCCTAATATAAAATCTATCAGCATTTGGCTAGCTGACTGCTGCCAATTTCAATCCCTGCAGTCCCCCAGAATCAAACATGGAACCACCCTAACACATGGCCAGCAAGCCACCCCCCCGACACACAGCCAGCAGCCCCTTCCCCGGCTCACAGTCAGCAAACCCCCGGCTCACTCTGAGCACAACCCCCAGAGACATGGCCAGCAACCCCCCAGACATGGCCAACAACCCCACCAAACACAACTCACAGCCAGCAAACAAACCAGAGACATGGCCAGCAACTCCTCCAAGACATGACCAGCAGCCCCCAACACATGGACACAACCCCCAGGGACATGGCAAGCAACCCCCAGAGACACAGCCAGCAATCCCCACCAGAGTCATGGCCAGCAATCCCCCGAGACACAGCCAACACCACACCAAGACAGGGAAAGCACCTCCTGGCTCACAGCTAGCAGCAACTTCTCTACCCCAGGCTCACAGCGACTTTCCCGACAAACTAACATACAATGGGGCAGCATAAGGGCATGCACTGGGGCAGCATAAGGACACACACTGAGGCAGCATAAGGGCACACACTGGGGCAGCATAAGGGCAGAAAACTAAAGGCACACACTGGGCCAGCAAACTAAGGGCACACACTGGGGCAACATAGTAAGGACACACATTGGAGCAGACGCTGCGCCAGCAAACAAAGAGCACACACTGGGGTAGCAAACACAAAATGTAATGGATATTTTTTCAGCACTCACTAAAACAAAGCAAACTTTTTTTCAGACAGCAGCAACAATACACAGACAGACACCAGAGAGAATATAATGCCTGTGGCACCGAGCTACATGTCGGCATCCCAGGTGGACCAACCTCAGGTCAGCAGGTTCCCATCAATCGTACCTTACTTTCCACCTTCACAGTAGGAGCAGACAAGCCTGCAACATTTCCACACACATATCCAGCAGCCGCAGTATATAAAATAAATACTAAGTGCCACAGCAGAGAAAAAAACACTGGGTTCGGTCTGCACCACCATGAGCTTCAGAACTCTAGGCAACAGTAAGGCTGGGGCACACAGTCACTCCACAATAGACTCGTTAAATTAGAGGAAACAATTTAGACAAACTAAAACATTACAAGACAGTACAGGGCTATGAGCAGAGAACAGCATACTAATTTCTGGCTATATAGAGCAGATAGCTTGTGACTTTAAGCAGGCCCTAATTTACCATGTTTTGGGAAAAATTTAACAAAAACAGCAGGGTATTTTAAGAATAAAACACAGGATGACTACCACAGGTAGCTAAAAATGTACTTCCTTTTGCGTGGAATACAGAAAGTGGCTATATCAAGCACAAGGAGGGGTCAGGAGCAGGAACAGGTTGGTGAGAATACAGGCTGCAATGAAGGACAGTAAAGTGAGAAAGACCAACATCTGCAATGCTATTTAGGGTACTGTGTTCTCAGAGTAAGTGAGAACAAATGCTGCTTCTGTTTTTCACGCCATTTTCCATGGACCAATAAAAATTCCGCTTTTCTGTCCATGTCACTGCATATGCGGCAAACCACTGTTGCTGAACATTGTATTTGGAGGACAAATGAATTAGCATTCAAATCATCTGGACAATCTCAAAGTGCATAGTGCCATAGAAAAGGGAGGCTGAGTAGGTGCTTGAAGTAGGAGTCAAAACAAGTTGATACAGTTTAATGAGTTAGCTAGAACTATGAGGTTAGGGAGGAGGGATAAGGGGTGTTCAAAGCCAGGCAACGGTAAGGAAGAGTTCAGGAAGAGGATTAGCAAGAATTTAGCTGGTGTCTAATGGAGGGAAGGGAGGGGGTGAGATGGATGGAGAAGGGTAGCTGGTTCCATAGGGAGAGAAGCAGTATGAGAATGCAGATTCCTCAGCTGAGGAGTGTGGGTGGTGAAGGGAGAATATGTGTGGCTCTCTTGATCACAGGGAGTAGAAAGAAGAGTGGATGGGGAAGAGGAGATGGGATAAGTATGAGGATATGCGGCCAAACCAATATTTAGGGATAAGGGAAGCACAGTGTGACTGATGAGGTGAGGAAAAAGGGAGAATGGATAGGGAAGAGTAAAGGGAGCAGTGGTGAGTACGAAAGGGTGAGTTGGTAGCAAAGTAGAAGAAGACACTACAGAGGATGTCCAGTCTGGCAAGAGAGGTGGAGGAGGCTGTGCCATAAACCACATCTGCATATTTAAAAAGAAAGAGAACCATTTCTGGTGGCTAGCTCCCAGTAAACCTGGGAAGAAAGGCAGTCCTTATTGTGGTACAGGGCACTGAGTGTGGGGTGGAGACTGGCATGGATAGCATCAACATGGGCAGAGAAATCAAGTCTGCTATCTAACCACACAATGAGGTACATACTGTAAAAGCTGGGGCTACTTCAAATGATATGTCATCCAGCCCTCAATTATACAGTATGTAAACATATATAGGTTACTTACTGAAGAAAAGCACCATCTCATACAGTTTTAAAGAGAGAATAGCAAAGCAAAGCTGAGTGGATTTGTCAGCCCAAACTATGAACATACGTACAAACATACGAAATTGCTAGCAGATAAAGGCCTTATGGTCTATCAAGTCTCCCTGACTGTGCAGCTAGCAGCCCTTTTACTGCAGCTGTCCCTCCCTCCCTCCCTCCCTCCCTCTTCCAGTGACCTTCCCCTTACCCTGTCCCATCCCCTTTTGAAGAAGCCCACTGTTTTTAGGATACCACTTCCTCTGGCAATGCATTCCGCCCAGACACCACCCTCTCCATAAAAAAGAGTCTCCTCATTTCCCTTCTGAACCTTCCCCCTTCCAATCTCAGATCATGCCCCTGAGTGTCCCTCCCCCTCCTTAATTTGAAAAGCCCCTCGGTGCCCATCTTATTTATTCCCTTCATGTACTTGAAGGCTTCAATCAGGTTCCCCCTATCCCTTCTGTCCTCCAGGGAGTACATGTTCAGGTCCCTCAACCTGTTCTCGTAGTGAAAGTCCCCTAGCCCCTGGATCATTTTTGTTGCCCTGTGCTGCACCCCCTCCAGTAACCTAATGCCCTTCTTCAGGTATGGTCACCAGAACTGCACATAGTACTCTAGGTGTGGTCTACCCAGTGGCCTGTATGGTGGCAAGATAACCTCCCCCCCTTCTGGAGGATATGCCTCTGGCAATACAACCTAGCATCCTGTTGGCCTTTGCAGCTGTCTTTTTACACTGTGCTGAGTTGTTCATTGCTCCCATTAAGATCATCTCCTGATCCTTCTCCTCCTCTGTCTTAGCTAGGTGAATTCCCCCTAGCTGGTAGCTCCTCCTTCTTGGGTTTTTTGCACCAAAATATAGCACCTTGCATTTCTTGGCATTGAACCCCGGCTGTCAAGTGTCTGACCAGGGCTCCAATTTTGCCAGATCATCTTGCAATCCCTGCCACCCTTCTAAGTCATCCAGCATTGCTCCCATCTTGGTATTATCCATAAACAGACTGATCTGGCTCTTGATGCCTATTGAGATGTCTGCTATGAAGATCCCAAACAGCACCGGCCCCAGTACACAGCCTCGTGGCACCTCACTTGTCACTGCCCTGGAAGATGAGAGCTCCCCTCCCACCACCATTGCTGTCTCCCTTGCAGTCAGTTCACTACCCATCCCACCATCTTTGCCCCCACCCCGTGCCTTCCAGCTCACTTCCTAGCCTCCTATGTGACACTGAATCAAATGCCTTACTGAAGACCAGGTACAGGAAATCCACTGCATGGCCCCTGTCTAATTGCCTGGTTACCCAGTCATAGTACTCCATCAGGTTGGTCTGACAGGATCTGCATGAAACAAACCCATGCTGTCTGCTGTCTTGCAGCCCATTAGCCTCTAGGAGGGAAACCAGCCTCTCCTTCAGGATTGTCTCCATCAGCTTTCCCACGATGGATGTGAGGCTTACCAGTCTGTAGTTCCCTGGCTCATCCTTGGGGTTGCTCTTGTGAAGGGGTACCACGTGCACCATCCTCCAGTCCTGAGGTACACTCCCAGAGTCCAGGGAGGCATTGAACAGGTCTACCAAGGGTTCTGCCAGGACTTCTGCCAGCTTCTTCAGCACCCTGGGGTGTATATCATCTGGCCCTGGTGCCTTGTCCACCCTCAGTGCCCTCAAGCCCTCCAGTACTCTGCCCACTGGTATTTCCCTGTCTGTCACCTTCTACCACCCCCTTAGGTACAGCTTCCCCTTTCTCTTTAGTAAATACTGAGCAGAAGTACTCGTTTAATGCTTCTGCCTGTTCTGCCCCTGTTTCCACCCACCCCCATCCTTCTTTATCCTTACTATTTGGTCCATACAACTGTTTTTCTCTCTGATGTACCTGAAGAAGTCCTTCTCCCACTCTTTGGTGCCCTGTGGTAGCCTGAGTTCCCTGAATGCCTTGGCTGACCTGACTGCCCTTGTCACCTCCCTTGACTCCTTCAGGTATTTATCTCTGTCCTCCCCTCTTCCTGTTTTTTTTTGTACCTTCTAAAGTCAGCTCTTTTCTGCCTTACTTTTTCCATGACCCCTCTACTCACCCAGCTAGATACTTGGCCCTAACCCTCTTACTCTGGTTCCACGCCAAGATATCGACAACAATGTTGTCAACATTCCTGACAGCGATGGGAACAATGCTCACTGTCGGCACTGTTCCCATTGAGACAAAAAGTTTTTTTTTTTCTTTAATCAGGTTGGCTTTGCCCCCCCCACACACACCTCATCTCACTATGAAATGGGAATCCCTTAATTTTGAACCTTAAAAATTCCGTAATTTTACCATTTAGGGCCCTATTGAATTTTAAGGGAATAATCAATTTTTTTTCATCCTTAATTTCTGCTGAATTCAGTCTTAATCAGAGCGCACAATTTAAACCTTTTTTTCTTAATTTTATAAGATTAATGATGTTTTTCTTCTTACCTGCATGCTTAATTTTTACCCTTATTTTTTAAGTTAAGCATGAATATCTCATTGATTTAATACTTAATCTGCACTCCTTAATTCTTAAAATTAAATACATTTACATTCTTAATTTTACACTTAATTTTAATCCCTTAATACCTAAATTATATACATTTTAGTACTTAATTTAACAATTAATCTGTGGATTCTTTCATCCTTAAATTCTGCTTAATTCATCCTTAATCAGAGTGCACAATTTAAACCTTTTGTTCTGCTTAATTTTTTAAGATTAATTATGTTTTTCTTCTTACTGCTATGTTTAATTTATACCCCTTAATTCCTCAAAGTAAGCATGCATTTCTAATTGAGTGTATATTTAATCTGCACCCCTTAATTTTTTTAACTAAATATATGTCAATTCTTAATTTTACTTAAACATTCATCCCTTAATATGAAAATTAAATATATTTTACCTCTTAATTTAATAATTAATCTTGATTAACACCTAAAATAAAAAAATTGTACTTAATTTTACACTTAATCATACTATAAATACATGTATTTTAGTTCTTATTTTTATACTGAATTTACCAAAAGTAAATCCTTAAATATACAGTAATTGTATCATTGATTGATTATTGCATTTTGGGGTCCCTTATGAAACAGTAGCATATTATTAGTATATCTAAGTGTGCTTCAATATTTAGTATAATAAATATAAACGTATACAAGTATAGTTCAATTTTTAGTTAATATACTTCAAATATTTAATGTCTGAAAACACCCAGTATATTAAAAGCATAAATTACCATTGTACTTTCTATTATGGCCCAGTTTAGTATTTTTACATATACTAAGCAGTATACAATTAATGTACTGATGTATAATATCTGCATAGAAAATACTGTATTACAAATGTACTATTATGAACCGACGATTGTAAATAGAGGAATCTGATTGGCCGAGAGCTCTTTGAAGCTGTGATGATATTGGGCTACATCATCATGGCTTCAAAAAAGTTCTGGCACCACCAGCCTCCTTGCTGTCTGCTGTCTGAGAACTATTTTTTCAAAATGTACTCCTACATCACCCAAAAACTCATTCATAAAACATTTTAAAACCTGTTTCTTTTATTTTTTTATTTAAAAAATGTGAAACTCAGTTCATAATAGCAATAAGTCACTCCAAGGTGTGGTATATCATGGGATATTGTCACTTCTTGGTTGGTTGGATGCACTTGGCCTGTGGCCTCATGCCCAACCACCCAAGGCATGACAATATCCCATGATATACCACACCCTGTCATGCCTTATTGCTTAATTATATGAGGACTGTAATGACAGTATACGATTGCTGTATTGAAAATATAGCAACATTATAAGATTATTGTACTGATAGAATGCTATCAGCATATGATTACTGTAGTGACAGTATTCTATTGGTACATGATTATTGTGCTGAAAGCATACCATCAACATTGAACTGAAAATATACTGTATTTAATATGTGGTTGTACTGAAAGTATGCTATTATTATCACACACACACACACACACACACACACACACACACACACACTATGCTCTTATCAACATACATTCAGTAGTAATTACATGCCTAAAGTATTTTTGAACTTAAGACAGCTTTATTTTATCATTATAAAAGTAAAAAATAAAACAGTTGAATTAGTAATAAATTAGAATGGCCAACATTTATGGCCCCCCACCTCAGTTGTGTGACTGGCAAATTTTGATTAGAATTGGGTGTACGAAGAGGTTTTTTTTACTCACTTCCCAAGTGGAATTACACTTTTCCCTGATTGATCTGACATGACCTACATCATCATATCAACAAAGCCACTTCAGCAGTACCCAAGAACTTCCTGAAGCTACCACTACCACTGTTGGTCAGTTGTGGGATAATAAATCAGCTACAATAAGTCCTGATACTATTTAGTTCTCCTAACACACAGATGAAAGCTGGCCTTGTAGAACTACTGAAGTTAAGTACAAGTCCCATAACAAAAGTAATATTCATTGTCAATTGGTCTGCAGTTTTGTTATAGATGGTTTCAGAATGTCCTGTCTTGCATTTATCTGGGCTCACATTTCATTTGTGTATTTCAAAGTTAGGAAATCTGCAAAAGGATGAAAACAAAGTATTAAGCTAAATTTCAGAGTCAGTTGGAGAAATAGTAACTTGAAATTGTGACATGGTTTACAGATTTCAGAAGGATTATTCAAACTGAAATAATTTGGGAGACAATATAGCTGCCATGGAGTTAGCACCTCTGGTGGTCTTGTTAGCCTATTTAAATTCTTCAGTTGGTAGCATCCACCTGTTGATGAGTCCTCTGTTGTCAAGAACAATCCTACCACTCTCCAATTCAGTGGCCCACAATGCAGGCTGAAATCCACCCTTTCTTCACCTACATCTGGTCATTTTGAGCAGCAGCTTAGGCCAATCACAGATGAAAAGGTAGAAACATAGAGTTTGATGGCAGATAAGGACAACTTGCCCCATCTAGTCTGTCATTTTCCCTACCTATTGTAACAAGGCAGACCCTACTTGATCTTCAGCTTCCTCCTGCCTTTCCTTACCACTATGGTTCCCTTAGGCCTATCCCATGCCTTCTTGAATCACACTACAGTTTTTGCCCCTACAACTTCTGCTAGGAGACTGTTCCAGGCATCCACTACTCTTTCTGTGAAGAAGTACTTCCTTATTATCACCCCTGAGACTACACCCCCAACTTCATAGAATGACTGCTCATTCTTGAGTAGCTTTTTCTCTCATTTATTTATTTATTCAAGTCTAGGATTACAATGTACCTTTGAGCCAAGGCTCTTTTACAAAGGTTCCATGTCATGTAGTACAGTCTTGGAGTTACAATATCAGCATAAAGCAATCACAAGGGAGGTTTTGACATGTTAATACAAGGTTTCTTACATGTGAACAATTGAAAAGTCTTGGAGTTACAATATCAGCATAAAGCAATCACAACAAGGGAGTTTTTTTACATGTGAACAAATGAAGAGAGGGTACGTAAGGGTCAAGAGAGGCGTGGAAAAAAGAAACATTGAAAGCAGGAGGGATATGAGAGGAGGGGTGAGGAGTTGGGGGAGGTGAGATGGGGTAGTATGTAGCAGCTGGAGGCAGCTTTATCAAGGGGAGGATAGGATAAGAGCATAAGTTGGGCAGTGGAGGCATAAGTGCTATGAGGTGGGGTAATGGGCAGTCAGTTTGAAGAAGGGATCGGTCAATAGCAGTCACAAGCGTTAGAGGCCAGAAGAGCTTGGTGGAGTTTGGTTTTAAAGGGGCCCATAGTTGCAAGGGCAGTGATGTCACTACTGAGATTATTTATCCAGCTAGGTGCCCTATATGCAAAGGACCTTTGGCCTTGGGAAGTGCGACAGTGTGGGATTTGTAGCAGGTGAGGTTTGGATTTCCTAGTGATGCAGTTATTGGTCTTGAGATTGATGAGAAAGCAGAATCCAAGGGGGGCACTGCCCATCATTATTCTTTTTGCTGTGATGCAGGTTTGATATTTAAGGCGATTATTTAGTGGTAGGCACTCCGATAGAGAGTAGAGGTCACAGGTATGAGTGAGACGATGTGATCCAGTGGCGAGACGGCAGACCTTATTAAGGGTGGTTGAAATCCACTTGAGGGAGGAAGTGGTGGCGGAGCCATAGATGATTAATCCATAATCGATGATGCTAATGATGGAGCTCTGGATGGCAACTGTTAGAGCTTCAGAGATTAGGTGTTTCCTGTGTCGGAACAGCAGGCCCATCCTGATGTTAGCTGCTTTGGCTGCAGTATTTATGTGGGCAGTGTAGGAGAGGTGGGAGTTGAGGGTGATGCCAAACTATGTAAAGATTGTACTTGTTCGATTGTGACTCCTTGCTTAGTTTTGATGGTGAGGTGGAACTGTTTACATTTGTGATGAGAGCTGCTGAAGATCATGGATTTTGTTTTTTTCTGGTTTAGGATCAGTTTGTGTTTTTGGAACCAACTTTCGACTGAAGTGAAACCATGCTGAAAGTTATTTTGCAGTTGTTGAGGATCCTGGTGGGAGGCAAGGATGACTGCATCATCTGCATAGAGAATGATTTACTGAGGACAGGATTCAGGAAGCTAGTTTAGGAACAAGCTGAAAAGGAGGGGGCCTAAGATGGATCCCTGTGGGACACCTGAAAAATACTTCCCTCTTAAACCTTATGTATACCTATGAGGTATTTAAAAATCTCTAACATAAACTCCCTCTTCTTTATTTCCTCCAGGGTGTACATATTGAGGTCTTCAATTTCTTCTCATAGGACATTTGATACAGACCCTGCACCATTTTAATTACCCTCCTTTGGCCCACTTGTACTCTGTCTATGTTCTTCCAGGGATGTGGTCTCCAGAACTGGACACAGTACTCTTGGTGAGGTCTCATCAGTGATTTATACAGCGGTATCACCACCTCCCTCTTTCTACTGGTGTTATCCCTTCCTATGCACCCTAGCATTCTACTGGCTATCCTCACTGCCTTGTTAAACTGTTTGGCTACATTTAGATCATTTGATATGATTACCCCAGATCTCTTTCCTATTTGGAGGTTGCCAGTACCATTCCCCACATTTTGTACTCCACCCCTAGGCTTCTGCACCCCAAGTGCATGATTTTGCACTTGTTCACATTAAAACTTAGTTGCAACATTCTTGACCACTCCTAAAGCTTTCTCAGGTCTTCTTAATCCCTCCTCCTGGAGTGTCTATCCTATTGGAGATCTTCGTGCCATCTGCAACAAAGGCATACTTTCCCTTCTAGACCCTCTGCAATGTTGACAATAAAGACATTAAAGAGGATTTGTCCCAGTACTGATCTTTGTGGTACCATACTGGTCACTCTTCCTTACTCTGAGTGAACTCCATTTATCACCACCCTCTGTTGCCAATCCCCCAACCAAATTCTTACTCAGTTTACCATCTTTGGACCCACTCCTAGGCTGCCCAGCTTTTTATGAATTTCCTATGTGGAACAGTGTTGAAGGCCTTACTGATATCTAGGTAGGTCACATCCACCACTCCACCCAGATCTAATTCCCTGGTCGTCAAGTCAAAAAACTCTATCATATTTGTTTGACATGACATCATCCCAGAGAATCTATGCTGCCTCAGATCTTGTAAGCCGCTTTATTCAAGATATTACACAATCCTTTCCTTCAGTAGTGATTCCATTAATTTCTCCGCCATCAAAATCAGGCTAACTGGCCTGTAATTGCCAGCCTCTTCCATGCTTCCACTTTTATGAAGTGGGACTATATTTGCTCTCCTCCAGTCCTCAGGCCCACTCCAGTCTCCAGTGATTGACTGAACAGGACCATCAGAGGTGCAGCCAGTACCTCTCTGAGCTCCCTCAATATCCTTGGATGTACTCTATTTGGCCCCATTGCCTCATACACTTTCAGATTTGCAAGTGTCTTTAGAACACTTTTCTCTGTATATGGAGTAGTATCCACCTCCCTTCCTTCAATGCCCCTGACATGTATCTGTGGTCCCCCTCCTTCCCTTTCCTTTGTGAACACTGAACAAAAGTACAGTAGTCATTCAGGATTTTCCTTGTCCCCTTCCACACACACCCCTCCTTCCAACCTTAGGTTTATAATCCCTCCCCTGGTCTTTCTCCTTTTAATTACATACCTGAAAAATGTCTTGTCCCCTTTCTTTACTGCCTGAGCTATTTTTTCCTCTGTTTGTACCTTTGCACTTCTGACTGCTTTCTCTGCCTCCCTCTGCTTCTCCTGATAAAACTCCCTATCCTCCTCCTTCTGTGTCTCCCTATACCATCTGAATGGTAACTTTTTTTCCCTTATCTTCCCAGAAACTTCGTTTGAGAACTATAGCAGTCTTTTTCACTTCTTGCTTTTGCTTACTAGCTTAACACAGAGGTTTTTTGCCTTCACTATCAGCACTTTTAGTTTTTCCCACTATTCCTCTACTTCACCCAAGTTCTATCCCCCTGCAAGGGCATCCTGGATGCATTCCCCCATCTTTGTAAATTCAGCCCTCCTAAAGTCCTGGATCCTCACCTTTGTGTGGTTCACTTTTGCCAAGGTTCTTATATTGAACCCCACCATATGGGGTTCATTGGTCCCCAGATGGCCACCCACTATGATGTCTGCAACACTGTCCATGTGGTGAGTATAAGGTCCAATATTACTCCTTCACAAAAGGACTCCTTTATTAGTTGCCTGAGGAATGCCCCCTGCAGGGAGTATAGGAAGAGAAATGGAGTGACCACCACATAGTGAGGTTTAACATGGGGACAGGGATGCAGACTAGTCACACTAAGGCAAGAATCTTGGATTTCAGGAATGCAGATTTTGCTAGTATGAGGAGGGGCATCAAAGAAGCCCTGGCAAGGAGGGAGTTAGAAGGGGGAGTTAAAAGCAGTGGGAGCACCTGAAGGGAGTCATACAGGAGATTATGAACCAGTGTATTAAGGTGGTAAGCAAAGCCAAGAAAAGTAGGAAACCACTATGGTTCTCAAGGGAGGTGGCAGGCATGGTAAGGGCAAAAAAGGTGAGCTTCAGGAAATATAAGGAGACTCACATGGAGGAAGACAGGGAGGTGTACCTAAAGAATCTAAAAGGAAGATGTAAAGGCTATAAGGAGAGCAAAGGTGCAGACAAAAGAAAGATGAGCACAGACAGTGAAGAAAGGAGACAAGGTATTCTTTAGGTATATCAGCAAAAGGAGGAAAAGTGGGGGGGGGATTGAAAGGCTCAGAGGGAAAGCAGGGGAAAGTCAAGATGGAGACCTGGAAAAGGCAGAAATACTGAACAAATACTTCTGTTCAGTATTCACTGAAGAGGGGGAGGATCATGGTCCACAGCTGAGTAGCAGACTGAGGCAACAACTGCTCATCAAAGCAATGAGTCCACAATAAACGTTACTATTACTAGTAGTCCTAACCATAATCTTGGTCCATTACACAGCTCAAAACTCCCCTCTACATCAACACCAAGGAATAAATCACCACTCTGACATCCACTATGTCCATGGCTTTTTTACCAGTAATCTATATCTTACACCCAAGGACACTCGGATCTTTCCTTGGCCTCTACAATATAGGCCAGACTACACAAAACTCCTGCACTGTCTCCCTATGGCTATATCACCCTCGGTCACTGTGCTACACAGCAGTAGAAAGAGACTCTCAACCCAGTGCTGGCACATTAAACTTATACTCAACTTAGTAAAAAGACTCTTACTTAGGCTTATACTAATGCTATTGCTATTGTCAGGGAATGTGCATCCCAACCCTGGCCCGGCTAGTCCAGCCTCATCTATCAGTCCCCACAAGACTGGATCACTCAAGCTTGCCTCCATGAATGTCTGCAGTTTGCTGTGTAAATTAGATAGGCTCCAAGCATGGTTATCATAGCAGAACCCTGATATCCAAACTGTCATGGAAACATGGCTCTCTCCAAAGATCCCAGATTCAGCAGTGGCCTTAACAGGTTATGCAATATTCAGGCAGGATAGGCTTTCAAAATGCAGAGGTGGGTGTGCCATCAACATCAAGGAAACCCTTACAGGTAATACCTTACCTATAGACAGCCTAGGAAATGCAACCCAGGCACTAGTTGTTAATGTTCTTTTTGGGGCAGACAACAAAGTTCTTACAATTGTGGCTGTTTACATACCACCCAAGGATCACAACACTAGTTTCCATTCTCTGGTGGAATTCATTAGGAACTTGCCCCAAGACTCTGAGTCTATTATTATGAGCGATTTTAATATTAACTGGCAAGCACCTGATGTTGGCATTTTTAAGGATGCAATCTCTGCTCTAAACCTCATTCAGCTAGTCACTGCACTGATCAGGATGAACTACAAAATGGGTTCTCATTCCCTAATTGTCTGGATCCTGTCTAACCGCCCATATTGAATCTCCAATGTTAATGTGCTACCTGATGTCATAAGTGACCACTCACCCATTACCTGTCTTTAGACAAACAAATGTAATAACCCTCCCCCCCCCAAAACTGTTCTCACCAGGGTGTTAAAGCCTGGTCACCTCAAACATCTGAAGCAACACCTTTGTGGCATTGACTGGTCATTATTTGATTCAACAAATGACATAAACACAGCTCTTGACTACTTCATCAGTCACTTTAATGAAGCCTGTGATATTTATGCACCTTTGAAAAAAAATGAAAGTTAGGAGCACAACTAATCCATGGATATCCCAGGACCTGATCAGGCAGATGATTCACAGAGACCACCTTTGGCACTGTGCCAGGGCCACTAGCAAGCCTGCTGATGTTCTGGCTTACAAAGCTGCCAGGAACACGTGTACCCAGGCTATCCATCTAGCAAAAAGAAGGTACCACAGAGACCAGCTCACTACCAGTAGAGGTGACGGCAAAAGTTTCTGGAACAACATAAAAGAGGTAACTGGCAAAGACCCCAAGGCTGCCCCTACAATTCTCAGTATTAATGGAATTCCCACGTTTGACCCTCTGACTATAGCCAACGCCTTCAACAATATGTTTTTGGACCTGGGCAGTATCCTGCCTCCCTGATTTCTTCAAGGACAGTGAAGACTCTACCATAAACACTGAAAAATGACCCATTTCTGGTCCCGAGGTACAGACACCCACACCTGATCCTTTCTTCTTCAAAGAGGTCCCTCAGCACATAGTCAAGAAATACCTTGCAAAGGCCCTAGGTAAATCCAGGCACAGCGGCAACTCACTAGATCTCAAACTAATTGCACTTACACTTGTTGCTACCCTGGGGCCTGTCACAAAGATAATGAATCTCTCACTGAGGCTGGCACAATTTCTCCTGATCTAGAAGTCTGCCCTTGTTACCCCATCCCCAAAAGTGCAGACCATTCTCTATGCTCTAACTATAGATCTATCTCCATCCTTCCACCCCTTTCAAAGGCGCTTGAACATATTGTTGCTGACCAGCTGGTTGATTACCTGGACAAATACTCATTACAGTGCCCCCAGCAACATGGTTTTAGAAAGGGCCACAGCACCACCACAGCATTGATTGAATTCACTAGTTTCATTCACAAATCCCTGGATCAACGCAGCTTAGTGGGCGTGACATTCATCAATCTCACTAAGGCCTTTGATGCAGTTAACCACAAGCTCCTCCTCAAGCATCTATCCTCCTTAGGCCTCTCTACCAATACTGTGTCCTGGTTCAGAAGCTACTTAACTGAACGTACCCAACACGTGAGAATAGCCAATGTTACCTCTGACCTACAACCTGTCAGATCGAGAGTCCCGCAAGGCTCTATTCTTGGGCCACTTCTTTTCAGCATCTTCATAAACGACCTTCCAAGTGTGTGTCAACGGCACTCCCTCCTCTATGCAGATGATGCGGTGATCTTTACTAGTGGCACAGAAACCCGCACCCATGGAATATCAACTTTAAGTTGGTTTCAAGGAGGTGGAGGACTGGTTCAGGTGCCACAAACTGATACTGAATTACAAAAAACAAAGGTTATGTTGTTCAGTGGTGCTCGTAGCAAACACGGAGCTACATCACTAATCATCAGGAACTCTTCTGGTGTACCACTCGACCAAATACAACTCTATAAGTACCTAAGTGTAACCTTTGATAGCTCCCTGTCAGTTGTCAAATGCATCGATAATGTCACTTCCACAGTAAATATAAAAATTGGGTTATTACACAGGCATAAACATAGTTTAATGCCAGAAGCCCTGAGATTTGCAATCCACAGCTCTATTCTTTCAATTGCAGATTATGGTAATTTATGGCTCAGCTACAAATACCTCCCTCCGCAGAATTGCTGTTGCCCTAAATAAAGCAGGATGTCTTCTGACTGGAGCAACTTGCCTTACCCTTATGTGCAAACTATATAAGCAAACAGGGTGGCTTCAGCTAACTGGCAGGGTCCATTACCAAACTTGCATGCTCACCAAGAAAGTTATCCTCGAGCTTCTTCCTGCTGGAACTAACAATATACTCAACCCATTTTTCAGCAACCAGCATACTTGTAGCTCTATCAATCAATTTCTCTCCATCCCTAGATGTCGGACCACCCAGGGTCAGCACTCTTTTGTGTACAGAGCATCCCTCTGATTTAACACCCTGCCAAGTGATATCTCTGCCCTTCCTAAATTGGGTTTATTCAAAAGCTCCCTCTGTCAACACCTCTCCTCGGTCAGCATCTGTGACTGCGTCCACTGACATTGATTTGCTATTTTTTGTCAACTCCTGGGGTAGCCACCCCACCTTTCTGGTCCACCTCTGTACCTCTGCCACCTCTGGCATCCCCCTTCCCTCTTCCCCTCCTCTTTCTTCCTGTCTTGAACTACCTAACTTAATGTCACCCTAACTAACTTACTTACTTACCTAACAAGGCCTCTTGGCTGCCATCCCATTTTTCTTATTCTAACCACTGTCATTTCTAGTTGCATTGTCTAGGTCTTTTACATATTGACTATTGTATCTCATTGTTATATCTACTATTGTTTATTTTATTGTCCAACTTCTTGATCATTGTCATTCGGTTTTGCTTGTCACTATGTTATGTTTCAACAACCTTTGCTTGTCTGTCACTCTTCCTTTGATGTGGAACCTTTGTAAATGAGCTATTTTAGCTCAAAGGTATTGTAATACGAGATGTAATAAATAAAAATAATGAAATAAAACAAAGCAATGTGGCCAGATGCCATACATCCAAGGATATTAAGAGAACTGTGAGGGGAGCTAGCAGCATCCCTGGCAGCCATGTTCACTGAGTCACTCAACACAGGAGTGGTTGCAGAGGACTGGAAGAGGGCACATGTAGTAGAAACAATAGTGGCACACTTTGAATCCGTCGGTGCCCAGGATCCAAGGCAGCATGGATTCACAGTGGGAAGGTCATGTCAGATGAATCGGATAGATTTTTTTGGAATGGGTGATGAAGGAAATAAATCAGAGAGGGGCAGTGGATGTAGCCTACCTCAGTTTCAGCAAGTCCTTTGACACTGTCCCACATAAAAGGCTAGTAAACAAGATGGGAAGTCTGGGCATGGGACACAGGGTTGTGAGGAACTGGCTAACAGACAGAAAGCAGAGGGGGTGGTGGTAAATGGGATCCAGTCCGGGGAGAGGAGGTGACCAGTGGGGTGCCACAGGTTTCAGTCCTTGTGCCAGTCCTGTTTAATGTCTTCATTAGTGACATTGCAGTAGGACTGGAAGGAAAGGTCTGCCTGTTTGCGGATGACACCAAGATCTGCAACAGGGTGGATACTCCAGATGAGATGGAGAGAATGAGGAAGGACCTGGGAAAGCTTAAAAAATGGTCAGAGAGGTGGCAACTTAAGTTCAAGTCCATGAAATGCTAAATAATTCACCTGGGACAAGAAAACCCTGGGAAGAGCTATAGGATGAAGAAGGATTTACTGATGATCATGAAGGAAGAAAGGACCTAGGGGGATTATAATTTTAGATGCCCTAAATGTGTCAAAACAGAGTGCAGAGGCTGCAGAGAAGGCCAGTTGTATGCTGGTGTTGCATAGGCCGAAGTATTGTGAGCAAAAAGCAGGAGGTGGTGATGCCATTGTATAACACACTAGTGAGGCATCATCTGGAGTACTTGTGCAGTTCTGGAGGCCACACCCTCATAAGGACATCGACAGGGTTGACGTGGTCCAGAGAAGGGAAACTAAGATGGTACAAGGCTTGCACCAGAAAACTTATGACAAGAGATTAAAGGACCTCAAAATGCACTCCCTGGAGGAGAGGAGAGAGTGGAGGGACATAATAGAAACATTCAAATACCTAAAGGACATAAATAAAGTGCAGGGGATGACATCTTCCAGCACAGGAGGAGTACAATAACAAGGGGGCATGATAAGAAATTGGAAGGTGGCAGGCTAAGAGGAAATACTAACATATTAAGATGCCAGCAGAATAAGCCAAATAGTCTGTCAAGTCTGCCTGAAAATCAGCACCCGGTCAGGACACCATTGCTGCCCTCCTTGTCACCCCCATAATTCCCCCTGATCCCATCCACCATCGGAGTTGCACCTCCAGGGTCTGACATTACTCCATTTTACCTTCCCCTTATACCTGTCCCAGTCCCTCTTGAATCCCTCCATTGTATTAACAGCCGCTAGTTCCACAGGTAGTGCATTCCAGGGGTCTACCACCATCTCGGTGAAGTAGCATCTCCTAGTCTCCCCCCTGAGCCTCCCCCAAAACAGCCTCATGGAGTGCCCTCTGATGGCCCCCTCCTCCCTTAGCAGAAACACCCTATTTAGACTGACCCTATTTACTCCCTTTAAATATTTAATGTGAGGAAGTTTTTCTTCATGTAAAGGATGGTGGACACATGAAGCAGACTGCCACAGGAGGAGGTGGGAGCGAGCACAGTAGAGGGATTTGAGCATGTCTGGGACAGGCATAGGGGAACCTTAGAGGTGGGAAGGAGGGGTGAAAAGCCAACAACCAGGTAGAGTCAGAGGCTGCAAACTACTGTAGAGCTTATGGCAAACTGGATGGGCCTGGCGGTCCTTATCTGCTGACATTTTTCATTGTTTCTATGTCCCTGCTCTTAGCTGATGCTGCAGCTAGGATACTCCAATCTACATCAGGCAGATTGAAGTCCCCCACCAGCAGCACTCCCCCTTATTTAACATCTTTTGGATGACTTCCACCAGAACTTTATCCATCTTTCCCTGCACTGGAGTTCTGTGGATTACACCAGCTGCTCTATTCCCCATCTCTGCAGTGACCCACAGTACCTCCACCCCTCCCCAGCTGTGTTCCCTGTATCTCTGCTGCTTTCTGTGCTATCCCTCACATAAACAGCCACTGCTCTCCCTTTCTTACCCTCCATGTCCTTCCTATATTTCTATGTCTCTCCTTTGTGAAAGGGGTTCACATGGCTTGCTGCTTATTTACCACATGGAGATGTCCAGGTAGCAATGCATGTGAGACAATACTTGGTTAACAGGTCCCACAAACAGGGTGCCAGGGGCATCTCCAGAGGTGGAGCTCATACATTGCCTCCACTGTATATGCTGTGAGCCCAAGGTGAAAATGGAGGGAAAAAACTCAGACCACAGGATGAAGACTGATCCCTCGCAGGCCCTGCTCAGATGACCAGGCACCCCCACAAGTCCTGTGGAAGAGGATGACAGGAAAAGTTAAATCTTGGAGAAGCCAGATAATGGGGCTGGGGGGAGAGGGGTGAGTCGGAGTGGTGTGGATGGAGCAGAAAGGTAGATAAAAAAACTATATGGGGGAAAAAACACAATAATATGCTGGGCTGGGCTGGACTGGAGACAACCGCCTTCAAACAAACCACAAATTTAAAATGTGGCACTCCAGAGACAACAAGCCCAAGATAGGTAGAAAAAAAATGGTAAACAGAGGTGTAAGCATATCTTAATGGAAAGCTTAAAGGATCCTTTGTTGTACTTTCAACTGAAATTAAAGATTGCTGCTGTTAATACTTCTTAATTTGCAGGTTTCCAATTTTTATTTTTACCTGTCTTGATTGGATGTTTTAGTAGAACTCAGATCTGTTTGCCTTCAACATTTCAGACAACAATGACAATCTATTTCCCCACTTGTCTCTGCCAGCTCTGTGCCTATTCATTCACCAATAGGCCATGTGTGATAACTCTCCCAAGAGAGTGGGGAAGCAGGTTGTCCAAATGGTTACAGCTCAGAGCTGAAGATTCTCCTCTCTGCCAACTTGTATCCTGGCTGTAAGGTCACACTCACCTGTTACCCCTTGCCACAAGAGCAGACACAGAACTTTAATAGAGACCCTCATTTAAAATCCCACAAGTTACCACACATTCACAAGGCAACCCTGGGAGAGCCACTTAACCACTTTCTACTTTCTTTCTAATCATATCTGTCTTCAAGTCTCCCAGCGTGCCTCAGTGTTCACCTCCCTCTCCTGGATTATAAATTGCTTTGGGACAGTCTGTATAAGATGCACTTTACAAAATCAAATTTCTTTCCTTCCTTTCCAACTGCCTCTCTGTGCTAATGCCTACCATATAGGCAAAGACAAGAAGAATCAGCATTCATATAACGCTTTTCATACACATTGTATCTCAAAGCACTTTACAAGCAATAAGAAACTGGTATTGAAGTGACTGCAAATGTGCAGTGGCAGCCATTTCACACATCAACAACCACACACAGCTTTTTGACAACTGCATGAACTGGTTTTCAGAAAGGGGCAGGTTGACCAGAGCACATGAGAGTCCAACATAAGTCTGGTGTGGTTAAGAAAAAAAACATAAGATGAGTACAAAAGACAGGCCACAACATGAGGAAAGTATCAGAGAGCACAGCACAATGTGGGGGTATGTGTGAGGTAGCACAACACAGGTCAGGTCAGGTTTGCGTAAGAGCAACAAGAGGAGTGCGTAGGATTGTTTATGTGTGGATGAGGTAGTGCAACATGGGGCAGGAATGTAAGAGAACAACACATGGCAGGTGTGTACAAGAGAAAGCACAATACAAGATTAGGTGGAGGAAACAGCACAACATGGGGAAGGAGTGTGCAGTAGTACAACATGAGGTGGGTGAGTGAGATTGAGTACACTATGTGGGTGTATACAAGATAACACAACACATAACATGGGTGTCTGGTACAGTAAAACACACAATATAAGACGGATGCATACATGAGGCATGTTTCTGTGGGAGAGAGTTACATGAGACAGGTGTGAGCAATGCAGGTGCAGGGTGGACAGGGGGAGACCAAGGCACTGTGGGTCATCCTTGAGCCAGGAAATGGCAGAGCAGTTTTAACAAGGGTGATCTACAGATCTCTAGGGCGAAGGGAGGAGATGGACAGGGATCTAGTGGATCAAACTCAGGAGATGGCAACAAATGGTGAGGAATTACTGCTAGGTGACTACAATATCCCAGACTTTGATTGGACTATCCCAGCATCTGCTTCAACCAGGAGCAAGGTCATCCTGGATTCACTGCAAGGGGCAGGACTCAGACAGCTGGTAGGAGATCCCACAAGAGAAGGGGCTATTCTGGACCTGGCATTGACCAATCGGGACAGTATATCAGATGTCCGGGTGGAAGAGCAGCTGGAATCCAGTGACCACAACATAGTTTGGTTTAACATGGGGACAGAGACACTGTCTAGTCACACTGAGGCAAGAGTTCTGGAGTTTAAAAGTGCAGATTTTGAGAAAATGGAGAGGTGTATCAAAGATGCCCTGCCAGGATTGGAGATAGGAAAGAGAGTCGAGGAGCAGTGGAAACGCTTGAAGGGAGCCATACAGAAGGTGATAAACCATTGCATCAAGGTGGTAAGCAAAGGCAGAGAAAAGAGGAAACCACTATGATTATCAAGAGAGGTAGCAGGCAAAGTAAGGGCCAAAAGAGCAAGTTTCAGGTAATACAAGGAAACTCAAAGGGGGCCAGACAGGAAAAAGTACCTAAAGAATCTTAGATAAGCAGGAAACATTGTAAGGAGAGTAAAGGTGCAGACTGAAGAAAGATTGTCGCAGACAGTAAAGAAAGGGGACAAGACCTTTTTTAGGTACATCAGTGAAAGAAGGAAGGTCGGGGGGATTGTAAGGCTCGGAGGGGAGGCAGGAAAGTGCAAAGAGGGAGACCTAGAAAAGGCAGAAATACTGAACATATACTTCTGCTCAGTATTCACTAAGGAGGGTGAGGGTCACAGACCACAACTGAGTAGCAGGAACAAAGGGGAGGGAGAGGTAAACACTAATTCATTCACAGTAGAGATAGTCCTGAAGGCATTCACAAAACTAAGGGTGGATAAGGTAATGGTGCTAGATGGCATACATCCCAGGATATTAAGGAAATTGAGAGGGGAACTAGCAGTGCCACTGGCAGCTTTGTTCACAGAGTCACTTAACACAGGGGTTGTTCCAGAGGACTGGAAGAGGGCACATGTAGTCCCTCTACACAAAAGTGGCAGTAGGGAGGATGAGGGGAACTATAGACCCCTCAGCCTCACCTCAGTAGTGGACAACATCATGGAGGCACTGCTTAAAGAAGGATAGTGGAGCTCCTGGAGTTCATCGGAGCCCATGATCTGAGACAGCATGGATTCACAGCTAGAAGGTCATGTCAGACAAATCTGATAGACTTTTTTGAGTGGGTTATGAAGAACATCAATCTGGAAGGGCAGTGGTGGATGTCACTGACCTAGATTTCAGCAAAGCCATCGACACAGACCCACACAAAAGGTTGGTCAACAAAGTGAGTAGCCTGGGCATGGGGCACACGGTGGTAAACTGGGTTAGGAACTGGCTTACAGACAGGAAGTAGAGGGTGGTGGTAAATGGGATACGATCAGCAAGAGAGAGGTGATCAGCCGGGTACCTCAGGGATCAGTCCTTGGGTCAGTTCTGTTTAATGTTTTCATTAGTAACATTGTGGTAGGGCTGGAGGGAAAGGTCTGCCTGTTTACAAATGACACCAAGATCTGCAGCAGGGTGCATACTCCAGATGGAGTAAAGAGAATGAGGAGGAATCTGTAGAAGCTTGAAAAATGGTCTGAAGTGTGGCAAATAAGATTTAATTCCAAGAAGTGCAAAATAATGCACCTAGGAAGAGGGAACCCTGAGGAGTGCTACAGGATGGGTTGGTGAGTTGTTGCCTATTACAAAGGAAGAAAGGAACCTGGGGGTTATCATTTCCAATGACCGAAAAGTGTCTAAGCAGAGTACAAGGTGCTGCAGTGAGGGCCAGTGGCATGCTGGGATGCATAAGTAGAGGTATCACAAGCAAAAGGCGGGAGGTGGTTATGCTATTATACAAAATGCTAGTGAGGCCTCACCTAGAGTACTGTGTGCAGTTCTGGAGGCCGCACCTTCGTGAGGACATTGACAGGATAGAGGTGGTACAGAGAAGGGTGATTAAGATTGTACTAGGACTGCACCAGAAGACATTTCAGGAGAGACTAAAGGACCTAAATATGTACTTACTGGAGGAGAGGAGGGATCGGGGGACATGATAGAAACATTCAAGTACCTTAAAGACATAAACAAGAAGCAGGGAGGAAACATTTTCCAATATAAGAGATGTGCAAGAACAAGGGGGCATGACATGAAATTGGAGGGTGGCAGGCTGAGGGGAAATGTGAGAAAGTTTTTCTTCACAGAGAAGTTGGTGGATGCATGGAATAAACTGCCACAGGATGTGGTGGGTGCAAACACAGTGGAGGGTTTAAACATGCATGGGACAGGCATAAAGGTACATTGCTGGTGGGAAGGAGGGAAGAAAGCCATTGACTAGGTAGGGTCAGTGGAAACAAACTAATGTAGGAATTTCAGGCAGACTGAATGGGCCTGGTGGTTCTTATCTGCCAACAATTTCTATGTTTCTATGTGTGTGTATGTGACAGAAAGCACTTTACAAGACAAATGTGTACGAGATGGCTCAACACAAAGCAGGTATGTAACAGAATGTAACATAAGGGGTGTGTGGAAAAGAGAGCAGCATGAAGGTGTGAGCGAGTAACAGTAAAGTGAGTGTATCTGTGTGATATCAATGTAGGAGGAAGCTTGTGACAGAGCAGGACAATGTGGGTATGTTTATGTACAGTAAGTGTGGTGCAAGGTAAGCTTGCTTGTGAGAACACAACAATTTGGTTGTGCATGAGGAACAGCCAAATAGAGCAGAATATGTAACAAAAGTAATAGATTGAAAAATGGATATACACAATGTGTGGTAATAAAACATGCTTACCTGGACTATTTATGATTTGCTGTCTCCAAGTGTCGTCACCATTCTTTAAAGTGTGCATCTGCAAAGAAAGTGGACAACATCTTAAGAAACTTACATCTAAAACAAAACATCCAAAATCATCAAGTTAAGCTCATGTTGGGTCTAACATCTCAGTTGATAGAGCACTGGGTAGCATTCTGGGACCTGGGTTCTAGTCCCAGTTAAGTCTCATTTTTTGACCGAAGTGGTGCTAGCTGATAGTGAGTCACACTACAATGTGGGAGACCCAGGACCAGCTCCTGATCCCTATTCACATTCACCAGGTCAGAGGGGCCACTGCAGTATAAAGGTAATATGCTGTGGCTCTGGAAAAGGAGGGTGTAGGCAGCCCACTCTTCTGGTGACACTTTTGGTATAGCTGGAGTATGGCACTGTGGGTGTGAGGAGGGTGCAGGCAGCCTTCTTTTCTGGCAGCATCTATGGCACAACTGGAGTATAGCACTGGTGTTATTAATGCACAATGTCTTCCAACCAATGGTCGAAACATGAGGGTTAAAATCCCATCCTACAGCGCATGATGCCTGGATACTCTCCTCCAACCTTAGATATGATTACAGACTCTACCACTCTGTATACTTTGATATATTATGGCGATGGGTATAATGGTGAGGATCAGTCTCTGCCAGGCTGTGCGGCTTCTGATTTGTATGGCTACCCCCATCCCCTCAACAATCTTTCACCATTGTCCTCACCCTGAAACTCTTTCCCCATCCCACCTTTATCTAACCCAACTCCCCCTGAACCCTTTAAAGGCAAAAATGTAGGGAACGCTGTGCCCCACCGATTCCCACCCATAACTGGGAGTGAAGAATATAGGTAAATCCTGGCTGTTTGGTTTGGCCCCCCCGTCCCTACTGGGCCATGCCCAAGCCCCTTACTGTACAAAAGATGGAAAGGTAATGGCTGGCATGATGCTTTTAGATGCACCATTATATCCTAACATGGAAAATAAAGAGCACTTACCTGGGTCCTGGGGCTTCTGGAACAGGGGTTGGGTGGTTCAAGGAAACATCTAGTCGTACATGTAAAATAAGAATAGAAGAAGGGTCACAAGGGCTCTGTACCTCTTTAGTAGCTAACTGGACAAACAAAGTAATATAAGTAAGCAATAAGACACGACAGAGTGTACATGGAACACATTATACCACATGGCCAGGGGCATAGTAAGGCACGAAGCCACAGGCCGAGTGCCTTCAGCCACTGCCATGTGGTAAAATCTGTTCTATGCACACTCTGGAATGTCTTACTGCACTTATAAAATGGGCTAATTTTATGCTACTATTTAAAGTTACAGAAATAATCTTAATAAGTGGAACAAAAATGATTTTTTTATTCAGATTTATGATAAAATAGTCCTTCCGCCTAGTACAGAATGACGTCATTGTAGTGGTGCTGGAATGTCCTTCTCTCACATCAGTATTAGTGGTTGTGATGCATGAGCACCAGCCCCTCCCACCCACCCCCACACACACACGCATGTAACTGTGGCTGCCAAGGGATAGCAGAGATGGAGAGAGAACAGTTTTTCTTTTTAAAACCAGGACTGATTGCAACATAGAAGCAGAGCAGGAGAAGGTGGGGGTTTGTTTTGTAGATGGAGGAGCAGCCCCCTTCCCCATGGACTGTTATGGAGTTGTAGTGTATCTGCAGGGACCCTGGTTTTCCAGTTTTACCGGTAACACCGGTAACAATCACGGAATCCTGCTTGGTTTGTGGATTTTGAATTCTTGTACCGGTGCCTCACGGAAATTGCATGTCACTGCACAGAATCTCTAAGATTTCAGTATCTTTTTAAATTTTTTTTATTTTCTCTTTCTATGTCCCCTTCTCACAGCATCGGTATCCCTTAGCTTCACCCTCAGGTAATGCTCAGGAGCTCCTGTAGGCCTGCCCCTATCCTGCCCGGGTTGTACCCTCCCCCAGGTGGAAAGTGAGGGAACCCTAGGTCACCCCTCTACACTCCCTTGGTGTGTGTCAGGCAGCCCAGTGGGTCCCTCATGGAGCCTGGTTATGAAGTCTGGGGCACCTGGGCCCTTCTGCCAGTGGCCAATGTGGGGTGATTGTTCCTGGTTTTCTGGTCTCTGTCCCTGAGGGCACCGGCACTAGAGATCCAAGTAGGTAGGTCACAGAGAGACATGCCACTGCTCCAGATCCTGGCTAGGGTCCTCCCCTCCTGATCACTCTGCAGCACCATTGCACCACCACTAGTGGTCACACCAGTGGTGGTAAAGAAGCAGGACCTGCAGCTCACACTCCCCGGAGGAGGAGAGCAGTCCCCCAGGTGCTCAATCCTACTCCCCTGGCCAGACCTCCAGCAACCCGAGTTTGCTTCTGACCCTGGGTCACTGGCATTGCAAGCAATAGTGCTATTGCAGTGCCAGCGGGCCGACCCAGATTTCAGCATCTTAAAATAACTGCTGCTGTGTTTTGCATTCTTTCTGCTTTGCTGTGTATAGAAACTGTAAGGAAATCACCTGCACTGCTTTGTTGTAATCAGCCATTCAGTTTAACCACCCATGCCTAGTGGTTAGAGTAACAAATGGTGATTGAACTGGGTACATCCAGCAGACTTGGGTTTGAGTCCCACAACCTCCACTTGCATCCAAGCAAGTCACTTAACCTCCCAAGTGCTTCTAGATCACTCCTTAAAATGGACAGTTCTGCCTAGTGGGCCTCACCTTCTTTATAAAGACATATATAAAAAAAATACCAATATATGTTTACTGCATCATAGAATAGTAGTCAGGGTACCATGTAATTTACCTGAGTTTTACTTGGGTTGCAATGATTTTGTATAGGTAAAGATAAATATTCAGATACATTTTATAAACTTGTTTTTAGATTTTAGTCAGGTTTTTTATTGTATTCTTTGCATATAAGCATCTAGGTTGTAGATTGCTAAACGTAGGATCACTGTTACCAACTAACTTATTCAAGTTTATAATCAGTAGGGCCATCCAAAATCCTCAGTTGTTTGAATGAAAACTAGTCTGAATGAAAGTATATTCACAAAGAAGAAACTGCCTTACTACTTATGAAAAGACTTCACAGTTAGCACCCGATTTAGGTGAATTGGATCATTTGCACCTTTTCTCCCACCTGCTGGTTCTGTCTCTGTGACAACAAAATGTTTTCTGATAGACTGCTTCAACAGAAAGCAAATGTTAAGTATTTAAGAGTACTTAACAAGGTAAGACCCCACGATGCTGGTGGGCAGAGTAGTGCTCAATTCACATCTGAACAAAGACATGAAAACTGGGAGACACCCTTTTCATGGACACCAAGTAGAAAAAAAAGCATCCACATGTCTGGGAGATGCATGAATCCATTTTAAGGTCCTCCACTAATCACTTGTGGATTTTTTAGGTGAAAACACTTTATTTCAAAGAAGCAAATTCAAGCAGTTTTTTTTTTCTCCTCCTACCCCCTGGCCATCCACTCCTTCAGGCCTGCCAAGACCCCCTACCACTGCTGCTGAGTCCTGACCACTATCCACTGACCCTTACTGCTGTGCTACCAGGTAACCCAAAGTAACCCGTCATTGAGTGGGCCCCTATCCCTGTGGGAGGCTACCAGGGGAGGAGAATTGCCCCAAAGAGCTTCCTGTGTATCCTGGGCATGTTGGGGGTCAGAACGGACACATGTCTGGGGCTTCTGGTGTATGCCGGGACCAGCAGCCATCCTTCAGTTCGCCAGCAGGTGTTTTCCCATTTTCTTGGGAGCATGACAGGCTACATGATGTCAAGGCACAAGCCTACATCTGTCACACTCCTCCCGCAGTGAGGACTGACATTTTGTCGTGCCTCTGGCCTCCACCATGGGCCAGCAAATGCTGAGCCATGAACCCACCCTCCCTCTCAGGAGAAGGGGAGTGGTCATTGGACACTCAAGCCTTCGCCCACCAGCTGGCCCTCCAACACCCAAGTCTGTTCCCTAACCCTGGTCAGTGGTGTCACAGGCAGATATCCAATTCAGGCAGTTAAATTATAGATAGGAAAAAACAAAGGTAGTCCACCTTAGTGGTGATGGTTCAGATTAAGTCACGTCTGAGTTCTAACAAGCAAAGAGACCAAGTCATTTGTAACTTGTGCATGTGGGGTGTGAGTGTTGAAAGGGGATCATAGTGCTGTCACTACTGCCATCACCCCAGAGGGATGTGTACTGCATTGTTGCTACTGCCATCACACCGAAGGGGTAGGAGCTGTAGTGCTTCTGCCATCACCACTGGTGGATGGGGTATGTAGGCCTGCTGCCATCCCACCTGAGGGATGGGGGCCATAGTGCTGATACTGCCATCACACATGAGGAATGATGACTATAGTACTGCTGCCATCACACCTAAGGGATGGGGGCCATAGTGCTGCTTCCAACACACCTTAGGGACGGGGGCTGTAGTGTTGCTGCTGCTATCACATCTTGTACCTAAAATAACTTTAAATTGGTTCAAGGATGGAAGGATGTATAATAGTGGAGGTCAAAATTGCTAAGATGCATGTTAGCAGAGTTAAAAATTGTTAAATAAAGTACACAAAACCAAACACCGGTAAAACTGGATTTTGGCTTAGCAGACACCGGTGACAATACCGTTTTTTACAATGTGCAAAACGGAATATGCCCTTTCTCAATCCCGGTAAACCAGTGTCCCTGTAGTATCTGTTTTTTTTTTTTTTAACTAGGTATGGAGCTCCGGCTGCTACAGATAGACAGGATAGAGTGAGAGAACTGTCTGTGTGATGACAGTGCAGAGATAGAGCAGTAGGGGGCATATGCTTCGGTAAGCAGTAGCTCAATGTGATCAGAGATGGCCTTTACTGTAACTGTGCCAACCAGAACCGGGTTTCACGGGGAGGAAGTTCTTCCCTCCCAGATCACCTACTGCCGAGCAGTGAGCCTGTTATAAAGTTATAAAAGGAATTCTGGAAGGGGCTGCTGAAGACTAACAGAGTAAGAGAAATATCTCTTTATTTCCTTTTAATGGCGGGAAGTGGTGCGGGGACTTCGGCAGTTAAGGGAGGTGACTTGGAAAAGCAGTAGCGACGTGAGAATAGAAGCAGTTTTAGCTTTTGTTCTGTTTAAGAAAATAAAATATTTGTATGGCTGATTGTTTTCTTATGTTTATGGAAATGGGAGTTTTCTCAGCATTTGGGATGGAGGGAGGAGATGTGCTTCCAGAGTAGTAGGTTGTGAAAAAGAAATAATCAGACTGTAAGCAAATACTAAAGTGACACATCAGGGCTAGCTTCTGTTTTTCTCTCATATTGGGTAAAGAAAAGATGGTTGCCAGTAAAAATGCCAACGTTCTATGACACCAGAATCTTGGCCTTTTTACTGCCAGCTCTTTTTTCACCCATGCATGGTACAGATTTTATGCATGGAGAGCTTGGGCTCTGATTGGCTGGTTTAGCCTACCCCTTTTATAATTATAAAACAATACTTATCTGACACACATGGTCAGTGTCCTCCAACACCAGAGCTGGTGTCCTGTTGCAGTGTGGTAATTGTTCCATGAGACCTGATGTCAAAGCAGAAAGTGGGTTACTATTAGTGATAAAGATTCTGATTAGCTGGGTCAGGTGGGTGGTTTAAAAATTTAAAAGGGCTTTTTTTAAAGTGTTTTTTTTTAAGTTGGTTGGGAAGGTGATACCTGTGCCAGGACAAGAACCTGAGTTAGGGGACAGACACTGATCATTAATGTAGACTAGCATGGGGGAGGTTGACAGGATTCAGCATCCCTCAGACCAGTCTCCTCTCAGGGAGGGGTGAAGGTTCTAAGAAGCTACACTTACTGACCAACAGTAGGGAAGGGTGAAGGCACCAGTGCGTGGACAGGGCAGTGGACTGCTAAACTGGGCGAGTCAAGAAGAGGCAGCAACTCTGGGGAGGGTTACCTAAGGTACAAGGCAAGTTCCTAGGACGGGGGTGAGGGTTCTGGGTGGCTATCAGCAGTAGTGGGCCAGTCGGTGGTGTATGGCCAGCAAGAACCAAGCCTTCATTCTGCCAGCTGCTCCTTTCCCCTTTCTTCATGCCAACCCACTTCTCATGATGTAGTGTGTGGCCCGGATCAGGCCTCAACATGCACGCCAACCCCGCAATGACTGGCACAGCCTTCCTCTCTTCTCCTCGGCTGGCTACAGACTAACAAACGCAAACTGCAAAGTTATGCTTTGTGGTTTGCATTTGTTAGTCAGTGGTAGGCAGAGGAGGAGATAGGATGGCTGTGCCTATCCCTGAACTGTGTGACTCGATATTATTTTTTGGACAATAAAATATGCAACTAAAGTATGTAGGGGAGCCACTGGATACCAGGAAATAGACCAAAAAGAGTAATATGTTTCACAAACCAAAAAGACAGTGTGAAAAATGTGACAAGGCAGCAGAATGAGGAGAAGAGAAGAGAGGAGAGGAGTGCTGTGTCATCCACAAACTGCATGGCTCAATATCACTTTTGGAACAAGGAAATATACAATTAAAGGGTGTAGGGAGGATTACAGGTACATGATCTCAGTTTTTTTTTTGCATACTCAAAGGTATCAAAAAAGACTGCAAAAACAGAAATTCTTCAAGCAAGAAATTGAAAAAAAAGTGCAAAAGCAGAGTGGCAAAGGTTTCCACTGTGCTTGAACCCAAACCAGAGGGTTCTATATTCAGTCTAGCAGTACAACACCACTATCAGACTGAATATCAGCCCATGTCGGCACAGTGCTAAGTCAAGTTGCGCTGCTCTGACATGATCTGGGCTGCATCCAGTCCATAGGGAATTATACCCTCAGACCAGGGAGTACCAGGATCTGCAGCATGATATTCAGCAGCACCAAGCAAATTATCCCATCGGGCATGCATGGCACTAAGGGGCCATTAGCATGCCCATTATGGGCCCATCTGCATTGGAAGCAGCTGCATGTTTGTGCTCGTCCTGACATCCTGTCATCTCTGGTGGCTAGTGGCACTCCCCACCCTCTGATCCCTGCCCAGGGTAGTGTGTTGGATTCCCTGATGTCTAGTGGCACTCCCCTCAACCGCTGAGCACCTGTCCTGTAGGCAATACCCATCACTGGTGGATATCGTCATACTCTAAAAGGGCCATCCTGTTGCTGAGAAGTTAGTCACTGTTGACAAGTGGTCACCCCCTGCACATCCTTACCAATGATGATGGGAAGTACCCCTGTGATTACAGGCACTCCCCCAAACCCCTGTTCCATAGATTGCTATATGGTCCCTGGCATCTCATGGCACCCCTGACCCCACCCGCCTGTCCAGGTAGCCCCATAGGCCTGGTGTCCAGTGGCACAACCCACCCATCTGAGCTATCTGCCCATGTTACTTATACAATCTTTGGCATTCAGTGGTGCCCCTGACCCACTCCCAAATGCCGGGCAACAGATGTCCTAATGCACAGTAGCCATCCTGGGTCCCCCAACTGCCTCGCCCACACCCAGTGCAACACCCACCCCAACCCCTTCCCTTTACCTGCCAAGATGGGAATGTGCAGTGAATCTCTCTATGGTTACCTGCATAGCCATCCTTTCACTTTCACCTCCAATTGCCATACAAGCTGTAGTGAGCACTCATACCATGTGTGTGAGGGGGACACTTGTCAACAGTGACTATCTTCTCAGCAATGGGACAGTTGTTTAGGTAGTGGGGGTGCTGCTAACCATCAATGATGGGTGTCATCTATGGGGTGGGGGGGATTCAGACAGTTTAGGATCTCGATGGACACCATGGCAGACAGTTACAATAGTGGGATGATAGATCGTTGGGTTGGGGTGCCATTAGACACCAGGGCAGACAGTCACAGTACCAGGACTAGGGATTAGAGGATTGGGGGGTGCTACTTTACCCAGGGTTATGGTAATGTTCACCCTTACATGTGATCTGGAGGAGAGAGAGGTGCCACCAGACACCAGGGCTAGGGTGATGCTCATCAGTACAGGTGATTGGGGGAGTGGGTGGTACTAGACACTAGGATCTACACTGCATTTCATGGGACAAGCAGTCAGGGAAGGGATGCCAGTGGACACCAGGGCATCATATATATGGCCAAGGATGGGGGCTTAGGTAGTGGGAGGGGTGCCACTAGACACCAGGGTATCTTTTATTTTGCCAGGATGGGGGTTCGGAGGTTGGGGGGCCGATGGCTGTAGAAGCGCCATCTTGCCACCAGGTCTTTGTGGCCAGTAAAGACTAGGTTTGCAAGGGCAGAAACAAACATCCCCTTTAGATGCCATTAACCACTGCTACAAACCTCTAAAATTGCAGCTGCCCTTGTATGCAGAGAGAGATCCACTCATTTGCATGGGCACCATGCTATGTTAGCGTTTGAGAGCTAAGGGGCTTAGCGCATGCTACATGGGTCTCTGAATATAGATCCCACCCACAAACCACGTGCAAAACACAGTTAGCATAGGCTAAAATCACTAAACATTTGAATATCTGGCCCCTGATCTGTTATCCTCCAGCAAAACTCAGGAATGCACCCTGAAGCTTAGCGCAATCAGTATTGGTAGAATAAGTATTATTATGTGCTCCTTCACAGTAATGCAATCTAAATGACTTCCTGGCACACAGAGGTTCCGTGTTTCTCAGTCTGCCAGTTGCGTCATCAAAGGGCTGGCCGCGTGGGACACTGGGACATGTAGTAGGTAAATGTGGCAGATGGAGGGTTGCAAAATTAATCAGATAAAAAATGAAATTACAAAATAGTAAGTACATTAAAACAAAACAAAACAAAAATTTCCTTTCACTGCATTTTTCTTCACTGGAACCTAAAGGTCCTGCAGCATTACTGCAGGTTAAGTGAGGATTCCCCTTTAAAGTTGATTTGCTAACTTGTAAGACCCAACATGGTTTGGATCCAGGTTATCTGTTAGGTGTCCTGAACCCTTATGTGCTTTCACCCTCTCTTTGTTCCATTGTGGTAGGCCTCCAAACTGGGCCGTTGAGGTGGCAGTCCTGGTCTTATTTATTTATTTATTTAAGCGTTTTACCAGGAAAGGCATGCTGAGCAGTTTACTGCTCGATTCCAGATGCGTCCTGGGGAGGGGGAAACATTGGTAGATAGTTGAAGACAGTATAAACAAGCGAGTACATAGTGGGAGAACACTAACATTTGGTCCTGATTTCTAGACAGTAGTGGGTCAAGAGAATCAGTAGATAGCCACAGTTAATACAGCAGGGCCTGGATATTCAGACTGCACCAGGCTGTGGCGCAAGCCTGGGCGCAGTGTAACTTGGCTGCGCAGGGGCGCTCACTGGGCAATATTCAACAGAGCTGTGCCACGGCACAGCATCGTTGAATATCGCACCCTGACCACCCGCAGTGTGCATGGTGCAGTGGCACTGCACCAGCACAAGTGGCCAGAGTGGAGCAGGAGGATGCGCTAGCGCAAGTTCCCTTGCGCTATGCTCAACAACCGCGATATTCAAAAGTGCACATGCAAATGGGGCCATAATGTACGCAAGGTGCAAATGGGGTCATTTGCATGTCATTTTGGCCCCATTTGCATGCAGGTGCACCGATCCCCGGAGACTTGTGCCTGGCGCCCTGCCAGGCAGCAGCCGTCAGGGACCGGTGACCCTGCACACAGCACGGCAATGCGCCCCTCTGCCCCGATCATGGGCATACGGAGAGTTAAAAAATCCTACATCCCTGGTGGTCCAGTGGACTGCTGTCAGCCCGATCACGGGCTTAGATAAATAAATATTAAGTCCTATATACCTGGTGGTCCAGTGGACTGCTCGCAGCCCGATCGCAGGCTTAAGTATAAAACAAACAAAGTCCAATATCCCTGGTGGTCCAGTGGACCATTCGCAGCCCAATCACGGGCTTAGGTAAATAAAAGTAAAGTGCAATATCCCTGGTGGTCCAGTGGACCGTCAGCCAGATCGTGGGCATTTGTATTATTGAACAGCTGATCTTTAGAATTTCACCTGCCCACTGAGCCTGGCCTTCTCGTCACGGGCGTCGGTAGTAGCCTTCACCCACCTGCCGCTTCGTTACCATCGATGACACTGGCTGTACCTACTGGCCCATGCTGTGGACCAACGGCGACAGCCCCACCTATGGTGTCAGTCGGGCGGTGCGGGGCGCCAGGCGGGTGGGGTGCTGCCACCTGCCGCTGACTGGGGGGGAGCGGGGCAGTGGGGTTCAGTGGGCAGGTGGGGGGGACCGCTGGACCACCAGGGATATTGGACTTTATTTTTATTTACCTAAGCCCACGATCATGCTGCGAGCAGTCCACTGGGCCACCAGGGATATAGGACTCTATTTTTATTTACCTAAGCCCACGATTGTGCTGCGAGCAGTCCACTGGACCACCAGGGATATAGGACTCTATTTTTATTTACCTAAGCCCGTGATCGAGCTGCTAGTGGTCCACTGGACCACCAGGGATATTGGACTTTGTTATTTTATACTTAAGCCCGTGATCGGGCTGACAGCAGTCCACTGGACCACCAGGGAGATAGGACGTTAGTAATTTATACAAATGCCCATGATTGGGCATGGGGGGGCGCCACCATGGAGGTGCAGCCGGAGCTCTGGTGGCCACCCACAGGTGGCAGCTGCCGTGTTGCGCCCTGCAATATGGCAGCTCACCTGTGGGTCACCAGCAATTGTTCCTTTTTTTTTTGGCTCACCTGTGTGCAGCACAAGTAGGGGTTGTGCATGCATGGACTCAGCACATGCCGGGCTGAATATCGGGATGTGCGGAGTATGCATGGGCACGCCCCCTCCATCTGTGCCGCATACATTACTGATGCGCTCCAGCGCATTGGGATTTGTGCCAGGCACAATCCATGTTTGAATATCGCGCTGGGGCACATCAGTGTGTTGCGCATGGTGCAACACTGTTGCGTCATGCGCAACCCTTCTGAATATCTGGGCCCATGAGTACAATAAATACATAGTGCAGGCCACTAGCAAAATTGGATCTTGTGAGAAACAGCATAGAGTGAGAGAACAATGGTTAGGCACCGATTAATTGCAGTTATTAAGTGTGGACATACACTGATATTCTACTTAGAGACTGGGAAATGCCTAGACACAAGCACAGGTAGGGGCAAAATGAGCTTGGAGCATGGAGTTAAGGTGCGAGAGGGAGAAGAAGCGATGAACGTTAGCTGGGAGGGAGTTCCACAATGTGGGAATGCGGTAGCTGAATGCTGACTGACTGATGGTAGTAGACCGGTATGGGACAGCTACGAACCGAGAGTCTGAGTTTCTGAGAGAGTAAGCATGGGTGTTATGGAATTAGCTCCAGAAGATCCTCAGACAGGCCCCCATAGTGACTACTACTGAAGATATATCCGAGGACCTTTTTGAAACAAACTAGGGGATTGATTGATCTTCTCTACTAGCCCCTTCCAGCACAGTTTTTACGAGTTTTATGTTTTAACTGCTGATTTATGATAAGTACATGTTTGTTTATTTATGGATTGATTGTAATTTCTGCACTTCTGTGAACTGCCCTAGGCTTATGAGGAAGGGTGGTGTCAGAAATAAAACCTACCACTACTTCTTCTAGAGGGTGAAGAACCTAAGGAGCAGTCTAAAAGTATATAAAGTACTCATGAATATGTAGATGTGTCTGAACTCATATGCATTCCCACCATGCTATATTTTATGACTGTATCTATATTCTCTGATAGAGGATAATGTTTACACTGTGATGAATTCAGTTTCTTTCTAAACTTCAATAAAACTGTGAAAAAAAAAATATAGAAAGTATCTATGATGTCAATACAGGCTTTCAATGTATTACAAGCCTGAAGAGATAGATAGATAGATAGATAGATAGATAGATAGATAGATAGATAGATAGATAGAGAGCCAGCCAGACAGACAGATAGATGTTTTTATTTATGAAGCACCCAATTCCTGAGACTGGGAGCTGTACAATAAAACAATACTACAAATCCCAATTAATTAAAAACAAACAAAATAACACACATATAATAAAATCCCCATCGGCTGGATTACAGTTGTTGAAACATCTAGGTAACATCCTAGGTCCAACATCACCAGAGTATATCATACTAGGGAACTTCAACTTAGACAGGCTCTCCGGCGCATCCATTCCTCTTAAAATATTCTGTGATTCCCTTGGGTTGTCACAGCTGATAAACCAAGCTACTCGTCCAAACAAGACAAACACTAACAACAGTACTCTGTTGGATATCATTTTAGTTAGTAAACCCCATTTATTTTCTCATGCTGGTGTCTTTTTCTCTAACATTAGTGACCACAGCTTTATTGCATGTGTAAGGTCAATCCATAAATTAACAACTGCACCTAAATTCTCTATTAAAAGGTGTACACATAATTTTGATCCCTGTGGGTATATCACACAGCTAAGAGACTCCCTGCATTGGCAAGACTTTTATTTAGCTAAGTCTCTGACTATGGCGTATGACATTTCCTCCAAAATTGTGTTAGGGGCTCTAAATAAGCATGCTTCTCTGGTGAAAGTCTGTACCAGGAATAAACCCTGCTGGTGGTTCATGGAGGACCTGAAGGATGCTCTGTGGAGTAGGGATGTGCTTTGGAAAATTGCCAGAAAAACTAATCTCACAATTGACTGGAATTTATTCAGGAGGGCAAGGAACCTTTGCACCAAGATGGTTAGAGAAGCAAAAGCAAATTTTTACTGCTCACAGCTGGAGCTCTCTTCAAGGTGTTCCTCCAAATATTGGAGAACAATCAAAGATATTGAAGGCCATACCCCTGGTAATCCCCTACCTGCTAAAAAATTGATTGGCGACACTGTAATCTCCAATAGAACAACTATCCTTGACTCTCTCAATAATCACTTTGCTACTGCAGGGTTAGCCTTTGAATCCTCTCCCTCCAGTACTCTCCACCAACAACATGGAGGAGGATACTCAAGAAAAGCCTATCTCCAACCCATTTTTCTCCCTATAGCCTACATCCCTGAAAAAAGTCGAAGTTAGATAGTTAGATACTAGGAAAAGCGCTGGAGCTGACCTCATAGATCCATATTTCTTAAAGGTTGGCTACCATGTCCTTGCAGTCCCAATTACACATCTTTTTAACCTTTCCCTCTCCCAGGGTGACCTTCCACCCATCTGGAAAACTGCACTTGTAGTCCCTTTGTTTAAGTCGGGAGATCCCAGTGATCTCAATAATTACAGGCCAATCTCCTTACTTCCAATCCTGTCTAAGCTGCTGGAGAAATATGTGAACACCCAGCTTTGGAACCACCTGGAATTAACAAAGCTGCTCAATCCATTACAATCAGGCTTTAGAGCATGGAACAGTACAATCTTAGCTGTAGTCAAGGTGACTAATGACTGGCAATATGAACTGGATAATAAAAACTTTGTATGCACGGTATCTTTGGACTTAAGTAAGGTGTTTGACACTGTTGACCACTGCCTGCTTCTTTCATCCCTCCGGAACATTGACTTGGATTCTCTATCCTTAAGATGGTTTACTAACTACCTCTCTGGCTGTCTCCAGCAAGTAAAGGCGGAAGGGGAAGTTTCTACTCTAGAATCCCTGTTGAGGGGTGTACCGCAAGGCTCCATCCTGGGTCCCTTGCTCTTCGCTATTTATATTAATAGTATCAATGCTACCATCAAAGAAGTACAAATACATTTATTTGTGGACGACATGGTGCTTTACACTAGTAGCCCTACCTCTAATGCTGCCTGCAAAGCCCTGCAAAGTGAATTCAATCTGCTGCAGCTTAAGCTTCTAAACCAGAAGCTACTTCTAAATGCCAAGAAAACCAAAGCAATGTTCCTCTTGCACTTTTCTCATGTATCAAATCCTGCTACCACTGGGACGCTCCCACAGATCACCACTATCCTAGGTGAACAGCTGGAATACATAACAAAGTTCAAATATCTGGGGGTCTGGTTAGACAAGAGACTCCCCTTCATTGACCATATAGAAGAGCTGGCAAAGAAACTTAGACAGAGACTTGGTCTTTTCTTTAGGATCAACAATCTTCTCACGAGAGACGCCAAACTGAAACTGGTCCAAACTATCTTTCTTTCCTTGCTAGATTATGCAGACTTCCTATAAAGCCAGGGTCCTGCTGGTGCACTATCCAAACTCGACACGTTTTATCACCGAGCTTTAAAATTTATCACAGGTCTTCCATACTCCAACCATCATTGTTCCTTGCACACTGCAGTGGGATGGTCATCCCTTAGCTACAGGCGACAGAGAAATGCTGCGCTCTGGACTTACAAGGCCATGATAAAAAAAAAATCTGCCCTATTATATCTCTGTCTGTCTACCATTATGCACTCTTGGCAAGTATGCTCTGAGAAGTACCTCCTGTATTTCCCTGTACGTATATAAGGCAAAATCACGCATCGGCAGAGCAGCCATAAGCTATGTGCTACCTCAAATGTGGAACAAGCTGCAAAAACTTTGAAACTAACTCACTCCATCAGCATAGCACCTTTCAAACCTCTATACCAATGTCATAATAAGGAATCTTGTACCTGTTTCCCCTGACTCACAACCTTTTAAATATCCTAGCATACTATGAGTCACTGCTGTTCCAGATTTCACTACGATTGGTCACATCTATTATTGGCTCCCTTCTTGCTCTCTCCTTACCTCTCTCTCTCTTCCCTTCCACATCCCTACGACCTTGGAACCAGTATTGAATTCTATCCCTTCCTTCCCTCTCTTATCTGTTTCAAACCCTCTCACTGGCTGAGCAGTTTAACCCTGGCCCTTGTGGCTGTCTCACATCCTAATCTGTCATGCCTTCATCCTCTACCATCCTCCCCCTCCTGCCCCTGATCCTGTAGGCACCACTAACATTTCTAAATCCCTTCCTAAAAAAAAAAAAGAGAAAAAAAAATTCCTCCTAAGCTAGCCTTGTAATATTGACCATTATTCTAGATCACTATATCTACTGGGTGGGATATTCAGAGTGCACCAGGCAGGAGTGCAAGCCTGGGCACAGCACAACTGGGATAAGCCAGGGCATGGTCCGGGCAATATTCAACAGTGCTGTGCCACTGAGGGTGCACACACTGCACATGGCGCAGTGGCACTGTGCCAGCGCAAGAGGCAGCGGGGGAGCAGGGGGCTGTGCCAGCCCAAGCGTGGTTGTGCTAGGTGCAGCAAGAGTGATATTCAGCCGTGGGCATGCAAATTAGGCCATAATGCATGCAAGGTGCAAATGGGGTCATTTGCATGTCATTATGGCCCCATTTGCATGCGGTGCGCCAATCCCTGGCAGATGGTGCCTGGTGCCCTGCCAGGCTGCAGCCATCAGGGACCGATGCCCTGCTGCCCCTCGGTGGGCACTGCACCTGTTTGCCTGATCGTGGGCATGTGTAGAAAACTCCCTGATGGTCCAGTGAACCCTACCCCATTGCCCGATTGCGGGCTTGTAGTACAATACACCCTGGTGGTCCAGTGGACAGTTATCCTCTGCCAGATCACGGGCATGTATAATATATATCCCTGGTGGTCCAGAGGACCGCTATCTCCTGCCCGATCATGGGCATGTATTTAAATTAACCCTGGTGGTCCAGTGGACACACTACCCTGCCCGATTACGGGCATGTATTTAGATAAACCCTGGTGGTCCTGTGGACCCAATCCTCTGCCTGATTGTGGGCATGTATTTAGATAAACCCTGGTGGTCCTGTGGACCCAATCCCCTGCCCGATTGCGGACATAAAAAAGAACCCTGGTGGTCCCGTGGACCAATCACCATCACCCATATCATCTGCATAGCAGTAAAAACCCAATCTGTACCACCTGAGAATGTTCCCCAATGGCAACATGTACACCGTGAGCAATAAGAGCCACAAGATCGACCCCTGTGGAACCCCACTGCTCAGAGGCTTTGGGCTAGATGAGACAATTCCCATCTTTACCCTCTGCACTCTGTCAAGTGTGATCTGAACCAGTTGATGACATTACCGGACAGACCACACCAGAACCACAGGTGGTCCAGCAGCACCTTATGGTCCATGATGTCAAACGCCACAGAAAGGTCCGGGAGAACCAAGATGGTATGGGCTCTACTTTCCCTCACCATCAGGAGATCATTAAGCACCCTTACCAGGGCAGTCTCCATACTATGCCCCGCCTAGAACCCAGATTGGAAAGGCTCATGGGTAGAAGAAGACGTGAAATGTCTCTCAAGCTGAATGGCCACCACTTTCTTTAAACCTTCTCTAAAAACTGGAGTTTTGAGACCGGCCTGTAGTTGCTGAGGCAGTCTGGATCCAAAGAGGGCTTCTTTAAAAGGGATCTAACCAGAGCCACTATCAAGGACAACAGCAAGACCTCACACCTCAATGAACTCCAAACAACCTCAGCAACCACAGGTCATATTCAGTCCGCACATCCAACCAAAAGGTGAGTCGGACCTGGGTTTGAATCACAATGTGTAGGTTGCAGCTTTGAGATTATCCCTGTCACTTTCTGCACTCAAACCAGCTCAAACTCATCCCAGACAGGAGGAGTGTTTCGACACAACTCAGGCTGGACACCGCATCCCTTTCGAGAGATACTTGAGGAGACCTCAGCCCTGATAGAGGACACCTTGTCGGTGAAGAACAGAACCAACTGCTCACACCTAGTGCTAGAACCTGCTCCTCCAGCATGGAGACAGACAGAATGTAAACATAGAAACATAGAAACATGGCCAGCCCATTGGCGCAGCGGTTGGATTTCCGCATGCAACGCCGGCGACCCAGGTTTGGGAACGGACCAGGGTCGCTGGAGGGCCGGCCGGGGGGGGAACGATAGAGCATCCCACGGACTGCTCTCCTTCTCCGGGGGGAGGGTGGAGAAGTGTCTGCAGCATCGAGGACCCCTCGCGGAGGTCAGGAGTCCCACAGCTACCGGCACTAGAACGTACAGGAGGCGGGGTGGACGCCGGCTTCATTGCATGACCCCGCCTCCCCGGAAAAATGGAAAAACTAGACAGTTGCCAGCCTCCTTAAATGAAGTCTGCCATGGCTTCAATTAGCTCCTCAGGCCTGCCCTCCAACCTAGCCCGAAGACTGCGGCATGCAAGAGGGAGTGCCGCAGCCCCGCCGTGGGGGGTAAGCCACGGGTATCGGAAGGCTGAGGCCGATCTGAGGAGTGGATGTCCGTGGCTCGTGACCAGGCTGAGAGTACCAGGAGGCAGGCCGCTTGGGTGGGGAAAAAGAATAAATGAAAAAAAAAAAAAGAAACATAGAAACATAGACTTTGATGGCAGATAAGGACCGCTTGGCCCACCTAGTCTGCCCATTTCCCTACCTAGAAGATAAGCTACAGATCCTATTTAACCAACAGCCTATTTCTTCCTATCCCCCACAAAAATTGCCTTATGTCTGTCCCATGCATTCTTGAATTCTCCCACAGTTTTAGACACCGCAACCTCCTCAGGAAGGCTGTTCCATGCATCCACCACCCTCTCTGTGAAAAAATACTTCCTCATATTGCCCCTAAGCCGTCCCCCCTCTATCTTCAAATTGTGTCCCCTTGTTCTTGCAAGTCTCTTTTTCTGAAAGATGCTACCCTCTTGGACTTTGTTGATTCCACTGAGGTACTTAAAAAGTTTCTATCATGTCCCCCCTCTCCCTCCTTTCCTCAAGGGTATACATATTAAGCTCCTTTAGTCTCTCCTCATATGGCTTCTCTTGCAGACCCTGCACCATTTTAGTTGTCCTCCTCTGGACTGCCTCCATCCTGTCTATGTCCTTGCAGAGACATGGTCTCCAGAACTGGACGTAGTACTCCAGATGGGGTCTCACCAACTGTCTGTACAGGGGGATAACAACTTCCTGTTTTCTGCTGGTGATGCTTCTCCCTATACATCCCAGTATCCCCCCAGCCTTCCCTACCGCCTTCCCACATTGCTTGCCAACCTTAAGGTCATCTGATATGATTACCCCCAGGTCCCTTTTCATTTTTGTTGTTGTTACTACCTCCCCCATTATGTAATCTTCCCCTGGGTTTTTGTTTACCAGGTGCATTATTTTGCACTTCTTTGCATTGAATCCAAGCTGCCATACTTCTGACCATTCCTCCAACCTTGCCAAGTCCCTTCTCATCCTTTCTATGCCTACTTGTGTGTCAACCCTGTTGCAGATCTTTGTGTCATCTGCAAAGAGGCATACTTTTCCTTCCAGTCCCTCTGCAATTTCACTTATAAAGACATTAAAAAGGACTGGACATAGTACTGAACCCTGCGGTACCCCACTAGTAACCCCTCTTTCTTCAGAGTGGACTCCATTTACAATTACTTTCTGTGTCCTGTTGTCCAGCCAATGTTTTATCCAGGCTACCACCCTGGGACCCACTCCCAGGCTGGTTAATTTGACTATTAACCTTTTGTGTGGGACTGTGTCAAATGCCTTCTAAAGTCTAGGTAGGCCATGTCCACAGCCCCTCCCTGGTCTACTACTTTGGCCACCCAGTCAAAATAATCAATTAGATTCATCTGACATGACCTTCCTGCTGTGAACCCATACTACCTTGGGTCCTGTGCCCCACTGGCCTCTAGGTACTCAACAATTCTTTCCATCAGAAGTGATTCCATCACGTTCCCTACCACAGAGGTCAAACTGACAGGTCTGTAGTTTTCTGCCTCTGTCTTGGTCCCTCTTTTGTGAAGGGGAATCACATCTGCCTTCCTCCAATCCTCAGGTACCACACCATCTTCCCATGATTTGTTAAAAAGGGTAGTCAGTGATGTCACTAGTTCTCTGCTTAATTCTTTTAGAATTCTAGGGTGAATTCCATCTGGCCCCATTGCTTTGTCCATCTTCAGTTTTAGGAGTTCTTTCAGAACCCTTTCTTCTGTGAAAGGAATGGGATTGACCCCCCTATCCAGATTGCTTCTGTTAATTGGATTAGGCACCTCCCCCACCTCCTGTTTTGTGAATACTGAACAGAAGTATTTGTTCAGTATCCCTGCTTTTTCACTCTCCCTCTCTGCCCACCCACCGTCCATTCTATTCAGCCTCACTATCCCTCCCTTTGTCTTTCTACGCTCCCTGATATACCTATAAAAGGTTTTATCCCCCTTCTTAACCGAGTTTGCTATCTTTTCCTCAGTTTGGGCCTTTGCTATTCTGACTACCCTCCCTGCTTCCTTCTGCCTTAACTGGTACAGTTCTCTGTCCTGCTCCTTCTGTGTTTCCTTATACTGCCTAAATGCTGTCTTTTTCTCCCTAACCTTCACCGCCACCTCTTTTGAGAACCATAGTGGCTTCTTCTTTCATTTTGATTTATTTGTTTCACACAAAGGCGTGTTGCCTCTGTGATGGCAGTTTTGATATTTCCCCATTGTTGTTCCACCTCTCCTTCTAGCCTGTTTGCTAGTGCTTTTCTAAGGCACTCTCCCATCTTGCCAAAGTCAGCCCTCCTGAAGTCCAGAACCCTCACTTTTGTATGGCTTGACTCTGTAGCTGAGTTTATCATGAACCACACTGTTTGGTGGTCACTTGTTTCCAAATGGCTACCCACTTCTAGATTTGAGATCCTCTCACTGTCCCCATTTGAGAGTATGAGGTCTAAGATTGCTCCCTCAAAAGTAGGTTCCAAAACTAGCTGTCTGAGGCATGCCACCTGAAGGGCATCAAGAATGGCCCTGCTTTTGGATGTGGCTGCAGCAAAGGTGCTCCAGTTGATATCCGGCATATTAAGGTTCACCATCAACAGTATCTCCCCTTTCTCTGCCATCCTAAGTATGCCTTCTATCATATCCTTGTCCATTCCCTCCCCCTGACATGGGGGTCTGTATACAACCCCTGTGTGGATTGTGGTGCCATTTCCAGTCTCTAAGGTGACCCACAGTGCCGCCTCTCCTCCTTATTTACTCTTTTGTTTAGTTGCTTTTATCCCTTCCCTTACATAGAGAGCTACTCCACCCCCTCTTCTCCCCTCCTTGTCTCTCCTGTAGGTTGCGTACCCTGGCATGTTAACATCCCAGTCATGGTTCTCTGTGTACCATGTTTCTGTGACTGCTACAATATCCAGGCATCCCTCTTCCATCAAGGCCACCAGTTCTGGGAGCGTGTTGCCCAATGTATGGGTGTTGGTACTGTGGAGGAGATGGTGATGTTAAATATTGTGGAGAAAATTGGTATTTGGGCAGAAGATAGAAGAGACGGGTGTTAGTACTCATTACCCTCCATTTCTTGATGGCCTTACCCCTTTTTGCCCCATCCCTGTCCTTATTGCATTTGTCACTTTCTCCATTTACCCCTGCACTTTTTCCTATCGATATCTCTATGTTGGAGTCTACCTCACTTAGTACCCTGATTTTTTGGGGGGGGGCTAGGATTTCCCTGCTCTTCTCCAGTGCCTCCCCCCTTGGCTAGTTTAAATGCTTGCCAGTGAAGAATTTAAACCTATCACCTAGGATCCTGGTTCCCGTACTGGACAGATGCAGACCATCACGCCAGTATAGGCTTGCATCCCTCCAGGTGGACCCCCAGTCCCCAATGAAGCCAAATCCCTGAGCTCTGCACCAGTTTTTCAGCCACTGATTAAATCCCATTGTGTGGAGCACCCTAGCCTCACCTGTGCCATAGATAGACAGCACCTCCGAGAAGGTTACCGTGCATGCTATTTGTCTAAGGCCCCTCCCCATCTCCACAAATGCTTCTTGCACTGCTCTGATCCCTTTCTTAGCCAGGTCATTTGTCCCTAGGTGGACAAGGACATCCAGCTCCCTCCCCTGTGCAGCTGCTCCTGCGATCCTGAGGATTCACTCCCTGTACCTCCAAGCCATGGTGCCAGGCAGGCACCTTACCTACCTCTCCCCTTCCTCACCCAGTTCTACCTTCCTAACAATGGAGTCCCCACCATTAGTTGTTTCCTTCCCCTGTGGGGTCCCATGCCACCCTCCTGTGGGTATCCTTTGTGGAGGTTCCCAGCATCCTCCTTGGTCTCCACTGTGGGTGCCTCCATAGAGGAACACTTTTCCAGAATGGCACAGAAATTTTGGAGAGCTACAACTGGAGGGATGCGCCTCTGTTCCACCACCCTCACCCTCCCTGAGCCCACTGTGGTCCAACCACTCCTCTTTCTTGGCAACCTCTGAGGCAATGGCAGTGACCCTGGTGGTCCCTGGGTGGGAGAGGAGGTTCCACAAATCCTGGCCAACTCAGCCTGGAGATGAGCAACCTCCTCCCTCAGCCCAGAGAGGTGCATGCAGATGGGGCAATACTGCATCCTCCAGAATGTCTCCCGGAAGACTGCTGTGCCACAGCCACTGCACTGCACCACTCCCATCATGTCTTATTTCTGGCCCCCTAATTGTTGTTTGGAATACTTACTCTTTCCTCTGTTTGTTTTATTTCTTTTTTTTTCTCTGTCCCTACTTACACCTCTGTGCCCTTTTAGCTCCTGATCTTCCTGTTCTGAGACATGAAGTTCCTGTATTTCTCAGTAGTCTCCTTACTTGCTCAGAGTCAGACCTCCAGCAGCTAGGGGGGGATGGAGAGCTACTCTTGCCCTTTTAGGATGGTGAGTCTTTGGTGGCTCTGTGATCACTCACTTCCTGCTCCCAAACAGGAAGTTCCTGTTGTCAGTTAAATCCTGTGCCTATAAAAGTAGAACTGCCTGGGGGGGAGGGGAAGGAAGGAAGGCAATATAGTCCCAGTAGAGAAGCTTAGTTATACCAGCAGGTCCTTCCTACTGATGCACTGCTTGTTCTCTGGCAGAAGATCTCTAGGGCAGTGTTTAAATCTGGTTTTAAGCTGGCTCCTTCTAGCAAAGCCACTCCCCCTACTTTGCAAATCTTTCTGCACTTAGTTAATTTCACAGATAATTCCCTTCAGCCACCTGTAACAAGCATCTAGATAATTACACAGATAACAGATAACAATTCACTTCAACTAACCTTGACAAACACACTAACTTTTTTTTTACCCTAAATTGAAGGTCCCATTACAAGAGTACTAGTTCTTAGTACCAGTAGATAAGTTTAGTTATACCAGCGGCTCCTTCCTCCTGGTGCTCTGCTTGTTCTCTGCCTGTTTTTTGTACTGAATAGCTGAGCTGGTCTGCTCCTCACCACAGCAATCTCCCTGGACAGAAACTCCACCTTCTTTCGGGAGATTGCTCACTTATAGACAGCATAATGCGATCTCAGGGCCAATTTATCCTCCATCTGGACAGATCTCCTCCAGCACCTCTCTAACCTCTTCCCCTTAGTCTTTAAACTCCAGAGGGCCTCATCATACCAAGGAGGTCTCTGGTGAGTAGAGAAGGGGTGGACACGAATGGGTGTGATTGAGTCAAAGGCCACAATTAAAGCTCCATTATAGGCTGCCACTGCTTCCTCTGGAGCAATTGCACAAGCTGCCCCAACACTCAATAGTTCCAGCACTGCTGATAATAGTCCCATAGAAGAAATTCCTCTTAACGGCAGTACCCGACCATCTCCACAGGGGCAGGACCATCTGGGGGGGGCCCTAAACATGAACCCCATGGTGCTGTGATCCGACCAAACCACCAGATCAACACAGAGGTCAGTAATATTTAAGCCTGCTGAAAAAATGAAGTGTGGTCACCCGAGTGTGTTGCAGAGGTTACATTTTGTGTCAGGCCCAGGGCCTCCATGCTCACATGGAGATCATTTCCAAATTTTGAGAGCCCGTTGTTGACACAAGCATTGAAGTCCCCCAGAATCAACCACCTGGGGAACTCCAACACCAGGCCAATGACGAGCTCCTCGACCTCCCTCAAAAAGTCCCCATCTAATCCCAGGGGGATGATAGAGTAGGAGAACCCTGAAGCCTGCATCCACGCCTCCCTGGGAAGCCTCACATTCAAAAGACCATGTAGGGCCTACAGTTAGCACCATGAGTTTCATGCTAGATTTAAAACGAATGACCACCCTCCACCCCTGCAATCCTCTCTCGGGGTGTGTATCACGGAGTACCCAGCTGGTACTGCCACCTCCAAAATAGGAGCAGCATTTTGATCCAGTCAGATCTCTGTGATTCAAGCCAGGCTGAACAAGGATATCAAGTCCACCATTATGGCAGTCTTATTCCTCATCGACCTGGCATTGCATAAAACAACCCGAGTAGGATGAGGTGAGGCAGCTGGGCCGGACATCAGCCCATTCTCTAAGGTGGAGTCCTTGGGTATGGGAACTAAGCATGGCAACCCCCTCTCAATTTCCCATTTTGCTTTCCTTGCCTTCACCACCTGAATCCCAGACACTCTGGCAGCCACTCAGGTGCAATCCCCTCCATACCCCCCCCCGGGCTATCCCCATGACCCTACACCTCCTATAGGCCTCATCCAGGAATGCTGGAAGCTTGATGGGACAGAGGTCATGGAGGAAGCACCCCCGAGTAGCTACACCTTAAGAGTTTCTGTCCCAAACACATTTTAAACTAGTTCCACTTCAAATAACCAAGTCCTCAAAAATATCCACTTTCACCCAACCCCAAATGAAACCCTCAAATTAAATACAACCCTCAGAATTCCAACCCTCACCACCCACCCACAATAAAAAAATTCCACATCCACACATCACACACACACACACACAGACACACGCACACACACACACACACAGACACATGCACACACACACACACACACACACACCGATACACACACACACTCACCAAACACATTCAAATTATAATTACTAATAAAACAAGAAACTTGCAGCACAGTCCTCTATTCATCGTGTATAGTCCTAATTTGAGGCAGTTTATTGTCCAATGATACTAGTAAGGATACACAGTTTTATTTTAGCAGCACACCAGAAAACTTTACCATAGGTCTCATGTATTGGAAAATATTGGAGGGTGAACTCTCACCACCACCCTTCCAGTTTGCCCAAGTATTGTGATACTCTCTTTGCCACAGCTGTTTTATTTTAAATGTAAATTCAACAGAAGCTGAGGTTCTCTCACTGCCCCATTAATTTAATTTCAACCAGCACAGTACAGAATAGTACAGTACCCAAAAGATCCACAAATTTAATCCATTAGTCGAATCCATTGACTTATTGCAGATTTCTGAGGAAATCACAGGATACCGTGGGTAGTAGGGTTGCTCATATTTTGGATTACAAATACAGAATCACTGTATTCCAATCCATTTTTAGGATTTCAGTTTTATGGACAAAAAAATTCTTTAATGCAAAATCAGAATCCAATTTCACACGTGAATGTAGTTCTATGAAACACTGCCCCTTCCTCATCCCTTATACAGCTGGTGCTGCTGCAAGGAGACTCGAGGCTACTTGTGGAGGGGCTTTTGAACAGTAGACACCTTGGGGGCTGGGGGCTTGGAGGGAGGGAGGGTCATCTTTTATGGACTGGCTGCTAGTTTGCAGTAGCACTGTTGTATTTGGACAACAAAGGGGACTAGAGTGGAACACCAGCTGAATGACCTCTATGCCACCTCATCCCCCAGGGACCCCAGTCAGTTAACAAGGGAGAGCAGCAAGAGTGGGAGGATGGGGTGTACCATTGCAACAGTGAACCCCCTACAGTGAAGATCATCACAGCGACAGGAATCATGCAAAATCCTTGTGTCACTGTGATGGTCTCTGCTGGCCCTAGAACTGCCTCCCACAGTGTATGCCCTCTCCCCTGGGATAACTCCAACTCGGAGTTGTATCTCTAGAGACCAGTGGTGGGGGGCAGAGACCCCCACATGAGGGGTTCAGGAGGCACAACCCCCTTGTTTGAAACAGAGAGGCATTCCCAACAGTGCAATGCCGACACTCGGCATTGTGGCTGTCACTGCCGGGGATGGCGATTAACGGGCTGTCGCAGTTGCATGGTAAAACCATAGGAGGGTTATTCTGAGTTACTGGGTGGGGGAGGTTTTACTTCAGGGTTAAAGGTACACTGTCAGCTTTTGCAGGCATTTTTATGACCCCCTACTATGTGAGCCTGCCTGTAATCTGCACTCTAAACACAGTTGCTGAGCTGACTGTTCAATTGCATCTGGGAAATGTGGAAAGATTAATTTTTACAGAAAACACATTCTGAGCCAATTGACCTTGTGTCCTCCATGCCCTGTTCCCATTGCCACTGTTGAATTCCACCAAACTCATGCATGAACAAGTTCGGCAAATTTGGCAGAGCATAAACCAAATATCTGGCATCATGGACTAAAGTATGGTGATTTTGCAAATGCTAGTTCTGCCACAAACCATGCTGTATTTCATAAAGAAATCCTTACTTGAAAAGTAAAAATGGGCTTTGGTGCATGCTCACCACAGGCACTCAGTGCATGTGCACTAGTACTAGTGGTGAGCATGTGCCGAGTAGATAATGGGGGAAGGGGGGCATTTTTTCTAGTGCCAGTGGTGCGCATGCACAGAGTCCCATTTCTACTTTACAAGTAAGGAATTTCTTTATGAACTACAGCGTGGTTTGTGGCAGAACTAGTATTTGCAGAATCAGCGCCCTTTAGTCCATGATGTCAGCAATTTTACTAGCCATTAAAATTGCTGAACTCATTCATGCATGAGTTCAGCAGGATTCAACAGTGTGGATGCACAAGAGCAGAGCATGGAGGACATAAGATCGCTCTGCTCAGAATGCATTTTCTTTAAATAAAATCTTTTCATGCTTCTCAGTTACAGTTTGACAGTCAGCTCAGCAACTGTGTTTAGAGTGCAGTTTACAGGCACACATAGTTGTGGGGGGGCCATAAAAACACCTGTAAAAGCTGACAGTGCTCCTTTAAATGGTGTTGGATGCAGAATCAGAACATTCAGTTTCACCTCAAATTTCATTGCTATACTTTAACTGGAAGCAAAACAGAATTAGAGTAGGAATAAGAAATTCTGAAACTCTGACTAGCTAGTGACAGAATGGATTCCACAGAATTCATGCACCCATACTGGGTAGTACAGTGGGTAGGGAGCCCTTTAAAGTACACATTTTTTTACATCATACTTATTCATCCCTGCTAAGGAAGTTGTGGGTCGGGAAACATGATGAGCCTAGTTTTAGTGTTGTTGTGTAATTACACACACATAACCCGATACACCCAAATCAAACTCTATCTAACAAGTAAAGTGTCTGTCCAGACCTGTAAAGGGTTACCCTTTGTAGGAAGAGAATTGTTTTAGGATCAACAAAATGTATGGCCTGAGGGAAAAATCCCCACATTAGAGTTTACCTCAACCCTAGAAGTTGCCTTGCCTTGCTTAGGAAAGGTAGTAATTAAAGGTAGCGCTTACCTGCTTCTGGATGAACTTAAGGATGCGATCTCGAACATACTGTAAACGGGGTACCTGTAAAGTAAGAATAAAGAAAGTGGTATAAAAAAGAGTCCATAGTTCTTGAGAAAGATATGACAGGTGAAAAGATAAATAATACTTATCTTATGGATTGTAGGTGGCTCAGTAGACCTGTAAAAACAAGCATTTGTCAATGCCAGCTGTTGTCTTGCTGGCATTGGCATTGGTAGTGCAAGAGTTAGAGAGATGCATAATAGGAATGGCAGTGAAGTATAGAACCAATGTAAACCCCAACCCACCCTGCAGAGAGTGACATGCATTGGGGTGTGCCTTTGGGTTGTTGGCCATAACGCTAATGCCATTTCACTTCACCCTACCCTGCAAACTCTGACAAGTGTCGAATTGTGCCTTGGGGTCATCAGGCCTTATGCTCACCCCATTTCATAAGGAAGTATGTTGAGATGGGTGCAGCATAGGAGAATGGGGTGAACTTTGGAGCTGAAGAGTCCAAGGCACACCTGGATGCCTGTCAGTGGCTGCGGGGTGGGGGTGCAAAGGTGTGAGCATTACAGCTGACAATCCAAAAGCACATCCTGATGCCTCTTCATCCGTACAGGGTGGGATGTTATGGTTATAGACCCTAATGCCTTGGGCATTTGTTGGTATTCAGACTTCTAATTTTCAACATGGCCTTTTTTGTGACCCCACCTCATGAAAGCATGTGGGACCTGTGCTTATGAACAGCGTCCCTGTGATTTTGTTAATGTGTCCCGAACTTTGATTTCCCACAGTGACCACACCATTCTGCACCACATAAAAATGTCAGCTGCACCATTCATAAGGAGGCATGAAGAGATGGCAATGTTGACAATCTGGAGTGAAAATATTATAAATGCTTGACGTTACGAGCATGCATGTAAACTAGGCAACACATGCTCGTAACAGTCTGTTTTTTGGAATTCTTTCACCAGATTTTTAACATAAGCATTTTGGGATCTCTGCTCATGAACAGTGGCAGTATGATTTTCTTAATTTGTCCCAAATGTTGTTTTCCCACAGCAACCGTGCCATTGTGCGCCATATGTGCAAAACCACATTTTGGGCAGGATGTGAAAAATGGAGGCTGTACTGTTCATAAGAAGGTGTGCAAAAATGGTGATGTTGAACATCTGGAGTGAAATGCACACTTGTAACATAGTCATTTTGTGGAATTTTTTGACCAGCTGTTTAACATAGGCATTTTGGGACCTCTGCTCATGAACAGTGTTACTGTGATTTTCGTACTGTGTCCTGAACATTATTCTCCTACAGCGACTGTGTCACTGTGCACAGGATGTGAAAAATAAAGCTGTATTGTTCATAAGGAGGTATGAAATTGGCAATGTTGAAAATCTGGAGTAAAAATATAAAAAATTCTCGAAGTTACAAGCATGCATGGAAACTGCACAACATACACTTGTAGTATGGTCATTTGTGTAATTTCTTTTACCAAATTTTCAACATGGGCATTTTGGGACCTCTGCTCATGAACAGTGTTACTGTGATTTTCTTACTGTGTCCCGAACATTGTTTTCCTACAGCGAATGCTCTACCGTGCGCCAGATATGTGAAAACACATTTTGGACAGGATGTGGGAAATGACAGCTGTACTTTTCATAAGGAGGTATGAAAAAATGGCAATGTTAAAAATCTGGAGAAAAAATATTAAAAAATCTCGAAGTTAAAAGCGTGTGTGGGAACTGCGCAATGCACGCTTGTAACACAGTCATTTTTTGGAATTTTTTCACCAAATTTTCAACATCGGCTTTTTGGGAGCCCACGTCATGAACAGTGGCACTGTCATTTTGTTAATCAGTCCTGGAAGGTGATTTTGCACAATGACCATGAAATCACATTTCTGGACTGAATAATGCCATGACCAATGCCTGAATTCATGAGAAGGTGTCCCAATATTCCATGTTGAAAATCTGGTGCCAGAATTCCCAAATATGCCCGAGATATGCACCAAAGTTGAAAAAATGCTATTTATGCCATTATACAGCTTACAAGCATTTCTTCAGTTCGCGGTCAGCTTTGAAGAGTGCAGACGTGTTCCTGGTACACCGAAGATCATTGCGCCTGGCTCCGGAGGTAAGTATGGAGTGGGGGGGGGTGTGGGGAGGTGGGGTACACAGAGGGTAGTTATGGGTTGAGGTGGGGCTGCCAACAGCCAGCAAGGGACTGTTTCCTTTGTTTCAGGTAAAAAAAAATTTAAAAAATCACCGCGGACTGTTTTCTGTTTTTTTTTTACAGGTTGTGGCACACTGGGGTGGGCTCCCAGTGTGGCACATTGGTTGGGGGGGTCATATCTCCCACACTGGGGTGGGCTTCCAGTGTGGGCATGGCACACAATCGGGGGCAGTGCCAGGAAAATGGCAGGGGGGTTAACATGCCAACAGGGGGATTGGGCACCCCCATCGGCAAGGATGTCTGCATTTAGAGGCATGATGGCGAGGGGGATTATGCACCCCCTTGGCACACCACAGCAGGAAAGGGGGCACATATGCTGACAGGGGGATTGGGGATCCCCGATGCTGGCTACATGAGGACTGTGAGTGCGGGCGGCCAGCCATGTTTATTGAAATGTTACACTGCACAAGGCATGCCCTGCAAGGAGAAGGAGCTCCCTCATTGCAGTAGCTAAAATGTTTAAAGGTGATGGCACACTTTTGCACTGCTGTCATAGACAGCGTGCAATCTAATTCGTACTATGGAGCCCAGCCTGAAAAAGCAGTGGCACCACTGGCCACAGCACAACCGCGCCTCCAAAACCAGTTATTCCAAAGTTATGGCAACATGTTTCTTGCACAGGAGCAAGATGACATAAAAAAAGAAAGAGGAATAGGTTAATATAAGTGAATGGTTTCAGAGAGCATTGAAACTGGATATGCAATGATATCCTAGCCACCATCCGAGTGGGGGGGATACGGAAGAAAATTATCATAGCCATCGGGATAATACCAGCTACATTTGAGCCCCATATGGTCACCTATACCCCATCACCTGCAAGTGCAGAGTGTTTGCACTTTATGAGTCAGGGGTCATAGTGGACAGGAATAATTATAGCCAGGGGAGGCAAAGGACAAATGAAAAGAAAAGACCTGAATTCTCTCTTACTGAATATTATGCATTTTTATATGGTTTTTATTTTATACTGTAATTCATTTACCCAGGATAGCTCTCATTTCAACTGTGACCCCACTTCTAAGCACTAATTTCTAGCTGAGTGGACTACAGATTAAGTGATTGGCAGACAGTCACACAGTACAGGAAATAAATAGTTGAAAAAGAACACTATAAAATAAACAACAGTATATTTATATATAAAATCCATGTCAGATATTAGTGGCAAAGTCTAATTCTCTTTCACAAAATGCCATTAACACACAGCCACAACAATTTCTTCAGCTAATATTAATGTTTTGTTGAGATCTACTCTGATTTTGGCCTTTTGTCCCAGATTTCTTTTTAGCTAAAGTGTGGCATGGGGTGAGAAAGTAAATAATCTAACAACATACACCCAGACTTGTAACATACTGTATAAATCCTGCAGGATTACAAATATTTCATATAAATTTAAAACCTGGAGGAGAAGGCCTCAGCTGCCCCCCAACACACACACACACACACACACACACATGCTATGGTATCTATGGCCCTGGTTTAAATCCCCCTAGCACTGTTTGCAGACAGACTACAAGCCCCTTAGAACATTTCAACAAAAATGTTTTTAAACCCTGCTAGATACCTAGCCTTAAAACCATTTTTAAAAACGTTTTGGAGCTAGCATGGTTTTACTCACATGTCTGTCCAGGAGTAAAAGTGTTTTAAGCTGTAATGGTTGAACTAAAACAGTTCTAGCTACAGTGTGTCCAGGCAAGCACAGTTCTGTGTGTTGGACTTAACACAAAATAGTTACAAGGAAAACAGGTTTAACACCAAGGCCCTGGACACACTACAGAACTGTTTTTGAAACCGTTTTTAAAACCAGTTTAGCTAAACCATTTCAATGCAGCCACACTACTCAGTAACCATTTTTGAAAACGGTTTAGTGTGGCCACACTGCTTGTGTCAAATCTGTTCTCCCTGTAAGTATTCTGTGTTAAGTCCAACACACAGAACTGTGCTTGCCTGGACACACTGCAGCTATAACTGTTTTAGTTAAACCATTACAGCTTAAAACACTTTTACTCCTGGACAGACCTGTAAGTAACATGCTAGCTCCAAAACGTTTTTAAAAATGGTTTTAAGACTAGGTATCAAACAGGGTTTAAAAACACTTTTGTTAAAACGTTTTAATGGGCTTGTAGTCTGTCTACAAACAGTGCTAGGGGGATTTAAACTGTTTTAAGGCACTTAAACTGTTTTAAGTCCCCCAGTGTGTCCAGGGCCTAACAGTGTGGCCACACTAAACCGTTATCAAAAATGGTTACTATGTAGTGTGGCTGCACTGAACTGATTTAGTTAAACTGGTTTTAAAAACGGTTCTCAAAAACAGTTCTGTAGTGTGCCCAGGGCCTATGTGTTGGTATACATTCAACTAACTGCAGTCACAAACATTTCTCAGTCTGAAAATCCAGTTTCTGTTGGACAAAACTTAAAAAAATGCAATAAAAACAAAAGATGCACTAAATAAACATTGCAGCAAGTGATGAATATGATGCAATCTGACCAAGCACAGCAGTCAGAATCTACAACACATAAATTCAATGTATTTCAGCTAAGAGACTCTCTGGAACTTCTTAGATTAATAAGCACCTTTCTGAGTTAAACTCCTCACAAAACTGGGCAAAACATACTTGACTATCTGTACAGATTTATTTTTTTAGACAAGACTAACTGAGCACAACTCCAACTGCCCAAGTCTATGATTTCACACTGGGAGTGAACTAGGAAATGCCTCCCACTGACAGTATCATATCCTGCCAAGAAGCCAGCGGATTATGGGAAATGAAGTTTTTTTGAGTAGATTTTAAGTAATCTGGCAGTATCATAGTCTGCCAAGTAGGCAGGGGATTATGGGAAATGAAGATTTTTTTTGAATAGATTTTAAGTAGTCTGACAGTATCATAACCTGCCAAGAAGCCAGGGGGTTATGAGAAATGAAGTTGTTTTCGGAGTAGATTTTAAGGCAATAGACAAGCAAAATCAGTTAGTTTTTCAAGGAGTTCTAAATTATTTATGCAACAAAATGGGATTATAAGGATGATTATGTAAGGGTGTGTCTTAGAGGACTGACTTTATTTAACCATTTACTTACCCAAGGTTGTCAAAATGATGAAGAATCTCATTTTCAGTGAAGTACTATTTTTTTTTTGCTCAATTTTCAGAAGTTGAATAGATCCTAGGGAGATCAAATATGGTCACATCTGAAAAAGAAGCTAGTGTGGCAAGCCTGATAAATGGTATTTAAGCAATGGGGAATCACCTGTAAATCACACCATTGGGGTGTAAAGTGGCACAAGGCAAAGTCGAGAGCTACATGCCCCTAAGGTGTGATTAACATACAGATAATGCAACTCCTGGGAGAACCTTCTTGTTTTTTTAGGAATGTGAATAAAAATCTTCATAGTAGCTGTTTTTTTATTAATTATACCTGTTTTTTATTTAGATAGTCCTTCCACTATCTGGTCATCAGTCCTCAGTCAGTTTATTTTCCAGTTTAGCCTGCAGACATTCAAAGACAAAAGCCTATATGTGCAGCATGCTCCCAGCATCAGTTGGGAGGCTGGCGGCTGAGGAGGAGTGCGGAGGGATGTGTTGCTGGCCGTCTATGCCTGCAGCACCATCTCTCAGGTATGGGCTTGGGGGGAAGGGGGTTGTCAGTGCTGTGGGGGATTCACTGACTACAAATGATGCTGCTGGGCACTGGGTTTGGGGGTCAGGGTTGTGTGGATCGGGGCACCTCAGTGTGTACGGGGGAGTGTCATGTTCTTCACCAAGAATGGGGCAAACATGTGTTGTAGGATTGCATTGCTACATTAGGGACATGGCAGACATGTGTTGTGGGGATGCATTGACACAACAGGGATGGGACAGTCATGTGTTGGGGGTTCATTGAAACTACAGGGATGGGATATTCGTCTGTTGGGGGTATGCTTTGCTACAAGAGGGATGGGGCAGTCATGTGTTCTGGTATGCTATGCTATAAGGGGGACAGGCAGATGTGTGTTGGCGGGTGCGGCAGGTGACTGAGGTGTTCCAGGGGCTCAGGCAGGGGGTCCTCCAGCCAACAGGGTATGGCCCTATTTGTCTGGGTGCCTGCATTGACTATTCACACATCCAGACCAGCACCTTCACATGCATGTGATTCACTATGGAGCCTAGGACAGGCATCCAATTGGATTCATGCCTGGATCTGCTACTCCATCCTAGCTGCCCTGCATAGTCCTGAACACTGGAGGGTCGTTGCTATGGACAGGTGCCCCACAGGTCCATGCGGTAGTGAATACAGTGCACCCTGAACCTGTCCAGGGCTGCAGAGCTATGCAGGTGGGATACATGCCTTTGGCATGTACCTTCCACCCCATTTGTGCATAGCCCCCATTTAGTGGGCCCTAACCAGGACCTATGAATATACTGTCTGATGAGTCTACTGACATAAGAAAACAACATATATTCATTTCAAACTGAGTTCAATAATGCTGAAATAACTTTGTACATTTTATAGTTTAAGAGTTACCTTATTGGTTTCTTTCTACTGTGTTTGTAAATGCATGACTCATAGCACATAGTAATTGAAACCACATGGTACACCCCTCCGACAGTGACATTTCGACAGGTAGCTGTAGTGTCAGTGCTGGACCCAGGCACTGTATTCTGGGGGTCTTGCACACCCTTCCCTAATCAGCTCAGACTGAGAGTTGACTATATTTAGTGGGGGGAGGGGTGCGGGGTTGGTGTCGCCACCTGAAGAACACATGTCAGTAACTTAGAAACTGTATGCCGATCACAAATGAGGTTGACGTGACATTTCCGCTGTATGGTCATGTGACAACTTTTTTGTTGATGACCAATCGTAGATCCGAAACCACACTATGGTAAACATTGTAACAAACATATCAATAAAGGATGACACATAAACAGAGAAATCTTGTCTTTTCATCAAAATAAGTATTATTAAAATACTGGAGCACTACAGCAATGCAGAAGTAGATTCCAGGGTTTATTATTGTAGCTATAAATATGAAGCCACGATTTTGAGGGTCATGTGGGTGGGGTGAACACTATGGTGGTAGTGCTGTGCCCCACACATTCTTTCATATTTAATTTTTTTCCTATACATATCCAAACCCCCTTCAGCCACTGCTCTAGTATCATTCCCAACTTTTCTGGGTCTTACCTCCATCTCTGACACCCTCCACAAGGGCTGCCAGTTTGTTGCAGGCCCTCTTTGAAGACCAAATTCAGTAGAGCATGGTGTGACGTCAGCAAGCATGATCCTGCATGGACCCAGCCTTTTATCCTCTGATTGTCCTTCCTATGCTAAGGCAGCAGCACAATGCTTCCACTGCACATGCAAAGAATACACAGAGATGTACTGCAGTATGTGTACCTTTCACTTTTGCAATTCCCCAAAAGTGTGAATGCTTACCTTCCATGTTGCAGAGCCAAGCTGATAATGCTTGCTACCCTTTTTCACTCTCTACAGCCACTGAGAACTTCTTTTATTTTTATTTATTTTTCTCTCCAGTCACCAGTCTTGAGTCATCCCTCAGACGTTGCCTGGTTGTCCCTTCCGGCCTGAGATCTCCCAAACCCTAGGTTCCCCTGGAACTCCATCATGACATCTCATCCCACCAGAACCCCCCCCCCAGCTTGTGCCCCCAGAGCAAAACCACCCTCCTCTTACATTGGGAACTCCTTGAATCCAGTCTTTGTGGGTATGGTGCAGGCCAGAAGCTGTTGGGACCAGGGAGGGCTGGGTCAGATAGTGGGCCTGGGGCTGGTGCATTGACTCCTAAGGAACCAGGGTTTTTCCTCCTTGCATAAACATGAATGTGCCCCCCCGGAGGTGAGGACATGCAATGATGTCCGGCGTGGAATCGGGGTGCTCCAGCCTCATCCAATGGAGGTCCCCTGCAGCCTCCCCACAGACCCAATGTGACCCTGGCTGTTGCATCCCTTGTCTCCCCTGGGAGTCGCTGGTGACAGAGAGTCACAACCCACTCCACCCTGGAGAGAAGAGCTGTCATTGGATACTCTATCCTCTCCCTCCCCAACCAACCTCCAGCAACCCAAGCTCGCTCCTGATCCCGGGTCACCTGCGTCGTAAGAGGTAAAGCTTGAGGTGCATCAGCCCTCTACACTACTGGGCCAGCTGACCTGAGAACTTCATTGTGGTGAGAGAACAGAGAAATACTGTTGTCAGATAAATGAACATACTACAACAAAAGAAATTATAAAAATGGTTCTGGAGCCAGCCTGGCAGTGCAGCGGTAGTGCTTTCATAATGCCAGTGACCTGGGTTTATAAGCAAGCTCCGAGCATCAGGGGTCATCTGGAGGAGGAGGGTGAGCATCCCAGAGGAAGATCTCCTCCTCCAGGGAGGGTGGGTCACTGTCCCCCACTGCACTGCTGCCACCTAGGTGACCATGGGTGGCAGAACAATGGAGATAAGCAGGTTAGGGTCTGGATGATGGCTGGATTGTGCACCACATGCCATCATGAGTGAGTACACCTGTTCCTTTGCATGCCATCATCAAGTGGGGTGGAAACAAGTTAAAAGAACAGCCTTGGAAGCCACAGGTGACAGGAACCTGGTAATCCAGGCCCTCGCAGCATTCATCATGCTGCCTATCTGATAAACCTGTGAGAATTCAGGGATGCATTCCCTGCCATTGACTCTGCAGTGAGGGTGGGGGGCAAACCATTGCTCCATAGAGGGCATGCAAGAGCTGGCATCACAAGGTGAGTCAGTAAGTACTTTGGGATCCCTGAGAGAGACGGCAACCAGAGACCAGCAGGGGACAAAAACTATATGAAAAAAAAGAAAAAAAAAAAAAATGGTATTGGAAATGCTACATTCTGATTGGCTGTTTGCATTTCAACAGCATACATTACTTTCTATTACACTGTCATGAGCCTGATCGTGGTGCATGAATTCTTCCTGTCAGCTTTTCATTCCCTAGTACTGCAATGATTAGAATGATCCACTCAAATTTTGAACAACCATTTAAACAAAATTAACTGTTGTATTATATTTACTACACAAGGTTTTATTTCTAACTTTTGGTAATGTGTGTCTCAATGTATTACAATAAAATACTTGATAATGTATATATGTGATGCATATAATAAATATTTGACATGTTTTGTGATAACTTGGGCACATTGAACATTCTTGATTTAACTGTTCACAACTGTGTACTTTTTATCAATTTATATAAATAATTCCTATACAATTTTCCTAAATTTTAAATAAACACTTTAGGCTCTATGCACGAATGTGCGGGGTGATTACGCACTGCAGATTAGTGGTGCATAGGCCCCCCCACACCCATTCAGCCCCCTGTGTGGGATGCATGAAAGGGGCATGCATCCCATATGCACCCAATCCCCTGGCCCCATGGACAGTGATGTGCTGGAGGTGGGCCAGCACTACATCCCATTCACTAAGGAGCATTGTGCTGTGCACCAAGGGTGTAGCAGGGTGCCGATTACTTTAGGGGGGACCCTGCCATAACAAATCAATGCACACAGCCTGTGGCACACAGGACACCAGCCCAGTCCTGGCCATACAGTACAGGCCTCCACAAGCCAATCTCCCCACCCCATTCCTGGTTGGCAGCCCCCCCCCCACACACACACACATCGGCACACCGTCCCTATCCATGTGCTGCAACTCCCTCCTGCCACACATCACTGTTCCATTCCCTACCATATGTAGGCTTCCCATCCCACTGCATAGCTCTGCCCTGACCCTATCAGTGTGCAGAAACCCCCCACCACACATCCTTGCCCTGTCCTGCAGTGGTGGTACCTGCACCTCCTCCCCAAGTCACATCAGTGCCCTGTCCCCAATGTCCCTGAGTCCCTCAACAAGGGCCCAAATGTGATATGTCCAGTGCTGTGCAGAGCATCCCATACACCCCAATCCTGGCACCCCTGCCCCCTCATTAATGTTCAGTGGTCTCCCCTCACTTCCCCCCAGTGGCACCAACAACTCCCCCTGAACCACATACCTGCCCATCGGGGCACAGCATGGGATGGCCAGTGGCACAGGCCTCCTCACACCTCTTTGGCCATTGGATGTTCAAATGGTGCTGGAAGCACACCCCTATATATAGGAAGCATGCTCCCAGCATCACTTGGATGGCTAGCAGTCGAAGAGGTGTGAGGATAGCTGTATCACTGGAGGTCCCTTGCTTCAGAACTGCTGGGCATGTACAGGGGTCAGGGGGGTTGTTGATGCCATGGTGGGTTGGGGGAGGTGGCTGAACACCAATCAGGGGATGGGGATACTGGAGTTGGGGATCTGGATAGTGTGATCCAGGGTAGCTGTTTGTGTGTGTGGGGAGGGGTTACTGCATTCATGGGGCTGGTGCCTCTACATTTGTTGGCAGGGGTGTCTGCATTCAAGCATCCAGTGCCCTTACATGTTTTGGGGTGTGTCTGCATTCATTGGGCCGGTGCCCCATGTGTGTTGGGGGGATGTCTGCATTCATGGGACTGGTGTCACTATGTGTATTTGGGGGGGCTGCATTGCTGGGGATGGAGCTCTACTGTGTGAGGGAGTAATGGGCAGGTGTCAGGGACCGAGACAGGTGTTTAGTCGGGTGTGGGGGCAGCTCTGCACCAGACCTTGGGTGGTGTCACCGGGGCAGGTTTTGGGTGAGTGGGGTTGTACCACTGATGGGAACCATCCTCTCTGGGGGTACCTGTGTGGGATGAAGTTACCAGGTCCCATGCCGGCATGTGTAGGGGATCCAGTCTGGGATCCAGAATGGGCATTCAGTTGGCTGCCTGCCTGGGTCTGCTAGTCCACCCCCATCTGCCCTCTACATACCTGCGCTCCGGGGGGGTGGGTCCATGGACAGGTGGTGGCCATTGGTGAATACTGGCCTGTGTACAACTCAGCTGCAGAGCTGCATGGGTGGGGTACATGCCTCTGGCATGTATTTTCCACCTGTTGGTGCACTGGCACTTTCCTATTAATGTATATTGGTATTCTTTGTATGCATACTTTCACTGGCTTTTCATCATTTGAATTCAGCATAATGCTTTTGGTTAATGCAACCATTAATTACAATTAAGGAGAAAGAGGATTTCCTATGGCATTTTAATTTAGCAGATTTTTTTTAGTTTTACTCTTCAGATTATTTTAAATTACGCACAAAAAACTTCATTAATTTGTACTTTAATTTTAATGAAGTTTATTCTGTTCAACTAAGGATAATTAAGGGGTTTGGGTTTACAAACTTATTTTTAAGGCACCCTTAATTTTAAATTAATGGTCAGATTCCAAATTCAAGGGTCAATTAATGGAAAATTAAGCAGATTTTAAGCACTTTTTGTCCCACAGTGTCTCTAAATAACCAACTCTGAGTCAAAGTTGGTTTGGGGTGTGGGCAAAACACCAGGAATCACAGTATTGCTGTTCAGCAGACCACCACAGTGACCTGGCAAAATTTGTCACTGTACTTTTGTTTTTGTGCTGATGGCACACCTCTTACTCTGGACCCTTGTACATATTACGGTTGCCTCCTTAATTCCCAGTTTAATGACCTCCCATTTCTGGTTAGTGTCCATGTTTGGATGGATCCTGGCCAGATACCCCTGTCCTATTTCCCTCATCCTCCTGAAGTTGGCCCTCCTGAAGTTTAACACTCTTGTTCCTGTTCCTACTGCCCCTTTCCCCATGTTTATCATGAACCACATTGAGTGATGGTCACTCCCCACCAGCAGTTCCTTCACCCCCAGCTCCCTCATAAACTAGCCATTCACCAGCATGAGGTCTTGGATGTTCCCTAACCTGGTTGGCTCATTGACCATCTCTTATAGGAAGCTGTTCTGGAAGGCATCCAGAAGTACCTGCTCCCTTCTATTTGTGGTGGATGGGGTACCCCAATCCACTCCTGGCAAGTTACAGTCCCCCACAATTACTGTGCTGCCCCACCTGCAGGTCCTTCTTACCTGTCCCAATAGTTCCATGTCTAACTCCTCAGTCTGAGAGGGTGGCCTGTTCACCACTCCTATCTTGAGGGTCCTATTTTTGGAGTCCTGGAGCTGCACCCATAATGACTCTGTGCTGCCCCCTCCACTTCCTCCCTGACACACTTCAGTCCTTCCCTCACATACAGCACCACACTCCCTTTTCCTTTTACCCTGTCCCTCCAAAATATCCTATCCCCATGTACTTCCAGGTCCCAGTCATGGTACTGGGTGGCCCATGTCTTGGTGATGACCACCATGTCCACCTCCCCATCTGCCATGACAGCCTGTAACTTTTGTTCCCCAGACTCATAGCATTCAAGGTTAATTCCCTCCACTCCACTTCCTTCCCCCTCTCCCTACTTACTCTCCCTTTCTAGCATCTCCTCTTGACCTCCCTCTAAGTCCCTTGCTGCTGGTATGGTGGGGTAAGCTCATTTGGCTTCCCTACCTGTGGATTTTGCCTGGCTCCTGCCCACTTGGCACCCCCTCTTCTAGTTTAAATTCTCATTGTTTGCTAAGTATTCCCCCAGTTTCTGTTTCAATAACCCACTTCCCTCCTCACGTAAGTGTAGCCTGTCCTTAGTGTATAGATCACTGCCCTCCCAGGTTCTTCCTGCATGACAAGACATTTCTATTCAGTAAGAGACATCTTAAACTAGCCCCATAAGTAAGCCTTGTTGCATAACAGGGCATTAGTTGTTATTTAAAGCTGCATGGCCATGTGTGCACTGAGGCCATAAACATACTGTAGAACATTATCACATAACTACCAAAACAATGAAATCTGGATTGGTAAAACTAGGAAATAATTTACTACCCATAATATTTACTGCAGCTGAGGCTGTGGTTGTCATAAAACCCAGGTTGTTGGGGCTATGGTTGAAAAAAGACTTCTTGTGGAAAAACAAGTACCGAATATATTAAAAAAGTCAACATGAGACTATATTTTTTAACTACAGTACATTAAAAAGTGAAGGGCTGAAATAGAGACCTATCATTTTCTTCAGTAAACCATTGTGCTCCTTATGTAGGAATGTTTATGCAACATAGGAGAATTCCCAATAAGGTTTGATATGATTGGTATACTGATGGAATCGGATGAATTTAATGGGGAGCTAGTTAGCACAACTCCAGCTGTAACTTCAGTATTCAAGAAAGTCCCACTGTTCTCTTACAGAGAACGAGGGTGAAGGGTTCTTCTTGCTGAGCTGGGCACTCTAGATTTTGGGATGTCCAGAAAAGGTATTTACATAGCAATATAAAAAAAAAACCAGAATCTAGCTAATTGGGTTCCATTTAGCTAGGTGCAGGTGTTTGTTTTTGAAAATATATCAGTTTTATGTAATTTTAATGTTTGTGATTAAAAAAAGAAAATGGTGGCCAACATGACTGGTATTTTGTTAAACATGATAGATATTTTTTGGGGGTGATCAGTATTTTTCCCCCCTGTACTCCTATGACACTGGCATGGGAGCAGAAGAGATACAGTTGCTGAAACATGATGATGGATGCCTTTTGTGGTATGTTTACAGAGTTGTATGTTCTTTCTGTTACCTTATGGTGTGTCTATTTCTGATTGGTTGTGTTGCCTTGTACCACCCCCTGCTTGTATGTGTGCTGAATGTGGGGGATTCAGAGGTAGGATTTCAAACCCTAACATTGAATTTCCTCACTTTTGATGGTGTGGAAACAACCCTATTGCATTAATGGAGTTTTTTGGCAAATAATTTCCTTCCTTTTGGAGATGTTGTAATGAAGTAAATACATATACAGCTTTTAAAGCATTAATTTTTACAGTGGCAGCATGGGTCCTCTTCACCCTGCACTGTAGCACACCCTGAAAATGTACCATACATTATTGGTAACTACTAAAGCTATACCTCCTGCACACATGTAAGTGTATCACCATTTCATTATATTCATTTCTGCTTCACTGGAAACCTGAACAATATATGAATCATTTACAGTAAGCAAGAAGCACAACAGACATAGAAAATAAGTTTAAAAAAAAGTTATCAATCATTAAATGCCAATTCTGTTTATTTATTTATTATCTTTTGTTGACCTGGTAGGTACATTAGGCAAAATCCTGCCTATTTTCAAACATGACCCGGGAGGGTACATGATACAGTCTAATGGTAAATAAAAACAGATATTAGATGATTAACACAGATTTCCTCACAAGGATCTTCAGGGAATTTTAATATACATATAATAATCATCCTCACATGAGTAGAAGGGACAGGTGATGGCAAACAGTTTCAGAGTGCTTACAATAGGTATCCACACAGGGATAGTAATGGGATTAAATATACTGGTGGAACCCATCCTCGCAGGGATGGCAGGGGCAGGTAAAAGAAGGTCAAATTGCACTGTTCACTCAGTCTCATAATATCACTGTGTAATTCATCACAGAAATATATATAAAGTTTAAAAAAAACAATATGAGACTGAGTAAGTCAATGTTCCTGGGGTGGGCAAAAACCAAATGTGGTAAACAATTAACAAGCTCTGGACACAACAGCAGCATATCCCAAGATTGCAGCTATAGTGCATCATTATGTTGTAATATTTTAACGTTAAGTGCATCTAGAAAAATTCCTCACCTGATCCCTTAATAAAGGCATTCCAAAAAAATCAGGAACATATCTTGAACTGAGATTGAGCAGACTGTGTGATTTACAATGCTCTTTCATAAATAACAAATACTTAATATCTTATTGTATATAACAAACCTTGTAAATAAATTAATGCAATGACAAAACAAACAATATAATTATTCAGTTAAATATTTGCAAGTAGCAATATGATTATTTATAATTTTTCTGAAGAATTATTGATAAGAAAATATCTATTATTAACAGTAACATTTAAAAATGTTTTAAAAAATACTAAAAGCTTAGTAAATAGAGGGGTATGGTCTAGCCACCGACATGATGGCTGCTTAACTCTGGAGCTCTCTGCTAACTGGTGACAATCTGAGCTCCGGCACCATGATCCCATGGAGCAGAGACCCCCTACTACTAACTTCTGCATGGGTAATTGTCATTCTACCAGATGATGTGCATTGTTAGCAGATTCTGAAGCAATTTAAAGACAACGTAGAGTCAGAATCTGCGAGGCGTTCAGTGGTGTTAGGCCGCTTAGGCCCTGCTTTAGCCTCAGATAAGCTTTCGACTCTGTCCTGCCCAATTATCTACTCACCCTCCAATCCCGATTTGACTGACTACCGCACCTCACTCATCCTTCTTGTACCTTCATTGGCTGATGCCTCTGGAAGTATGGCAGCCCAGGGTTCCTACAACTTGCTGCTCTGGGGAGCTCTGTCCCCCGCACAACCAGTTTTAGTAGGCGAATCCCTCCAGTGTATCACCAAAATGCTGGAGGCTTTGCTAACCTGAGTAGATGACATCAGTCTCTCCCTCTCTGGCATGGTTACTGAGGTCAGGCAGCTCCAGGACAGAATGAACATCTCTTAACAGAGAGTGGAGGCATGTGAACAACAGCAGCTCAAACTGTGGAACCACATTCATCAACATGAGGAGAGGTTAGCGGCCCTGTGGGACAGGGCTGAGGACCTAGAAAATAAATGGTGACACAAAAATCTGTGGATTATTGGTTTGCCTGAGGGGGCTGAAGGGCAATCGATGGAATGCTTTCTAAAATAAAATATCCCCATCATGCTGGGGGAGTGCTGGAGGGGACCTATAGAGGTCAAGATAGCACACAGAGTATCAGGCCAATCTGACAGGGCTACTGCATCACCCAGACCTATAGTTGCCTACTTTTTAAGGTATACCACCAAAGAGAAGATTCTGAGAGCTGCCAGGGATATGAGGGAAGTATGATGGCAAGGGTCTCAAATCTCATTCTTTCATGATTTTACATGAGAAACTGCAGTGAGAAGGAAGGTCTTTGGGCCTTTAAAAAAATTATTGTATCAACACAATTTTCACTTCAAGTTCAAGGGCCTTACCAGTTTGCTGGTTGCTAAAGAAGGGAGAGAGCTTGTGGCAGACCACCCTGCCGAGATCAAGCTGTGGATATGTAAGTTTTGGCCTGCACTCCATGTTCCCACTACAACTCCCAGGAGGCTCTAGGAACCCAGCAGGGAAACACCTCCAGGTAGGAACTACAATGCCAGTCAAATGGTTCCAGAGGCAAGTATTCAGTTGGTCTGGTCCCACCTCATACCAGCCCCCCCACCCATGTCTGGCCTAATCTCCATTGTGCCACCATCTTAAGCTGCTGCCAACCCGAATTCCATGCCATGAACCCCATCGCTACCCCAGTGCTCTGATGGCTCCTCCTCCAGATTCTGGCAGAGGGCAAGGAGCGGCCCTTAACAATCACCTGACAGGCAAATGAATGTACTGCCAGTCAAAATATCCAGGGAGGACCCTTCCATTACCCTGGGGCCAGAGGACACTGATCTTTCTGAACTTCAAGAGATGGACACTGAACAGCAAGTGGACTGGGCTGATTTTCCTGACTCCACCCTTGTAGAAGCGGCTGACAGTGCATCTCACGTAAGGCCAGGACTGATTAGTTATGCTGCAGTGGTCTCAGTGGTCACACCCAACTCTTCTGAAGCCCCCTGGGCCCCTCCCGGGCAGGCCAAAGGACTGGCTAACTAATCCTCATTTGGGGTTGTTGTATTCACTGTTTAATGTTTTTTTATTCCTGAGTGCTATCCCACAGCTCCTAGCATCAGAGATTTTTGGGGGTATCTCCAGTTATGCAGTGCTGTCAATGACCTCTCATCTCAGTATAAGAGTGACAGCAAATGGAGGTGGTTGTAATCTTACATAAATCTCCTACCTCTTGAGGCCTGGTGGGTCAGTTTTACATAACTTGGAAGGACGCCCAGCCAGACCGCTCGGCTCCCTGCAGACTGAAATGGTTGACTGATCTTAATGTCAGCATCTCAGAGGGCCAGTGGGCATGCTACCTTAAAGAAGCTCATTTTGTGTACAAAGATACCAAGAGTCATTTCCTCCAGCTCAAAGTGCTGCTGTTCTGGCACTGTACACCAGCAGCCCTGCATTCTCATGGACTGTTGAGGCACTCTAACTGCTGGCATTGTCAACAAGCAGATGTCCGTCTACTTCATGTACTATGGATATGTCCCCAGCTTACCCCCTTCTAGACCTTGATAGCCTCAGATGTTTCTAGAGTGCTTGGCTCTCAGGTCTCCCTATCAGATCCCAAGTTACTCTTAGGGGATACCTCCTCATTGGACACTCTATTCAAGTCTCACTGGGACTGGCTGGCATTAGCACTTCTCAAAGCTAAACAGTTGCTGTTAATGCACTGGCGCCAAGCAGTTCTGCCTACCTGCACTTCGTGGCATGCAGCACTAGAATGGCTTTCCCTTCTTGAATGACTGTCCTATGCGCACAGCGATCATATGGAGGTCTTTCAGTTCAAATGGGGGACCTACCTCCAGTCCCCTCTTTGTAAACCCCCCAACCCTTCTAGTAACCCTCCTGTATAAATCCAGGGCATAGATAACTGTTTAAGTCCTTTTTGGTAGCCTTTTGCTTCTTAGTGGTCAGTGTAAGCTCCTTGTGCTGATTATCTCTTAATTACTTGAACCTCACTGTTGCCATATACCAGATATTTTCATGTGTTCATAACTTGTTTATGATTGTTACAACCAGTTCTATGTTGGTAATTGTTGTATTGTAGTACTGCATGCTGCTTATAATTCCTTACCCCTTGAGGTATTGTATGTACACAGTAATGAGTTGCTATCTTATAATAAACCAATAAAATATTCTATGATAAAAAATGCTTAGTAAATAAACTACACATTCATACTTCTATAATGCATCAAAAACCATACCATTGAATCACTGCAGGTATGAAACTTGACAAGCTCTAATGTTAAAATGATGTACAGCACACACAAAACATTGTCACACAAGTACTGTATAACTGTCACAATTAAACAATGTTAAAAATTACAATTTTTTCACTTAGCAGTACAGATAGTTTACAGAGGTGTGCATAGTTCTAGCAAATGCAGTAACTTTTTTACACATACCGTATACAATATCAACCAGTAACTGTTAAGTACTAATCTTCAATGCAATAGTCCTCCATAGCAATGTGCTGTACTCACCACTAAGTAAAGCTGGCAGTAAAAATGCCACTTTAAGTGAACACTAGACAGGCGTTAGTGAGAGACTACCTGTATATATTAAATATCTGGTATGTCCTTACTGTAGATGAAAAAGTATTCCACAACAATATGTGTGCAAACACATATAAAGCTGCAGTGGCAGCATGCTAGCACAATCTGCCCTTGTGCATCACCAGACAGATGTGAAGCATGTACATAACATACACAATGAACAAAAAACATTGCAAAGCAACAATGTTTCTCAGTGTACTTAATGTACAGTGCATTGACATAAAATAGTCACATTCTATGTCAGATAGCACAGCAACGTAGAAATCTACACATTAGTACAACAGAACTGCATAGACATGAGAAGTCGATATACAGTTTATATGATTGTTCCACAGCTAAAGTAAGTGTTGCATATCACGTGACTATGTACACAGCCCACACTGATTCAGGCCCACTTAGGCTGTATTTTAGCAAAAATCACTGCAACACCTACATTAACTGTCGGCATCATAAGTATCTGCATGTGCCTAATCTGTTTCTGCTGCTATTCATAAACTGATATGAAAAGAGCTGCACATGTACAGGAAAGGTTGACCAGCACACTGTTATGACTACTAGAGTGTGTCAAACAGAGTGAAATCACATTTCCATCCACTAATTCTGCCCAGTGAAACTCATTGTCATTTTTGAGAACCAGGACATAAGCATCTTTTAAGTTCTGAGGTAGTCTCTGTTTAAAAGTGCTCACGTATTCATTGCATTCCATCCAGCCATTGCTCTACCTCAGCCATGTCACATAATGTCCTGAATGTACAGATGCTCCATGATGGAATATCACTGCCTGAGTATCAAAGCATGCTCCCATGAATTGTACTCTTCCAGCTACAGAATCACTGATTGGTGTGACAACTTGTAGTCCATTTGCATCAAATCTATGCAAGACTAGAAGAAGATACTGAGAAGAGGGCCTAAGTCGTATGGACCGAAGACACTGTCCTCCACACCAAGTACATCTCCAGCTGATAGCATGTGAGGTGGCTGCCTGAATCAATGCTGTCCGAAATGGTGACATGATGTGGGCGAAAGCCCGAAAGGCGACGGGGCAGGGAGGGTGACCGGATGTGGTGGGGCAGATGACCCTAGTGACAAGATGTCACTATATGTAAACACGCGGTTGGGTAGCGAACACAGCGAGCGTGGCCAGGGAGGGGAAGGAGGGGATATAGAGAGTGGCACTGCAGTTGGCTGTCAAGCTGCACTGTGGCATCGGGGGTTGGCCTCCGCTTGTGGTGCGTGGGGTTCTGGGTTCGGATCTGGGTCTGGGCGCTACTACATTTTTTCTGTGCCCATCCCAAAACTTTAATATATTTTGCTTTTGCACCCGCCTGAAGTTGAGAATCATGCACCCCCTATGTGGGGGTGGGGGGGTGCAGCCCCCCCTACAGAAAGCAAAGTATTTAAATCCCTGGTGCCATTCTTCCTTGCGCCGTGGATGTCAGGGTGGCAAAATTGTTTTCGCCACCCTGACATCGTGATAATGCGAGTCGCAGTTTGCCGCTTGCAATTATCACATAGAACCCCTCCAGCCACACTCTGCATTCCTGGGCAGTTCCCTGAACTTCACAGAATGTTCCTGTGGAACACACAATGAAATCCACGGCATGTTTTCTGTTACTTCTTTGTGTGAATGTCGACAAGACAGACAAGTGTATTTTGTCACATAGGTGACAATAAAGTTCTATCGCATTGAAATGTGATCTGATTCCAAGCTGTTAATGATAGCCATCATAAACTCAGTCACATCTTGCCAGATGTTACTGGTGAATTTTTGATGGCCATCTAATCCACCCAACACAAGTTGTAAGGGTGTCAGAATGTGTATGCTGTTGTCGTGCTTGTCTCTATCATTCACAACCTTCTTCAATGACTTGGACAGTGCTGTGTCATGTGAAGATTTGATAGTACCAACAAAGTGTGGCATGTGGAGAAATGTTTGCATTGCTGAGTTTGCATAGCAGTTTACTCCAGTACTGTTGTCAAACACTGGGACAACAGTCATACCAAGCACCTTCTTTCACAGAAGAGAGCTTGTCCGTTTTTGTGTTGTAGATTCCTTTTTTGTGCTGTCTGAATTCAATGTTGCTCTATCTGTCTGGTACCTCTTTTTCATACCAGAAACTGTGACTGTAGCATTGCAGTTTGCTACACTCTTGGGTATCTGTATAAGAGGAAATGCTGGCTGGTACAGAGTACGCAGTCTTTTGTACTCTATGATGCATTGTCTGTCAGCATGGATTTTATGTGATACTATGCAAATGATATATAAGCCAGACAGAGTCCATACATGTGAAAGTGGAGGTTTAAAGATGCCAGCACCTATGTCGACCATTGCGGAGCCCAAACTTCAGCCTTGTGACTTGTGTATGGATACAGCATATGCAACACACACAGGAAACTGTTTCCTAGTCACATATATGTCTTTCAAAATCTGGAACTTAACAGTCATCCTGAAAATAGGAAATGACTGCTCAATGTTGCCAAACTTGACAACTAGTGCCTCTATGAATGTCTTCAGTACAGTATACTGGAAGTCAGCTAGGTGTCCCATTGCACTTTTCACCATACCATGCTCTACATCAAGATTGCAACATAGTATGATGCATGTATTCATGCACACAGTTAGAACTGCTTCTAATCCAGCTGTGTTAGACACATCAGACTTTGGCTCAGGCAGTCGTTCAGTCAGCTTTGCTACCAGATTCTGACTCAAGACCACACCATCAACGGTGTCAATTTCATGCAGAGTAATGATTTCCTGACCCTGTCTCTACAATATTATGCTGTTAAATTCAGCACACTGCTTGAGTCAAGGCATGAGACATACAATCTGAGCAGTGTCTGAGTACTGAAAACATCACATGCTGCAGTTAGAGAAGTGCACTCATTACTGATATGGCTTGTGTTCAACAGAGAAACATTGTGTTGTAACAAACAGCCAACGCGAGCCTGATCCAACAGTATCTTGTAGGCAAGATCATGACTGTGCCGCGTGTTTTCATACAGCTCAATTTAAAGGAACGATTCTCAAAGATTGATTCCTCTAATGCATCTTGTCTGCATGTACTCTTAGCTTGCATTACAGTCAGTACTGTAAAGCATGCTCTCCATTCACAGGTGCAAGCTGCAGAAGGTCCCCAAACACAACAACACTTTTCCCCTCAAATGGCTCACCATGGTCAGTTCCAAGTATCTCCTGGAGATGTAGATGGATAGATGCAAGCATGACATTTGAAATCATGCTGATCACATCAATGATTAGAAGTTTCATCTTGACAAACATTGGTCACAGCTCAGATGCCACCTCATGGGAAAGTTTTCTGTACTCTTCTGTTTTGCCATGTTCTACAGGGAGCATAAACAACCAGTGTAAAGTCACACCACCAATGTTGTATGCAGCCAAGCCTGTAAGATCAGTTACAGCTACAGACATCATTTCTCCTGTATGTTTCCTTATCTCCGCTGTGATAGCTTTGATAACAAAACTTTTGCCAGTGCCAGCGGAACCACTAAAAAACATTAGCAATTGTTCATAGTTTCTACATGTACATTGTTTCTTCTCATGAAGGATACCATGTCTCACTGCTTCAGTAACGGCATCATAAGTGGCAAACTGTTGCCTATTCAGCTGGTCTATCAGTACACTAGGATCCTTTGTCGCATGAGAAGCATATTCCATGGCACTCTTGACTTCACTCATCAGAACCACAGGATCATTCATTAGGAGAGGAAATCTAAGAGTGCCCTCTCCCTCAGGATCTATGTTTTCCTGAGAATTCCCTGGGGTATCTTCCTCAAGCTGTTTCTTAGCTTACTCCATCTGCTCCTTTTCTAATTCCAGTCTATGAATGTATGTTTCATACTGTTCACTCTTGAAGGTTTCATATCAAAGGTAGAACTGTTCTTCATATGTTTCACAGTCTCCTTTAAGTGTGGTTTCATCGCTCCATGGCTTAAAGAGGAACATTAGAGCAAAGCAGCAGTGTTCCTTACTGTCAGATATAGAGACTCAATTTACAGTGGTCATTCAGCCCAAGTTTGTTTCTTTTATCAAGGCACCCATCAAAGCCTCTGACCTTGTAAATCTCTTGTGTTTTGTCAGGTGCTACATCAATCTTGTAGTCGTATCACTTGGCAACATGGTACAAGCATTGTCATCCATCATACTAGCTCAGTGTGGGTAGTACGTGTCAATCAGGCTGTTTTTCAAAATGTTCTTGGATGAAGGGCGGTTGTACTCTGCACAGCCAGTTCTTCAATCTCATCATGAGATTTCAAAATACGCCTTTGTTTATTTTTGTAGTTAACAATGAGAAATCGTACAGTGTCAGACTTGCAATACAAGTGTGTTCCAATCAAACGATCACTTTCCTCATATGCTCCATACTCCCTGTGAGACAGTGTCTTTAATCCCAGTGATCAGAGCTGTGAGCTCAATGATCAGCTGGAAGTTGCAATATTTTCCCAAAGCTCAATGTTTTGTGATGTATGATGTGATGTACTGAACAAGAGACTGAGAGTTATCAGCCACAAACTGCACATCAACGTTTGCCTACCACATCAGAAGAAGAGTAGGGTTGTAGTCATTGATGAGCACCTCATTCTCCTGTCTGGGTAACTCATAGACCCTTTTAGTGGTCTTTGTGTTGAGATGGTGGTGCATGGCTGAGAACAAGTCATTCATACATTCCTGCTGGCAGACACGTCTAGGGAAACCAAGTCGACACCGGGCGTACTACTCATTATGACTCTAGTTGTGGCAGATAACATTAATTTATACAGTGACACCACCATTAGGGCTGTATATGCCCTTTTCTCAAGGTGCACCTGTTTAAAGTGTCAAGTTTCAACTCTTGACTGGTTGGTGGCAGTACTTCCCACAAAGATGCTGCTGAAACTTTTGCACCAGCTTCCACAGTGTTGGGCTGTCATACTTGTCAGGGATGTGACAAGTGATGTAATGCTAAATGAAGTTCAGCACTTCAGTTGCTTCATTCTCACCAATATGAGGAGCATCTCTAATCCACAACAACATATGGATGTGTGGTGCACCTCGTGTCTGGTATTCTGTCCTACAAAAGTAATACTCAACTAATCCAAGAGGCATATTATCCTTTGACAATGTGAATGTCAGTATCTCATGGAAAAATGTTGAAAATGTCAGGACACAGAAACTGGATCAAGTGAGCACATCTCACCAAGTGTCATTGAAGAAATACCATCAGCATCAGCATTGGCCCACCTCAGCAGTTCAACTAACTCATCCCAGCTGTACTCTGCACAGTTCAGAGTAATGAACCAAGTAGCTGCACCATACTCATGCAGCACAGTTATGACCACTGAGTGTCTGTGATACCAGATTTCTTTTGTGCCATGCAAACTCGAGAGTATAGACGTCAAATTCACCTGTAGTGTTTCATCCTTTTCCTCCAGTTTTTGGAGAAACTCAAGTGCTCTGATTCCATGTAATGTAGTAGTCAACTGCAACATATGTGCAATGGCTGCAGAGAGGATACTAAGCTCACTCTCCCACAGCAGGTAGAACAAATATTGTATGTTTCTACAAAATTTGCCATCCTTGTTTAAGACTTTCAATGTACAATATTCATCACCTTGAACACGCACCTCATGTGCATCCAGATGACCTCCTGTACCTTGAGGGAATAAATCTGGGAAGCAACATACTTCTAGTGTTTCCTCCCATATGCTAACAGGACAACCTTCAACTTATTTCATCTGGTATAGTTCAATATTATCACCAGTTGGATCCCTACCATCTAGAGTGTGAATTGTGTACTGCTCATACACATCTTCATGAGTTGCAACATTGAACTTCTCAATATAATATGCTTTATTGAGATTTTTACAAAAACAAACATTACAATACAAACATTCCCTGAATCATCCTTTTGCTTCAGACTTTCTGCTTTGAAAATTCCCCCTTCCCCTAAACCTACCTCTAACCCTTAAACATTTCCCTCCCCTGAACTTCTCAATCATTGCCTTCCTAGTGTCCACCACTCCAAACTGAGCACTCATATCGGAGAGTTCATCGATGTCAAGGTCAGCATCGAAAGGATTATTGCTCTCCAGGTAGTGTAGAGCACTTTTCACTTTCTGCACATTGACAACATCTTGTCAAATTACATTTGACTTTGTTGGGACACCATTTACTAGTATGATAACACTGTTTTCATTTGAGATTGTCTCCACATTCTCTTTCAGAGGAAGTGGCAAATACATGATAGACCCTTTCAGAGACTTCACAAGCTCTTTCTGGGGCACTTTCCGTGTCTCTGTATTCAAGCACAGAATAGACTGAAATGGTGAAGCAGTATCATCGTTTGTATGAGGATCCATTTAAACATATTCAGCACAGCAATCTCAGTAGGTGTAACATCTGCCTCCATGTTGTTCAATACAGACCTCAGTGGCAGGGTGTCATTCTTCACCTTTGTGAAACAGTACTGACACATGGTAACCACTGGATCCATGTCAAAGTCATGCTTGACTAGTAGGTAAGCCAACAGTCATGCCCATATGTCATTAAAAGATGTAATCTTTTCCAGATCAACAGTTACAGTCTGGTGCCTGTAATGTAGTGTGTGACATGAAACATATACACAGTCAAACTTCTCTCTCTCTTTGCCAGTTCAAACTTAGCAATGGGTTTCCCAAATGTCTTCAGTATCTCAGATTCATGAATAGTGAGAGTACATTATGCAGCGGCAGAAGTGTCATCACATAGTGCATCATAACGTTTGTTATTATGTTGCACATCCTCTGTCACAATTTTTGCAGCTTGCATATCTCTTGCTTTCAATGACTCGACAAGCTGCTTGTATACTGACACAGCTTTTCTCAACTGGTATATTTTGTGCACAAAGCTGAGCATCACAGGATTGTGTACAGCAAGCATACGCATATGATGAAAGACACTATTGCACACATCACCATCTAAACAAGCCAATGAATGCCCCAGCAATCCTTTATGCTTATGAATTTCACAGACATCAATATTCTATAACAAGTTGAATCTCTGGTTCTTCTTTGTGGCAATAAAGCAATTCATGAACTGTGCAATAGCATCAAAGGACACTTGCCTAAGATTACAGGTCTCATCACATCTCTATGATGCACAACTTTTCCTCTGCATCTCAATGGTTGAGTCTGTGTCATCATCAGACACTCTTACTTCATTAGTGTGTGTGACACTTAACACATTACAAGCCTTACCACCCTCATTGACAGAAATTCCGGGATCCTTAGAAACTGCATCAGACTCCTGCCAGAAAAAGGCATCTGAGTACTGTTTATGTAGCTATGTTCCTTTAAAGATTTCACAAAAGTTGCCTTGCTCAGAGTACCAACATTTTGCAACCTAGTCTGAACAGAGTTGGGTTAGGGGGGCTGCTACCAAATGGCTGCATGGGAGCCTCCTTGCCCTCATGAAGACCAAGGACAAGTGCTGGGCCAACTTCAAGGTCATGATGGACCAGGCCCTATTTCAGCAATACAGGCGACTCAGAAATGAGTGTAAAAAAGCAATACATGTGGCCAAAAGTGAATTCTGCAAAGCTGCTCTGCTGAATTCAGCAAAGGACCCCAGGAGCTTTTGGAGGTGCATCAACAACATTGTTAATGGTTTCTCCTCTTGCGCGGTTTCTGATATACTCATCGATGGTTCTAGCTGTAACAATCCACTTACCATTGCTAATGCATTTAACATGCATTTTTCTGATCTGTCTACATTCACCTCTCCGTTCTCCCCTGGTGGGGTTGGCAGTTGCAGCCTGGTCTCTGCTCCATCTTTGGCTCTGGTCTCCTGGATGCTCTTCTATTTTAAGGCTGTGATGGTGCATGAGATGCAGAGATTGCTCTCTGATCTTTCCACCCATTCCAATGCAGGCCATGATGGTTTGGAGCCCAAGCTCCTTCGTCTTGGTACCTTTTATATAGCCACCCCGTTGCCTCATATTTTCAACTTGTCCCTCACTTCCGGGATTATCCCTGATATATGGAAGGTATCCAGGATGGTCCCTGTCCTTAAGCAGGGCAACCCTAAAATAATAGACAACTACCGTCTGATAGCCATATTATCCGGGGTCAGTAAACTACTTGAGAAAGTAGTAGCTGCTCAATTTTCAGAGAATATCCAGCATCACGAGCTGCTGTCTCCAGCACAGCATGGTTTTAGGAAAGGGCATAGTACATCCTCTGCCTTAGTCTCTGTCTCCTCTGGAATAAGAACAGCTATGGACCAGAGTAAACTCACTGGTGCTGTCTTCATTGACCTCTCCAAGGCCTTTGACCTTGTTGATGATACACTGCTTTGCTCTTAGCTTATGACCCTTGGCCTGTCCCCTCTGGTCCTTTGGTGGTTCTCCAATTACCTACAAGGTAGACAGCAGCTGGTTAAGTTCAGCAAGGTGCTCTTGGGGACTACTACCATATCCACAGGTGTTCCCCAGGGTTCAGTCCTGGACCTTCTGCTCTTCTCCATCTTTGTCAATGCCCTACCCTCTGCCACTGCCCACTGCAGAGCCACCCTGTATGCAGTCGATCTGGTCATCCTCACTCATTCTTGGACTATTGGTGACATTAACCATCAATTAAGTGAGGATTTCAGGAGCATTCAATCCTGGATTGCATCCCATAAGCTGGTTCTCAACCTTAAAAAAACTCAGGCCATGCTTTTTGGGTCCTTGGCCAAGATTAAGGCCTCCCATGCCCCATTGTGTGTCACCAGACTTGATGGCACTCTGGTCCTCATCACTAACATCTTCAAATACCTTGGAGTAACACTTGACCCACAGCTTGACCTTGGGCATCATATCCAGAATGTATGCAAAACTGTCAACTGTAAACTGGGTATGGCTTACAGAGCAAAGAGTAACCTCACCCCTGCTGCCTGACTTGCACTGGCTCATGGTGTGTTCCTCCCATCTCTCTCCTACGGATTCCTTCTGTTTGCTCTCACCGCCAAAGCGCACCTTTCTAGATGGACCATCTCATATAATAATATTTGTCGCTTTACTCATGCTGCCCCTCATCTCACCCATCACTGTGACCTGTACAGCAAGCTAAATTGGCTCTCTCCATCTCAATACTTAGACTTTTGTCCTGGGATGCTATACAGGTAAAGTTCTTTGGACTGGCACCCCCCTGTGGGCTGTCAGAACTCATTGTGTCGGCTGCCTCCTCTCACTACTCTCTCAGGTTCCTGGGCTCTGCTGTCCTTAAGATACTGACCACTCACACACAAATGGGAGACAGATACTTTGCCTCAAGCACACCCAGGCTGTGGAACTCATTTCCTGTCACATGGTTGCCTCAGATCCTCCCTATGGAACCACCTGAAGCTTTCCTCCGTGTGTGATTGTCCCAAGCCCCCATGATTTCACCTGGCCCTGGCTCTGGGGTGTGGCTGTGTTTGTGTTGCCTCCACTCTTGACTCAGCTTTGGGCATGGCCCTGTCCATGGTTCCACTTCTCCAGGGTCCAATAGTGGTACATAATCTGTACTGAGAGCCCTCCTTTCAGGAATCCTATAGTTATATACATAATATTATACAATGGCAAGAAAGAATCCTGTCTTCTGATTGGTCAGTTGGCCATCACAGCAGGGATGTTATCCTGGCATAACATCCCTGCTGATGATCTGGCTGACCACCATCATATTTGCTTGCATCTTTTCTTAAAAAAATATTTTTAAACACTAAATAAAATTCTTTAAAATGATTTATTTCTTTATAAAGCTACAAGCCATTGTATAATAGGAATAATGCCCTCCAGTGCGGGTGTTATGCTGGGATAACATCCCTTCTCGGGTGTTGGGCACCCTCGGCCAGTGGCCTCGGGCCCAACCACCCGAGGTGGGATGTTATCCCAGCATAACACCCACCCTGTCAGGCATTATTCCTTTAGTATTTCTTCTGCTTCTAATTTTAAGCACTGCACTGCTCATTTCTCAATGCATAAGTCCTACTGTGAGTAACCACTTGATCATGTAATGCATGCTCTGAATCTGTATACTGATTGTATCTGTACCTGTATTGTCCAATGTATTCAAACTTGTATTTCCTGTACCCTCCCGGGTTGTACCTGAAAATAGGCAAATGTCTTGTCTAGTGTACCTACCAGGTTAACAAAAGCTAAATAAATAAATAAATAAAGAGTTCAGTACACCACTGAACCAATCAATCCTCCTCATTTGTGTTCACAAACTCAAATTGTTGCTCTCAACTCCCCCTCTCTCACCCGTCACTGCAACCTCTACCACTGTCGCTCTCTCACTTCCCTGAAAATGGCCACCTTCTCCACTGTGCCAAATTTGTATTAAAATTCTGGTCTGAGTCTCTCTCCCCCCTTATCTCTTTTCCTTAATATCTGCTCTACCTCCTCTGGACCATTGCCTTAGGTCCTATGACTCTTGACTACTGGTAATTCCATGTCGCTTGACTACAGTTGATCTGTTGGCCTTCACACATTACTTTCCTCAGCTTTGGAATGCCCTCCCACCCCAAATCTGCTTATCTTTCTCCCCCTACTCTCTATCATTAGCCCTAAACAACATCCTCTCCATAAATGGTACTCTGATCTGCCACTCTCATTCTCTGCTCAGTCTCACCGCCCTCTCCTATCCCGCTTTCAACTTCCTTAGTTCTTTTAACTAAACTATCACTGTGAAGGTTAGCTCAAAGCTGCTCACTTGGATGCCAACGTATGTACTTACACTGCACTTAATTTGCCCACTGCTACATACAGTACATATGATTATCTTGTTATCATGTTACCATGTCCTGATACTTGCATGTAATGTTTAATTGGGTTGTACGTTCTGTCCTGATACTTCCACCAACAAAGTGGCCATGAACTGGCCACTTCGTATTAGTATTCTGCTATGCAGAGTACCCATTTTAATCCCTCACTTCACCACTTCATGTTGTAATTATGACTTTGTGTTGTGCACTCCATCTTATTCCACTTTAAGGCAGAGTGAGAATTCACAGGCAGCCCACACACATCACATGGCTTACACTGTGTAGGTCACATGCTTTAGGCAGGCAGGCAGGAGGTTACGGGCAAAAACACTCTCCAACATGGGCTGACTTACATGTTTTGCACTGGGTGTGACAAATGGCTTGGCTCTGCGAATGGCCGGGGTTGGGTGTGGACGTGTGATGAAGAGGGGTGCACAGGTGACAAGTCCACAAATGAAGTTATTTTCCCCGTTTTAGGTACAGGGGTTGGGTTTACCTATAGCGCTTCGACAGCAATAGTGCCGACATCCCCTACAGTGACAGCTACAATGCTGACTGTCGGCATTGTAACCATGGGGATGTCGGCGCATACAATTGGGGGCTGTGCCCCCGAACCCACACACCCAGGTCTCTAGGATTCTAACTCTGAGTTGGAGTTGGACCGGGGGAAGGCAAACACCCAGTGAGGCAGTCCCAGTCACCACAGAGACCATCACAGCGATGGGCAGATTTTGCCTGATTCCTGGCACTGTGATGTTCTTCGCCGTCTGGGAGTCGCTGCTTTGAGGGCATACACAGGGGTTGATGTACCACTTGCACTAGACATACTGCATTGACCACCACCACCAGGATAATGGGTGTTTACTCACCTGGTAAAGGTGATTGTGCTGGTTGACATCCATGGCACTCCAGACATTACCTCATGGGTTTTAGCCCACCTGATAGGCTAGTGATGCACATGACTCTAGGATCAAATTTCTAGCATATCCAAGTCCCAGAAACCCCTGCTCTCCAGTTCAAATCTTCCAAAGCTGAAAGTAAAGTTAGTAACAGGCAATACCAAGAAGAAAAAAAAACACAGTAACCATCCTGTATGAATAATGCAGAGCGAGGCATATGTAAAATCGGGCCATAGGCCCCTACTTTATTTTCCTGTTAATAAAATCTAAACTCGGCCCCTAATGGGTCAATGGTGGACATCCTGGATGTCTCTTGAGAAGGCACGGAATCAGTTAGCTTTAGACAATATATTCTCTTCTAGTTCCTGGTCACTTCTGACCACTGTGTCGGGTGGGTCGTGGAGTGCCATGGATGTCAACCAACTCAATCACCTTTACCAGGTGAGTAAACACCCATTGTGATTGGTTGACCATCCATGGCACTCCAGACATTACCTCATGGGTAGATAAGAAGCAGTACTGTACCCACAGGAGGGAGACAGAGTGATCTAGGAGTGAAAGGAAGAGTTGGCAGCAGCGGAGAGGACCTGTGTCACAAAGGTTGGCTGTATTTGGTACAGGTGTTCTAAGCGATAATGCCTGGCAAACGTATGGATGGATGTCCAAGTAGCTGCCTTGCAGATGTCTGCTGCCGAGACATTGGCCTTCTCCGCCAAGGAGGTAGCTACCGCCCTGGTGGAATGTGTCTTGATACCCAGAGGGGGCGTCATTTGTTTTGCTTTGTAGGCCTCATGAATGTTTCTCTGTAACCAGCCCACAATGGTGGTCTTGGAAGCAGCTTTTCCCCGTCTCTGTCCCCTTTTGACAATGAACAACCTCTCGGTCTTGCGTAGAGGTTGTGTCCTAGCTATGTAAGTGGATAGGGTGATGCCTACATCTAGGTGCTGTGGGATGGTCTTGTCTCCCGTTTGAGAGTGTCCCGTGAATGTGGGTAACTCGATGGGTTGTTCCCTGTGAAAGAAGAAGGAGACCTTTGGTTGAAAGGCTGGGACTGTGCGTAGGCATCCCCCACGCGGGGTGAACACTGTGTAGGGTTCCCTGCAGGACAGCGCCCCTAATTCCCTGATTCTGCGGGTTGAGCATATCGCCACAAGGAAACAGGTTTTCAGACCTACCCAGAACAGGTCTACATTCTGTAGTGGTTTGAACGGGGCTGTACTGAGGGAGTCTAGTGCCAGAGGGAGGTCCCCGGGAGCAATGGATGGGCGGACCCGGGGTCGCAGAATCTCGACTGCCTTCAGGAAATGCAAGGCGTCCGGGTGAGCACCGGGGCTGTGCCTCCCTATGGGGCCAATGGCTTCCCCCATGGCTGACAGCTGTACTCTAAGGGATGAGTGGGCCAATCCCTTATCTAGTCCTTGTTGAAGGAATAATAGGATGGTAGACATGTCTGCGAACTCCGGATCCATACCTTGATCTCAGCACCACCTGGCGAACACCGACCATTTTCTGCCGTAAGTAGAAATGGTCGAGGAACGCCTGGACTGCAGTATTGTCGAGATGACCGAGTCATGATAACCTGCGTTCATCAGTCTTCTCCTCTTAGGAGCCAGGCTGTGAGTTTTAGGGTCCTAGGAGCCGGGTGCAGTACCGGGACCTGGGTCAACATGTTGGGTCGGTAGGGTAATCTGAGACTGGTCAACGTCATTGCCAGAACCAATGCAAATCACGCTCTCCACGGCCAGTAAGAGGCCACTAGGATGATGGTCCATCCCGAAGAATGGATCTTGGCGAGAATTTCTGGTAGCAAGGGAATGGGTGGAAAGATGTAGGAGTGGTCCTGGAGCCAAGGTTGCAACAGGGCGTCGGTTCCCTGGGACTGACTTTCCCTGTATCTCGAGTAGTAGCTCCTGACCTGCGCGTTTTGTGCCGTGGCCATGAGGTCCATGGAAATGGGTCCCCAGGTCTCCTGAATCAGCTCAAAGAGGCTGGGGTGTAGATGCCACTCCCCTGGGTGGACTTGTTGTCGACTGAGCCAGTCTGCCCGAATGTTGAGCTTTCCGGCGAGATGAACCACGCTGAGATGGGAGGGGTGGTGTTGTGACCAGTTGAGGACCTTTGCCGCCTCTCTCAGCATAGCTCTGCTTCTGGTGCCTCCCTGTTTGGCGATATAGGCCACCGTGACCTGGCTGTCGGAATGTATCAGTACCGACTGTCCAGAGATGGAGGTCTTGAAGGCTGTGAGGGCGTGGTATACTGCCCACATTTCTAGGACATTGATGGACAGCTGGGTTTCTGCAGGAGTCCATTGGTCCTGTGCCGTTCTGTCACCCAGGCAAGCACCCCAACCCAGGATGCTTGTGTCTGTCTCAATGGAGACCTGTTATGGTGCCTCCAGCGGTATTCCTCTGGTCAGATTGGTGCGAACTGTCCACCAAGTTAGTGATTTTCTCACTGATGGTGGTAACAGGAGTGTCACATTCAGGTTGTGCTCATTCGGAGATCCCCATGCGAGAACGTACGTCTGTAGGGGTTGCATGTGCCACCTGGCCCAGGGAACCAGGTCAATACAGGATGCCATGCATCCTAATAGTTGAGCTAGTCTTGCAATGGAGGCCTGATGACTGGTGCACACTCAGCATGCTAGGCTGATCAAGTCGAGGACCCTCGTCTCAGATGGTTTTGCCCAGCCCTGTGCCGTGTTGATGCTTGCCCCTAGGTGCTCTATCTGTTGCGTGGGCACCAGATGGCTCTTGTCTAAGTTTACCACCCAGCCGTGCTCCTCCAGAGCCCTTAAGGTGAGGGTGGTGTGTTGGTGGGAGCACTCTCTGGTTCGCGCACGGATCAGCCAGTCGTCGAGGTAGGGGATGATGTTGAGACACTGTTCCCGGAGTCTGGCCACTAGTACCACTGACACCTTGGTGAACACTCTTGGTGCTGAGGTAAGCCCGAAGGGTAGTGCCTGGTATTGGAAATGCTGACCTAGAATATGGAATCTGAGGTACTGTCTGTGTTTTGGCCTGATGGGGATATGGAGGTATGCGTCCTTGAGATCTATGGATGTCAGGAAGTTGCCCACGGGAATACTGCATAGGGTTCACCTCAGTGTGTCCATCTTGAACCTCTGTGGAATCACGTGTTGATTGAGGTGCTTGAGGTCCAGGATGGGGTGTAGTTTGATGGATTTTTTTGGGATGAGGAAGAAGATGGAGTATACTCCCAGCTTCTGTTCGTGTGGGGGTACGGGCTGTATCGCCTTGTTGCAGATCATGTTCCACAGGATTTGCTGCACCTGATGGGCTGTGGCTTTCTTTTTGGCAATGGGTGAGGTGATGAACTTGTGTGTCAGGGGGGACTTTGATAATTCTATTGAGTAACCTCTTGACACTACCTCATGAACCCACTTGTCCAAGGTGGTGTAAAGCCACTGGTGGCTGAAGAGCGATAGTCTCTGTCCCATGGGGGGACATTGCTTCTGCCTGCATGGGGGTCTGTGCGAGCAGTCATTGTTGCTTACCTCACTGACCTCTACCTCTTCCTCTGAACCTTGATCCACAGGCTCTGAAGGAGGAGGGATGGTAGAACTGGGTGAAAGGGGTGCGTTGTGAGGTGTGGGAACCTCTACCATGAAAGGAAGTGGTTGGGTATGCTGTATCTCTACATGTCTGGTAAGATCTTTGTCCCCCCTGAAATCTCTGTCTAGTGGAGGGTAGGTAGGAGTGCTGACTCTTGTTCTTAAGGAGTTCCTTGCCCTCCTCTTTCTGCTTTAGGAACTCCAATAGGCCCTCCTCAAAAACATGTTTCCCCTTCAAGGGAAGATTCTGTAGCAATGTCTTGGATTCATTGTCGGCCTCCCATAGTTTAAGCCACAATGCCCGTCTAGCCCGGTTGGTGATGGCTGTGGCCCTTGTGTTAAGTCTGAGGGAGTCCACTGCCATATCGGCTAGATATCTTGCTGCATCGAGAGTGCATTCTAGCAGTTCTGCCTCTCTCGACTTAGGGTTGGCCTTCTCCAGAAGCTCTTCTAGCCAACATATCTGGGCCCGTGCTGTATAAATGACCATTGTGGAGGCCCTTGCCACCATTCCTTCCATTTCAAAGGCCCTCTTTAACATATCTTCCACCCTTTTGTCTGTGGGGTCCTTCAGGGATATGGTTCAGATGGTAGAATAGTCCTTATACTAAGCGCAGCCACCTGAGGATCAATTGTCAGAGCTGTGCACCATATGCTGGCCTTGTCCTCTTGAACGGGGTACATACAGTCCAGATTTCTTTTGTTCGACATCCGGCTGGGCTCGGTGGACTGCCATTCCTTGGCGACAATGTCTTCGATTGCCAGGCAGACTGGAAATGCTTCCTTGACAGTCGACCTCTGCTGGATCAGTGGGTCCAACTTAGATTCTGGTTTGTTCTCCTCCATCTTGAACCCCATGGTGGCTTTCACAATCTTCATGAGGCCTGGAACCATATCAAAGGAGCATAGATTTGAGGTGAGGGATGGAAAGGATTGCGGCTCCATGTCCTCTTCATTGGAGTCTGCTCCGTCTTCCTCATCTGGCAAGTCCCTGTCCTCCCCAGAGTCAGGTTTGTGACTATCTGGAACCGGCTCCGTCAGATCCATGTGATTCTCATTGGCCCCTCCTCCCGATGTCTTGCTCCAGAGGGGGTGTAGTCGGCATTCTGTGTTGAGTGAGGGACTCCAATTTTTCCATCACCTTCAGCATGAAGTTCTGTTGACTCTCCATCATCGCTACGGTGGCCTGTTGGCTCTGTAGTAAGAAGGCGCCTGGATCCAACCAAGTTGAACTGCTGGGGCCTGGATTACTGGGGCCCATGCCGGTGGTCTGTTCTAGCAACAGATCATCATCATCGTGGAGGCATGCAGTGCATAGGGGGCCAGGGGCATGGGGTAGGAGGTTAGCACTGCACGCTGTGCACTTCTTGGCCTTGGCCATCTGGAGAAGACAAAAGATGGATTGCATTTGTTAGGCTTGAGGTACAAAATGGGCCTTCAACTTGTTGACACGCTGTTTTTAAGGAGCTAGAGAGGGATGCAGGCTGTCTTTCTCATGGGGATCACTGTAGAGAGGGACCCGCATGGAGACTGGCCGACTGAAGGTCGCTATAGAGAGGGACCACCAGTGCAGCAGCAAGTTAATAGTGCACATATGGGCTGCTATGGTGAGGAGCCCATATGTCTTTTTTTTTTTTAAAAGCTGAACTGAGGTCAGCACTCTTGAAAAAAAAAACCACTTGGAAACTATGGGCCCCTTGCAGGCTGTGCAGTAACCCTCATACCAGGGCAGTGTTATGTGTGAGCCCCTGTTCAGAAGAAAGGCCTTGATCAACTGTAATAGTTGTCCTTGCAGCTTGTAACATTAAAACAGAGCTGTGCCTCGGATTGTGAAATACAGGTTCTCCCCTCCCCTTCCCCATCTGCAGCGTGGAGCTATTATCCAGGTCACTGTTGTAGCACGAGAGGAAGCCCCAGAACAAAGTAATTCACTGCAGGGGAGACTCAGCAGTGTGCCCCCAGAAGAGCAATGTGCAGGCTTATCCCCAAGTCGCGGTGCAGCGAGTGGCCAAAATGCCAGCCATGCGGTGGGGGGAGGGGCTTTGATCTCCTCGTTCTAGGCGTGGCTCGCTGGCTCATGGACCCGAGGATAGCCGGGTCCCAGTGTAAATCCCTTGTCTCCTTTAAATGCTGGGAAAAAGCTCTCCTGGCTGTGCAGGCACCGTGAATATGATGTATTTACTCACGGCTGCCATAAGACTGCTAGCCAGGCATAAGAGGGAGTTCACGGTTGCAATCAGACACTGTGGAGATGACTTGGGCCCTGTCAGAAGAGAACCAATGCCACCATGTGTGGAAATCAGCAGGCCTGGGACAGAAAACAGTGTTTTCCTGGTAGGGAGCACGGTGGTGCACTCGGGACAGCAGCCAGGACGAGTGCAACACAGCCGTGGGAGCAGCTGGGAGCAATGCATTGACTGTGGGGGCTGCAGGAGAGAGGGATCGTGGCAGCGTACTGCGCAATGGAATGCATGATGAAGGCCAAGGAGCCTGCAGGTATCTGGGGCTTAAGGAAGCATTTTACCAGCAAGAATATTAAACTAAACAGGATAATGCAGCGCTATAGTATGATGCTGTACTGTAGGTTACATGTCTTACATCAGTTAAAATGATATTCTTTTGTGCTTAAAGGCCAAAAAACAAACACAATGTGTCCTATGTAGACTAATAAATGCATGGTTCACAGCGAGGCAATCTTTCTACCAGCAGAGTTAAGACACAGCAAAACTGAATTAACTGCACAATTAGCAGGAGTAAGGCAATGAGACGGCCAGTACAAGTTATTGTTTCCAAAGAATACCTAACAATCCTTGCAGATAAAGATTCTACTCCCCCAAGGAGACAAATCTTATTTTAACACAAACAATTGTATGTCTAAAGGACTATACAGTCTCTGTTATTTGTCTTGTATTTTCTTGTCATTGAGTAAAATTGAATATGAAGAGGCCTGCCTTGAGAATTAGGACAGCAGGGATCCTAGTGTGCTAGCCTGATCAGATGCACAATTTGAACTGGAGAGCAGGGGTTGCTGGGACCTAGATATACTAGAAATTTGATTCTAGAGTCATGTGCATCACTAGCCTACCAGGTGGGCTAAAACCCATGAGGTAATGTCTGGAGTGCCATGGATGGTCAACCAATAACAATCTGATGTGCTGAAACCACTCAAAATCATTTAATATCATTTAGTTTACACAGAAACATACACAAAGATGCAAGGCTACAACTTCTCCAAGCTAAAACAGTTTAAATTATAACAAATGATTTTGAGTGGTTTCAGCACATCAGATTATCCTATATATACACTGATGAGAAAGTGACCATATTTTACTAAATGAATAGGTATATCACTGGTGATGCTTTAAACACACAGAAAGAGAAAGATTTTGTATTTACTGATAGAAGATGATGTTTTGTTTACATGACATTTACCCTTTTCATTCACTAAATGTACAATAAGGATTGTGTTACTATATGTATATCTATGTTAAAATTATCACCTCTCACTAATGTTTTTTTAAGCTCACTTAGGCACATGTGTAGTAATTTGTTAATTGATGTCTCTTTCTGATGATGTCAGAAGCTGTACTAAAGTGATTCTGTAGCTCTTGCAAGCCATACCCCCTTTGAAGGCATAGACACAGAAGTGCAGGGGTTCCGGTTCACGTACTACTGGCATGCAATAAAAGCTACTTTAGCTGAATTCTGCATAAACTTTTCATCTGGAGTGCTCCTTTTGTTGAACTTTCCGGTTTGATTTGAGGCTAGCTATCTCCAGCTGGAGCACCCCCTTGTTTATCATGCACCGCCCTAAAACCTTTTGACTTTGTACTTTTACTCCTTTGAGCAGTGGCAGTGGAAGAGACAGATTTAAAGCTTGATTTCTCCAGAGGACTGACGATGAACGATGAGATTTTTGCCGGTTTTTGGACCAGGAGGCAGTTTATTCAGATTCTGCATAGGCAGAAACGGTATGTATGTTTTCCCTCAAGAGAAGTAAATGCAGGAAAATGTGAGCTGGAGATACAGGGGAGAATGCCGAGCCAGAATTCGACTGGGAGCACATGAAGACTTGGGCAGCAAAAAGGAGCAAGGCTTTTAACAAGCTGAAAGTCGGTGACAATGCTGGAACAGTTCCAGATGATGTTAAAACTGCATTTATTAAACTAGAGAGATTACTCAAAAAAGAGCGGGACATCACTTACAATGTTATAACACTTAAGCAATATTTAAATAAAGGGCAAGCACCATGAGGTCTCAGAATTACCATAGTTCCTTCCTCTGGTTGTGAGACTTTTCCATTTAAAGAAGAATGCCTGGCAGCTGCACTAGCATGCTTAAAAATATTTATTGATTTGCTTATTAGAGCTGATATACAAAAGCAAGAAGAACTGAATGCAGAGATTGAGGCAGCAAAGAAGGAAGTGCTCAAATTTAAAGAGACATCTGCCTTTAAAGAGTTGGATAAATCTATGAAAGAGAGACTCTCTAAATATGAGAGTGAAATAGTGAGTAAAAAACAGAAGAAACTAGTAAGAGATCAAGAAGATTTTGACAATGAGCAAATTTTAAATTGGAAAATGAAAGTATACAATAGAAACCGGAGCAGAAGGAGGAGGAGTAGATCGAGGGTGCACTTTGAAGAAAGAGATAACAGTAATCATAGTTCTTTTTTAGACCAAGGGCAGCCTACACAGGACACAGGAGAAGAAGATACAGGAGAACCAGGAGGGGCACATGAGGAGGAAAACAGTACACTAAGAAAAAGGAAACCGAGAGGACGAGGGAGGGATCGGGGCAAGAGCTCCAAGTAGTGAATATTTCCAATAAGGAACTATCAGAAATACAAATTAGGCTATTAGAACATGGATTATCTTTTGTCCCAAAACCCCAGTTAAACCCCTTTCACTTCCAGGTGGATCTTTACAAACTGTTTCGGAAATTGAAATTGAAAGCATTTTTTTCAAGGAGATTGGGATCTGAAGACAACTCTGACACCATGGGCTTTTTGGAGACCACGTTTAAACAGGATGCATTGGACTATCCAGAACTAAGTTCTAATATGGACCACAATGGATTAAATGTTACTGAGGATATTGATTATATTATGAATTTGATTGAGGGGGATCCCATGAGATCAAGAGGTTCGGATCCCACCAGTGTGAGTACCATTTGTAATGTTAAGACTCAGAGAAAAATATTATTTTCCCCCACCATCTGAATTTATTCCAAATGTCTCTAACCCTGTCATTTCTACCTTTGAAAAAATTGTATTGGAAGAAGTAAATGAAATTCTGGAAATAGCAGGGCAGCCTAAGAATAAGAATCTAACAATGAATGCAACTAAGGCATTAAAAGAATTGGAATCAGAGGAGGGAATAGTAATAAACCTGCAGATATGGGCGGGAACATTGTGGTTATGGATAAAGAACATTATATTAATATTGTGGAGAATCTGCTCAACAATGTGTCTAATTATGAGAAACTCAACCACAACCACATAAGCCAGTATACAGTTGAGTTAAATAGCTTCTTACAGGAAGCAGCTTCAAGGGGTAACATAACAGAAAGAGAACCTAAGTTCATGTGGAGTGAAAGCCCTATATTACCCTGTTACTACATCTTACCAAAAACACATAAAAATATGATGGATCCCCTAGGAAGACCAGTTATTTCTGCTATTGGGTCGGTAACAGAGAAACTACGCTGTTTTGTAGATTTTTTCCTCTAACAAGAAGTAGTCAACCTGATCTCATACACTAAGGACACTACACATGTTATTAATAAACTAAAAAAAATACAATGGACAGAAAACATGTTGTGGATAACTATTGATGCTGAATCACTGTATACACATATTAAACGTGAACAAGGACTGAGTGCATGCAGATAGTATTTAGAAAAAGGAAATGTTGAAGAAGATACACCTGTAAATTTTATCCTGCTGGCCATACATTTTTTATTGACCCATGATCATTTGGAATTTTTGGGAGAAAATTATAGACAGATTTGTGGGACAGCTATGGGGGCATGCATGGCACCTTATTATGCTAACTTATTCCTTGGGAAATGGGAAGAACTATCTATGTTTCAGTATAGTAACCCGATTTATTGATGACATTTTGTGTATCTGGGAGGGTGATCCATCAGAGGCAGCTTCATTTGTACAGTGGCTAAATGATAATGATATTAATATGAAATTCACACACAAAACAGATTTTGAAAGCATAGAATGTTTAGATCTCATGATCAGAAGGCCTGGAACATCTGGAGGGGATAGCGTTACTAAAAACTATAGCAAACCCACAGCAACAAACAAGCTACTTAGGGTGGATAGTGCACACCCTAAAAGCTTAAAGGAGTCCATCCCCTATGGGCAGTTCCTTCGTATACGTAGGAACTGTACTGAGGATCGGAACAACTTCACCCAGGCTGAAGAATTGAGAGGCAGATTTGTCAGAAGAGGATATGGAAATGATGTATTAATACAGGCAATGAATAAAGCCTTTACCATGAAAAGGGACGAAATATTAAGAGAAAAACCTAAGAATGTGTCAGGCATCACCAACTGTGTTACCTTTGTTACTGAGTTTAAGAATTGGTCAGGCCAGATTGGCAATGTTATTTATAGGAAATGGCACATTTTACATGCAGACAAGAATTTGGGTGCTGCACTGGGGACAAAACCATGCATTACTTTCTCAAGGGTACAGAACCTAAAAGATAGGTTAGTACATAGTAGACTTACCAAACCAGTGAAAAGTACCTGGTTGGGGAAAAAAACAATGGCACGGGGTCAAAACCGCGCATGGCAGAATGTCGTGTGACTTAATCGCGTTGTGTGATACAATTAAATCTTTTTTTCTGTGCTTTTCTATTAAGTGCACGACGTTATGACCGGGTACAAAAAAGTACAGGGAGCTATAAATGTCAAATATGTAACATTTGTAGTTACTGCAAAACAGAGTCTGAATTTGTACATCTTGTAACAGGACACATATATGAAATGAAGGATTTTGTGAACTGTGACACCACTTTTGTAATGTATGTTTTGTGGTGTGAATGTGGACAGATTTATATAGGGGACAACTACCAGAGCACTGAAGCAGAGAATACAGGAACGTGTAAGAAACATAATTAATGTTAAGATTGACACCCTTGTTGGAATACATTTCTATCAGGAACATAATTCAGACCCCAAATGCATGAAGTTCATGGGCATTGATTGGCAACAACCCCTCAAATTTAGGGGAGATAGAACTAATGAACTGTTGAAGTGAGAGAGCAAATGGATTTATAGATTAGGCACAGTCAAACCAGATGGACTTAATGACCAAAGGGATTTGAAGCCTTTTTTAAAAGATAAGAAAACAAGGAAATTAATATTTGACAACATTGCCTATGTGTTAAGTGTTTTGTCTTTTTCTTTGTTTTTTTCCCTTTTAGGATCATTTGAGAATGTATGCCTGTAGATCCCCACCTGAAATGAAAGGTCCTTTTCCCATTCTTTGGATGGAAGTTGTGTAAGGGTGATCACACTGAGACATCATCCCTAGTCCTCTCTTACTCGTGTTTTCTCCCCACTACCCTTTTCTTATTCCACTTTCTTCCCCCTTACCCCCCCCCATTTTTCCCTCTCCTCTTCTGTCTTACTTTCTCTTTTTTCCCTATCCCTCTTAATTTTTCCCCCTTTTTTCTTTGTCCTTAACTCCCCCCCCCCTTCTGGCTTCCTTTTCCCTCATGTGTTATTGAGTGTTAAAGTTTAAACTGTTTAGCTTGGAGAAGTTGTAGCCTTGCATTTTTTTTGTATGTTTCTGTGTAAACTAAATGATGTTAAATGATTTTGAGTGGTTTCAGCACATAATATTATCCTATAGATACTGATGAGAAAGTGACCATATTTTACTAAATGAATAGGTATATTACTGGTGATGCCTTAACCACACAGAAAGAGAACGATTTTGTATTTACTGATAGAAGATGATGTTTAGTTTATATGAAAGTTACCCTTTTCATTCACTAAATGTACAATAAGGATTTTTTTTACTATTTGTATATCTATGTTAAAATTATCACCTCTCACTAATGTTTTTTTAAGCACACTTAGGCACAGGTATAGTAATTTGTCAATTGATGTCTCTTTCTGATGATGTCAGAAGCTGTACTAAAGTGATTCTGTAGCTCTTGCTGGCCATACCCCCTTTGAAGGCATAGACACCGAAGCTCAGGGGTTCCAGATTCATGTACTACTGGCATGCAATAAAAGCTATTTTAGCTGAATTTTGCACAAACTTTTCATCTGGAGTGCTTCTTTTGTTGAACTTTCTGGCTTTGTGAAGGGCAGGCAAGGCAAGCACAATACTTGAAGAACCCTGAATGTTATTCACCAATGGGAGAGGGCTACTAACAAGCATGGAGCTGCTATCCTTGCACTGGATGCAAAGAAACCCTTTGACTGGGTGGAGTGGGGGTGTCTTTTTGCCACCCTGGGGAGGCTAGGATTTGGCCCTCAGTTTATCTCTTGGGTTAGGACTCTCTGTACGGGTCCCACTGCACAGGTGATGGTTAATGGACACCTATCTCATAGATACATAGATACATAGACAGTGTCGACAGATAAGGGCCTATGGCCCACCCAGTCTGCCCATTTAAGTCTGTAAGTTCAGTTTATGTTTTCCAAGAAGTCTGTTGCCCCTTACCTCTGACCTCTAGAATTCCTTTATGTCTATCCCATGCATTCTTAAATCCCGTGATTGTTTCAGCCCCCACCACTTCCACTGGCAGGGTGTTCCACTTGTCCACCAACCCGTTCTGTGAAGAAATTCTTCCTCACGCTTCCTGTGAATCGCCCTCCTCCAACTTCATCCCATGCCCTCTAGTCCTGGAACATCTTTTTGCTTAAAAATAGTGCATTCCTGCACCCTGTTCCTCCCTGTAAGATACTTGTATGTCTCTATCATATCCCTCTCCCTCCTCTCTCCTCCAGGGAGTACATGTTCAGTGCCTTCAACCTGTCCTCATAGGACTTGTGATGCAATCCATGCACCATCTTTGTTGCCCTCTGAACCTTCTCTACCCTGTCTATGTCCTTACGTGGTAAGGTCTCCAGAACTGCACAGTGTACTCCAGGTGCGGCCTCACTAGTGTCTTGTATAGTGGAATTATGACCTCCCTTTTCCTGCTGGTGATGCCCCTGCCTATGCATCTCAGCATCCTATTTGCTTTACCTGCTGCCTTGTCACACTGTTTCCCTACCTTGAGATCATCAGAGATGATAACCCCAAGATCCCTTTCCTGCTTGGTGCATGCTATATCCTCACCCCCCAACTGATATATTGTGCCAGGGTTTTTGTGCCCCATATGCATTATCTTGCACTTCCTTGCATTGAATTTCAACTGCCAAACCCCTGACCATTCTTCAAGTTTCTGCAGGTCCCTTCTCATTCTGTCTACACCCTCTGGTGTGTCTACTCTGTTACAGAGCTTTGTGTCATCAGCGAACAGTGAAATTCTGCCTTCTAGGTCCTGCGCAATGTCACTGATGAAGATATTGAATAGTACCAGTCCCAGCACTGATCCCTGTGGTACCCCACTGGTCACTCTTCCCTCTGTGGAGTGACAGCCATTTACCACCACCCTCTGTGTCCTGCTGCCCAGCCAGTTACCTACCCACCTATCTCCTAAGTTTACATTAAGTTGGGGAACGAGGCAGGGCTGTCCGCTATCCCTCTTGTTGCATATTATGTCATTGGAACCATTGACAGTGGTCATCAGGGCAAGGACAGATATTAGGGGATTTATGGGTGGGGGGCCATGAGCATAAACTAGTGATATATGCTGATGATCTCCTTTTGTACTTACATAACCCTGCACAAGCTCTCCCGAGGGTGCACAAAGTTCTAGAGGTGTATGGAGAATTGTCCGGCCACAAAGTTAATTGGTCTAAGAGTGAAATCTTGCCAATTGGTACCTTGAATCAGCAGTCCCTAATACACAATTTGAATGGTCTACAGCTGGTTACTAAATTAAAATATCTGGGGATCTTTATTTCGGGTAAAGTGGGAGCCCTTTATGCTTTCAATTTTAAACCCCTAGTCAGGAAGATTGCTGAGGACTGCAGTAGATGGACCGCCCTGCCTCTTTCACTACTGGGGGGATTGGGTGCTGTAAAGATGATGGTCTTGTCTAGACTTTTATACCTGTATCAATCTCTCATGGTTAGGGCCCCAAAGAATCACTTTAAGCAGCTAGATGCAGTTATGCACCGATTCCTGTGGCGTGGTAAGTCAGCAAGGGTTGGTAGGACCATGCTCCAGGTGCCACAGAAGTGGGGAGGTTTGGGCCTACTGAACTTTCAATGGTACTATTTGGTGGCCTAGCTTGTAGCTGTTTCTCCAGGGCTGGACTATGGTGGGTCGGGGTGGATGGCGATGGAGGAGGTGAGTCAAGGGAAGTGTTTAAATGGGGGACTATTAGCTGAGGGGTTGTAGACCGGAATGGAGCATGAACACCCCAATCCCTTCTTGCCCACTACCATCAGGGCACAGCAACAAATGCATGCGTGACATCATTGGTAGACAGCAGGGCCCCACCAGGCAGACCCTCTTACTGGAAGCAATCAAATTTAAGGGCTCGTCTACGGCAGTCATGGTCTACAGACTGAATGACTGGCAGTGCAAAGGCCTTTGATGGGTGGGCCAGCTGTATAAGGGGGATCACTTGGTGAGCTTTGACTATCTGTTTAAAGAGTGGAATGTTCCTAGGGGAGATTTTTTCATTTACCTTAGACTTAGGTATGCCTTGGGCCAAACATTGGGCCCGAGGAATGGATGGGCCCCACCTTCACCTCTTGAGGAGGGTCTCTTCCATCATCAACCAGGTGCCAGGTTGATGTCCACCTTTTATAACTTGCTTAGAGGTGGTTAACTGGAGGCCCTGCAGAGGATTATTCTTAAGTGGGGTGTTGATTTGGGGTGTATGGTTGATGGTCATTTGTGGAAATGGGCCTGCAAGCACTTAGCAGTATGCTCTAGGAGTAATAAGCTGCATCAAGTGCAATTTGATTTTATCACCAGGCTTATTTCACTCCTGTGAAGTTACACCGAATGGACCCCTCCAAACCCAGTGAATGCCCCAAATGTTGAGCTGCAACTGGGGATTTCATTAACCTGGCTCTTTTATACTCTTTTGGCTTGCAAAGCATGCCATCATGACTCAGGTTTTAGCCTTTTCCCCTCCTGCCAGCTCCGAAGAACTCTTATTGGGGGCTGACCAGGGGCAACAAGGGGGAGGGGTCATGCCCTTTGGGCATTAGCACTGGTCATGGCCAGGAAGACTATTGTGCAGGCTTGGATGTTCTCCTGCATCCCCAACCATCCAGCAGTGGGGTAACAACTTGAAGGCCTATATGGCAATTGAAAGGACTCAGTACTCAGCCCTGGGAGACCAGAATCCTTTCAAGCAACATGGGGACCTCTTATAACTACCATAGAGGCTGGTGTATTTCCATATTAAAGGGCTGTTACATCTGCCGTATGGGCCTTTGGTATAATTCCTCTGGCATTGGGGTCACCTACCCTTTGGTTATCTTCTACCTTCTAATCCTTACCATGCAATTGTTTATGCTCTTGATACGGACCATTGTTTGCCAACCCAATGTCCTGTAACACTAGCTGTGATTTATGTAAGTTGCTCACTTTGTTAATTCTTACATAGAGTACTCCAGATTGTGATGATGAAATCTATAATTGATGTACATTGTACTGTCCCCTCTCTGTGTCTTAATAAAATTATGTTGAGAAAAAAAAACAAGGCAAAGTGATGCGAAGTACATTGATTTCTATGTACTTCACATTAAAATTGGTGCAGAAGTGGTTGGGGGAAGGTGGAGAAACACAAAGTCATTGTTATCAATGGACTTTGTGTTCCTCATTATGATGCGAAGTACTCCACTTCGCATTGTGGATTACTTCGCGGATTCAACATTACTCCACGAATTGCTTTGTGGAGCAAATTTTGGCCACTTCACCCACCTCTAGCTGTACGTACTTGTAGTTATTGTTCCAATGCTTACTTACAGTATACTGTAACCTTGTACCTTTCTACTATACCACAAAATGCCTCACAACATTGACCATTTGACATTTGTCTATATACCATGATCTTTTGTCATTTGATTGCATACAAGTTGTAACTTATGTAATGCTTGTCCCTGTACACTCTTCCCCCAGGATGCACCTTGAGAAGAGCAACTGGTTGTTCAGCGTGCCCTTCCTGGTGGAACATTTCAATAAATAAATAAATGTGCATGGACAGCAAGTGCTATGTTCACAAAACTATGAACCCTAAGATGTAGTTTCATCAAGGCAAGTTTACTTTTGAGTCATTTGTCTTGACATCTCATCATGGCAGAAATGACCCTATCAACTTTAGCCTTTGAAGTTAATTTTCGGAAAGATGTCAATTTGCTAAGACGGTCACAAATTACAGAAGTGTGTTTCTGTTTACTGGTAACATTAACAATGCCTGCAACCTGAACAGCTTTCCTCTGCACCACACTGCCAACAGCATGATCAGGAGCCTTGCACTTTGCAGTTGTTCCTGAACAACTAACTGAGGCAGGTGTCTCACAAGCAGCAAGCAAATATTTCCTGCATACAGACCTTCCAGTGTCCTTGGCTTTCCTCACAGCATTTTTACTACCTACATTATTCTTCATTAAATTAACATTACTACAATACTTATCCCTCCTAAGTTTATTCTGTTGTCTATGTCTTGTAGGCATTCTAGCGGGTAACAAACATAGGTTTCAAGTGATATAATGATACAGGATTACGCACCTAAAATAGAAAGAAAACAATAATTACTTTCCTAAAATGATTCATTTGCTATGAGACATTCAGAACAGATAGCAGTAAAATTAAGTATCACTATGCACATCCCATTCCCATACAGATTCAATAAACCAATAAAAGCTATCATGATTTTAATGCTTGTAATAATTAAAATCATATTAAACAAATAAAGCTTCCATTTGTAAACTTATAACTTTTTAATTGCTTCAAACAATTTCTTCCAAGAAAAAGTCTATAAAATGTGTGTACGTCATAAAAAAACAATGTTTTTGAGGTAAGATTTACACGTGCAGTGAAGTTTTCAAGCTTGGTACTTTAAACATACACCATTCAAATGAATGGTGTTTGCACAAAACAAAATGTTGCCCCCAAAGTTTTTGAGGTGCATGAATGCGTCCCATTAAAGTCAATGATGTTGTCAAGGTAAAAGGACAGAACCGTGCAAGTTTTCGTGGTACAACAACACGCTCCTTTAAAAGAAACTATGTTTTCAAGGTTAAAAAATGTAACCATGAAACTTTACAGGCTGTGTGAACGCACATCATTGGAAAGAATTATGTATTCGAGGTCAAAATTTGTAACTGTGAACATTTTCGTGGCACGTGAATGCCTTTCATTGAAATTAACTATGTTGTTGAGGTCAGAAAAAGTTACCACAAAAGTTTTCGAGGTATGTGAACATGCTCCATTGAAATACACTATGTTGTCGAGGTCAGAAAAGGTTACAATGAAAGTTTTCGAGGTATGTGAATATGCCCCATTGAAATACACTATGTTTTGGAGGCCAGAAAAAGTTACCGTGAAACTTTTCATGATAAGTGAATGCGCCCCATTGAAAGCAATGTTGTTTTTGTGGTTTCATTTTATCTTACCTCTCCACAAATAACATGCCCGAGCTCTCCATATGCATTACATTAGAATCTGTGCGCTATTACATTTAAATGTTGCCACAGCATGTTCTTTTTGCTGAGCTTGTCCGGCCCTTTCCTTTGCTTCCCATGATGCTTTGCAACCAGGATGTGACTTAAAGCTGCTCCCCAAAACACTAGCGACCACAAAACAATGTACAGGCCATTAATAAAAGTTACACACCCTGATTATATTGTCAAAAGCACACATAATCAATATATTCATCAAGAAATAAGTGGTTGTGTGACTAAATTATTAACTAAGTCCACTAGCAATTTAACACAGACCTTGAAGCAGTACTCACCACCACAAATGTCAGTTTAAAAGGGAGGGAGACCACAGTCGGCATGTGTATATCTTGTAGGCTAACAGCAAATCAGAATGGCTCTTGCACTGTGTTCTTTGAAATGATCTCATCAGAAACTTTAAAATTCCCACCAAAACATACTTTGTTTTGTCTGTGGCATACCCAATAAAAACTCTTTACTGGCATCTGTGAAGTGTAATTTTTTTTATTGGTACACACATAGTGCTATCAGCCAATCAGTATTTGTTAACCCCCCTGTTGCTACCTGCCTGTGCAAGAATCCACTATCATAAGGCAGGTTGCTCAGTCTATTCATTAGATCTCACTAGCCACAGAGAGACACAGACTGATTTTTTGAGCTCTCTGTCACTCTGTTTGCAAAGGAACAATCAGCATGGCAGAAAACTCCAGAATCACAGTGTGGGTGGTAGGCAGCAGTTTAACTCATCAAGGTGGTGAATATACTCATAGAAGTCAATTTGGCACTGACTCGAACCTTTCTAATTGCAAAGTTTACTGGTTTGGCAAGGGAGGTATGAGATGGGAGCAGCTCATGTCAACCATGCTACACCTCTTGAGCAACCACTCTGCACCAGAAGTACTGCTGATACATCTCAGATGGAATGATTTAGGCAACAAAAGGTGAATAGATTTAGTTGCTGAATCTAAATTGGACTTAGCTTCACTTGTAAAAATGTTACCCACCTGTAAGACTGTCTATTCAGACATTACAGAGCATATGTATCTGCTTAACAGGGCAAGGAAAAAAAAATATATACATCTTTGCATTTTTATATATTTTAAAGGTTGGCTGTATCTAAGAGATGTTGTACACTTCTCAGGTGCTGGCAATTGCCTCGTTTTGGGAAACCTTCGACATGGCATCCTCTCTGTAGTCTGGAGAACAGCGTGTCTTGGCAAAGTGTTCAAAGAAAAAAAGGTTCTTTTAAGAGTCAACCTGTTCTGGTCAAAAAATAATACACTTCCTAGATATATGATTAGTAACACAGAGTCACATACTTCCAACAGTCAAAAAAATTTTTTTAACAGCAATTACACCAGGTACTGTAGTGGGGTGGGGGCCTCACCTAACAATGCCCATGAAACGGCATACAGTTTTACACTAAGCACTGCTTATATAACTGAACAATACCAAAGTCCAACCACCACCTCAAATGTTTTTTGTGTGTGTGTTTTGAGTTGTCAACAGCAGAGTTTACTTAAACAGATAGCATACTATTATGTCGCATGCTTAAAGCAACATAGGCTATTCCTGATGTCTATGTGATACACACCTAGATATACATATATTTGCATATTGAAATCCTTTTTCTTATATCTGATTCTCTTTCAGAAATGCAGATATTGGACAATGGAACAGCTGCCTCTGCTCCTGGAGGCTGTCGCCAAAATTGTTGATCCCAAAATAGTAATATGTGGCACCAATATGCCACTAGATGAGTCCTGGAAGGGAGTGGCCAGGTACCTCAGACATAAGAAGGGCTTGGAAGACAACAACTGAAAGAAGTGAAGGGGGAAGTGAAAGCTGGTTCATCAAAAATTTTGTAAGTGGAAGGATTCGGGGAAGGAGCCTCAGAAGGACCGGGTCTGGTACAACCAGGCGTACCAGCTGTGGCTCCACGTAGAGAAATCTGCTTTTGGAGAAAGAGTACTTCATCATAAGTAAAATAAAATATTTATATGAAACAACATTATATACCACTTAACCAATAACGACCTCAGAGGCAATCATTCACTAGCCAGTAACAACCAACTGGAGGGTGGGGGGAGAAGGCACACTGTTGTCCCAATGTACAACCAAAGCCCACAACATCCAGTCACTTCTCAATCTCTGAGAAATTAATGTCTCTGAGACTCCTATTGTGGTATAGAACACTGGATGGGCAACTACGTACAAGCACTGTGTAGTGACACCGAGGGGTTTTAATTCCCTCTGACCTTGAGACTGCAGTTTGATACATCCATGGGAATCAGAACCCTGAGGTGGCAGAACACACTGGTTTTGCATAAAGTTGCTCACCCTGTATTTCTTTATAGCACATAGTATTTTGTGAAAATATGTGCATTGTGCCTTTCTTTCTTTCACAATCAAACTGGCTTGTTAAGTGTCAGTAGTTCCTAAGATGCTTTTCAACCAAACAATTGTATAGAGCAAAGCAAATATGGCAGCATTCCAAATTGTTCTGCCACAGTACTGACATAACTACTACAGCAGAGCAATATAATGATGTCACTACTGCAACAGAACAAGCACATTCCATGCATGGGATTACATAGGTAAGTTCCCCTGACAGCAACACCAACACAGCGACCTACGTCGTTGTCAACAAAATCAACAGCTTGCCGACAGTTTGCTGTGTTGGTGCACCCGAGACAGGGGCACACAGCCTCCTGGTCCTGCACCCCCTCCCCAAATCAACTCCAGCTTAGAGTGGAGAATCTTTAATACGAGGATGTGTGGGAGCAGAGCCCCCTGCATGGGGAGTTGGGGGGGTGAAGCCCCCGATAGAAAAACAGGGCCGGGAGACATTTGGGATTTATGTCCACAACAACTTGCGGTCGACATAAATCCCGTCGCTGGGATGCCGGTCAACAAAAGTGTTGTTGAACTGGCATCATACAGCCAATTACATACATTACAGCATTCCACCATACAGTATTATGACTATAATCAGTATCCATAACTTTGCACGATGTGTATCCCTGTCTACAAGCAATGTCAACAGTATTTTTATCATACAGGCAATACAATATAGAGTATGACATACTTCAAACTAAAGAAATTATATCAGCAATGTTACTTTACAAAATGATAGCATAAAAATCTTAACTAGCTACAGTAGCCCCTCGCTGTAGCAAATCTCACTATAGTGAATATCGGCTATAACGAATGATACTTGTGTTACCCTCTATTTACATTGTGGGCAGGTTGTGGGCGGGCACTATAAAGGATGCACATTAATTCGTCCCTTTTCTATTGCAAGGTTCACTCTGTTGATTCACAATGAAGTGCTCAGAATACTCAGTCCAAATGAAACATAGAACATAGAAACATAGACTTTGACGGCAGATAAGGACCGTTTGGCCCACCTAGTCTGCCCATTTCCCTACCTACAGGATAGGCCGCAGATCCTATTTAACCAACAGCCTATTTCTTCCTACCCCCATAAGAATTGCCTTATGTCTGTCCCATGCATTCTTGAATTCTTCTACAGTTTTAGACCCCACAACCTCATCAGGAAGGCTGTTCCATGCATCCACTACCCTCTTTGTGAAATAATACTTCCTCACATTGCCCCTGATCCACCCCCCTTCTATCTTGAAATTGTGTCCCCTTGTTCTTGCACGTCTCTTTTTCTGAAAGGTGCTACCCTCTTGGACTTTGTTGATTCCGCTGAGGAATTTAAAAGTTTCTATCATGTCCCTCCCTCTCCCTTCTTTCCTCAAGGGTATACATATTAAGCTCCTTTAGTCTCTCCTCACACGGCTTCTCTTGCAGACCCTGCACCATTTTAGTTGCCCTCCTCTGGACTGCCTCTATACTGTCTATGTACTTGAGGAGATGGGGTCTCCAGAACTGGACACAGTACTCCAGATGGAGTCTCACCAACTGTCTGTACAGAGGGATAACAGCTTCCTGTTTTCTGCTGCTGATGCCTCTCCCTATGCATCCTAGTATGCCCCCAGCCCTCCCTACTGCCTTCTCACATTGCTTGCTAACCTTAAGGTCATCTGATATGATTACCCCCCGGTCCCTTTCCTTTTTGTTGTTGCTACCTCCCCCATGGTGTATTCTTCCCTGGGTTCTTGTTTCTCAGGTGCATTATTTTGCACTTCTTTGCATTGAATCCTAGCTGCCATACTTCTGACCATTCCTCCAACCTTGCCAAGTCCCTTCTCATCCTTTCCACGCCTCCTGTGTATCAGCCCTGTTGCAGATCTTTGTGTCATCTGCAAAAGGCATACTTTTCCTTCCAGTTCCTCTGCAATGTCACTGATGAAGACATTAAAAGGACTGGACCCAATACTGAGCCCTGCGGTACCCCACTAGTAACCCCTCTTTCTTCAGAGTGGACTCCATTTACAATTACCTTCTGTGTCCTGTTGTGCAGCCAATGTTTTACCCAGGCTACCACCCTGGACCCACTCCCAGGCTGGTTAATTTGACTATTAATCTTTTGTGTGGGACTGTGTCAAATGCCTTGCTAAAGTCTAGGTAAGCCATCATCATCGTCACCACAGAACGTAAGTACCGCCAAATACATACTTAGAACACAACATACACATATTAACATATTCCACCCCTCTCCAAGGCACTTGAATGTATTGTAGCTGACCAGCTTACAGATTATCTTGATAAATATAAGATCCAATATACCCAACAACTTGGATTCAGAAAAGGACACAGTACCTCCTCACTTCTTATGGAATTCACTAGTTTCATACACAAATCTCTGGACCATGGACAGATAGTTGGGGCCACATTTATCGACCTGACAAAAGCGTTCGACACTGTTCGTCACCCCCTACTACTGGAATAGCTAAGCAACGCTGGAATTTCTGCTGACTCTAATGCCTGGGTTAAACGCTATCTGGAGAACCGCATTCAACAAGTCAAAATTGCTGATGTCATCTTGGACTCTAAACCATTTCACTCAGGTGTCCCACAAGGGTCCATCCTGGGCCTTCTAATATTTAGTCTCTTCTTAAACAATCTCCCAAGATCCTGCCCTGAACAAATCCAACTGTGCCAGCTCAGGCCCAGAGCCGTTGGTTCTGGCCTATAATAAGGCCATTTCCATGGCCCTCAACCTGATTGCTCCTGTCCAGGTTCATCCCCTTCCACTTCGCCCTCGGGACCCTTGATTTGATGGGTCCTTGAGGGAGTTGCGGTGGTTGGGACGAAGGTTAGAGCATCATTGGTGAAATCCACCCTGGAGGACGCACTCATCTTAGTTTGGTGGAGCATTATCAGTTCTACCAATCAGCGATCTCCGTAAGAAGGCAGAGTTCCTGTCCAGGGAAATCGCTGTCACTCCGAATTGACCAGCTCAACTCTTCTGAACTATGGACAGGTTGTGCAACACAGCCTGTCTGCAGCTCTGTTGAGCTTTTTCAGAAAAGGAGTGTGATGAGCATGCTCTATTCTTTGCGAATCAGGTGGCCGACATCAGGTCAGAGATCCTCTTGACTTGCTCTATGGGGGACGCTGTTGGTCGGTGCTTGGTCACTATACCTCGTACTTCCTGGAGTACCTTTGACCTGCCAGAGTTCGGGATATTAGGTGGATTGTCCAGGGAATGCACTCTACATGTTGTGGTTTAGATCCTGGACCAACTTCCCTGATTTTGGGTTGTTATGACATCATTGGTCCAGTTGTGGCTCAGATTGTCCAGTGCGCCTTGGAATCAGGTGAGTTTCCATGCTTCCTGAAGGAGGCGGTGGTGACACCCCTTCTGAAGAAAGCTTCGTTGGACCCAGACACTTCAGCTAACTACAGACCTATCTCGAACCTTCCCTTTATAGGAAAGGTTGTTGAGACAGTAGTTGCAACTCATCTGGAGAACCATTTGACCATTCATAATGTCTATGAACCTCTCCAGTCTTGTTTCCATAAGAGGCATAGCACTGAGACTGCTCTGATCGGGTGTTCAATGATCTTCTGATGGCGAAAGATCAGAGAAACCATTCCATTCTGATACTTCTCAATCTCTCTTCGGCCTTTGACACTGTAGACCATGGGGTGCTACTCAAGTGCCTGAGGTCCATCTGTGGCCTGATGAGTACAGTGCTCAGGTGGTTTACATCTTTCCTATCTGGTAGAACAGAAAGAGTTGTGACAGGGATTTTTTCTTCCAACTCATTCCCTCTGTCTTGTGGGATCTCTCAGGGCTTGGTGTTGTCCCCCATGTTGTTCGCAGTGTATAGGCTACCCCTCAGAGACATTGTAAGACAGTATGGGTTGAGGTTTCACTGCTGTGCTGATGATACTCAGCTCTACCTGTCTTTTGCTCCTGACCAGGTTAGTGCTCTCTCAGTATTTAATAACTGCCTTGCTGAAATCCAAGACAAGATGAATTTGAGCTGGTTAAAGTTGAATGCGGGAAAGACCGAAGTTATGGTTGCGGACCCAGGTCACAGGATAAAGGGGTCGAGGACTGATCAGCCCTCTGGATTATTTCTGGGGGGGAAGCACTCAGATCCTTACCTCAGAATGGGTGGGCGACCTGGGAGTGGTGCTTGACGATGGGCTGACCCTTCATTATTGGGTGTCAGCAGTCGTTAAGTCAGCCTTTAATCACCTTAGGAACATTGCCTGGGTCAAACACCTTGTTCCGTCCAGCGATCTGCCTGTGTTGGTCCACGCCTTTGTGACCTTGCACCTTGACTACTGCAACTCCCTTTACTTTGGGCTGCCTGGGGCTGATATCTGCCGCTTGCAGCTAGTGCAGAACGCTGCTGCTCGATTTCTGATAAGGGTGTCTCAGAGGTTGCATATCACCCCTGTGTTGCGCGATCTGCACTGGCTGCAGATTCAGTGGTGGAGCACCTTTAAGGTAGGTTTATTGACCTACAAAGCCCTACACGGACTTGGCCTAGACTACTTGACAGAGTTTCTGATTCCTTACACCCCTGTGCGACAGCTCCACTCAGCTGACGAGAGGTTGCTGGAGACTCCAAGGGTCACTTTAAAATCTTCTGGGGCATATGCTTTTATGTTTGTGGCCCCCACCCTATGGAATTCTCTACCCCATCAGCTTCGGGAATGCATGACCATGGGGAGCTTTAAACAGACACTTAAAACTTTTTTGTGGAGTCAGGATTTTTCATGCATTGTTATTATGTTTATTGCTGTTTTATTTATTAATTGCAATAGTTTTATGGAATCATGTTTTAACATTGTAAAGTGCCTTGGTATTTGAAAGGTGCTCTGAGAATAAAGTTTATTATTATTAGTAAATAACAAACATGCCTGATGGCCAAGAAAATAACCCTAGGCCTCCTACCACATGGAATTCAAGGTCTTCTCAGCCCCTCTCTTAATACCAGCCATACCCATGGCTCTGAATCCCAGCTGTTTCTGGTCCCTCACTGCCATACCTCCCAGGGACAAAGATCGTTCCCCTACAGAGCCCCTCTTTGGATGAATGCCCTCAACTGTGACATCTCCGAAGGAATCCAAATTGAGCACTTTCAAATCCAAGCTGCAGTGACTACACTCTGCCACTTGTTCCTGTGACTGTTTCTGCTAAACACTCTTTGGCAATCTAAAACCCTAGCACTTGATTACTGTTAAATCTCCTTAGCACTATCTCTGACATCCCCTCCCCCTGCTACCCTACCCCCTTCACCTTTCCTCCCCTCTACCTAATGCCCCCCCCCCCAGTCTGTACTGACAAGGTCTGTTGGCTGATTTCAACTTACCTTTTGATTTTACCAGGTAACTGACAAAGCTTGTTTTGGCTGATTTTCAACTTACTGTATGCATTTCTGTGCATGAAACTACTACGCGTTACTCGTTTCTATTCTTTAATTCACTGTGAATGTCAACTTTTGCTTTCTTTTCTTATTTACAATTATTTTACCATACCCTGTTTAGTCTGTAAACCTGCTGATCTCCTTTCTCTATGTATACTGTTTTGCCATACTTTTTGTTCTGTTAACCTCTTGTATTGTGCTGCTGATGTGGAACCTTTGTAAAAGAGCTCTAAGCTCAAAGTATTTGTAATCCGAGATCTAAAACATCTAACCAATGTCATGTCTGCCATGTGGAAACAGCTGAATACTGTGTACCATGTTATTCTGTACTCCCACATGTTTTTCTACTGTATTTGTCTCTTAATGTTATTCCCTGGTCGCCCCTGAAAAAGGGACCTTCGGGGCCCAGTGGGCTTACCCAGTCATCAAAATTCAATAAATAAATAAATAAAATAAAAAATAAATAAATAAAAACTACTACAATGTCTGTCTAGTGTGATCTCTCTTTCTTGTGACAATAAAAAAGGTAGTAGAAAAAAAGGCTAACAGTTTTAAATCATGGCTAAAATCAGTGTCATCACATTATTGTGTATGTGCATATGCATACCTGTGTGTCCAGTGTAACATATACACATTTCATCAGTGATTTTTCACACTTCTAGGTATCATGAGTTTTTTTTATGTCAACCCACCTGCTGCGACAGAAAGCTCTTACTTGTTTTAAGTTATGTGTACACTCCCATCATTATGGTGAGACGTATCACATTTGTTACAGCTATAACAGCTACATTTCAAGCAAGTAATGTAGTGAGCTACGTAGTTGAAATGGTCTTGTACAGAGAAAGAGCACAGTTAGATAAAATGAATCAGACGAAAGCCTAGTACTATAGTAATACAGTTTTGTCTGTCATATAGGTTTTCCACCTTCTCAAATACATACTGGCAACTATTTGTAGGGGGAAATTGTCACATACACTGTGTTCTGTAGATAGTGATTCAACATGTTATGTGTTTATTCAAGCACGTTCAGAGATTTCCAGGGCGGTTTATTTCCTGATACAGCTAACTACTGACTGGTACTTGTTCCCATGGTGCAGCAAACAATAGCAAGAATGTAACATTCCTATTGTGATTAACAGCAAGCTAATCAGAGGTCATGATTCCTTCTTGTCATTGTATTAAATCTTTTTTTTTTTTTTGTTATTACAGAACGACTGGAGGCCAGGACCTTCTTGTCTGTTATAAAACAAGAAGACCTGGAGCCCAGATCATCTCACCATATGTACACTGAATCTAACCTCTGCCAATTGTATTAAAGATTTACATGTTTCTAAAGTTAACAAAATATTACAGACATTTTTACCTATTTTTTCCCCAAATAACTTACAGCATTGTATTTTTCAACAATAGTAATAGCATTTCTGTGGTCAATTCTTTAGTCAATAGCAATATCTTTCCATGTTGTTCATTTGTTAAAAATTAATACTGTCTAAATGATGTCATTGTTATAATACAATATGCCAGTCTACAAACAAGGTTAGTGTGGAGGGGTGGGGGTGGAGAAGCACTCTGATATCAGCAGACTGCATAAACTAACATAGATTCCATAGCTGATAAAACACACACTAAGACTTTTTCGGGAAAATCTTAGTGTTGTATTTCAGATCGACAAAAGTATCATATCTCAATAGCTCAGTCAGTTGTTTGTTCTGTCAATTGCAGTAAGGACAGTTTGGATAGAAATATATTTAAGTAACATGAAAACTGGTGATATAAAGCAACAATTGTGACAATTATTAACCAGCACAAAATACACCAACACTTATGATGTGTTTTTCTGTTTCTTTTTTCCACAGAAGCACAAAGTACCCACACCCAATGTATTTGTGAGTGCCTGGACAGTCTGATTCAGGCACAAAAAGAAACAAATGAAAACATTAAAACCCTAATAAAGCTAGTACCTACACAAAACAAAGATCAAGACACCGTAACCATCAAATTAGGTCAAACTGAAAAACTCATCCAATCAAATACACTCCAAATTAAATATCAAAATCAGACTGTCCAGGCACTAGCAAAGAGCATCAGAAAGGTGGTGGGTGAAGAACAGGATCCAGCAGCAAAGCCTGCAGCACAACAGCAAAGTCCTGGTCTCCAGTGACCACAACATCTGTCCCCTCCTCAATCACTCTAGTGCACCTTTCCCAATACAGGAACCAGCTTCCACTTCCTCCTGCAACCTCCTATCTGGCCACCCCCTTTCAGGTCTCCTCTTGTCATAGCATCCAGCAGCAGAGGCAGCAGTAACAACCCCCTCTCTCTCCACTGGCATTTGTTTGTGTGTGTGTAAATATCTCATTATATTATTTTATTTACATCATATTTGTATAGGTGAATACAAATTTTTTTTCTAAAAGTTAGCAAAACTGGGTGAGGTTGGGGTTAATTCTATATTTTTTTGCAAAATGTATTTTTACATTTAAAAAACACTGTATTGTTAATATGTTTATAAATGTGTATTTTAAAAGTAAAAATCTAAATAAAAACTGTAATAAAACTATAAATAAGAATAAATATCTTGTAATTTTATGTGCAAAAAATGCTGACAACAAGCTTCTTTTTTTAATAAAAAAATCTCTATTTCTTTTTAGTTTATTTGGTTAAACATCTATGAGTATTTTGATTTTTCATAAAAACAGTAAACAAATCAGAACCATCCAATACAGTGTCTTGTGACTCATTTATAATGTTTCATGTATACATATCCAATGAACTGGTTGACAGGAGCATGGGCCCATGGGAGTGGGGGATAGAGAGGAAATGGTAGTGGTGTATGTAGGGGAGAGAGAATGAGGAAATGGTAGTGGTGTGTGTTGGGGGAAAGAGAGGGAGTGGTAGTGGTGTGTGTTGGGGGAAAGAGAGGGAGTGGTAGTGGTGTGTGTTGGGGGAAAGAGAGGGAGTGGTAGTGGTGTGTGTTGGGGGAAAGAGAGGGAGTGGTAGTGGTGTGTGTTGGGGAAAGAGAGGGAGTGGTAGTGGTGTGTGTTGGGGGAAGAGAGGAGTGGTAGTGGTGTGTTTGGGGAAAGAGAGGATGGTAGTGGCGTGTGTTGGGGGAAGAGAGAGTGGTAGTGGTGTGTGTTGGGAAGAGAGGAGTGGTAGTGGTGTGTGTTGGGGAAGAGAGGAGTGGTAGTGGCGTGTGTTGGGGAAAGAGAGGAGTGGTAGTGGCGTGTGTGTTGGGGAAAGAGAGGGAGTGGTAGTGGCGTGTGTGTGGGGGGGGGAGTGGAGGGGAAGGGGAGAGATAACACTAACATCCCATTTTCAAACTTCTGTTGCTGTGCAATAATCCCAAACTGATGCATTAATTGATTTTGTTGCAATCAATTTCCTTTTTTTATTGAGAAACTGTAATGTAAGTGATTAGTGGTATGTGTTTGTAGGAGCATGGGCCCTCTGGCCATGCACTCCCTTCATGTTGCCCGTTTGTTTGTGTAATGGTATGAGTATGTTGGAGTGTGGGCCCTCCAGACCCTGCACTCCTACTTACACATAACAACAGAGCCATACAATAGCCCTATAGGCCTGAAAGGAACCCTTGTAACACTCAGTAACCATAGCAACTAGGAAAATAATTCCAGTGCAGGTGTAATCTATGACTTTTAAGCTTCGTCACAGACTTAGTTCACTTAAAGGTGAACTAAGCTACGGGTAGCTAAAAATCTGTATCTCGCTTCATTTTCAAGATATGGGTGCTGAAAGGCACCGCTGGTACCACAGTGTTATACTATGGGAAATTTCTCAACTTTTGAACACTGTAACTATGGGCCCATTAAATGTTTTGGTGCCAAACCTCCAAAAGGCAGATCTGTGGGACCAGGGTTTGCCACCCTACAAATTTCAGTCCAAAAACACAATCTATCTAAGCACAATGAAATGACAAAGAAAACAACACATGGGAAAATGTTGTTGAGCAGTGTTTTCATGATAACTTTAATGTGTTCACGGTACTCCTATCTCTATAATGGTAATGCTTTCGAGCACAAAAATATGTAACCATGCAACCTTTTTTTGCATGCGAGGTCATTACCGCACACACAAAAAATGTTGCTGAGGCAACAAAAGGACAAAATGGTGGAACAAGTTTGAAAACCATATTTCCAGACCACCTGCTGAAAAACTAATGCCAGGAACATGTTCCTAAGGACCAGATTAGGTAAACACAACAGTTGGTGTTTACCAAAGGGCATTATTTTTTGAGTTACATCATTTTTTGTTTCTCACAAACTGAAAATAAGATGGTGGCAGCACGAAAAGAAATTCAGGAAGCATGACAACAAAAAATGTGTGCACAAAAGTTTTCACAATGCACATATAAATTTTCTCATAAGCTACAATGGGACATGAAAAACTTGAATAACTTTTGAATGGATTAAAATTTTTTCACCAAATCTTCAAAAGGCACAAGTTCAACCCAGGTCACATATAGACGTGTAAATCTGAATCCACTTGGATGCATTCTTCAGTCCATAATGCCCAGCCAAAGAAATCCACAAAAATTGACTAATTTTCATGTTCTGGATGCTCTACGGTTCCGTAACCGTACATCCAACTGGAACAAAACTTTCCAGATCCAGAGATATATGGTTGGACACCACACCGGCACATTTCAGGCAAATTGGACAAATGGTTGCAAAGTTATTAAAGTGCAAACTTTGGGGTTTAACATAGAAGTGGCCCTCCAACCCGAACTATAATACCGGTAATATATATTCTTTGCAAAAAATTTGTTAATGCATCATTTAGGATTCTTTCCACACTGGCAAAAGTGTCAAAATTCAATGTTAGGGTTACCAACCCTACCACCCCACCCCCAACCACTACCCTCCACACATCAATGGGCATTGTGGTGTGCCTTGGCATAATTGGCCCTAATTTTACCCCATTCCATGTGTAAACAATATGAGAAGGTACAGCATAGGAGAATGGGGTGAGAGTTAGGCTGAATGACTCCAAGGCACACCAACGCCTGTTGATGTGTGGAGGGTGGGGGTGGGGATGGGTGATGAGGGTTAGTAGCCCTAACATTGAATTTCCACACTTTTCTTGGTGTGGAAAGAACCCTAACTGATGCATTAATGAAGTTTTTGCAAAGAATTTCCTTTTTTTTTAAAGTGTAATGTATGTAGTAAATGGAATGTCTTGGTGGGGGCCCCGTGCTCTCACCTGGCTGGCCAGTTGTGCATAATGAGATGTGTCTGTGGGAGCGCAGTCCCTCCAAGACCTGTGCTTCCACAGACACATAAGTACGGAGACATACAGCAGCCCTATAAAGCAAGCAGCCCTTGTAACAGTAATTTGCCCATATCTCGGAAACCGTAGCAGGTAGGAAAAAAATTCAAGTGTCAGTGTAACTGTAACAGTGAGCACTGCTTGACAGATAAATTTAATGAATCTGAATCTGGCACTGACTCCGAGATATGGGCACTGAAAAGCAATATGAGTGCTAAGTCTGAGTGCATAAAAGTGGCCTACAGCCATGAAAATGAGCAGTTGGAACACTCATTTGCAAATACTGTATGTCAGGCATCGTACAAGCTAGAAAAAAATGTTTTCACAGTGCACATGTAAATGTTCCCATAGACTATAACGGGACAGAAAAAATGGCATAACTTTTGAACGGAGCAATATCTTTTCACCAAATCTTCAAAAGGCACCAGTGCTAGCAAGGACCCATGCAGACAACCCAATTTGAACCCACTCAGATGCATTCTTCAGTGCAATATGGATGGACAAAGAAATTGCAATGTTGGGGATTTTTCACTTTTTGAGTGCACTACAGTTCCACAACTGTACATCCAACTGACATGAAAAATTCCAGATTCAGAGATCTGTGAAAAATATTTGTACATTCCAAATGGCAGGCAAATCGGACAAATGGTTCAAAAGTTATTAAAGTGCAACATTTGAGGTTTAACATAGAAATGGCTATGCAACCCTAACTATAGTGGCACTGCTGTGCCACTATAATATATCTATGTAAAATAAATAATGAGTAATGGTGGTATACAAGGATGTATACCCATTAAGGGGGATAATTAGGGTTATAAGGCCACGAGCCCAAAGGGCGAGTGATTTTATTGCCCTAATTAGCCCCCAAGATGGGTATAATTCTGAGTGTTCCACCCTTACCCATTGTTTGTTGAATATAGTACATTAGGATGGTTATTGTTATGGAGACTGCATTCATGATCATGTTATGGAACCTGAAGGTCTCTTGCAGCAAGGAGAGAATGGTGTGTACTGAGTACAGGTAGCAGTATGAGAGATTTCGGGGTTTGAGAGGGGTTTGTGTAAGCGTCTTTTCTCCAGGTTCTTTTGCAACTTAACTGGTTTGGCTAGCTTCCTAATGTTGTGTTAATTGTGTTATTAGTGGTATTCCAAAGGGTTTAATGTAGTGCAACAAAGTAAGTACAAAAAAGTTAGCACTCTTAAACAGGCACATATGGGTTCTTACTTTGAAAATATACTCCTCTTTCCAGGACCCCAGGAACAGATTGGCATACGAGGTGGCCATCGCTGCCCCCATCACTGTGCCACATCTTTGCAGATAATATTCATTGTCAAAACAAAAATAGTTATGTGTGAGTACAAAATTCAGACTATCTAAAATAAAGCCAATAGGTATCGAATCTCTCAGAACATCCTTTTCCAAAAAATATTTGCAAGCCCTTAAGCCATCGCTATGACGTATCGAGGTATATAGAGACTCGACATCTGGGCCCAGTCACACAAACCCTGTTTCCCAAATCAAACCTTCTAATTAATGTAACAAATGCATAGTGCCCCGTGTATAGGAAGAAATAGAAACCACACTTCTTTGTAGAAAAAAAGTCAATAAAAATGCAGAGATTATTTGTCAGGGAACCCACCCCCAAAACTATAGGACGTCCTAGTGGTAACTCCAGATTTTTGTTAATTTTGGCAAGATGTAAAATACTGGAATAATGGGGGTTGAGGGCTACAAAAATTGGAATTCCTTCTCTGTAATAAATCATTGTTATGCATAATTTTCTAATAGTTCAAGTAAACTTTGTTTAAAGTAACTCCGGGGATTGTTTGACAAAAGTGCTTAGTTTCACCTGTCTGGCAACAGTTTTCGTATCCTTTCTTTATAAAATTCACGTCACTAAAACAATATAATGTATGGTGGAACGTTGTTACGGATGGAAATCCATCCATTCAGAATCATTGTTATGCTGCTCTAGCTACGTCAGCTAGTTTGTTATGCTGCACTAGCTATGTAGTTAGTGCAGCATAACAGTTTAGAACGTGGTCACGCATGCTTGGTCCAGTAACATGCAATCCTCGGGGAACTGGCCATGGCAGTGAGAACATTCCCAGGAGGCAAAAGGGAGTGAACAAAACTCAAAAGTAAGGACACTTTTCATCGTACGAGTGACCATACACTCTAAAATATTGTGTATGATCGCTCATACACTCCAAAGATATTTTTTTACTCTCGAGGTTTCCATGGTAATGAGACCGCTCAAGCTGCACTCTCAAGCTCTCCGGTTACCACGGGAACCTCTAGAATGAAAAATATCTTTGTTATGTATGAACAATCATACACAATCCTCTATGTTGCCACTCTTATCTGACTGTTTTAGGGCCACTGTAATGACGTCACATAATATATAAAAATATGTCTTTACATATTTAAATTCATTGTTTGTGATGTCATAATGAGTTTACCTATATAAATTGTGTCTCATTTGATACCAGTGCCTGCCCCCTGAGGAAGACCTAATGGTTGAAGCACAGGGGCATCTGGTAGAGTGTTTGCCTGTGGTCTGAACCTTGATTTTCTACAGTTAAATATCTATTTTGCATCAACTTGGGTGAGGAGTGCCTGTTTAGGAGTACTGACTTTTTTGTACATACTTTGTTGGACTTTGGCTTGCTGCCTAGCCAGCACCCCACCTAACTCTGAGGAGTGTGAGCTTCATTTCTGTGAGAGTTTAATGTAGTGCAGCTGTGTACCTTTTATTAGTGCAGCTATATAGCTGTAATTATTTGCTCTCCTAAGGACACAGGGGCAGGGCTTACAAGCCTTCCCAAACTGCTGCACCTTAAGACTTTCATCTGGCCATTTTCTGGCTATCTGGCATCATTCCAGCTCCTGCCCTGGGGTAGTGAGGGTGCACATGGCACTCCTTCCCACCCTCCCAGTGATCACAGATCAGACATCTCCTACTTGCCCAGCTACTCTGCCTGCAGCTCGTACCAACAGTCAAGTCAGTGTCTCTACTTGGTTCTCAGGGGCAGGGCTTACAAGCCTACCAAAAACTGCTGCAGCCTGAAATTTTTCTTTCTGTTTTCTGGCTGTCTGGCATCATTCCAGCTCCTGCTGTGGGGTCTGTACTTGAAACCCTGAGTACATAGTGTTCTCTGGACTGTTTAACCTCTGTGTGCCCCGTAATTTGCTGTATGACCAAGGTGCTGTTGTTGCCCTACCTAACACCACATAATGCCAGTTCGGGGGAGTGCTGCAACATGACCCAATCAAAGCTGAACACTCACAGACATACAGCAGGTAAGGTGCCAGACACGGTACAGTGCCAGTGGGCAGAGTAGGACTGCTATTGTTACTTGCTGTGTTCCCTAAGTGAGTCAGGGGCAATAGCATCTGTGTGCCCTTGAGTTTGCTGTATGGCCCAATTGCAGTTGTCACTATGCCTGCTACTGTATGATGCCAGCAGGGTTGGGTGGGTGCTGAAACAGCACCCAAGCCAAACTTCACACTTAGAGACACACAGAAGGTAAGGCCCCAGGTCTGTGCAATGCCAGTGGGCAGAGTTAGGCTCAAGTCATGTCTGAGCTCAGACATGGAAACTATGAGGCCCCTTTTCATGGAGAACAAGTGTAACACAACTCCCCCACCCCATATGCCTGGGGGTCGATGTTCCCAAAGAGGGATGCTACAGTACAGATCTTCATTTAACAGGCTCCCAAAACAGTTTCAAGGAAAAGTAATAAAAGTGAATCTTACAAGGAAGATGAGGCCCCTGCCCCCACCAATTGTCCAGAAGGGTAGGACCCATTAATTCATTACTGGTGGTCACAGATCTACCCTCTGGCTCATTGTTCCTGAAATTTTCGGTAATTTCTCAAACCACCCTTGGGGAAAAAGGCTCTGGGATTTTCTAAAACTAAGAAATGATTTCATTAGAGTGAAATAAATTAAATTATGCTCAGCCCAACTTTCCAAACAAACCCAATTTATTCTCCTGGACCCTCCAATGATTTTAAGTGGGCCCGGGGCTCAATTGTTTAAAACTAAAGATATACAGCTCCATGGTGCTAGCTTTTGTACACTGTAAGGGAGAAGAACAAGGCAGGGATACCAAAGGTCGAGGTGATCATACTACACCACATGCAGCTTAAATCTCCTGAAACTTGGATGGTAAACTTCCAGAAGTGAGGCGCTCCCAAAATCCCTTGCACGGGTAAGTACCAGCCCAGCATTTTCTTTTAAGCCCATTCTGTACATGAGAAGTGAAGAGCTTCTCTCACACCTGGTTCATGACAAACTTGGCCATTCCTTTTCAGAGACCCTGACCCCACAGCTTAGCAATCCCAAATAGTTGCCACTCTACCTCCACACTGTAAGCACCTGCAGTACTGACCTGTCCCCAACGGGCACCGGAAAACTGATAGAAACCTGCACCCTTCCCTAGATGCAGAAAACAGGCTCCCAGTTAAAGATGTACCCAGATGGCCTAAATTTTCAGCCATTAGAGCTGTCTCCCTTCCAACTTTCCCCGGCTCGAGCTGAGCAACCAGCCCAGAGGAGACTTGTAGGGTACTCCGTGGCCCACTCAGCAAACTCTGCCAGCCCTGAGGCCTGTCCCTCCAAGCAGACCTTTCCACCGGTAGTTCCTGCCCAGGCCCCTTTTCGAACCCCCTGGGCTACCACTGCCATGTGGGAAAAGGGGGGCCACTGCCACCAGCTCCCCTTCTGTGACAGCTCTGCCACAGCTCTCATAGCCCTGACAGCCCAGAAATGCAACACTCCTTACCAGAGCCCCCCAAACATCCCCAAAGGCCTAACCTTCCTCCATCTTCTTACCACCCCAACCTCCATAAGACCCAGAACCCTAAACGATGCCAACTAATGCAGCCTGTTGCCACCCCAATGGAGACCCACTCTGTTCCTGGCACCTCATCGCTTCATGGATGCCCTGCCTATGAGGGGGGTCCCTCTCTTCTGCATATATACCTGTTGACCTCTGCTGCCCCCTAGTGGTGTCCAGCAGAAATGGCACTCTCCCAGGGCACCTTCCTAAAACCCTAGCCTGGAAAGGAGAAGGGGGACCCTAAAGTGAGCAATAAGCCCTTCTTAGATGAAAGGGGGCTTACACTGTCCCCCCACCCAGAAAATCATTCCCTCCTGGGAATGATGGCTTAGGGCCACAAACACCCCACCAGAACTCCTGGTATGCACACTCCTTGGACCACCCGCAGGGCTGCTCAAACGTGGACCCAAGGGAACCCTCCATATCACTAGCTCTGCCCTAAAAATAAAAAAACACCCTACCGTACCTGTGGCAGGAGGTTCTAAGATTTAAAGAACATCACCTCATTAAAGAGAAAAGCACACCACAGACATTTCTTTAAGACCACAAAACATTTTGATTAACAGTTCTATTAATTTCCAAAATATGAAACTTAGTTCCAATAAGCCTGTTTTCCCTTATTTTACCTCCCCACAAGATTCTATCAGGTATCAAATGCAACCAGAACGCTGTCACACAACAATCACCCCTACACACACACATATACAACCTTCAAACACACAAACAGAAACATTTGAAGTAGAAATTATTTAAAATCTGGAATCAACTCTTATCAAATCACCAATCTTTAAAATATTAATCAGTCTGTCAAAATACAGTTACTCCAGTCTGCTCTGGGGAGCAGCTTCCTGGCACAGTCCAGCGTCCTTAAGGGCATTTTAAGTGGCAGGTCCACCTCCAGGTGGGAAATAAAATTCTGCATCCGGCTTGGTGGTGAAGTCCCTGAAAGAATCCTTTGCAACCACATAAGTATTTCTCCTGTCAACCTTCGAAGTCTTGGACCAGTGCGAAGTGCTTGAAGATGGTAAGTCCTGTCCAAGTGGCAGTATGGCACATGGCACGCACTTTCTGAAACAGTTCCTTAGACAGGTGGCCTCCCACTCAAGGTCGATGTTTTAACCTCTCAAGCTGTTCCCTGAAGATTGACTCCTCTTGCATCTCCTCAATAATATCCCAGAATCATTTCGAGACACAAGGATATTCCAAATGCCGATACTCTATCTTCATCCTCTGCCGCACTCACCTCTCAGCCTGACTCCATTCAGGCAAGTCCCTGATACTGGTTCTGCAGGTTTGACCTGGTTTCAACCAGCATCCTTGATGATATACCATGTTCAAGGGGTCACTGCAGTTTAATCTGTCCCTCCTGGACCTAAGAGCCTTGGAGCATGGAGGTACATGTGGGGTGCGGTTCCTAGAGGCAATCACAGGATGATGAAATGGCTTGGGGATAGCACGATAAACTTCATAGTACATAAATAAAAAATTTTTGGCAAACAAATTTCTCTTCACCAAAGTCCTCATCCTCTGCAATCAATCCTTTCCCCTTCTTTGAGCCAGGCTTTTCTCATTTAGGCCCCAGCCTAGCCACTGCCATGTTAGGTCATACAGGTGCTGCATCCACTGGTTTATCTTCCTGGGCCAGATGGCTGCTCCCAGGTAGTGATAGAGACGGGAACCCCTTGGGCCCTGGGGGAGTCACCCATTTGTTTCTTTAGACCACTACCTTTCCCTCTGCCATATGGATAGTGCGCATCCAGCAATGAGGGGCAGGGCAGACAGCTGTGCCCCTCCTCACCTTCTAGATCTGTCTCTGTAGCACCTCTCTTCTCCTCCACCACTTCCACAATCACATCCAGGGAGAGCTCCAGAAGCTTCTCCTCCTCCTTCAATGGGGATGAGTCTTCAAGGAAGAGCCTCTCAAATAATCCTGACTCCACGCTTCCCTGTGACCACACCAAGGACGGGCCTTCCGACATGCTTACCCCCAATAGAACACAGGTGTGGTCCGGTCAAAAATGCCTCCAGAGGCACAGCTGGAAGAGATGCTGCATACTGGCAATCTAGTTATGCCCTCCACCTGAAATCAACAGCAGACACACTGGTCATCTGGCTGTCCTTTCTCTCCATCATTATACAGCCATGCCAAAAGGGAAGTAGGCACCACTGACATAGGTTCCTCGGGGGAGACACATCCTCTTATTTAAACCCTCTGTCTGCCATATGATAAAATGAGTTCATTCAACCAGCGACCCTCACTATCTCTTACCAGGATCTGGGGGAAGAAGATGTCTAACCCTGGTCATTGACAGTAAACGCTCCTCCTTTCTCTCATGGCCACAAACTTTGGATCTCATATCTGCTTTCACCATTCCCTTGATAAAAATGGCACCAGCTCACAGAACTGCTTTCCTCTCCACAAGCCAGAAGCCAGTCAGAAGGCAGAAATCCCACTATATGACCTCACAGGTCACACAAGAACTCTCCAAGGAGAGCCCACGGCCCAGCACCAGGGAAGGCCTACCACCACCACACCAGCAATGGATTTTAAAGTGCGCCTCATGGTCTAGGAAGGCGCACACTGGATTCACCAGCCTCCCAATCTAGGAACTTGATTAAGATAGAATGCGAGGGGGGCCACAAGAGATTCTGCATGAGCCCCCACATGTAACGCAACCCCCCCCCATATGTCTAGAGGATCATATTCCTGAGGAGGGGGGACTACAGCACAGATGCTCCTCTAATAGGCTCCCAAAACAGTTTTGAGGAAAAGTAATAAAAGCAGATCTTACCAGGCAGAAGCTGACCCCACTCCCTCCCCCCCAGTGTCCAGAAGGGTAGTATCCATTAATTCATTACCGATGGTCACAGATCCACCCTCTGGCTCAGTGTTCCTGGAATCTTCGTGAAACTCCTCAAACCACCCTTGGAGAAAAAGGCTCTGGTATTTTCTAAAACTAAGAAATGATTTAATTAGAGGCTGAAATAAATTAAATCATACTCAGCCTAACTTTCCAAACAAATCCAATTTATTTTCCTGGACCCCCCCCCCCCCCATGATCTTAAGGGGGCTCTGGGCTCAGTTGCTTAAAACTAAAGATATACAACTCCATGGTGCTAACTTTTGTACACTGTTAGGGAGAGGAACAAGGCAGGGATACCAAAGGCAAAGATGTTCGTACTACACTATAGGCAGCTTAAATCTCCTGCAACTAGGATGGTAAACTTCCAGAAGTGAGGTGCTCTCAAACTCCCTGGAATGTGTAAGTACCAGCCCAGCATTTTCTTTTATGCCCATTCTGTACACGAGAAGTGAAGGGCTTCTCTCACACCCGGTCACTGACTCACTTGGCCATTCCTTTTCGGGGACCCTGACCCAGCAGCTCAGAAATCCCAAATAGCTGCTACTCTACCTCCACGCTCTATGCACCTCCAAAACTGACCTGCCCCCAATGGGCACGGGAAAACTGATGGAACTTCTGCACCTTTCTCTACAGTAGATGCAGGTAATGGGGTCCCAGTTAAAGATGCACCCAGATGGCCTAAATTTTTAGCCATTAAAGCTATCCCCCTTCAACCTTCCTGTGCTCAAGCTGAGCAACCAGCCCGGAGGAGACTTCTAGGGCACTCTGCAGCCCACTCAGCAAAGTCTAGCAGTCCTGTGGACTGTCCCTCCAAACAGACCCTTACATGGGTAGAGCCTCCCCCCGGACCCCCTCTCTAACCCTCTGGGCTGCCACTGTCATGCGGACAAATGGGGAGCCACTGCCACCTGTTCCACTTCTGTGAGAGCCCTGCCATAGCTCTCACAGTCCTGACAGCCCAGAAATCCAACATTCCTTACCAGAGCCCCCTAGATGTCCCCTAAGGTCTAACCTTCCTCCATTATCTCACCACCCCAGCCTCCAGGAGACCCAGGATCCCAAACAATGCCAACTAATGCTGCCTGTTGCCACCCCAATGGAGACCCACTCTGTTCCCAGCACCTCGCCACTGCATGGACAACCTGCCTATGATGGGTGCCCTCCTCCCTCAACTGCCCTAGCAGAGCCCGATGGCCTCCTCTCCTCCTGCCTATCCTCCCATCTCCCCTCTCTCAGTTCCTTCCTACCTGATTATATACCTGTTGATCTCTGTTGCCCCCTAGTGGTGGCCAGCAGAAATGGCACTCTTCCAGGGCACCTTCCTAAAACCCTACTCTGGGAAAGGAAGAGGGGAACCCTAAGGTGAACAATAAGCCCTCTCAGATGAGAAGGGGCTTACGCAACTATAAAAAAAAAATCCACATGTTTGAGAGATGCATGATTTTCTATTAGTAGGCCCTCCACTAATCACTTGTGAATTTTTTAGGTGGAGGCACTTTATTTCAAATAAGCCAATTCAGGTAGTAAATTGTTAGATAAGATCCAACCAAGGGAGTCCAACTTGGTGTTTGGTGGTTTGACTTAATTCACATCTGAGTTCTGTCAAGCTAAGAGACCCAGAAATGTGTAACTTGGGCATGTGGTGTGTGGGTGTTGAAGAAAGGGGATCATTGCACTGCCACTACTGCCATCACCCCTGTGGAATGGGGGCTTCACTATTGTGACTGCCATCAAACCTGAAGGATGGGAGCTATAGTGCTTCTGCCATCACTCCTGAAGGATGAGGGCTGCAGTGTTGCTACTGCCATTGCACCTGAGGGATGGAGGCCATAGTGCTGCTGCTGCCAACCCTATGGGAATAGAGCAATATTGTTGCTGCTGCTGCCATAACACCTGAGCAATGTGGGCCACAGTGCTGCTGCTTTAACTGCTGCTGTCATCTCTGAGGGGTGTGGCCCATAGTGCTGATGCCATCATGAGTGAGGGATAGGAGCCATAGTGCTCCGATCACCCCTAAGGGATGTGGGCGATAGTGCTGCTGTCATATCTGAGGGTTGGGAGCTGTAGTGTTGGTGCAGTCTGCCCTGAAAGATGGTGCCATAGTGCTGCTGCTGTCACACCTGACATTTGGGGGTGGTAGTGCTGCTGCTGCTGCTGCTATCACATGAGTCATGAGGGGCCACAGTGCTGTTGCTGCCATCACATCCGAGAGTTGGGGGCCGTAGTGCTACTGCTGTTGTCACACCTAAGGTATGGGGACCGTAGTGCTGCTGCAAGTAGCTCCCTTGACTTCTTTCATTTTTGCTAGCATATTCTGTCTGTCAAAATAATTTAAAAATTTAAATATCAAGGGACAAGGAGCAGCACCAATGGTGGGTGTAGGGTGGAGGGCTTGGTAAGCCCGCTCTATAATATGGGATGGCCCATTAGGCGATGAGCTGGCTAGTTTTTCACACAGCTTCTGAGTAAAGATCAAAATATTAGAGCTCCTGGCCCCTTCTGTCAGCCCTAATATTACAATATTATTGCTGCAGCTGCACTCCTCTAAATCTTCTAGTTTCTCCTCCAGGCAGGTCGCCTTCCTTCTAAATGCCACAAGTTCCAGATCCATTTGGACTCTCCAATCATCAAGAGAACATATTCTAACTTCATTATCCGTCATTTGTTGTGCCAGTATTTTGTTACCTGAATGGATTCACTTGAGTTCCTTGGTTTGGTCTGTAAAGCCTCTTTGAGCAGAGAGATCTCGTGTAAGAACTGCTCCTCTGTTAAAGGCACAGAAGTCGTCGCTGCACACTGGGCTGATGTTGGTTGGGTCTTCATCCTTTTCGAACTCTTGTCAGGCATCGGAGGAGGAATGTGGTGTATAGGAGCCACCTTCATCTCAGAATCCATTTTTAACCAGGAAAATGGACACCCAACACTCTTAGTATGTTACCAAGTTTGATGGAATCACATTTGTGGAGTACACAAAAAGGAAAACTTGATTTAAAAGCAAATAAATCGGGTGAAGGGACGGAACAGCTGGAAGCAAGTGTTACTCATTATGGCACATTACGTAACTCCCACTGCCATTACTCCTGAGGGATGAGAGCCATAATGCTGCTGCCATCACCCCTAGGGATGGGGGCCATAGTGCTGCTTCTGCTGGTATCAGTCTCACCCATCAGGGATGAGAAACATAGTGGTGTTGCTGCTGCTGTTATCCCTGAGGGATGAGGACCATAGTGCTGCTGCTGTCAAATCTGAGGGATGATTGACTCAAGATGCACACACACACACACACACACACACACACACACATATCTCCAAGATCTGCATAATCATACAATAGGGCAGATAGGCATTAATAATAGTGGGAGGACTTTATGCACCTAAGACACAAAATCAAAGAGAGGTATAACAGGTTCAGCTTATCATAGAGTTTTTTTAATTTTTAATAACTACAAGGATTGATGCACATTAGTATGCAGTAAAATTACTAAAATGCATGCTAGATGAGAAACAAAGCTGTTATACAAAGTTTACGAAACAAAACACAGGTGAAAATGGATGGTTCCACCATCGGAACGCACCCATCCAAGTGTGCCCGTCATTAGGTTGCAAGGATTTAAATTCGGCACCTGGCATTTATGGGGGGGCAGTGCCCCCCGCATACCCCCCGTGAGGGGTGCTGTGCCCCTTCCCATGCCCCCCTAACTAAATATTCTAATTCCGGGGGGGGGTGGACCTCAGGGAAGGGGCAGCAAATTTAGAATTTTGACGCCCTATTGATGGATGCACTTGGACGGGTGCACAGATGGCCGGAAGGGAAAATGGATTTTGGCTGTGTAGACATCTGTGACAATACTGTTTTTTTCATTATGCAAAAAACAATTTTATCCTCTTTCAGTCATGATAAACCAGTATCCCTTGAAATTGATGTAAGTTGCTCATTTCACATTACTGTTAATGCTGCATCATTGTCAACCTGACCATGGCTACATTGCTAGCTGTCTTTGTTGCTTTCTACATCAATTTTGATGGGTCTGACTCTGATTATTGTATTACTCACCCTGTTTACTGCTCAGTATTATTTACAGTATTATTAGTGCCTTACTCTCCCTGTTTACTGCTCAGTATTATTTATAGTGTTATTTTTAAATTACTCTCCTTGTTTACTGCTCAGAATAATTTACAGTATTATTAGTATATTACTGTCCCTGTTCATGGCTTAGTGTTGTATTTAGGAATGGGCTACCCATTGGGTAGCTGGACTGGGTAGGTCGGGTATCAGCATTTTTTTGCCAGGTATGGTAATTTACTAGCATACCTGACATGACAGTGCACTTCGTTGGTTGGGTACTGTTGACACAGTAAATGGGTAATTTATTTTTTACTGGCATTACAGGCAGCCTGTGGGGTCCTGGGACTTTCTGAAGTTGTAATAAGACATGAAAGGGCAGTCTGCGGGGTCCTCACAGCAGAAAGGAGCACAAGACACTGACCTGACAATCCAATTGGTCAGTGCTGGTGTATTTGCTCCTTGTCTGCTGTGAGTGCACAGATAGAAGCAGACTTAGTTGGGAGTGGGAGGAATTGGTGCTTGCTCTGCAGTCATGTTGAAACAAATGACAAAAAAGAGTAAGAAACAGCACAAAGCTTAGTCCACGAAGGAGCAAGAGATTGGAAACTGACGGGGGAATAATCAAGGGATCATCCAGTGCGTATTGTCTGTTAGGTGCCCCAAGCCCTGTATGTGACATAGCTAGTACTCTGTGTCTCTCTGCAGAATAGTGAAAGCCATTTAGGCTGTATTACACACTGTCTGTTAGGTGCCCCGAGCCCAGTGCATGACATAGATACTCTGTGTGTCTCTGCAGTATAGCGAAAGTCATTTAGGCTGTATTATACACTGTCTGTTAAGTGCCCTGAACCCTGTCTGTGACATAGCTACTCTGTGCCTCTCTTTAATATAGTGAAAGCAATTAAGGCTGTATTGCACTGTCTGCTAGTCTGTTAGGTGCCCCAAGCCCTGTCATAGCTACACTGTGTGTAACATCTATCTGCAGCATATTGAAAGTCATTTAGGTTGTATTACACTGTCTGTTAGCTGGTTAATATATGAAAATAAAAAAAAATATCCACATAAGAATTTCTTAAGACAATTCTAGTCATCAAATAATTCAGATGAATTCCAGTTCCTCACCAGGCTAATAGTCCATGTGTAGTAGATTTCTTTGTTATCTATAGAAATATAATCAAATCGAGAAACTTCCTAAAATGTCTTGGACTATACAGTTTGGGCTCTATTTATTTATATTATTACATCCATATTTTCAGATGTAATAATGGAAATAAATTAATCTAAGTTATATGATGACTAAAATTATCTTAAGAAATTCTTATGTGGATATTTTTGTTTATGTTCATATTTTTAGAATATGCTTATGAGTATTTGTTTCACTGCTGAAGGATAATTCAAATCCAAAATATATGATCAAAGCACATTGTGCTCTCAAGCATCTTTATTTTGTTCTAAAAAATGAAAAGGATCTTAAATTATATAAAAATATTTAGTGAGTGGACTCATCTGTTTTTTTTTTTACAATTTAAGCTTTATTAATACATTTCCATTATAAGGGGCAGTTACAGCAAATCGAGATGAGACATAGTTCTTGAACAGTAAAACTGCCCGCCCCCCACCCCACCCCATCCCCCTTACAGCAGCAACAAAATTGGATCGCCCTAACATGCAGTGCGTGGTTCAATGATATGTATGGGTAAAACCAGAGTGTGATATAACTTCAGTGAGGTAACAAGGGTAAAGAATGAAGGGGGTCCCATATCCTGCTAAATATCTCTAGTCTGTTATGAAGGCTTGCAATTGCATTCTCTGTTCAAAGGTTAGCAGTGATTTCATGTAACCATTCCTGGAAGGAAGGAGCCGATTTTTCCTTCCAATGACGTAGTATAAGTTTCTTAACTGAGAGCTCAACCATAGAGATATGGTATTTCCTAATTCTAGCGTTAACCAGGGACATGTCCCCTAGAAGACATACCTCCGGAGTGAAATACTCCTGTAGGCCCAGTAGGGGATCAAGAGACATCTTAAATGAATTCCATAAGGAAGAAACTTTGGGACAGGACCAGAACATGTGCAAGAGAGTACCCTCTTCTTGCAGGCACTTAGTACATGTACCAGAGCTCAAGAAGCCCCATTTTTTTAATTTGGTAGGAGTACAATGCATGTTATGTAGAATGTGGTATTGCATGAGACGCAGCCTATCTTGGGAAACATACTTATGACAGGATCTCCATAGGGATTGCCAGTCCAACTGGTATTGAGGGAGAAGTGAATTCCAGAAACTAGTAGGTCCAAAGGTGTCCCCATACTTTTTATAGTACAGCACCTTGTATAGCTTGGATATTATGCCTGAAGATCCGGACAATTGGGAGAATTCAGGAATCAGAGCTGATACCTTCTGGGAGGGGGGAGAACTCCCCAGGGCTACAATGAGAAGGTGTCTTAACTGCATAACTTTAAAAATGGGATGAGCCTGGAATATGAAACTTGTCAATAATTCCACGTGAGGACAACTGGTGCCCTTCCCTGTCTACCAGGGAAAGCAGTTTTCCATCGCCTGGTTGAAGCAGCCAGTTTGAAGGAATCCACTTTCCACTAAGAGTGAAAGATGGGGAATTCCAAATGGACTGAGCTAAGTCATTCTGAGAGGAATAATGAAGAAATAAACGTAACTGTGTATAAACTCTTAAAGAGGTACTTATTGTGGTACAGTTAGCCATCTTTACATGAGACAACTTGAAGTAAAATAAGTTTGAGGGTTCCAGGTGTTTAGATTTAATTGCATCTAACTCAATCTTAAGCCACACTGGTTGTACCGTTTCAGGGCCTGGGGGAGATCCATCTCAGACAATATGCCAGATGACTGGCCCAGTAGTATAGTGCCATATGGTAAATCCTCAGCCCCCCCCAGATTTTGGGGCAGCTAGTTTATGATAGGCCAACCGAGGATACTTATCTGCCCAGATAAATCTGGTAAATATACTGTGCAGTTTCTTAAACCAGTGTATGGGGATAAAAGAGTTGAGAAGGGATAAGGGGGTAATAAATTCTAGGAAATACATTCATCTTAATGATGTTAATCCTGCCCCATAATGATATAGGAAGTTTAGACCATCTGTCGAGGTCATGCATAATGACCTGTGAGAGAGAATCCAGATTATCTTTGACCCACCTCGAGGGGTTACGGAATAGCCTTATGCCCAGATATTTAATTACTCTAGGAGTCCAACCTAAACCTAAGGGGCAAATATCATCCTTAAATACCTTGTGGTTTAGTGGGAAAAATAAGGATTTACTTGCATTCAACTTGTAATTGGATAACACACTGAACCTAACTATTTCGTTCAATTGGCGTGGTATTGATGAAACCGGATGGGAGAGATATATCAGCAAATCATCTGCATACACAGTGAGTTTAATCTCATGATGCCCAACTCTGATACCTTGTATAGAGATGTTTTGGAGAATGTTTTGGATGAGGGGTTCCAGATATAGGTTAAACAAGAGAGGCGACAGGGGGCATCCCTGCCTAGTGCCTGAATGAAGTGAGAAGTAGTCTGAGAAGGCCCCGTTAGCTGAGATTCTTGCTATAGGGGATTTATATAGTGCAGCAAGCCAAGAAATGAATACCGGAGGGAAGTTAAAGGCACTCAAAACCTTGAAGAGAAAACTCCAATTCACCCGGTCGAATGCCTTCTCAGCATCCAAAGAGACCAAGCCTGCAGGGAAGTCAGCATCTCTGGAGGCTGAGAAGACATGGGATAACTTACGCAGGTGATCCACTGAAGAGCGTCCCTTCATGAAACCTACATGATTCATACCTATTAACTCGGGAAGCACCACGGATAGCCTGTTAGCTAAAATCTTTGAGAGGATCTTGATATCCTAATTTAGGAGGGATCTAGGCCTGTAGCTCTGGACGAGCTCAGGGTCTTTATCTGGCTTAGGAGGAGCACTATCAAGGCTTCAAAGAGATGGCAATCAACTTCTGACCTAGATAAGATGTGCTGGAATAAACTATTAAGTATTGGCAATAGAAGATCCCGAAATGTTTTATAGAAAAGGGAGGAAAATCCATCAGGTCCAGGAGTTTTATCTGAGGGTAAACCACTAATAACCTCAGAGATTTCCCCCTGAGTTATGGGAGAGACCAGAGAGGCTATGTAATGTACTGGGAGGGAGGGTAGATGTGAGTCCGTCAGGTACTTCTCCACGCTTACTGGGCTGGGAGGGTACTCCATGTCCCCGTAAAGCAATTTATAGTATGCTGCAAACTCTTGAACTATCTCTGTGGGAGATGTTTTCAGGGATCCATCTACAGAAGCCTTGATTGAAGGGATAAATCTCACTGATTCTTGTTGTTTGATGCGAAGTGCCAAAAGGCACCCGGCTTTCTCACCTTGGTCAGTATAACTAGCTTTAGTATGTATGATAGCTAACTCTGCCTTTTCTCGGAGTAGTTCTAAGTGTTTATCTCTCAACCCTAGGAGCCTCACCTTGTCCTCTTCCGAGGAGTTAACTGAAACATTGGATTCCAGAGCCCGAATTTGGGATAACAAGGACGGTAATTCTCTCTCCCTAACTCTTTTCCTAGCCACCGAGAGGCTAATGAGAACTCCTCTCATGTAAGCCTTGAAGGCCCCCCATATAATATCTGGTTTTGCACTATTTAAAGGGTTGAACAGAAAAAAGGCCTCAATGTGCTCCCTTATGGTATTGCAATAGCTAGAATCTTTAAGCAGTTGGTCATTAAGCTTCCATCGCGTTGTTTCTCTCTTTGACACATCTTAAACTGAGAGATCACACAGCACCAGAGAGTGATCGGAGACAGGGCCAGGCTGTATTGACGAGGACCTAAACCCAGGCAGAAGAGTCTGAGAAATTAATATGTAGTCAATACAGGACTGTGAACCATGTACCAAAGATCTGAATGTGAACTCCTTGGAATCAGGATTTAGGACACGCCAGACATCACAGAGCCCGCATTGATCCAGTAATTCTCTAAAAGCCCTCTGACCTGGGGAAATCCCCCCCGATACACCTCCCGACCTGTCAAGATTGGAATCTGCAACTTGATTAAAGTCATCCCCCAGGATAATCCTTATGGGAAGGAAAGGCAGGATTGAATTTATAAGTCTCATGAAGTACGCGGGGTCATTAGTGTTGGGACCATATATACTACCCAATAGCAGAGGTATTGACCAGAGAGTACCTATAACTAAAACGAACCTACCCTCAGGGTCCCTGATAGTATGAGTTGGGACGAATGGAATGCCCCTGTTAATGATGATTATAACCCCACAGCTGTTTGAGGAGCCTTGCGCCTCATACACCGTCCCCACTTGTTGCCTCCTCACTTGTGAGGCTTCTGTTTCTAGTAATTGTGATTCCTGTAGGAAAGTAACCTGAGTACGTAAAAGACTTAAGTGTTTGAGAACCTGGTATTGTTTAGATTTTTTCCTGATCCCCTTGATGTTCCATGTTGCAAAAGTCACCTCCTTAGCCATCTACTTAAGGATTCTAAGGGTACTAGATTCAGCCTTGCACTCAAGGTGTGTAACACGAATAATCTAACCCCACCCGTTGCTGCTGTAAGGCCCTTCCGCCACCCTAGCCCCCCTGCAGGAAGCACCAGATTACTCTGGAAAGAATTCAAAACTGTTGATGCAGAGACAAAGCCTGGGCATGGCACAGATCCACAGGGCTCCCATCAGACAGGTATGCCTTCACATTACTCCATATCCTCTGTGTTAAGATCACAGGGAAAGCCAAAGCTACCTATTTCTAAAATAAGCTTAAGCATGAATGTTCACATTCATCTAAATTGTGGTAATCAGTCCACAGTCTCCTTGATCCCCCTCATTGATTGCCAGGAACAAGGCTGTCCTAAGCTTCATGATAACAGCTGAAGATTTAAGTAAATACTTTACTGAGGGTCCAATGTGTCTAATCTCCCAATTCTGCTCCACTTGGAATCACCAGCCTCATCCAATTGGCATCTTCCACCTCCAGGCAGTCTCAATGTCTATGTATACAAAGAATTTTCTGTGCTGCATACTCCATCCAGCTGCAGGGATCATGGCATCTCCCCTACATTCTCGTGCATTAGAGCCCCTGCCATATCACCTCTCATTGCCCACATTTTTAACTGATCCCTTGCAACTGGTTTCTTCCCCCGTAACTACAGAAATATGCATTAGTCATCCCTATTCACAAAGATGGTCCTCTAGATGCTGCCTTCAACTTCCGATGGATTTCCCTCCTATCAATTCTTTCTAAGGTCTTTGAGAGGCTGTTAAGCAGGCAACTCATCAACTTCTATTCCAGCTAGGGCTTATTGACCTAGTTCCAGTCCAGCTTCCACCCTAGCCACTCCACCTCCACCTCCCTTCTTCAGGTCACCAACCACATTCATTCCAACATGGACAAGGGCATAAGCACTGGGACCATCTTTCTTGACCTTGCCAAGGCCTTTGGCAATGTAGATCACAACCTACTCCTGGAAAAGTTGTCAACCTCTGGCATCTTCCCACCCTCCCCCCAAATTAACATGGTTCTGCTCCTACCTAACCAACTGAACACAATCAGTCAAGCTAGCTGGAACCATGTTCCCCCATGTCCCCCCTTACCGGCCACCCTCAGGGTCCTCCTAAGCTCAGTACTGGGCCCTTTATTATTCACAGTCTTCATAAACGATCTCCCCAAAACTCTCTCCTCCTGTGACATGCACATGTATTTTGATGATACTGTTATCTATGCATCTGCCCCTCTGACCCCTCCATCAAAGGACCTCTGCATAAATTTCACCACTTTTCAAAATTGATTTCAGGATAACTGACTAGTTATGGACAAATCAAAACAAAAAAAAATGTTATCTATGCTGTCCAGATCCAGCTGATGGTTAAGCACAGGCCCTGACTCACTAAACCTATGCTCCATCCAAGGGGAATGCCTTAACTCAGTGTCCCTATACAAATACCTAAGCATACACCTAGACCAGCATCTCAACTATTCAACTATTCTGGACATGTATCACAGGTAACAGCCCAGTGTTACACAAAGCTTGGTGTCCACTTCAGAGTGAAAAGCTGCCTCCAGCCACACATCAAGAAGCTGGTGACTGAATGCTCCATCTTCCCCCTACTGGACTATGGGGACACTGACTACACAGGAGCCAACTCCTCTGCCCTGTCCAAACTGTAAACATTATTCAATGTACTTTGCAGATTCATGTTGGCCTGCACACACACACTCCCGAACACATCACTGCATAATGCACAACAAATACAGGTGGTTACTTCCCCCAAAGAGGCATTCTCTACACAAGGTGCTAGTTGGAAACTAGATAACAGACAGAAAAACTCCCTAGTTACCTCTTGGATCACTTGACACTGGCTTCTAATCACACTTACTCCCTCAGGTCTAAGGAAGGTTGCCACTTCCAGATTCCACACTGCAGGAGAAACCTAGAGCAAGCCTTAATCACTTATAGGCTTCCCATCATTCAGAATAACCTGGCTATCAAAATCAACTCAGTCAAGTCCTTCAGGTAATGTAAGTGGCAACTGAGAGTTCATCGTGCCTCCCTGATTTCATGCCCTAACTGCCCCAGTCATGCCCCATCTGGTTTGCTTCTGTAGTAGGCCTGATGCTACTTAGTGGGCTTGTGGAGCCACCAACTATCCTGATCTGCAACAAAAAGCCAAATCTGCTCACTAGCTGTTGTATGCTACATTTGTAACTTGTTTCTTAGGTAATGGGAGTCCCTATTGTAAAGACTCCAACTGTACCTATTGCACCTTGTATGTATTTGCATTGTATTGTTATATTATGCACTGATGCTGATTTAATACCATTTGTGGAAGAATGTATCCCTGTAGTTTTGCAACTGCGTACCTGTACTTTGCTACCCTCAGGACCCCTTGTGGGGAATGTACTCCCCACTATAACCTTCCTACCCCTTCCCCCCAGGTTGCAACTGGAAATGAGCTTTCTGAGCTCTGCTTGTTTACCTGGTAAAATATCTTCACATAAATAAATATAACAATAAATAGATAGAAAGACAGACAGACAGAGAGAAAATAAATTATGGCAAAGTTCGAAATCCACAGGTCTGTAGGGCGACTTGCCTTTATGGCTTATTTAACCCTTAGATGGTAATATTTAATGAATATATGGTTGGACGCTATTTTAATCTGAACTGACATTGCAATACTTTCAGGGGTTACCATTAAGTTTTTTAGCCTAGAGTTTTTTTCCATTGTGTAATAGCTTTTTTTGTAGTTTTGCCTTTTCTTTCTTAGTGTTTTCATACTGTAGGGTCCTCCTATAAAAGGAGGTGTAGCTGAAGTGGTTCATCCTTTTTTTGTGGTTCAGGATGGGGCTCCGGAGCAGCATGGCATAAGCAGTGTGGAGAGGTGTGGAATTTGTGGTCAGGAGTATGTTCTAAATTGTGTGGCCTGGAGCAGCTGTCTATGGGGTGCATTCAGTAGCAGTTGTCAGGAGTGGAACAGAGGAGGTACCAGCAGCATGAAGAAGGTGTATGCAGCATAGAGGAGTTGTCAGAAGCTTAGAGACATTGGCATCTGCTGTAAATGGAGGGCTTGTAGCTGAAGTAAGTGCTGGAGCACCAAGGGACATGTCAGTTTGGCAAGTCAGGTTATTGACAGTTGTTTGTTTAGAGCTGTTGTTTTATGGGTAGGGGAACTTTTTACAGGTTATGTTTTGGTATGGCTTAGAAGGGGCTGTAGTTGTTAGAGTTTGTTAGCTCTTTAATCTGGTTGTGACATGTAAAGGTGCTTGTTATATTAGTTAATATTAGGCGTGTTGCAAATTTTTTATTTACCCATGAATTGTGGCAAATTCAGAAACTACACACTATACATAGCATTCGTACAGTACACAGTATACTATTTGCTACAGCTGCAGTGAATTTCACTATGTGAATTGATGTAGTTGGCATGACTTGCATTGCAAAATTTGTCACAACTGCATAGTGTGTGTGTGGTGTGGCAATTTGCATACTAACATGTGTTCTATTGCAGGAATTTTACTATACAAATTGTGGCACTATGCTCCACACTCTGCCAATTATGGAGTCTTTTTTTTTATTTCACACAGAACTAGTTAATAACGTTGTTATTTATGTTATTAAGATTATAATAAGTGCAGTGTTTGTCAGGCATTGATGTGTTATTAATGTGTTAATAACATATTTATAAGGAGGTAGTTCTTTACTGGTTGTGTAAATAGCAGTTAGTTGGGTAGGTATATGACACAATTGGTTAGGCATATGATACTTAATTGGGTCATTATGTAGGAAAGGCTTAACAAGGGGTTATTCATGTGCTTACTAAAAGTTGTAATAAGATGTCAATAGTTTGTGGTATTCTTATGTAGGGTCAAGGGTTAATCAGTTGCATATATGACACTTAAGTACCATCCTATATGAAGAGGGGAAATTATAGCATTTCTTATAGGACAATGGCCCGTCCTTGTAGTATATATATTTTTTTACTTGTAGGACTGAGTAAATGCAAATGATGATAGTAGTTCAACAACAGAGGCTTTCTCAAAGCACAACTGTGAAGCATATGTAAAACAAAATACAAAACAAGAAACTTTGTTCTAAAATCTGAAACATAGAATTCAGTTCTAAGATAGAAGAGAAATCACTCTGCCATGATCTTAAAATGCCAATTTTACCCATTAGGATAGGTTTATTGTCATTGTCAACAATTTCTGTAAATACATGTCCCCAGCTGTGAGGTGGCAGATGTGATAGTACTTTTTTTTTGGTTTTGTAACTAGAAAATGCTTGCAGTACTAATAAACTTTTCCTTAATTAAAATCAGGTTGATTGAATGCTACCGCTGAGTGCACATGCCTTATTAAATTTGTCCTAGGCCTTTAGTATTACACTGCAGCACAGTACAATGTATGAGTGAGAGTGACTTTTGCCTTAGGATGTGTAAATAAATATATCACTCATAAGGGTAATGAATAAACTAATAAACCTTGTAACAAGTATCGTTAGTTGCAGCACAGTTTTATTCTTTCATGTGTAAAGCATTCATCATTCTGAAATAAATGTTTGCCCACAATCCTCAGCTGATAGTAAAATATTATGTATGCATTTGGCATCTTCTCCTACATTAGGGAACATTTTATCTGTTTTGAGAGGTTGATTAACTGAAGTTTTTTTTTTTTCTGGGACTTTAGTCTTTCCTTTCAGTAAATTACATGTTTGACCATTGTTGTACATTTCAGTGGAATACCATAAACCCATTTTAGACCTAAAAAGCCATTCTGGACTAAAATGCAGATTCATAGAACCATAAAGCATGCAAAAATGCTTTTTGTTTTAAATTAGAAATAGTTTTTTTCAAATGAAGATAATGAATTTAAAAAATTACAGTTTAGCATTGTGAGTATGATAGCACTAAATGTTATCAATAAAATGGGGGGGGGGGGTTGCTGCTTTCCTTTCTATTAATCTTTGCATGGAAATAATCCTATTTTGTTCTATAGCAGAATTTCATGTCTCTGGCTTTCGGTTAAAAATGTTTTTTAGATTTCAGTATGCTGGCAGCATGAAGAACTAAAAGATTAATATGACTGACTGAAAACACCAAGTATATTTTATTTTTGTACAGAGTCATTCATGCCCATAAATGAAACTTCCACAAAACTTAATGGTAAATAAAACCACATACTTATTTTAATCAATACTTGTTGTAGTCTTATAAAGCATTTTATATTTCAACCTTTGACATAACCTTTTTAAGATGACACTTGACCTTTGTGATTAAATCCATTTGTTTGAGGATTTCTTTTGGGGGGGGATGGGGGATGGAACAGCATTAAAAAGCTCAATAATGGTCAAGGGTTACTCTATAAGGTTTCTTTCACTTTGCAGATGGTTACAGACATCACAAATCATAACCCAGCTGGAAATGAAAAGTACACTGCTGCCAGCATTTTTGTTAGAAATAATGAAACCCTTTACTGTCTCTAAATGCTGACTGAGTGATTCTGCCCATTCTTCTCAAGGTTACTGTAACACAGATTGATGAAGTATTCTACAAGACCACAAAGGTTAAAGATTCAGACCCTGAGCTAGCGGCCAGATCTGACACTGATGGAGTACAGTACAAAGAAAGTGACCACACTCCGATCCTTTTTTGTGTGATAACTACCAGAATATGAACTCTAGCTACAGAGAAAAAAGACAAATTAAGTCCATTAATCAAGCCTATCTCTACTAAACAGTTGTTGTTAAGAGATGTACAAATGAATTATTTCTTGTTAGTTTTCATGCTTACTGAAATGTTGAAGAAAATTAATTGTAAGAAGAAGGGTCGCTACTCTATTAGCCTAGATCTTCTTGAGGAAATATTCTTTATTGCCTTACCAACATACAAATGAACTTCATAGTGAGATTAGTTTCCACAAATTGTGTTTTTCATTCACTGTCTTCAAATGTATAAGAAGTGATAAATTTAAACAGCTAGAATAATTTCAGTTTGGTTTAAATACAGTAGGCTGTATTTTTAGCCTTGCATTGGGGATTTGTGGCACAATAGTGCTGTCCCTTCAGATCTCCTGCACCCTACTACCCCAGCCCCACCCCTAAATCCTCTTTTGCTCACTGGATTCTTTCTTTCACTCCTCAAACCCCCTAGAGCTTTCTCCCCACTACCACCCCACAGTCTATGCAAACTTCTTAATAATTTTACTGGGTTTCTAATCCAGCACTGAACATATTTCTTTCTGTACCAGTTTTTGTAAATATTTTATTATTACTTCCTTAGTGTTATTGATGTTATACACCCTTACTACTCTTATCTGTTTGTTCATTTCTACCCCTTTTTTACCGCTTTCCAGTGTTATTGCATTTAATTACCTGTTACTTGTAAAATGATATATCTATATTGTATACTTTCAGCATATCCTGCATTATTTGTAATGTTTTTTTTTCTCTCCACTTCCCCATCCCCCTATGTCACACCTGGAAACAAGCCTTGGCTCAACGTGTCTCTCCCAGTTATGAATATTCTAAAAAAATAAATAAAATAAATATATATCCCAGATGCTTGTGACTATGTGTTTAACCACTTAAAAGGATGGTTAAGTTATGTGCACAAATACCAAAACTTATGACAATTTGAGAGCAGCTTGTATCAAAAAGTGACACTTGATGCATTTTTTTGCTTCAAGCATCCGTGAAGCAGTAAAAGTGAATGTGATACTTTTGGTGAAAATATAATTGTTTGTTCACATGTTTCTATTGTGATGCAGGTTGTATTTCCTATGTCACTCCAATACTTTCAATTCCACACACCAGGCACTTGGACTAATATCCCAATACTGACACTGCAGTGCAGCATGAGGAGGGTACTACACTCCTGAGGTGCCATCTTTCAGATGAGATGTTAAACCGAGGTCCCATCTGCCTGTTCTGGTGGTAGTTCAGGTGGATGTTAAAGATCCCAAGGCACTTCTCGAAAAGAGTAGGGGAATTTCTCCAGGCCCTGCCCAAAATTTCCCCCATTCAATCTGTATCCCGCTCTCTCCAGGTCATGCCTGAAAATAGGGAAGAAGTTGTCTAGTGCACTTACTCGGTCACCAAAAACTAAATAAAATAATAAACAAATTACCCTTGGAAGTCATGCCCCATTTTTTCATCTACAGTTACAGTATATAAAGTGCACCAGTACAAAATTCAATAGTTACCAGTCATTTAGGAGGATACTGCTTTGTGCAGGGATTTATGTATACCACTGTAATTTATGTTATTCTGCAATCTGTATACTTATCACTGCTGTGCTCATTTTCTGTACTGTACTGTCCTAACTTGGGCCTCCTTGCAAATGAGCTTTGCTCAATATAGCTTTTCTGGTAAAACAAATAAAATGAAGTGAAAAAGGGAGTTAAATCCGAGGTATTTTAGCTATCATATAACTGAGTCTTTGTTGCCATATTTTCCTTGGGATAATGTATGTTACTTCATGATAAGATAAAACTACTATCATAACTGTTTTCTGTTATTAATTGTTGTGATCTGCTATTTGTTCATTCATTCATTCATTTGTGTAATTGTTACTGTGGTAATTGTGCAAAGTGGTCTGAGCCTTAGGGAAAGGACTGTACATAAATTAATCTGTCTTGACCTTGCCTTACAGTTCTCTAACTATAGTAGTTTTATTGCCATTCTCATAACATCACAATTGTGACCTCAGAGACTGAAAAGCTCCTCACTTTCAACTTCCACCAGACTGTGATTTTGATGTCACTGATGTGGTATGAAGCCGAATACCACTAGATAGTCTATGTCATCTTCCACGTAAAATAATGTTCCTCACATCTTACATAGCAATGAAACAGTAGCTAGGTAATCGTCTAGTTGACAAAAAATACAAAAAAATTCTTCCAAAATAAAAAGAAGCATTTGTCTAATTCTAAATAATAGCAATTTTTGTCTACTATTTTTAGTGTCACTGGCAAGACAGTTTAATGACCTAAGGCACTTAACTATGGGAAATATGCATGAATGCTACATGTCATGTTCACATCATTAGGTCTAGAGAGGCTCAGTTGGTAGTACATCTGCATCTGGGCCAGAAAGTCATGGGTTCTAGTCCCATGTTGGGATTGGGCTCATTCCAAATGCTTACATCCTAGTGCTGTACTGGGGATGCTCTACTATCAGCAAATGCCATCCTTTGAATAAGAAGTTAAACCTCCTTGTTCTAGTGGTTGTTCACGTGAATGTTAAAGATTCCATAGAACTTTTTGAAAAGAGTAGAGGAGTTTCCTCATGTCTTGGCTAAACTTGCCCCAGTCACTAAAAAGATACCACCAACAGCTTAATTTGGTTCAATTTCAATTGTTTTGCATCTGTAGCCCCTCCCCCAGGTCAAGACTGAAAATAGGCAGTATTGTCTAGCCCTCCTTTCCTGGCCAGCAAAACAAAATCTGGACAGATCCACCATGGCTGCATAATGAAGTTAGTGAAGTTGCGTGAAATTGTTAAGGAGGTATGGAGAAACAACACAATGATTTGTAAGCAGTAAGATTTTTTTAATTTCTATTCTAAGGAAGGTATACACATTATTAGAAAATATATGGAGATGTACATTTTAATGGAAGGAATACAAAGCTTACAAAAGAACCCCAGAGCAAATGCCACTGATGTATACGTTATCCCAGATGATATTGGCCAGACAGCCACATTTTAAAGAAAACACAATTGCACATACCCCAATAATGCACAGCATCAAGGGAAATGTATGCAAATACTAATGATGGTACAGAAGGTGGCAGTACATGAAAAAGTAATGGCTGGCATATGTTCAGCCTTGGGATTATTTATACAGGTTTTTTTTTTTTTAGAGAAATAGGGTTTCTGTCCATGAGGTGATGTAAGTTATATTTAAGCAATGTGTTGATGTCAGGAAGTCAGGTGTAATGATGATGAACTGTTACAGAAAATGTGATATTAACTTTCAGAGGGGGTCACTTTTGATAAGGGCTTGTGATAATGGAAATATTAGGAAAGTATGAGGTCTATGCAGAAGTGGAGTACAAATATGCACAGTTTCATAAGTATGTGTGCTCAGAGTGCAGGCAAATGTGATATGCAGGTTTGTTTTAGAAAAAGGTAAAAATAGCGATACATGAAATTGATAGAAAGATAGATAATTACATAGACATATAGATATATATATATATAGAGAGAGAGAGACACACACACACACACACACACACACACACAGACACACAGACAGGCAGAATAGGAATGGCAGTGAAGTATTGAAGTGACACCAACCCCACCCACACCCCGCAGACATGGACAGGCATGGGGGTGTGCCTTTGGGTCACTGCCCATAACGCTCATGCCATTTCACCACACCCTACCCTGTAGACACAGACAAGAGTCAAGGTGTGCCTTGGGGTTTTCAAACTTTACACTCACCCATTCCATAAGGAAATACACTGAAATGTGTACATTATAAGAGAATGGAGTGAATTTTGGGTCTGAAGAGTCAAAGGCACACCTCGATACCTGTCACTGACTGCAGGGTGGGGATGGGGGCGGAATAGTGTGAGCACTACTGTTGACAATCCTAAGTCACACCTCTGATGCCTGTCAGTCCTACAGGGCAGGGTATTAATGTCAGAAACCCTAATGTCCTGGGTGTTTCTTGGTATTTTCACTCCAAGTTTTCAGCATGGGCTTTTTGTGACCCCACTGCAAGAACAGTGACACTATCAGTTCATTAGCCAAAAGGTGATTTTGCACAGTGTCTGTGCCATTTGGCACCACAGATGCAAAAACACATTTTGAACAGGATGTAACAAATGTCAGCTTTACATTTCTTTCTTCAGTAACCGCTCAGCACATCTGTTGCATGACCTACTTATTGACATTTTGCATCTGCTATGCAATGTACTGCTGCTATGGCTGTATGGCTGAGAGGGAACTGGGGGTGGTGGTGTATGTCAAGATGAACAACTCAGAGACTTGTAGGAGGGCAGCCACCAAGGCCAACAGGATGCTGGGATGCATTTCTAAGGAGATCACTCCAGAAAGAGGGAAGTGATACTCCCTCTGTATAACTGCTTGGTGAGGCCGCACCTCTAGTACTGCATGCAGTTTTGGAGGCCACACTTAAAGAGGGACATTAAACTCCTGGAGAGGGTCTAGAGGAGGGCAACCAAAATTATCTGGGGCTTGGGGGAATGGACCTATGGGGAGAGGCTTGAAGAGCTAAACATAAACACATTAGAAGAGAGAAGGGACAGGGGGGACATGATAGAGATCTTCAAAGCATGAAGGGGGTAAATAGGTGAGGCGCTATCATAGTGCTCTGAAGGGGCAATTAGAGGGCATGGGTGGAAGCTGAAGTGGGAGACTCAGGGAAGAAAGGAGGAGGTGCTACTTCACTGAGAGGGTGGTAGAACCATGGAATGCACTGCCCGGGGGGGCTGGTGGAGGCAGAGACTGTGGAGGGGTTCAAGCGGGGATGGGACAGGTACAGGGGAAGGGTTGTGGTAGCAAAGTATAATGAAGTGGTAATGCCCTGGACTGAGAAGGGGGAAGCCCGAGAGGGTGGAAGGGCAGCAAGGTCAGCTCCCAGGGTGGGGGCTGACCAAACGAGCAGACACGAATGACCGCTAAGCCTAATCTGCTGGCATGTTATTATGTTAGTATGCTTACTACACCAACATCATGAACCATAAAACAGATGAATGCCATAACTAGGGAGGCAGTGTAGCACAGTGGTTTAAGGCTGTGAGCTGCAAATTTGGAAATCTGGGTTTGAATCCCACAGCCCCCACTTGCATACTGGGTGACCTTGAGCAAGTGACTTAACTTCCATGTACTCCCAGATTGCCCCTGTAAACATGGTTTCAGCTTAGTGTGCCACTCCTGGTTAAACAATTGAAAGAAAAAAAACACAATATATTATTTTTCTTGCTTTATTTTGCTGTTACAAACTTTGACTAATACATCCATCCTTATTTATAGCTTACATGTCTGTGACCTAGGCAGAACTGCACTTAAAATCTCACACATAAATAAATAAATCATCAGAATAGCATTTATTTTAGTAGTATCTCTTCCTTTTCAGGTGCCAATCACACTATTTATACAGGTATATATTTATATATTTTAACTTCAAAGCACTAAACCTATTCAAATGGAAGAAAACACAAGACTTAATTCTCTTCATACATTACTGTTAAACTTTAGATCCCAGAATGGTTAAGAAACAATTTAGACTTTACTCTTGCATGCCACTGTCACACCCACTTCTCATGCAAACAACAATCAATTACAGAAACCCTTTTGTTTCTGTGCTATGCAGTCTTACATCAGAGAGACATAAATCATACAGAACTGCTAAAAAAAACAAATTAATCAAGATAGATTTCTGAATTAAAACCTGTTGTTTACAGTACTTATGTAAATAATAGTTTACTGGCTACAAACAATGCTACAGACATGACATTAACAAAATTTCTGTTTTACATGGAAAACTTCCATATAATGAACTTGTCAAACAGGATTTGAGACCTTCTGTCTGCATGTATCTGACAAAGGAAAAGGCACATGCTTGATCCTTTTTTTCTATTTTATTTTTATGCTCAACTTGCCCATGCTGTAAGAGCCAAATATTGACATACTTTGAGTTTAAAATAAAATCATGATGTCTTTGTGCATATGTGTGTGTGTGGGGGGGGGGTGGATTTGCCTAGATGCAGTTTCAGGTACTCACTAATTACTTCCCCAGACAGCTCTGATAGTCAGTTGTTCCAACATGATAGAGCCACCTCATGCTCCTCCCACACGAACCAAAAAAAGGTGGGGGTGGATCTTTAGAAGCTTCTCGGGTGGAGGTGGGGTGGATCTTACTCCCTCCAAAAAAAACAATGCTGCCTCCCACTACTCAAGTTCCAGTTCTTGTACCTCCCATTTAAGAAAGAAAATAGTGTCCTGCAACCATTGACTAATATAAAAGCGTATTTATTTGAGGGCGGAAAACATTTCTTAGAGGGGGGTAAGGTGGAGGAGACTATTTACACCTTCAGTCAGTTCCACAGACAGAAAACACAACATCACTCCTTTTGTACATGCAAAACATCTGCAGGATCTGCCTACTGCAGCTGTAAAATTCAATAAATAAATACATATACAGTACTACTTTATCAATATTTTTCACTTAAGGGGCCAAAAACCCACCACATTTAATGATGCCCCCAACCCACTCTTCGCCTTTCTACAGAGCTATGCAAAATTCTGAGTTTCGGGTATGTTGGGAGCACAGCTGCAATCTGCACCATTCATCAAGCCACATCTGCATGGCTGCTAGTAGCCATATGGGTGGACATTTACAACAGGTGGGGCAGGCCTCCAATTAATCTTACAAAATGGGTAGGGAATTTCCTGTTTCCAAATAGGTCAAAAGGATTTTGAAGCCTTGTGTTAAAAGAGTGACAACCAATGGTTTTAGACTTTGGTTTGTAACCAGAGTGCTGTGCAATGTGATTGTATAGAAGCTGCCTCCAGGATGTGGGGACTAGAAAGGAAGTTAGCAGGAATTGAACCCAGGAACATATGTTCTCAACTGTCCCTGATTATGAGTAATGTCTTTCATTTTACTCTTCAAAATTCCTCTCTCCTTTATTTTTTTCTTCATGGAAACTGTGTTGCCTACACAAAGTGCAGTAAGTGCTTTAAATTCAGATTTTAAAGCAGAGGTTCATTAATTCTAGGATGCAAAATCAAAAATAAACTTTTTACAAGTAAACACAGTGGTTTTCGCAATGTTCTGTGCTTATATTTCCATATTTTAGGATAAGCCCCTCCATATGAGGGTCAGTGTCCCTCATTGTCCCTCATTTTGAGTGTCGATGTCCCTCATTTCAGAGACAAAAAGTTGAGAGGTATGCCCTGGAGTGGTCAGTAAGTAGAAAGAGAACTGTCAACTGCTCTGCATTTTTTATGGCTTTATTTATTTGACATTTAAATATGCCCTTGCTCTGCAAAGATCAACAGCTTAATCTGGTTCAAGGTAGGTTGGCATTCATCTGTATCCCCCTTCCCTGGGTCATGCCTGAAAATAGGCTGGATTTGTCTAGTGCACTTATCCGGTCAGCAAAAACTAAAACTAAAAGAAAAATTAAAAAATATATAGTCCTCATAATTTTAGACCTATTTTCAGAACACACGAAACTGTTAACATTTTAAGCTAAATTAATAGAAACAGTCCTTAACACTACAAATATGGTGCCACTATTCTTAAACTTAAAGGAGAACTGCGCTGAACCTGTGAGTCATTTTCCCAGTAGAAGCTCTTTTTTATGTACTGGTTGAAATTCTGTTATTGTTCCGTCTATACAGACCTTTTTCTAACCTTAGTGGGTGTTTCTGCTTTGCAGTCTGGTTTTAAGTGCCATTTTGGAACTGTATGATGTAGTTTATGTCCCTCCTAGCCTCAGAGTTTTATAGCAGAACATGGATGAATTGTAGCAACAATAGAAGAGAAGAACAGGGACATAAACTGCATCATACAGTTCTAAAATAGTTCTTACCAGCAGCCTGTAAATCAAAATACCCACTAGGATAGGTAAAAGGCCTGGACAGCTGCAACAATAACAGAATGTGATCCAGTATTTAGAAACAGCTTATACTGCGAAAATGACTTGCATATTCAGAGCAGGTCTCCTTTAATATTCTTTAAACTTGAAGTGTGCTTTGTATTCTGGCTATTTGATCTGCATTTTAAAGCTAGTGTTACGTATTGTAATGCTGAGAGGTTGAGTGGTAGGTTCTATGTGATAATAGCTAAGGAACTACAGTAACAGTAAAACAGTGATGGTACAACAGTGACTACAAAGACAGTGAATGAGTTTTTCAGGGGGCTTCGACCCCCACCTCCCCATTTCTACAGATAAACAACTCCAGTTGGGTGCAGTTCACAGAGGGGGAAATCCATAAGCCACTGAAAGGACTCATGCTGTCTTCCCATTGCTGGGTCTCTCAGTTGCTGTTGTTCCTTTGCTATTATCACTGGACACCAAGTGGTACAAGTAAGAACAGCGGCACCATTGTGGGGGATGAGGTTCATATTTCTGCTAGTACCTATCTGAGTGCTCACTAGCCAGTATTTGAGTCTCACAGGGTCCAAGCAACCCCAAAGCATGAGGGATTGCAGAGTGTGAGGACCAAAGAGCAGGAAGACTGCATCTAAAGGATCATGGAAGGAAGATAGCTTCTGGAAGACCAAAGAGCAGAGCGATGGTGCCTGCAGGGGAAGCCCTAGTGAGTCTTCAGAAAACAATGCCTGTTTGTCTCCTTGTCTCAAGTAAGTTCAAACTAGTTTCACCTACTGAGTTTCTTCAATGGGTGTGTCTACATACAACTGTGACTGGGTAGCACTGGGGCATGTGTAACCCCCATTACCCGGGGTTACTAGAATCCCAGTAAGACCTAGTGGTAGGCAGGGAAGGCAGCTTGTGAAACTCCAGTTAAATGGATTTCACACTGTCTCACTCTGTTCTGTCTCAGCTGAGACTGAGGGATGACATCACCATAGAACTATCACAGCTGCATGAGCCACATTGGAATCTGCAGATGGGAGTTAGTTTAGAATGTTGGGAGTTTTGAACAGTGAGCAACAGTTGTGTGTAAGCAGTCTTGAAGAGAGGAGCACAGCAGTCTGTGCACAGGCTCTTGGAGCCTAGAGCTCTGTTATAGAGCTATTTTAGGGAAAGGTGAGTGTTTCTGCCAAAAGAGGAACACAGTAAGCTGTTCTTGAAGTGGTGGAGACAGCTGTTACTGGTCTCTGTGCCCCATCCCTCAGGGGATGGGGGGTAAAAGGTTTGCCTGTTATTCCAGGGGCAACCTCATGGTTCCGGCTAGGGAAGAAGCTGCCTTATTTTCTCAGATGTGCTGTGGCACCAGAAACTGTCAAGATTCGCCTGCGGGGCACCTGCAACCAAAGGGTGAGTTCTGCTCTTGTCATGGGGCCTATGTTTCACCTGAACTGTTGTTAAAGTGGGGATTGGACTGCAGAATCAGTGGGAGGCCTAGAAGAATAGGCTAAGCCAAAGTAAAAGTATGTTCAAAGTCCAGCACAAGGGGAAAGCCAAGACATGTAGAGGAAATGTGCTATACATTTACCCTTTAATCTACACTGCCAAGCTTTTCAGGAAGAGATGTTTAAGTATGTTCGAGACTAGTACAAGGGGAAAGTCAAGACATGTAGAGGAAATGTGCTTTACGTTTACCCTTTAACCTACATTGCCAAGCTTTCAAAAAGAGTTGTTTAATGTCCAGAGAAATGGCCGGGTATGGAATGTGGAAGCTGGAGGTGGGAGACCCCCCCATCTTTAGTAACCAAGTTCGCCTCTACGGATTTGCTCTGTGGCCCTTTTACTTTGCCTCAGGCACTTGGCCAGTGCTGAGGGAAGTACCCAGATGTGGGATTGAAATGAAATTTTTCTTATGGAGTCGAAGGCTCTAAGGTGGTTTAGGGAGTCACCAGGAAAATGTGTCCACTGCCATATGGACAAGGTTTGAGTGGCTGGCAGGGGAGCTGGGCCGGGAAAAACCCAAATAGGGTACAAGTCAGGCTGTGTACCCAAAGCAGCGTGCAAGTCTGGGCTGCGTGCCTGGTAGGTTCAGACCCTGCGGGCTGAAGTGTTGAAGACGTGTTCTGTTACTTTTATCTGCATTACCAGGAATGTAGCCCCGTGGGGGTCCGTCTATGCTTTGTTTGTTCAGTTTGGATGTGAATAAAGCCACACTTTAGAATCCCATTCCTGGTATTGGACATTACAGTTATTGCTTCCTGTGTTCAGGTTTACTTGGGTGCCCCTGTGCAGAGTAACCAAACCTAAGCCCTTGTGGCGAGTAACTTAGTCCTCCCCAAACCCAGTCCCCACCTGGTACTGCTGTCAGCTTCAACAGCATACCACCTGTCATTTGAAGGTAGGAGAAGGTAGGGCAGGGCCCACAGCTCAGCATCATGGACACAGGGGGGAGGGAGGTGAGCACTACTCCCTTCACAAAAGAAAGGGTCCTACAAGAGCTTGCTAAGCTCAGGGTGGATAAGGCAATGGGACCTGATGGCATACATCTCAGGGTACTTAAGGAGCTAAAGGAGGAACTAGCAGAGCCATTAGCAGAATTGTTTAGTGAGTCTCTGAGCACAGGAGAGGTCCCAGAAGACTGGAGAAGGGTTTATGTGATCCCGCCTCCACAAGAGTGGTAGCAGGGAGAAGGCGGGAACTACAGACCGTCAGTCTTACCTCAGTAGTGGGCAAGATTATGGAGGCACTCTTAAGGAAAGGATAGTGCAACACCTGGAATCCATAGGGGCACAGGATCCAAGACAGCATGGGTTTACAAAGGAAGGTCCTGTCAAACTAATCTCTAGATTTCTTTGACTGGGTAATCAGAGTGGTGGACCAAGGGAGCAGTTGATGTCGCCTACCTTGACTTCAGCAAAGCTTTTGACACTGTTCCACATAGAAGATTGATAAATAAGCTGGGTAGGCCGGGGTGGGTCAGAGTTGGTCAACTAGGTGGCAAACTGGTTGACGGGCAGAAAACAGAGAGTGGTGGTAAATGGTATACAGTCAGAAGAGATTCAAGTCACAAGTGAGGTACCTCAGGATCAGTCCTGGGGCCAGTCCTCTTCAACATCTTCATTAGTGACCTTGCAGATGGACTAGAGGGTAAGGCTTGTCTGTTTGCAGATGACACCAAGATCTGCAACAGAGTAGATGATCCAGATGGGGTGGGCAGAATGAGAAGAGATCTGATAAACTAGCAGAATGGTCAGAAGAGTGGCAATTGGGATTTAATGCAAGAAGTGCAAAATCATGCACATAGGGAAGAGAAACCCTGAAGCCACCTATAGGCTGCGAGGGGAGTTGCTAGCAGTCACAAAGGAAGAAAGAGACTTGGGCATCATCATCACTGATGACCTAAAATCATCCAAGCAGACCTCTAAAGCAGTAGGTAAGGCTAGGGGGGTGTTAGGGTGTATTAGTAGGGTATCACAAGTCGTAAGAGGGAGGTAATAATCCCTCTGTACAAGACACTGGTTAGGCCCCATCTGGAGTACTGCATGCAGTATTGGAGGCCACACCTTCACAAGGACATTAACCAAATTGAGGCAGTCCAGAGAAGGGCAACCAAAATGGTGCAGGGACTGCATCAGAAGACATATGAGGACAGATTAACGGAGCTCAATATGTATACCTTGAGCAAAGGAGGGAGAGAGTGATATGATCGAGGCATTCAAACACCTTAAGGGCATAAACAAGGTGAAAGAGTCTAACATGTTTAAATATAAGAAAAATAGCAGGACAAGAGGACACAGCATGAGATTAGAGGGAGGCCGATTAAGGGGAAATGTGAGGAAATTATTTTTCACAGAAAGGGTGGTGGATGCATGGAATGGCCTACCATAAGAAGTGGTGGCTATGAATGCAGTGCAGGGCTTCAAACAGGCATGGGATAGGCATAAGGGAGCAATACAAATGACTATGAATAGATAGGCCACTGACAGAGCAAAGGCTGATGGCACATTTATAAGGTAGAAAAAGAAATGGGCAGACTGGATGGGCCTTGGGGTCCTTATCTGCCGTCAACTTCTATGTTTCTATGTTTCTATTTGCAAAAACGCAGGGGTGAGGGGTTACAAAATGGAGGCACTGCTTTGGATTTTAAATTAGGGAAGAAAGGTGCTTGGGCAAGGGGCTAACATTTTGGTTATCTGGCAGTGGGTAGCCCAAAAAGCTGAAGCAAGTTTAACTAGTGTGTCGCTGTGTGCTGTATTTCATATGCTGCTGTTAAAATGCCAACTGTTTCCCAATGAGCAGTAAAGCTGAAAGAGTATGCCCTTGTCCTGCATCAAATATTTACAGTGCTTTTGCCAGCTTTCTAAAGAACTGTGTGTGATAAAGAAAAGTATGGAAGACTAGGGGTAGCAACAGGAAAATTGTGCTCTGAACATTGGAAATGCTTTCTAAAGAACTGTTGTGATAAAGAAAAGTGTGGAAGACTAGGGGTAGCAACAGGAAAATTGTGCCCTGGATGTTAGAAATGCTTTTTAGTAAACTGAGAGACTTGCTGTGTTAATGGCCATGCTAAATGGTTGAAATGGGCTCCCGCCTTGGAGTTAGTTCAAAGAAAAAAAAGTGTTTTGCAGTTTAAATTTTCCTGCTTGACGATCGCCGGGAAGAGAAGAGCACTCACGAGGGAAAGAGGCCCATTTGCATGGCGTCCATGTAATTGGTGAGACTGCAATCAGTTCCGCCCCCAACCAGCTCTACAGTGACTGCCCAGCATTCGAGAGGGAGTGTGAGTGGAGTGCGTGTACTGGCTTAGTGGAGGAGCATCGCAGTGACTAAAAAGTGCTGTAAAAGTATAAAAAATAGACTTTTCTGTTTAAAATCAGGCTCAACCCACATCTCCATCAACTGGATTGTGAGTGTGGTGATCAGAGAGACGATTAGCAGGACTGCCCACCCGCTTCCTTTTTGAGGACTCCAAGACTGGCTGCAGGCCGTTTTCCATCACAGCAAACAGCTACTGATAACAGTGAGTACCAACAATAATAATTGCTCAGACAGGGATTTTCTGCCAAAAGCCTGCTGAATCTGTGTGCAGCAGTGTAGTCGCTTTGCAAATAAAGACTGTGTCAAGTTTTACCAGCTAAAGCAAGTCTGTTAAGCCATTGACTGTGAGCATAGTTATGGGTTCGAAGTCAGAATAAAGTTTCAAAGCAAGTAGAGAGACTGTAAGTTGTAACAAAATGTGCAGCACTAGTTACAGGCAATCCTGTGCTTGAAATCCTGAGGCTTTAAAGGACTGTGAGCTAAAGAAATGTTTTCAGCAAGTGAAAAGTCGGTGGCAAATCATATAAATGTGCTAGGAAAAGAACAGCGCAAGTTTATGCAGTTTTGAACAAAGTTATCAGTAATGTGTGTAAATCGGATGCGCAATGGCTTGACCCAATTTCTGAATGTTGATGCACAAGAGTGCTGCCGCCGCCATTACAGGGTGGGGTAGTAATGTAAACACAGCAGCAGATGAGCCATTTTAAAAGTAAAAGAAAGTGTTCAGTGAAGTGGGACTTTCAGTAACAGTGAGTATTTGTTTGTTTTCCCTGCAGTCATGGCCTCAGGACCAGCCCACTACCTGGATCATGCCCGGGCTATGGTAGCAGCAGAAGTAAATAAGTTAAGGGACATTGAGAGGTGTTGCTATGGAGGACAACTGTCTTCTTATGTGGTGATTCCTGGATATCCAGTGCAAGTGTGTTTAATATGCTTAAATGCTGGAAGGGACGTCTTCATGGTACCTCCCTGTTTGGGGTGCTTAAAGAAATACGGCTTGTTTAAAGTGCCCAAGATTCATTTGGCTCCCACATGGACAAAAGTTCAGGAATTTGTAGTTGGCAGCACACAGCACCAGACGGAGCCCATTGAGGAAGGCCCTTCGGAGGAGTGTGACACAAAGCTAGAGGGTGCAGATTTGCAGACAGAACCATATGCTGATGTTTTGGATGCTGGATCGCAGAAGGATAATTCAGACAGGGCATCAGTAGACCCCTGGGTGGGGCCTAGCCCAAGTCTCATAGGAGAAGATGAGATGAGGGAGGCCTTTGAATGGGAGGTATCGACCTCCACGCCCAGTGATGAGTGGATAGTCTCAGGAGTGAGGACGACTGCTCACTCCTGGGCACAGATTCTCAGTGAGGAAGAAGAAGAGGGGGAACCTATGTGGTCTTGTGAAAAAGGAACGGGTACACAGCGTCAAGCTCTTGCCTCAGAAAAATGCATGGAAGATAGTGGTGATGCCACTGCCCTGGCTGTGCAAGAAGAAGAAGTCAGGGATCCATTTTTTGTCTCGTTGAGAATGCATAGCTGGCAGAACTAGGACTGGCCGCCTCCAAGCCAGGCCAGGGGTCTCAGGTTGACCAAAGCTAGTAAAGAGGAGAGGAGAGACTAGTTCATAGGAAGGTGAATGAAATCTTTGGGATGTCCTTTCCTACCTTTCCTCGGAGAGTCTGGGAGGAGATTGAGAACAGCAGGAAATCCTGTATCTGGCTGAAGCAATGAAATGTGTGCATCCTGATGCTAACAAGCATGTCAGGAACAGACTGTTTCATGAAAAATACACCCAGTGAAAAAGAGGCAGGACACTGTTTATGGACACTGTTCGAATAGTGGATGCAGAGGGACGTGAAACTTTTCACAGTGTGAATTATGTGCACCCAGATGGGGTAATAATTCAAGCTCCTGACCCCCTGTACTATTGGCCTCAATACAAGGACCTCCCTGCAAATGTGCCTGTGCCTACCAGATGGAAAGCAGAGCAGTGGTAGTCAATACTGCCACACCAGCCATCGCAGGGCCTTTGTTGTTCTGCCAGTATGGACATCCAGGACTCAGGTGCCCCACATTCATCAGTTCTAAAGTGTACTGGCCTTTCCAGAATCCATCAACTGGCCCAACAGTTGACTTCAGATCCAGAGAAGACACTAGCCCAGCTGTAACCTTATCCATCACCTGGTAATCAGATGACATCAGAATAGCTGTTTTCCTTTCTGTTCCTGTTCTAAGGTCCCATCTCCAGAGATGACATCAACCCAGCAGTTTCCAGATGTGCCCTCCTGTAGTTCCTGGAAGATGTCTTCCCAGCTGTATCGGAAGAATGCTGCCAGGGAGAGTCTTCAGCCGAGGAGCAGGTCGGTGTGTGTTATTCCTTCTACAAGGGGCTGGTAAGTCAAAACTTTTCTATCCTTATGACATTGCAGTACACATCCTACACTAGCAGACTCCAGAATGTGTGAACTGTCCTCAAAGACTCTCCCCTTCGGGACTTTGGCCTGCTGGAACTGTGCTTCACCGGGCTCTGGCCCAGGAGAGACTCATTAATGGACTAGCCTTTGGGCACTGTAGTCACTAGATGGGACTTTTAGGGCACTCCATCCCCCAAATGTGTATTGTAAATAATGTCATTGTTTTTCTACTGATTTCTAGTGTATATACTATTTTTCTACCTTTTCTAAAAAAATCTTTTTGGAATTATCCAGTGTTCTGATGGTAGGGGTTTAGATAGACTATGTATGCAGATTAGGAGTGTGTGTTGTCTTTCTTTTTCTTGCAGGTGTTCCTGAAGAAGATAGAAGAGAAGACAAGAAGAGGAGGAGGGGCTCACCGGAGTTCCTAAATAGTACTTTAGTGAGTAGTATTTAAAGTACTGTTGCTGTTGTTGTTGTTGTTGTTACTGTAGTAACCCTTTCCTTCCACAGGTGTGGTTGTGGGGGTAAGAGGCAGTAATGTAATGTAATAGATGGTATTAGTTCCTGGTGTGTGGTTGCATGGTGCCCAAGGTTGGGGAGGTCCCCGGTTTGTTTTTGTTTTTGGGGTGTTAAGTTAGAGGCAGATAGGTTTTCCCTAGATGGCTGGGGTGGTAGTCAGGCTGTGGCCCTGACCTGCAGTAGGGGTTGCAGTGCTGATCTATTAGGGCTATGTTCTGGACAGTTCTACCCCAGCCACTATTCACCCATAGTTAGTGGGTGGAGTAGAGGCTGATATGTCAGCCAAAGGCCTCTAGGCCTTTAGTGTTGCCTGCCTGTGCTCGCACATGGTAGGAGGGGGCCTGATCACCCCCCTCTCCAGGTAGCACATAGGGTGGGATGGCCTGAGCCAGTTAAGTGATGACTGCAGACAGTCATTTTCCTGGCCCAGGGTGAGTGTAACCCCCCTGTAACTTGGGGTTACTAGAATCCCAGTAAGACCTAGTGGTAGGCAGGGAAGGCAGCTTGTGAAACTCCAGTTAAATGGATTTCACACTATCTCACTCTGTTCTGTCTCAGCTGAGACTGAGGGATGACATCACCATAGAGCTATTGCAGCTACATGAGCCACATTGGAATCTGCAGATGGGAGTTAGGTTCGAATGTTGAGAGTTTTTGAACAGTGAGCAGCAGTTGTGTGTGAGCAGTCTTGAAGAGAGGAGCATGGCAGTCTGTGCACAGGCTCTTGGAGCCTAGAGCTCTGATATAGAGCTATTTTAGGGAAAGGTGTGTGTTTCTGCCAAAAGAGGAACACAGTAAGCTGTTCTTGAAGTGGTGGAGACAGCTGTTACTGGTCTCTGTGCCCCATTCCTCAGGGGATGGGGGGTAAAAGGTTTGCCTGTTATTCCAGGAGCAACCGCCTGGTTCCGGCTAGGGAAGAAGCTGCCTTATTTTCTCAGATGTGTTGTGGCACCAGAAGCTGTCAAGATTCACCTATGTGGCACCTGCAACCAAAGGGTGAGTTCTGCTCTTGTCATGGGGCCTATGTTTCACCTGAACTGTTGTTAAAGTGGGGATTGGACTGCTGAATCAGTGGGAGGCCTAGAAGAATAGGCTAAGCCAAAGTAAAAGTATGTTCAAGTCCAGCACAAGGGGAAAGCCAAGACATGTAGAGGAAATGTGCTATACATTAACCCTTTAATCTACACTGTCAAGCTTTTCAGGAAGAGATGTTCAAGTATGTTCGAGTCTAGTACAAGCGGAAAGTCAAGACATGTAGAGGAAATGTGCTATATGTTTACCCTTTAATCTACATTGCCAAGCTTTCAAAAAGAGTTGTTTAATGTCCAGAGACATGGCCAGGTATGGATTGTGGAAGCTGGAGGTGGAAGACCCCCCATCTTTAGTAACCAGGTTCACCTCTATGGATTTGCTCTGTGGCCCTTTTACTTTGCCTCAGGCACTTGGCCAGTGCTGAGGGAAGTACCCAGACATGGGATTGAAAGGAAATTTCCCTTATGGAGTTGAAGGCTCTAAGGTGGTTTAGGGAGTCACCAGGAAAATGTGTCCACTGCCATATGGACAGGGTTTGAGTGGCCAGCAGGGGAGCTGGGACAGGAAAAACCCAAATAGTGTACAAGTCAGGCTGTGTACCCAAAGCAGAGTGCAAGTCTGGGCTGTGTGCCTGCTGGGTTCAGAGCCTGAGGGCTGAAGTGTTGAAGAAATGTTCTGTTACTCTTATCTGCATTATCAGGAATGTAGCCCCGTGGGGGTCCATCTATGCTTTGTTTGTTCAGTTTGGATGTGAATAAAACCACACTATAGAACCCCATTCTTGGTATTGGACATTACAGTTATTGCTTCCTGTGTTCGGATTTACTTGGGTGCCCCTGTGCAGAGTAGCCAAACCTAAGCCCTTGTGTCGAGTAACCTAATCCTCCCCAAACCCAGTCCCCACCTGGTACTGCTGACAGCTTCAACAACATACCACTTGTCATTTGCAAAAAGGCAGGGGTGAGGGGTTACACTTGCTTGCAGGTCAGTAGGTAAGAAAGGTATCAAGCAAACGTTATCTAGGTTACCTTGACGGATAAGTTACAGTGGTAGGGTTATAGGACCATACTGACTTCCTTCCTAGGGTACTTCACACTCAAGGTATCACAGCAGTTTATTTTGTGGGTTTTGTCAGTGTACTGAACTCCTGTTTTCAGTATTTCCTTTATAACGTTCTTAGATTCTCCTCCCCTCTTCCAATATCCCTCTGTCATGCTCATTTTCAACCCTACTCTACCAAATGCTCTGATTCATCTCTCCTCCGTGTTCCCAAATGTTCAACAAAGATGAGTGAACAGGCTTTATTCACCTTTGACCTGAGGTTCCGGAACTGTCTTCCCCTCAGCATGTACAGCTCACCATCCCATGTGTCTTTCAAGAGAGCATTAAGGAAACAGCTGATGGGCTGTGCAGCTTGCACTTGCACCTGATCGTACTTATTTAATTATATGCTTGTGCTCTCTCACACCTTGTTTGTCTCCCTGATCACACCCATCTGTGCCTGAATTAGCCATCTATTTTGCCATGCTTTGCACATTCCTTCCCTAGTTATGAGTTATTTTCCCCTTCCCATAGAAGGAATCATTACTGTATATTACTGTATTGCTTTCTGTAGCCTGTTTCTAAACTGCATTTGTGTTGCATTAATTTTATCACAGTCTATATTGTTACTATATTCACACTGTTTACCTGGTGCTCCTCTTGTTCCATGCCTTGTTTCCTGTCTTTTGTACTCTCTAGGGTCATACCTGTAAATACGCATTATATTTCCTAGTGTACCTTACCCAGTATGAAAATAAAAATGGTACACAAAAACCAAATAAATAAATCTCAAAGCTTAAGTACTGCAGAAAGGTTATAGGTCCATACTAAATCCCTGTTTAAGGAACTTCGAACTAGGGTATCTCAGCATGCTTTTTTTCAGGAGTGTAGCAAATCCCAAACATGGGTACCGCAAAGTAAAAGTATTGAACTAACTGGGGTACCTGACTTGAAGTAAGAGTAATAAAGTTAGAAATAGGTCCTTTATAAATTCCTGTCTGGGATATCTGGAGTAATACAGTGCCAAAGGAAGAGCAGTAGGACACAAACAGTTATGCATAGTGGGGAGGTATAGGGATCATGGGTAGGGCTTTAGTTAACTGTAGGAACTGCAGTGCTCAACTCTTCCAGGATACACCGTGAAGTTGTGGATTCTGCCCAGCCTGAATGAAGCTAATCACACTCCACTCTGAGCTATCTGCAGCCTGAGCTGAAACTAGCCAACTGAAGAGTAGGTCAGGGTTGGGTTTATGGGTACCTGCTGCAGCTCCTCTTCCTGTGTGCCTGCCAGGGATTTTAGTAATGAGGTTGGAGGCTAGTGGGCATGAAGTGGGGTTTTGTGGTGGCAACAACTGAGAAAGGAAGAGGTTCCTGGAACTGAAACATACAACTGATTCAAAATACTGAGTGAAGCAGTACATGCTACTCTGTCTTCCTGGTAGAGCACCATATTCCAGCCAGATCCCCCAAGGCTTCTACATCAGTGATGCCTACAAGGAGGACAGCAGGCAGAGCAGGAGTGATGGGAATTTGGTACTTACCTTTGGGGATTCCGTAGTGAAGGGCACCAAGAATGTCATTTCTTTCTCAGCTCAGGAGTAGAGGGTGGTGCACTATCTCCAAGGGGTGACAGATGATAGAGTCCTTGACAGGTGGAAGGATTGGTTAAGGAAATGTAAGGGAGGGCAGACTGTGTTGTCCATCTAGGGATGAATAACCTAGGAGTCCATTAGAAGAAGTGAAGACTATTTTGAGGGAGCTGGGTTCCAGGCTGAAATGGTTGGCTGGTAGTGTGACCTTCTCAGAAGTCCTCCCAGTGACCAGGAGGGGGGCAATTAAGCTGAACATCTACTGGTTTAACAATTGGTTGAAAGGGTGGTGGACTAAAGAGGGATTTCATTTCCCAGGATACTGGGGTGTTTTTGGAGGAATAAAGACCTAATTAAACCGGATGGCATTCATCTAAACAGGGAAGGGACAAGGGCACTGGAACAGAAGTTTGAGGCATACATTTCTGGGAATTTAAAATAGGATGGAGGAGGCTGATGTTAGGGGCATCCTCAGGGGGTACTCAGGTGAGGTAGACCTAGCTAGCACTCCCCCAGCTTGCATGGATAATCAGGGAGTAGAAGAAAACTCAGCCGGTTTATTTGGCAGGATGGTGAGCCAGGGAGCTGAAATCATAGCAGGGTTTTTTTTATAGTTGTATTTTATTGTTTTAGACAAAAACAATAACATATAGCACTTCTCATGCCAGACAATAAGATATAAGACAGAAATACATGTTAAAACAAGGTTAGAGTTAATCTAAGAAATCAGGTGTTTGGATGTGGGGGTAGCCCGAAATGTCCATAAAGTCCAAATAATAATCCTGGATAGCTGCACCCTGCAAGCATGTGGTAATCAGTTCAAAGAAAATGAAATTCCAAACATGAATAAGACTCAACAACCTATGCCGATATGACCCCATCCCGAACATGTGTCTAAGTACTAAATGTTTAGCATTTCAGTGTCATTATACAATCTCTTTTCAGCACCACCTCCAGCTTATCCCTGTTCTTCCTCAAGTGTGAGCTCTAAAACTGAAAAAAGTTCTGTAGGTGTTGTAAAATCATGGATCCACAGTATACAGTGGCAGTGTGACGTGCATATGACCAGAGTGATCTGTTCATTTATTTTGTTAGTGTAGATATTTTCCTTTCATAAGTTCTGTTATTTGAAAGTTGATGAAAACATGGCTTGCAAGTCACATGTCCAGGTAAGTCTTGTGGGAAATACCGGCTAACTGCTCAATGTAAGTTTCCTACAAGCTCATCTACTGTAATCTGCCCTTCATGTCAGAAGTGAGGGTGCCATTTCAAACACCTCAGACATCCTGAAAAACAATATCCTAAAGCTGGACAGGATGTATAGGTGTGAAGGAGGCCTGTTGGCCCAGATGATGTCACACACACACACACACACACACACATTTGTGAACTGTCACTCAAAGGGATGAGACCACTCCCCACAGTCAAAGGGAATAAATTAGGGAGCTGATGGATTTCTCTCTCTCTCTCTCTCTCTCTCTCTCTCTCTCTCTCTCGATCTCTCTCTCTCTCTCTCTCGACAAGAGGGCCCTGCCAAGGACTAGCTGAAGGGTAAGACAGCACAGTTAGGGAAAGTGTATTTTGCAGTTAGTGGCAGGTCAAGAGGTCTAGGTGAAAACTCAAATTTTTCTGTAACTCAGCTGTTTAACATCCTGTATTTTCCATTATGAGTAAACTTGTAAACGTTTTGCCTTTCTATAAATATATCCTGTTTGTAAATACCTGTAGTTCTTCTAGTAAAGAATCTGTTTTGATAGAACTGTTTGTTTATTTAGAAAGGAAATGTTACTATTTTTACTGAACTCTGCAGTCCGTCTCCAAAAGGTACTCTACCAATAGCTATTGTGGCGATCGTCCTGACCTTGCGCAGGAGGCAAAAGGTACGTTTTCTTGGTTCCTAGGAAAATCAGGTGATGGCAACGAATTACAAGTGCCCAACAGAGAACTGCCCAGTAAGTGAGATGCCCAAGGGGCTGTTTTTACCTCAACTGGTAACAGTGGTGAGGCATCTCTGTCACAGGTAGTATTACTGTACCTCCTTCATTCTACTAGTGATCCCCAGTCTGATGAATCCCAGACAAATTTGAATTCCCACAGCCCTACTACGTTGTGCCAATAACTTAAAGTGTTCCATTATTACCACTCTCAGGAATGCCTTTTTTCTGCTGTGCTCTCCACTACCACCCCTTCCATCCTGCATTCCATTCTTGTGTTCTTGGCCCCCTATGTGCATTACCTTGCACTTGCTGGTATTCAATTTCAGCTGCCACAACCTCATCATGTTTTCCAGTCTTTTCAGATCCTGCCTCATGGCTCTTACCCCCCTAATTGATGTCCACTCATCCACAGATCTTGATGTCATCTGTAAAGAGGCATATCTTTCCCTGGACCCCCTTCCCTGTGTCACATATAATTCTGTTAAAGAGAACCACTCCTAAAACTGATGCCTGTAGCACCTGCTCTCAATTTCAGACAACCCTCTGGGTCATCCCACCAAGCCAATGTTTTAGCTACTCCTTGATATTATCCCCTACCCCCAAGTTGCCCTGTTTCTTTACCAACCTCATGTGTGGGATGGAGTTGAGTCCTTCACTGAAATGCTTTTCCTTCTGCCCTTTGGTTAGTGGATTCTACAAACGGCTTTAAATCTACACTTAAAGCCAGCTGTATTTGTTTGCACAAGCCTTCAAAATCACCTACAACTAATGTATTAAATTGTTTGTTGTGTTCAACTTTCTGTTTCATTAATGCACTGTTTGACTTACTGTGTTTGTAGAATGTGCTGTTAGCACTGTTATTTGATTGGTAGTTTTTATACTGTCCTAGAGATGTGTAAAGCTAAAAAAACTGATTCACAAGAACTTCATGAACTTTGGCAACTTTGCAAAGTTCTTTGCCATTCACAAAGTCCAGCTTCACATCCTTCCCAACTTCGTGAAGTTTTGAAGTTCGAACTGCCCAGCAAAGTTCCAACTTTACAAAGCAGCAACATTAAAACTTCACTGGCAAAGTTCTCTTGAAATTCTAAAGATGCTGAGTCATATACCATTTGACCTGCAGAAAGCATAGATCTATAGGTTACATGGATCCTCATCGAGGATAGCTCTTGCATCAGGCCACACCATGGAACTATAGAGCCAGGCACTAAGACCACATGGAAACTTTTCTAGCTAACAGTCTACAAGTGGGCCGCCCATAACAATGTCATACACATGACATCCTTCCCATATAAATGTGGGTAGCCCCCATGCTCCCTCAGTTCTTTTCCCACTGTCGACCACTGTGCATCGGACCTCTCAGAGACTCTGTAGCTTCAGTCGACCACTCATTTATTTTATTTTATTTATTTACTTTTCTGTTCCTATGTATTGCCCTCATTTTCTAACACAAGTGAAACAACTCTCCTGCATCTGTAAATGGCTTCCACTGCCTCTCTGCATTTCTGCATTAGCTTGACCAGTAAGTGATCACTCTCCTGAGCAGCGGATCTTCCTCTGGGGTTTGTGGTATCAGCGGCAACCCCTCCCCCTGCTCCACAGGACTAAACACCTCTTCCAGTGAATGACAAGGCTACACAGTCCTGGGAAGCAAACTTGGACCTTCCAGAAACCCAGCCACTGCTCCACTGGGGTGCCAACAAAATTTATGCCATCATCAACTTTAGACTGGCGCACCACAGCCTGCCATCCCACACCTCTTCTTCCATGAGATCTGGCTATGGCAGTGCCCTGACTCCTTTGGCATCATTGCCAGTTCGGACAATGCCTTACAATGCCATCCAACATGTTCCTGCTTCAAGGTAGGGCTCTGGTAGTGGTCTGTCCATGTTGATGTTGCCACTGGGTGACACTGTGGTCTGTCACCCTAACCCCTTGAATCTGCAAGGGGCAGCCCTGGTAGTGTCTTCCTGCTGCTTCCTTTTTCAATGATGAGCACCATGGACCCCAGGGCTGCTGCCCCTCCTCATCTTACCTGCCTGCACCCTCTTCTTCTCAGGGTGAGCTTTGGCTGGTGACCTGCTGGTCTTTCCATAGGTTAATGAGGCTGTGGTCCCAGCCACCCCCCGTGGTCTGGGGGCAATAGGCAGGAGGTTTTCACTGACTTCCTCTCATCCAGTGATTATTTGGGGGTGGACTCCCTTCTAGACCCCACTGGCAGGCACCCCAGCCACTCAGCCCTCTTCTTGACTATGGGCCATGAGCAGGGTGTTCAGCCAGGCCTGGTTGCACCAGCCTGTTGTGTCGGGTTCCTCCTCCAACCATCCCTTTTAGCTTTGGGCTGTACATAACCCCAGGGACAAGGTGAACCTTCACCACCCCCATCGCGTGTCTTCCTCTTATGGTGGGAGCCAGGACAGTGATAGCACCAGGGCTAGAAGTCCCTCTGATCCATGATTAAGGCCAATTCTCCCTGGGGGAGTTGTGGCTTAAATCCAGTACATGCTGACCCCATCTTCCTTTCAGTGTGCATTACCAACAGAAGGCTTTGGGGGAGGTCACTTAGTCAGGCTGTGCTTTGGGGCCCCTGGCCACATGTTCCATGGGCCAGCCCCTGCCCTCCCAACCCTAGCCCTCTCTCCACTGTACCACTGCATTGGGGGCTAGCATTGAGTCAACTAGGTTCCTGAAACATTCAGGAACCCTGCTGAACCCAGGGCTTTTTGGACACACAATAGCCCAATTGTCCCTTCTGCCACTTGAGGGTTCCCATTTCTCTTGACCCAGCTATGGGCAAGACCTGAGACCTTACTACATTCTGTTCCAGCCATCTGCACTCTTCCTCTCTCTAGTGCTTTCACTCTTAATTTTTCATGGGCCCTAAATGTCACCCTGACCACCCTTAGCATGGTAGAGCTGCTGGTTTCTCCCCCAGGCCCTGGACAATGTCCTATCTAGCTGACCAGTGTTCTTCTATCCAGAACCCAACATCAGTAGTAACTCTGAACCCTCCCATCTGGGGCAACTGTGGCCAAGCTTTTGTTGTGGTCTGCCTGTGATGCCACTGCTGTCTTGACCAAAGGTGGCCATTGGCTCCTGCCGGTGATGGCCTTCTTGGCTTAGGACACTAGGACTTGCCCCTAATGTGCAACCGTCCCTCATGCCTATTCCATTCAGTGGCTACATGTTTTTCAGGGCTATGGTACAAGATATCCTTTCTGACCTGCCCTTCACCTTTGAGTAGCCTACATGTGACAGGACCCCGCTCTCAGGGCCACCACCCCTGCCCCAGCAAAGCAGTCTTTCAGATGAGGCTGTTGGGCCTCTGACCTTAGGAGTGGCCTCTGCAGAACACCTAATCAGCCCCTCCACCCTCCAGTCTGGCAGGGAGAGGTAGTTGTGGGTCATTTCTCCCTCCTCTGACCAGGTGAAGGGTATTCTTGCTACTGGTTTGGGTTTGGCAACTTATGGGAAGAGGCATTCTAGCTCTTTTGGATTGACCCCTGTAGCATCCTGCTGCTCTCTCTGGTTCCCCTCCATCCCACCTCCAAGTGTTGCTGGGTTTTTTTTTCTGCACATGGCTGTAACCAGTGCTATGGTACCTGTCTCCACAGTTCAAAATAATGTTCAGGAGGAGGTGGTGGTACAGGATAGGTTCTCCATTTACCTTAATGGGTGGCGGGAGATAACCACAGCTGCTTGGGTCCTGCAGCATATGGAGCAAGGACACACTCTAGAGCTTCTATAGTGGCCTCTAGAGCAATCATCAGTTCTGTCTGCCTCCCTCCAGCCCACATCCCAGTGCTGGGGGGGATCCAATCCATTCTAGACTTAAGGCATGAAATGCCTCTATCCAGTGCAAAAAGTCCCCACATGGTGGCCAAGCAGGGTCTGCTGCCCTTCCTGCCCCAGGGAGACTGGATGTGCTTACTCGATATGCAAGATGCTTGCCTGCCTCTCAAGGTCTGTGCCCCCGCACAGGCGATACCTTAGGTCCACTTCCATTGGGGAGCTCTACCAGTTCCAAGTACTGCCTTTTGGCTTGTCTTCAGCACCTCAGGTCTTTTCCAAATGTCTGGCAGTGGTAGCTGTGACCCCCAGGAGAGAAGACCTATATGTCTCCCCCTACCTGGACATCTGGCTGCTCAAGGCATAGTCCAGGGATCAGCTGGTCCAGACTCTGGCATGTATCAGGCAGTTGTTCCAAGCTCCAGGCATCATGATCAAACTGCCCAAGTCAGCCTTGCACCTTGCCAGCACCTTCAGCACATAGGGGCAATTCTGAACACAGCTCAGGGTATGGCCTTTCTGCCCCAAGACTGTGCAGGCCATATGGTGGACCAGTCCAAACTACTGTTCTGCAACAGATATGTCACTGCCAGAGAATTTCTCTGGCTCTTGGGCTTCATAGCCATGGCCCTTGTCATGATTACGCTAATCAGGCTGCACATGAAGCTCCCTTGGTGGACATTAAGGGCTCAGTTCTCAAAGGGGGCTTAGATCAGGGCAAGCAGTGGCAAACAGCAGCTTGCACTGAAGCCCAATGCACCAGGGACCCTGCACCAGATTCTGGTACAGTAGTGGTCCTGGCACCTAAGTCCCCACACTTGCGGCAACCTCTTCTGTTCGACAAACACATGGCACATGGAAGAGGTTTCTGCAAGCTCCTGCAGCAAAGGCAAGTGGTCCCCCCATCCATGATCCCCAGGTTAAAGAAATAAACCCCCTTCTCTGGTGGTCTAAAAGACCCCTTCCATGATCCCTAATGTTGCCAGGAATTACAATAAATACAACAATCCCCTTCCTGCTGGTCTAGTAGACCCCCACCCCAGCAGGTAGTGCCCACCACCCAGCTCCCCTCATCCTGAAACACAGCTGGTGACCAGCACAGCCCACCTCTCACCTCCATGGCCGGCTGCCAACTGAACTGTCACTGGGCACCTAGTGTATAGCGTACGCACTCGTTGATTAATCAGATCTGGGCAGCAGTTGATAGTGGAACCTCAAGTGCCTCTTCCCTTGTCCACAGGCTGACTCTCCCAGGAGTGGAGCTCCCCATTCGGGTTACCCACAGTAGGGCAAAAACTGCAGGTGATCGGAGTGCAAGCAAAAGGCTGAAAGTAAACATGGTGGCATGCAATCTGGCCACTTGAGACACAGAGCAAGATTAGCTGAACTGAACCTCGCCCCAACTACATATGTGACAAGCTGTAAAGTTTGGGTCACGAAGATCTCTTTCACCCCGCTGACATCGCCCTCATCACTCTGCACTCTTTCCTCCACTCTACTGATGGGATACCACCCTAGTCCATTCAGACCTCTAGTCTCTGCATCTTCAGGTTTGGCTCCTTACAACATAACCATGGCCAGGTTTGGGGTGTCCCCCAAAACCATGGCACCATCAAATGCAAATTTGCTATTGGGGCTGTGGGAAGAGGCTCGTGTATTCAGTCCTGACATTAATCCATTTCACAAAAACATCATGAGGTGGATACACTTTATAGATGATGTGATTTGTGTATGGCAGGGTGACAAACAGGAGGCTGGCCACTTTATAGAATGGCTTAATGTCAATGACATAAATCTAAGATTTACAGCTGCAGTTCAAGAACAACAGCTTAATTTCCTGGATGTCACCCTTTCTGTTGGTCTGGATTCAAGCATACAATCTAGTGCATACAGAAAACCAACTGATACCAATAGCTATTGCATGCTTCTAGTTTTCATCCTAGAAAACTCAAAAATTCAATCCCCTATAGCCAATTTTTGAGGCTTAGACGTAATTGCTCTGAGGACCTTGACTTTCAAAATCAGTCTAAGGAAATGTATGAGAAATTTCTTGCAAGGGGCTACAATCCCATAGTTTTGGACCAAGCACTTGACAGAGCAAAATCTTTACAATGCACTGATTTACTTATGCCAAAATCCAGACCAGCAGATATAGAGGGAATCCCATTCAGAAAAGAATTTACTCAGATTTCTGGTCAGATTGGAAACATACTGCATAAATACTGGCCCATTTTTAGAAATGATAATGAACCTGCGGGTGCCATTGGTGACAAACCAGAGTAACTTTTAAAGGGGACAGACATTAAGGGATCATCTTTTCAGTAGCTGCTACACTGAACCAAAGGAGACAAGGATACCTGGTTACCAATTCGGCCATCAGGGATGTATTATTGCGGTAACTGCAATATGTGCAAATACTGTGTACAAAATGACACCCTTTCATTGCCAGGCAGTAGCAAGGATGCTAAAATAAAGCATTTCATTTCCTGTGTCTCCACTTATGTTGTTTATGTCATTTGATGTGGCTGTGACAAACTGTATATTGGACAGACTATTAGATTTCTCAAACAAAGAATACAAGAACACATCAGAGACATCAACAACATGGATTTGACTAACACAGTGGAAGAACATTTTTGGGAGTGTCACTGTGGCAATCCTGCCAGTTTCCATATTATGGGCATTGAACAAGTGAACCTTGGCATCGGAGGGGATGATAGGTTTAACAAGCTTTTGCAAGAAGAAACATTCTGGATTTTTAGCTTACATATTTTAAACCCAGTGGGCTTAAATAATGAAATCGATGTAAGACCCTACCTGTGAGTATAATTTACTAAAGAATGAGATATATACATGTTTTTGGAATATTTTCTTTTATAATTTACTGTATTTCTTTTTCTTGGTTCTCTCTCTAGGTGCTGATGTGTTGTGGTGAGCACAGGATATTTTTCTGCTTTTTTGTAATGAAACAAACTACAAGGATTTAGCTCCCTATACATTACGACTCCAGGTTACCATAACCCTGTTTTAATCCTCTATTTGGTGGTTACATGGCACGCTTTTCCTTTTTTTATATATTAAGAATGGAATAAGCAGGATAAATTTTATATTTTTTGTTTCAAATTTATCTCATGAACTTTTCCCCTTTTCCCTTCCCTGTACCTAAACTTGGATATCATTTTTTCCATTTCCTCCCTCCCCCTCCCATAATATTATGGACTATATTATTCACTATAATGATCACTATTTTTGAAAAATTTATGTCGAATATATAGAATTCAGCTAATAAGAACTGCTGAAACTATAGGGGTTCTAACTGAAACTAACTCTAAAAGTTAATATATAAATTCGTAAAACAAATGTTAAAGTTATTCCCTGCATTCCTTGTATGCTCTTGATGCATTTTGAAAATACTGTCATTATTATTATTACATTGCTATATAGGCCTCTATAAAGTTTATTTTGAATATTTGCTGCTTTGAAGTTTGCTTTAAAAGTTTTTTCCTTGTATAATAAGATTTGAGTCATAGCAAAACTATTTGCATTAAGTAACTATGTTGGTCACATGACCTATGACATCATCTTGTTAGGGGCTACTTAAGCAGAGCATTCATTTTCAGAAATTGTCCCCTTAGGAAGCCCTAACCGTCGAAGCGCAGGTGTTTCTGGTGTAGACAGCAGAGTTTTTGGCAATTTTGTTGGCAAAATAAATGGTATCTTTTTTTACTTGCAAACCTTTGCCATTCTACCTTATTTGTTGGTGTGTGCCACTGTTTTTTAAATTGATGTCCACCAAAGTGGCTAATGTCCTGGTGCCTGCCGGGAAGCCCTCTACCAGGGCCACTTATCCCATGAAATAGGAGTGCTTGGTTCTGGGGTGGCTGCCAATAATAATAATAATAATAATACATTTATTTATAAAGCGCCTTTCAACTTACCAAGACACTGAGCACATTAAAACAATAGCATCAAATACAAATCCAATAATACATATAAATAAGATCATAGCATAATAACATCAAACATTAAAATCAGTTAATAAAATATAAAATAAGATCTCAACACAGTAACAATTATACTATGAATAACCATCCAAGAAGGCCATTTGCCAGAGGTAAGTTTTCAAGTTATTCTTGAATTCCTCCAAAGAGGTGCACTCCCGTAACAGTCGTGGTAGAGAATTCCAAAGAGTGGGTGCAGCATAAGAAAATGCTCTGCTGCCAGAAGATTTTAAACTCACTCTTGAAATCTCTAGCAACCCCTCGTCAGCCGAGCAGATCGATCGGCCGGGGTAGTAAGGCACCAGGAGTTCTTTCAGATAGTCCTGACCCTGATTGTGAAGGGCTTTACAAGTCAGTAAAATGACTTTAAAGGTGATCCGCCACCATATAGGAAGCCAGTGCAGTTCACGCAGCACAGAGGTAATATGACTAGACCTACTTGTCCCAGTCAAAACCCGGGCTGCTGCATTCTGCACCAGCTGTGGGTGATGGATTTCAACCCCAGAAAGCCCAAAGTATAGGGCATTGCAGTAGTCCAAACGTGAGGACACAAAGGCGTGGACCAATGTTGGCAAAGAGTCAGACAGAACAAGGTGCCTAACCCTGGCGATATTCCTAAGATGGTAAAAGGAAGTCCTGACAACGGCCGACACTTGAGACTGTAGGGTCAGCCTGTTGTCTAAGACAATTCCAAGGCTACGCACCCGTTCAGAGGTCGGAGTGACATGCCACCAAGAAAAATTCCAGAGGGCATGCCATCACACGACCTCTCTATCTGACAACCTGGGTCCACAACCAGGACCTCTGTCTTCTTTGAGTTCAGCTGGATCCATTCACCTGTCCTGTGAATCAGATTTTGGAATATTCACTGTTCCTTTCTGAGTCTGGTCCAAAATATTCCTTCCTTAAGGCACCTGTGTGCTTTTTCTTCTTTCCATGGGCCTGTTGAGGGCCATATGGTGGCACACCTGGAGGTGTCTATTCCTTCTGGAGAGGCCTTCTCCATCTGAAGCCTCCTATCCACAACTTGGTTCTGCTTTGGCACTTGACTTTTGTATTGCAGAAGCTTACTTTGGCACCCCTTGAGTCTGCAAATTGTAAGCTACGCTTTCTGTCACTGAAAGAATTCTTTTTAGTTAGTATTACTTCTGCTTAAAGGATTTCTGAGCTTCAGGCTCTGATGTGTGAACCTCCTTATTTGATTTTCCACAGAGACAGGGTGTATTTGCATATTAATCTTAAGCTTCTTCCTAAGATGGTGTCTATGTCTCCCTTAAATCAACCCTTCCACCTGCCTGTTTCTTACCTCAAGCATGCCAATCCGGAGGAAACCTTTGCTCCATACCTTAGATGTGCATAGCAATCGGCGTTACTATACGCACTGTACGAAGGACTGCATGTGGTCCTCACAGTTGTTGGTTTCATTTGCCCCTGGAAAAGAGGGTGTTCCAGTTTTTAAGCAGAGATTGTCCAGATGATTGACTAACAATAATACCTTTTGATACAGGAAATATGGTAAGAAAATTCCTGGAGTTATGTGTAGCCACACCACTAGGGGCCTGGCCTCTTCACTTGCTTGTTGCACAAATGTTTCAGCTGCAAAATCTGTGCTACTGCTACTTGGAGTACTGCCCACACCTTCACTTAACACTACGGTCTGGACGTTGCCTTTAGGTGAAGGGCAGGCTTCAGCCTGGCTATGCCTCAAGGCCTCCTACCTTAGGCCTATAGCCTCCAACCACTCAGATGATCTTCCTGTCTGTAACTGCTTGGGACTCATTCCATAGGTGTGGCCTGATGCAGAAGATATCCTCGATGAGGACAGTATAGTTACATAAGAACTTACCATAACAGTAGATCCTTGAGAGAATCTCTTGCATCAGGCCATGCCATCCCACCCTCTATCCCCCATGGCCTTAAGGCTTTCTGCATTTTTCTCTTTTTCCAGGAAGGTTTTAAATTCTGTTTCACTTTCTTTCTGGTGGGAACCTCTGGCTTCCCTCGGTTTCCTAGTTGGAGATCCTCCACTAGGGGTCTCTGATGGGAAAAGAAGGGACTGCAGGGGCCTCCCACGTGTATATGGGAAAGATGACATGCATATGACATCATCATGGGTCACCCCCTTGTAGAATGCTAGTTAGAAAAGTTTCTGAGTGGTCCAAGTGCCTGGCAGCTTTAGTTCCATAGATGTGGCCTGATGCAAGAGATTTTCTCAAGGATCTACTGTTATGGTAAGTTCTTACATAATTGTACTTTCTTGCTGCAGGAACCTGACCAAGAAGGCTATATTCTGTACAGTCCTGTGAAGCGTGCTGAGGAGATAGGAGCTGTCTATCTGAGTGTTCTCTCTGAGGCAGTGAATTTTGCAGTAATTTTAATAAAAAAAACATATTTAATGTTTATTGTGGTGCACCTGCAGAGTTCACTTTTGAAGTTTTATTTGGGTTTTTAGAGTTTTTTTTCCCAGAATTTCAGTTTGTGTGTTTGAGCTATGACTCTGAGAGTGGGGGAAGGGATGATGTTTTCTTTTTCTGCAAATCAACAGCTTCAGTATATCACTGTTGTTCAATGACTACTGCCTGTGCCTTTTTGATTTTAAATCTTTAGAAGCATTTACACGGCCACTCCACTCAAAGTTGCAATCTGGTCCAGTGCTATGATGCATTAGATGACACATGGACTGCTGACGTCACTCCCTCCCTTTGTCCCACTTTTCTTCAATACAGGAAGTTCTGGTAATTGCTTTCTGGCATGTTGGCAGCCACGCTTGTGGCACTGCTGCAGAAGAGTGTTTTTAAAGCCACAGCTCAATCACCAGCAGGTCTGCCATGATAGTCAACTTTCTTATTCTGGAAGAGAGTATTATGGGAGGGCAGAGGATGCTGGGAATGTTTCCTGTGTGTCAGAACAAGTGGTGCAGCCTGTCCACATGGTTGCTTAGACTGTTTGCTCCCACATGCATCCCCAACTCCGCAGCTGCTTAAGGAGAACAAAGACAACTGACTGACTTATCATGATTAGGTAAGGGTCCACATGGCTTCATTTGCACCTCAGCAACTGGAGCATTCTGGTTACTGTGGTGTAAATGCGGCCATGTAAACTTGCCTTTAGTATCAGTTCAGAGCTTTGGCAAACAGTACTGCTGGCAAACTAGCTGGTATAATTTACTGAAGTATAATTTCTTGAATTATTTTTAACCCTTTATTATCTTTTTATGTGTTGTTTGTTTTAGTGCTGTTTGTTTAAATTTGGTAGTTTTTTTTATTGATTTTTTTATATGTACTGTGAAATACAACAAATAAGAATTTCAAGTCTGGTTCTGTCATCACTCTTGTGCTAATGTTTGTGTTACTATACCTAATTAACTAGCACTTACAAGGAATTGAGGATGAGTGGTAGAGGAAATGTTCAGGCAAGAGAAAGAATCAGGCTGGAAATGTAGTGGCCACAAATGAGGGTGGGCATGGTTGTAGGTGTGGAACAGAGGGGCATGGATAGTCAGCAGGAGTAGGGTATACTGGGAGTTCAGTCAAGCTGTGTACAAGAACTGATTTGACTGCCTTTCTGGTTCAGGCAGGAGACAGAGCCAAGAAAACATATCTGACATATCTACCCCATCAATGCCAACATTAGTAACAAATGCATGTCTTTTTGGTAAAGTAACATTACTGAATAAGCCTGTGTTGCCATTGCCACCCGTGCTTACTGTACTTGTCTCAGGGTTCAAAGCATACTGCACATGATTTAGGGTGATTCATTTTACAACAGAGGAAGAGGTGCTGGAAGAGGAGAATGAGGGGGAGGTTGGAGAGAAGGGGGGAGGAAGAGAGGGATGAGGAGGAGGAGGAGTAGGAGTAGGAAGAGAAGTGGGAGGAGAATGAGGAGGACAATAAGGGTGGAAGTATTGAAGATTCAGTCATTGCTCTTTCTTGAGGGCCAGAAAAAAAAAATAAAGGAGGATTATGAAGAAAGGGAAGTGTTGTTAAAACCTAAGGTTAAACATACACCACAAGGAGTACTGCTGCTGCTGAGAAAACAGAACTGCGCCACTATATTTATTTACTTTTGATCTGGATTTCTCCTTCTCTTCCAAGTCATCCATTGCTGCTTCTGCCACATCCTCAGCCTATCCTCCACAGAGTACTGTTGCTTGTGCACTACAACAGAAATACAATGTGACTACTACATTTACACAACTTATGTTCTGACTGCAAACTCATCATCATTCATTGCTGCTGCTGTTGCATCATTCATACTAAGGTTCATATTAAGATTCATCAGGCACTAAAAGACATATGCCCATGTTTGCTCCTATAGTCCACATCAATACTACTTTAGACTGCCCCCCTTTTGTATAGAAGCATCCAAATTCTTTTTAAATTCGGTTTTATTCCTACTAATCACCACCTTGAGTGGCCAACTATTCCATACGTTTACCACCCTCCATGTGTAAAAGTACTTTAGTTGGATATGTGCACATTTTCCTCCCCTGATTTGTAATGAGTGTCTTCTTGTTTCCATATACCCTTCTTTATATGCAATATTTAAATCATTAATGAGTATTGGATCCTGCATGATATCATACACAAGTAGAACAGTCCCAAATGTGCATCTTGTAATAAGGGACATTAGATTTAAAGACCTCAGTTGTTCTTCATAATTTTGTTCCTCTGTATCTTTCATATCTTTGTAAATCTTCTTTGGACTTTCTCAATTTTATTTATTTCATTCTTTCTGAAAGGATTCCATAGTTGATTAGCAAATTCCAGATGTGGGGACATATATGCCCTGTACAATGGCAACATGACTTCACTTTCCCTTGAAGTTATATTCCTTTTTATGGCCCAAGAGATTGTTGTGGCTTTTTTTTTATTGCTTCTGTGGTTTGTGCTGAACTGTTAAAATCACTGGAGATCTCAATGCCTAGATCATTTTCTCTATCAGCTTTGGGTACAGGGTTATTCTGCATATAATAATTAAATCTATTATTGTTTTTCCCTATGTGTATCACCTTACCTTTTTTCATATTCACTCTCATACCCCATTCATATGTCCAGTTACCAATCCTATCCAGATCTTTCTGTATGATGGATACTTCCATTTCTCTGCTAGAAGGGCCACCTATCTTGGTGTCGTCAGAGTATTTTGACACCCAACTATCTATGTCACATGATAAATTAGTAATGAAAATCTAAAAAGTGCAGGACCCAGCATGGATCCTTGGGGCACCCCACTGGTGACAGCTCCTGCCCCAGACAAATGTCCATTAACCACAGCCCTCTGTGTTAAATTAAAGAGCCATTATGTTATCCAGTCAACAAGAACTACTTCTATACCCAGATTTGTTAATTTTGCAATAATGGCTAAATGAGGGGTACGATCAAAGGCATTGGCAAAGTCTAAATATATTACAGCATATGGAATATTCAAATCTAAGGTAGAACTAATCCGCTCACAAAAAAATAGCAGATTTGTTGTGCAGCTCCTACCCTGTTTAAATCCATGCTGAACAGTATCACAGTTTCCCAAAATGGTAACTAATCTATCCTTGATTATAAATTTCAAGATCTTACAACAAACACTGCTAAGACTAATAGGTCAATAGTTCTCTTTACTTGCAGTGATGCCCTTTTTAAAAATTGGCACCACATGTGCCAAATTCCAATCTAGTGGTAACGTACCTGTGCTCAAGGATAGTTCAAACAACATTTTTAATGTTTTATTATGTGCTTGTTCATAATTTGTAATAATCTTGCAGATATTTTATCCAGTCCGGGAGATGAATTTGTTTCCAGTCATTGAATTTTACTTCTAATATCCGCTTCATCTATTTCAATATTATTTTTTAATGTCTTTGTTATTTCTCTTGGTCTTGAGCCCTTATTATACACTTCACAGAAGTAGTTATTAAATAATTCTGCTAGTTCTGCATATCGTTCACTGTTTTATTGTCATGTATAATAGGACCAACCTGGGACTGTGAGGAGATATATGCATAAAACTCTTTTAAATTTTCTTTTTTTTTTTTGCTTCATGGGCTAATGAAACTTCCATACTTATCTTTGCCTTCTTAATTTCTCTTTTAAACCTTTTTTAGATGATTCCTATAGCTTTTAAATGATGTTTCCGAAGGTGACTGTTTATGTCTTTTATACCGTGTATTTTTTTTAAAATAAGTTTTCTGATCTTTTTATTTAGCCACTTTGGTCTTTTGTTGTTATATATATATATATATATATATATATATATATATATATATATATATATATATATTGCTTTCTAATTTTAGGGATATATTGATCTGCAGTTGTTAGGATACATGATTTAATAATATTCTGCATTTCCTCTGTGTTCTTATTTTTTAGTGGTCAACCCAATTTGTATCCTGTAATTCAGCCCTGATGTTCTCCATATCTGCTTTCTCATAGAAATAAATCTCTGTAATACAGTTCTGTGGTATATATTCAGACTTCACAGTGAAACCTATAGAATTATGGTCACTGTTCCCAAGGGGAGGCCCACAGTACAAGATTCAATTTGAAGTTCATCAGAACTTATTACTAGATCAAATATATGTTTATTTCTTGTTGGTTCTTGTACATGCTGTTTTAAATTATTATTATTACAGTTGTCTAGGAACTGGTATGCAATTCTACTAGATGTGGTCCCCTTAACTCAATTTGGTGTCAGTGGCTCAGTAGGTAGCACACTCGCCTCTGAGGCTGGGAGATCAGAGGGCTGTGGGTTCAGTTCCCACATCTGGCACTTGGGTTAATATCCCAGTACTGACACTGTAGTGCAGCATGAGAGGGGTGCTGCACTTCTGAGGTGCCGTCTTTCGGATGAGATGTTAAATCATGGTCCCATCTGCCTGGATTGGTGGTAGTTCAAGTGGATGTTAAAGATCCCATTGCACTTATCGAAAAAGAGTAGGGGAAAGTTTTACTGAGACAAAAATCGTACAATAGTACACAAAGCAAAATACAAAACAAAGGAAACACAGGATAAGTATTATACAATCATTCAGGTAACTGCAAAATCAGAGTCAGTGATCCAAGGAAGAGCCTTCCAAAGTTCCAAAAGTGTTGTATCTGAGTATAGGGTACGTTCATGCTCATAAATTTCTTTTAAATCTTGTACAATCATTTTTTCAAGCTCTAAATAGGAGCAGTCCTTTTGCTGTAAAGAAAACATGCAACGCACCATCCAAATATTCCATTAAATACAAACAAAAACAAGGTTTAAAGTGTCCTGGTGCCATTTTGACCACTGGGGAGAAAAAAACCCATATACAAGATTCAAATAAGAACCGACTGAAGCAAGGGGTATCCCATGCCTGTGCCAAAAGGACCACCAATTTTAATAAAGGAACAGTCAAAAAATAAATGAGGGATAGTTTCAAGTTCTGCAATACATATAAGTGAGAACACATTCTGTCTTGGGACTGCTTATGTTTTGATTTGATTTTACATTAATCTTTTCATGGCATGAAAGCCAATGAAAATCCCACATTTTGGCTGGAACCCTCTTACATTTCCACAATAACAAAAGGGAAGGGAGGTGTTGACCAGGACACTTATCAAATGGTATTGATACAGCACAAACCGACAGGAGTAATTTCTTATATAAAACTTTATGGGAATGATTTAATAACTGTTCGACACCTTCCATTGATTGAGATGTAAAAACATATGTGTTACATAAGTTGGTATACCATCAGTTTGTCTTAACACAGTTAAGGAATTAGTTTCCCATTGATGAAACCAAATCCTGCAAGAGTCATAAAACCAAGGTTCCCACCCCCTTTGGGAATGAATCAATAAAGGCCTAAGGTTTGCAGTGAAAAAAATACAAGAAAAAAATAACAAAGGGTTAACCATACAAACGCCACCCTCAGGGATAGGTAAATAAGTAATATTCCACTTTATCGGGTTTAACCTACTACCCCAAAGAGCCTGAAAAAACAGGCTAAAGACAGCTGTTTCTAGCTGTCGTGGAATAGGGAATACATAACTCAGAAAAAGGAAAGTAGAGATCAAATAGTTTTTAATTAAGAAAACATGTTTTCTTTTTCCTATCTGCCCCCGGTTCCAGGAGGCCACCTGAAGTTTACCTTGTTGTAGTTTAACATTCCAGTTGAACAAATCTGAGTCCTGTGTCCCAAAACAAATTCCCAAAATGCGAATAGGGCCCTCAACTAAACGTAACAGGCCAATACAGTCCAAGGGGGAGGTTGCTGAACCGACCCGAATAACCAAACTTTTAGTGTTATTTAAAACAGCACCAGAGAAGTTTCCAAAAATAGAGCACTCGCGGAGAGAATGAAACACTGAGGCTACATCAGCTACAAGATAACAAACATCATCTGCATATGCAATATCCTTATAAGGCAAGCATAAGGCACAACTAGAAATAGACTGAATCTGAGAATTAGTATTCAGCCGACGGAGCAAAACATCAAGAAAAAATACATATAACACGGGCTTAAAGGACAGCCCTGACGAACCCCCCTTTTTATGGGGATCATGGGTCCTATCCAACCATTTACTACAGGCACAACAGTCGCCGTTCTATAGAAAGCATGAATCCAGCGTACCATAACATCAGGTACATGCAGAAAACGAAGTGCTTCCCATAAAAAATCATGCCGAACCGAATCAAAAGCCGCCTTCTGATCTACAGAAACAACAAGTCCCGAAGTCAGACCTGCATAACCATGAGAAAATAATTCTCGTAAGAGGATCAAATGATCAGAAATTCTCCTTTGAGGCACAGAACAGGATTGGGCAGGATGCAAAACCACCTCCGCTATCCTCAGCAAACGCTTCACAATAATTTCCGTTAAGAGCTTAAAGTCAGTGTTCAACATACATAAAGGTCGCCAGTTCTCTAGAGAATGGATATCACCTTTCTGTTTATAAATGTAAATCAAAGTACCCTTAGTAAATTCCAAAGGGAGAGATTCACATGTTAACAGAGAATTAAACACAGATGTAAGTTCTGAGGCTAAATGGTCACCCAGCACCTTATATAAGCCAGCAGGAGACCATCGGACCAGAAGTTCTCTGTACAGGTAAGGAAGAAATAGCCAGTGTCAAATCCTGCTCGTGATAGGAGAACAAGCCTGGTCCTGACATAGCTGTGAGGAGCTGGGATATCAAGGCCACTATACAAAGTCACACTGTTACTAACCATAGCAGGGAGGGGAGAAAAAAGGGCCGTAGTATACTTTGTTACAATATGACAAATCTCAGTCTGTGAGGAACACATGGTCCCTTCTGAATTTAGAAGACACGTCATATTTTTTCGGAGGACTGACGGGAATTATATTCAAAAGGGCAAACAACATCACGTGTTCCAACAGTACAGAATTTATGTTGGTTATAAAGTTGTTGTGATTGCCATAATTGGAAAGTCAACATATAATTCTGTAGGACTTTTATTTGTTGAGTAAGGTCTTGCCCTGTCGTGTATGCTATGGTTAATAATGACTGAAAATGTACCCTGTTCTGCAAATAGTCTAGGTATTCCCCCCTACATTTTAAATGACTGTAAGTTTTTAAAAAAGTGACCAGATCATGTTTCGTGTCTAACCACCACTGAACAGGATCTTCATAACAAATAAAAACAGATTTACGGGCTTGTATGAAGGACAGGAGGGACTGCATAAACATCAGAATCTGCAACAAAGATGTGTTGAGTTTCCAAAGACCTGGACTTTTATGGGAAGAGACAACAGAACCAAAACCAACAGAAAGCAGCTTATGATCAGAAAACTCAAGCGCTTGAACTTTGGCAGAAATAATAGGTACTGTAGGAGAGGAAAACACATAATCAATACGTGTGGCTAGTTTACCCTTTTGGAAGGTAGGGGTGTGTTGAGTAGTAAAGGAGAGATAAGAGTCCGTTATGGGCGATCTCAACCAATTTACCCAATTGTGGGAATCACAAAACAGTTTCTTTGTAGCAGCAAAGGAGCTCTTATCCTGAAGACTCAGGCCACAATTAAAGTCACCTGCAAACAATACCTGAAAGGAAGTATGCAAAAAAGGACGAAGCAAAGCAAATAAAGCTATGCATTCGGTTTTGATTTGAGGGGCATAAATGTTAATCACCCGGTAAGGACAGGACCCAATAACAAAATCTATAATAAGCCCCTACCAGGGGCTACATCAAACAATTTTAGCAAACGGAAATCTGGGAAATTAATTAATATTCCCAGTCCCGAACAAGAATCCTGACCAATTGACCAAAAAGAAGGACCCAGTAACCAGTCCTGTTGAGCTTGTCGGATCTCATGTAGTATGAAGTCTTGTATCCTGTAATAAAATTAAACCCAAAGGCAGAAGCCTTAGAAAGGAAAAAATCAGTCTCCCTTTAGCTATACGCTTCATACTATTTACATTAATAGTATGGCAAACAAAGTGAAACATAGCAACAAAAAAAAGGAAAACAGACAAAATACATTTTACAATTTCCTTTTCCCAACCACCTTCTTCCCTTTAAGTTTTACTCTGGCCTCGCTTGAGAAAGGCCGTGCCAAGTTGTAGCTCAGGGTCAGTGGTACCATCTGGGAGAGAAGAAGCAATGGAGGAAGAGTCCGACTTACCTCCAGCATCATCAGAAAGGGGTTGGAGAAGTTCAAAAGAATTAGATAAGGACACTGGGGGAGGTTCTGGACCACTCACAGGAGATGGTGCAACCCAAGGGTTGTTTCTCAGTGATCTTCTATGTATAACATTTGTAAGCTCTCGGAGGGGGGATAGTACTTGGACCTGGGACCGGGTCCAGAACAGGAAAATTAGACTGGGGAGGATCAGGAACAGGAAAAATCTCAGGCAAGGGGTCATCCATGAAGGAAACCATCTGAGGTACGACCTCAGAGGATACAACAGGCACTGAAGCCTGCAGTAAGGGCTGGGCTGCCCTAGGGGGAAGTACAGTCAAGGTGGTCCGGAGACGGGCCTTCTGCGCCTGTGTAATAATAAAGCGCTGGTCCATACCACCATCATGAAATTCCTGATTATGTGCAGCCCATTTACAATTCTGAAAGGTATGCCCTGTTCATCACATAGGTTACATCTACATTCATTCAAGCAGTGTGCCCCTATGTGGCCCAATTCCCCCACAGACATTGTATTTCATTTTATCACATACATTACTAAGATGTGCAGGGTCACCATCTATAGCAAGCCTTCGGCTGACCTTGGTAGAACAAGACCCCTATCTCGGCCTATGAAAAAAGAATTAGGCAGATGTACAACCCCAGAATCAGTGGATCGTAACAAGACTTTAAACTTCCAGCCCCAGTCCAAATGTTCTCGGTATCCAAAATGGCTTCAGGCTGTCCCTGGATGTCACAACGCTGTTTCAGCCAATACACAACATCCTCCACCTCAACTCCCTCATTACGAAACAGAATAGTGATTGCCTTAAAAGTGGGGTTAGAAAGGGGAATAGCCTGAAATGGGGTCCATAATGCAGTAGTCCACAGAGAATTATACTTTGACCAAAAACGCTCCAGTCCCCTAGATGTTTGGAAACTAATGTCAAACGTGGTTTCACCAGAGATATGAATTAACGCATATATTTCATGGGAGAAAAATGTTAAAGAATCCTTTAACAGCGACGTGTTGCCATAGACCCAATCAGGTGGCTCAGGTAACCTACTCCGATATGCCAAGCTAACCGCATTGTGTCTCTTAGCAGCCTGATTGGAAATTTAAAGAAAGAAGAATATGAGCTGCTCGGTCCAGAAATTTGGGGGTTGGGCTGTGGTGGTGAGGGAGCCAGAGCCTCTACAGAAATAGTAGAAAGAGGAATCTGAGGTGGAGAACCCTTCAGATAATTCAACACAGGGTTCTGTGTAAGCTCCAGTTCATGAGGGAGACACAAGGGGTCAGTAGTGATGGTTGAATCACCTATCTTGCTTTGTAGCTCTGGAAATCTTCAGGGCGGGGGGACCGGATTGGAGACGGACCAGACTTCCAACTTCCTGGGACAGTACCCTGGACCCAGCCAGCACCTCTCAGCGCCGATTCAACAGTCCAAGTAGGTTCTTTATTAATATTTACTGTAGATGATTCTTGTACATGTAGGGAGCTCTGTGAAGAAACAGGAGCAGGTAGTGAAAAGGAAAATGAATCTGTTTGTACTGCAGGTAGCAGGGGAGTAATAACTGTAGATAAGTCTTGTACTTGTGAGGAACTCTGTGATGTAATGGAAGCAGGTTGTGAAAAGGAAACCAAATCCATTTGTACTGCAGGCGGCAGGGGAGCAGGCAGTAGGGCTTCAGCTCCCGACACACTAGTCGGGTCAGAGCCCATCACAGCAACAGGTAGTAAAGGAGACAAGTCAGGAGAATCTTCCGGAACTTCCACCTGAGTGGAATATGCACCTGTGCTGTCAGCTCTCAGGCATTGCATATCTCTGAGCATTTTCAGTTTTGCACTAGCAAAACGGTGCTCCGCCGCTGCAAAATGCTCCTGGATCTCTTGTGTTGTCAAACAATGGTTTTCAGAATCAGTTGAAGTAAAATCCTCCAGTAAGTCGACGGTAGGCATGGAGGTCAGCAAGTCAGTTCCATAAGAAGTAAGCAGAGGGCTAGGTATAGCAGCCTGAGTATGAGCAGCAGAACTTAAAGTTGAAGCAGGAACAGCAACAGGCAAAACATCAGTAGTTAGCATCGTGGTCTCTATTTGTTCAGAGGTAGGAGCAGAGACCAAATCTCCCACCTCCATAACTCCCTTCTCAGAAGGCAAGAGTGCGTCCGCCATCTTGGACAGAGGTTCCCCCTCTGAAGAGTAGGGGAATTTCCCGTGTCCTGGCCAATTTCCTCATTCACTAACAAATACCACCAACAGCTTAATCTGGTTCAAGGTCAGTTGGCATTCATCTGTATCCCCTCCGGTCATGCCTGAAAATAGGCAGGATTTGTCTAGTGCACTTACCCAGTCAACAAAAACTAAATAAAAAAAATAAAAATAAATAAAAAAAATTCCCCATTTTAATGTCCCTCATAATTATACCATTCCCTAATTCATACACTTTTTCAGTCTCCATTATGATGGATTGTGTTTTCTCAGCCGTACTGCTCGGCCAGTATATGATACCAGCAATTAAAGATTTATGGTATCCACCATTAATTTTCAACAAAATGGATTCAGTGCTTTGTGTTACTTTAATCTTTTCTGTTATATATCTGGTTTTTAATTGATTAGTAATATAAATGGCAATACCTCCCCAATTTTTTTGTTGTGCTTATCATTCCTATACAATTGGTATCCCTCAATGTTAGTTCCCCATATATCATTGTCAGTTTCCACCAGGTCTCGGTTAACCCAATTATTTGTGCATGTGAATTGTCAATAATACCACGAAGCTCACTTTATTTATTACTCATACTTCTGGCATTAAATTGAAGTGCTCTTATTATATTTATTTTATGACTTGTGTTTTTAAGTTTAATGTTTAATGCCTTTGGTTCTTTTTATTTTTGACTGACAGCTTCCCCCTTCTTATTTAGTTTAAATTCATCTGTTCCCAATATTGTAAGACATTTTCTGCTAATACTTTAGTCCCTTTGTTGTTTAAATGAAGTCCATTGTGGCTATATAGTTCAAATATTTTATTAAAAGTGTCCCAGTCATCTATAAATGCTATATTTCTAGCTGCACACCAGTTTTGTAATCGAATGTTTATTCTGTGTATCGTATTATTTTTTCTTTGTGGGCCCTAGGGATTGGTAGAAGTCCTGAAATTGCCACCTGGATTTCATCATTTACCAGTTGTTCTCCCAATGTAATTAAATTATAGCAGACATATTTTTCATACTCGTGCTCTACAGCATTTGTTCCCATGTGGAAAATGGTTGATGAATGTTTAGGCATATTGATTTTGCTAATGTTGTCCTTAATATTATTTATTCTTGCTCCTCGGTAATGCAGTAAAGTAGTGTTTTCATTGTCCTCCCTACAGATATACAAGTCACAGTATTTTATTATTGAGTTTCCTAAAACAAACTTTCAGAGTTTTCTTTTTCTATATTTTCGTTACTATTTTAAGTTAGTATATCTTCATGTTGAGGTGCAAATCTATTAGTAAGTGAAGTGGATCAGATTCCCCTGAAGTTTTAACCGTTTTTACTTTTTTCCTTACTGCCACACATATTCTATTTAACACTTGTTCTGAGAAGTAGTCCCTACACTTTTTTGTGACATATCTTTCCCCACTAGTATTTGTTGTGCATAAGGTACTCTCTTTGGTTCTTTTCTCTGTTGCCTTTGAGACAAAGTAAGTAACATTCTCAGGTGTGTTAGCACATTCTCTGGTAGCTCTTTTTAGTTCTTGAATTTCTTGGAGTAACTGTTCCCTGGACTTATGTAAGTCCTTAAGTGTCACACATTTGTGACGTGTATAGTCCCTACCACTACTGGTTCCTTTTACTGGGCTATACATGCTGCAATTCTTGCGTTATATTATTGAGCCTTCTTCATACAACAATGAAAGTATATCTCTCTTATTCTTCTTCACAGTTGCTTTGTCTTTATAGTGTGCCATTTTTGTACCACACATTACTTCAGCCTTTTATACATTAAAAACAACTCAATACCTTGCAATTAGTGTAGTGGCCCTACTTCCCTGCTTTCCCTACTGATGCCTACAAATGCTGCTGGCTTCTGCCTGCATCGCCTCTGCTCCATGCTTGACTCTGCTCACTGGAGCTGAGCATTAAGTAGGCGCTCATCGGTGAAGTCAGTAGTAGCTATGGCAACCCCTCTAGATGTTGGCTTGGCTGGCAGTCAATGCTGGTAAACCACACTTAAAAGATCAGTTTATACAGCATCATGGTAGCTAAATGCTATTCCCAAAGCACTCTACAAGTGCTTGTCAAGCGCTGTTGACCCTCAAGGAGTGGGAGTCAGCAGTATGCCATACCTTGCAGGTTTTACAGCCCAAATTTAAAAATCAGCTCCACTTCATTATGCTACCTCCTCATAGACTGATGTGATGTGCTAGGACTGCCTCCATCACTACCGTCAAATGGTCCAACATTACAGCACCTTCTTGGAGTACATTTGCATAGAAGATAAGAAGATATAACTGCACAACTCAATCACATAGCTTATGGACTTCAAGTGGGCTAAGATTGCCTCTATCAATATCTGCAGCTTGGTAAAAAAGCTTTACGTTCTACAGGGTTGGGTTGCTCTGCACAAACCTGACATACTGGCAGTCATCAAGACCTGGCTCTCACCTAATATCCCTGATTCTGCAGTCACCTTAAGTGGTTACTCTATCTTTTGGGCAGAGAGAGTTGTAAAGAGGGGAGAGGGCTGTGCTTTCTACATTAAGGACTCCCTCCAGGGTTCTCTATTTTCCACCTTTCCCTCTGAACATGGTGTACAGGCTATAACAGTCAAAGTAACATTAGGACTCTCTTCCAAATCTCTCCTAGCCTGCTCAGTCTATATTCCACCCTGCAAACAAAAACTAGCTTTCAATGCAGTCATAAACTATATCTCTCTTCCACCTAATCACCTGGAGATGAATGTTATGGGAGATTTCAATGTTAACTGGCTGTCCTCCTCTGCTGCCTCCTATAAGAATGCCATAGCGGCACTTGTTCTCTCTCAGCTTGTAACCTCCCCAATGAGGCTTGATCAGAAAACAGGGACATCCACCCTTATTGACCGTATTATTACAAACTACCGAAACAGACTCACCAATGTCTCCATTCTCCCTGATGTGATTAGTGATCACTTGCCAGTACCTTGTCATTGGTCCTCTAGGGGAAAAAAATCCCCCCCAAAAGTCACCTATCAATGCCACCCAAAAAAATGGGATATTTCATAAATTCAAAAACTATCTGTACAGTTGTGACTGGTCTCCACTTGACTCTGCACCTAACACTGATGTGGCACTCTCCCATTTTATTTGTACCTTCAACTATGCCTGTGATCTATTTGCCCCCTTCACAAAGAGTACTGTCAAAGTACAGGACTCACCATGGATCTCCAAGGCCATCCTGGATAGTATGCATCACTGAGATAACCTTTGGTATAAAGCCCTTGAATCTGGTCGACCCTTAGATAGGCAGTTGTATAGTGCTGCCAGGAATCTATGCACCAGGGAGATAAGGTAGGTCAGGGCCACCTACTACAAGAAACCATTATGCCCACCTGGGATTTGGGACACAAGTTCTGGAATAATCTTAAGGAACTTAATGGGACCTCCATGTCCCCTCTTTCATCCCTGCTTAACATTGATGGTACCCCTATTCAGGAACCTCAGGTCATTGCTAACTCTCTCAGCACCACTTTTTTGGACTGCAGCAGCATTCTTCCCCAGACTTTTTTCACTCTCCTTCATCCCCCCCTTCCCCTTCTCTCTCTGACATCCCTCCCTTCCATTTCAGAACTATTTCTACCCACAAGGCCAAGTCTTTTCTGTCCAAGGTTTTAGGTAAAACATGTCATAGCAGTGATTCCTTAGACCTTAAGCTCCTTTCTCTGACTATTGATGCAGTCCTATCTCCTATCACAAAAATCTTCAATCTTTCCCTTTGTCTTGGTCAGTTCCCCTCTCACTGGAAATCTGCTGTTGTCATGCCTATCTTTAAAGGTGGTGACCGCACCCTTCCAGGAAACTACCGTCCCATTTCTATCCTTCCTCCACTTTCCAAGGCTCTTGAAAAAATAGTTGCTGAACAGCTCTCTGACTATCTAACTAAACACAACCTACTACATGCAGAACAGCATGTTTTTTGGAAGGGCCACAGTACCACCTAAGATCTCCTGGAATTTGCCACTTTCATTCACCAGGCTCTCAACAGAGAACACCTAGTTGGGTCTGTGTACATAGATCTGACTAAGGCATTTGACACTGTAAACCATGCCCTCCTCAGCAGGTCCCTCCTCTCTTTGGGGCTGTCTCAGGATGTCTCCTCTTGGTTTACTGACTACCTATGGAACAGGTCCCATCAAGTCCATATTAACAATACCCTCTTCCCCAGCCTCGCTGTGATGTCTGGGGTTCCCCAAGGCTCTATCCTTGGACCACTTCTGTTCAGTTTGTTCTTGAACTCTCTTCCCAAGGCCTGCTCTGGGAAACTTCTATTCTATGCAGAAGATGCTGTTCTCTTCAGCAGCCACCCTACCACCCCCCTCTCCCAGTAGCTCTCCAAAATTTATTCTCAGAGGCTGAAACCTGGTTCTCTGCCCACAGACTTGCACTAAACTATAAGAAAACTAAGGTCATGGTCTTCTGTCACCACTGGAATAAATATAATGGTGCCCCTCTGCAAATCCACAACCTTCATAAATCCTACCTGGATCAAGTTAACTCCTTTAAATATCTCGGAGTCACACTCGATTCAGCCCTTACTTTCCATAAACATAGCCATCTACTTAGCTCTGCCATAAACACTAGAATAGGGCTCCTGTACTGCCATAGACACTGTCTGCCCCCTGATGTGCTTCATCTTCCAGTGTCATCCTCCATCCTCTCCCTTGTGGACATATGGAATTACTATCTATGGAGCTGATGACCATGCTGCCCTCTGAAGGATTAAAGTGGAACTGAATAAACCTATCGACTTGTCGTGGGCGGTGTCAGGCGCACCCATTCTTGTGACCTCTACAGTCTGTCTAATTGGCTGAATTTTGATGGCAGGCTAAAATATCAGACCTGTCTGCTTGCCGAAAATATCTCAATAGGCCTTCCCCCCCTGGGCTCCTAAATCTCCTTCAAACTTTCCTTTGCAAAGATCCACTAGAAGTTCTTCCAAAGCCTCCATGCAGGTTCCCCACTGTAAGACCTCCCTTGTACAGTGAGCTTTCCATTATAGGGCTCCCTCTTGGTTAAACTCTCTACTGGCTGCTACCTCAGCTGCATCCAAACCTGGCCCTTTCAAAACTCTCATTAGGGAACATATAATTTCCTCCAGCTCCTGCGATTGCTTCTAACCTTACTTCCTGCCTACCTCTATTACTCTTCACTAGTTGTTAATAACACTGTCTGTCTCTCTCTCTCTCTCTCTCTTGCTTCCAGCTCCCTTTCCTCCCCTCCCTCTCCCACTTCCTCCTCTCCTCAATTTTTTCTCCATTCCTACTACTCTTTCCTTGTCCCAGCTCTGTCTGGCATTATTTACCTAGTTTCAATCTTGTTCGTGTTTGTCTGATTAATTATATAATGTGTTTACCTGACCTTGCATAGTTTTTAATCCTGTATAATATTGTTTTATCTTATTTGTACTATATATGCTTATCATTTCCTGTATCCTTGTTTGTAATTCCCTGACGTGGAGCCTTTACAAAAGAGTCTCTGACTCAAAAGTTTGTAATTACGATTCACTTAATAAATAACGTAATAAATAAATAAAATAAATAAATAATCCCCTCTTCTTCCTTATTCTTATCTAATTGCTGAAGCCATGCCACCTAACCTTACCAGTACAGTTTGGCACCCAAGCCATCTAATCTCTCCCGAGTGCAACTGCCAAAACAACAGAAGAAAGCAACTCTGGCACTGCTTATTAAACACCTACTCCTTCCTCCTCCTCCTCAAGTCATCCTTGGCCACATCTGCTTTACAAGAGGCACCAATGCACTGTGAATTTCAACAAAAACATTGCAGGTGAAGTCACTTTGAAAAAGTGTTTTTGTGAAGTTCCTGTGAAGTTGGCAGAGATAGCTAAACCTTTGCGAAACTTCACAAAGTGCAAAGTTCTTAGCTTTGCAAGAACTTTTCAGGTGAAGTTTAACTTTGCTGCATCTCTATACTGCACTGCACCTGGAGCTTTTGACATGAGTGTCATATAAATAAGAGGGGATTGGATTGGAACTGCACAATTGAACTGCTATTTGGCAGCATGAATCTTGGCCTGGATGCTTGTTGTTGATTTCAGAAATGCATACATACTAAGACAGAGCACTTGCTGTATTCTGTATTTATAGAAATTAGGTTACAAGTACATGTGGGATAGTCAAATGTGTCCACATGGAGTGCATTTGGAAACCCTGTCAGATTCAAGTCCCATGCGGTGCTCTACAGATCCAGCCCTTGTTGTCCCAAGCTGTTATTTTCATTAATTACATGCCTTCATTAGAAGCTAATATGTAAGGATCTCATTTAGCACTGTAGATCATATAGGGCCTGCAGCAACAATGGAGGTAATAAAAATGTGTGGTTCCATGTCACAAGAGTGAAGATTAATGGTGACCGACACATGAGAGAGCGCTAATTGCCAAAAACAAAATTGGCGATTAGCACTACGCGACTCAACAACAAGGCCTTCATAGGACACCATACCCTATATGAGAGCCATATACACATACATTTTATGTGGAGAGCTATGTCTCATTATCTACCTTGTGTGGACAAGCCCCCACACCCCTCAAATAAATATAATCAGCTCCATGGGGGAGCACACACTGGGAGAGGGAGGAAAACATAAGAGGGGCAATCATCACAGGAAGGACAATCTGCAGGTGGGGGGAACAACCTTGGGGGAATGGGAACAGGAGCACAGCACAATAAAATTACATTAAATCTCAACACCAAAAAAAAAGGAAAAAAAAAAGAAACCTGCATACAGTCCCAAACCTGAGTCCATGTGCCCCATAGGCAGCACCCATAAGCACCATACCAGGCAGTTAGCTTGACAGTGGCCTTATCAACTTCCTTATTTAGCTTCCTTCCTCTTCAGTCGCTAACCTCACTATCCTGTGCTATTATGTTCCTTCTAACTCGCTGTTCATACCCCTCACTATTGTTTCAAGTTTGCTCTTCATGTGGGCATGCAAATTGAGTAACTCATTTTGAGTCACTCAGTTTGCATTGCCCATATCACTGGATATCAAAATGGGCAGACTGGGTGGGCCCAGTGGTCCTTATCTGCCATCAGTTTCTGTGTTTCTATCCTTGGTAGCCTGTTGGTCAATTTAAAATATTTTGATGATTGTACCCAATACAATATGCTACTGTTATCATTGAGTAATACACTGTAACATAAGCTAGCAAGACACTAGTACAGCATGGTGGTAAAGCATTAGCATACATTCAAAAATGCAGTTGCAATAGTTCACATTGAAATGAGTATCACCACATTCATTCTAAAGGTGTAAGACCTGTGAAATGAAGATAAGCAGTTCTGTTGCCCTAATAATGTAGGAGGTGGCACATATAGCCATAAGTAAGATCTCAACTGTCCTACAAACTTAGAATATGTTAACAGTTTTAAAAAAAATGTGTTTTAGTCTACAAGATGGACACTTTCATTTGAAATTAATAACTTTCCATAGTTTCAAATGCTCTGCATGATGCCCTCTCATTATTATTATATATGATGACATCATCCTTAATCCATTAGTGTTGCTTATTTTAAACATTCCAGGTACTCTTATAACCATAAGAGGGTCTCTCATGAAACAGTTTTCAAATTCTTAAACTCTTAAGTTCAGTTGGCAGAGCCCATCTTCCACAAAGGGGATTGTCTGGCATTATGCAAAGTTAAATATGCTGATTTTACATTTAAATTCAATTTTTAAACAAGCATCTTTAATATGATTTATAATATGTTAATATGGACAGTTCTTGTGTCTCTTATTGTTATAAGAGTTTTTCCCCCAGGTCCTACAGTATGTGTGCTAGAACTACTCAACTCTGCAGTTCTCTGAATCAAAAAGATCACAAATGTGCACTCTTACAACCATAAATGACCCAGTAACAGTACATAAAAACATACTTGTATACACAGTACGATGGGTGTGAAGTAATTTATTTTAACTCTATTTTCATTCTTCATCCCTACAAAACCTATGCCATTAATCTAATGGATCACTCTCATGCATTACTCCTTAGATTTATTTGATTGTTAGTGTCCTTGCCTTTATAATATTTACTGGAAATACCACCGACTAGTGGGTTGAAAATTACTAGTACATATAGAAATGGTTATCTCTGAGATCATCCAAGCACAAGACAGCAAGTATACTTCATCATATGTGCTTTATAAATCACCCTAGACTGCCCCCATTTTAGAGGTAAACTACTGTTTTCAAATACAGTACTAGAGACAGGACTGGGTCAAAGACAACAGAGCTGGCTAAACACCATTGCTCTGAATAGGATAAGGGAGGATAGGATACTTCTATGACAAAGCTGCCTTAATCTTCAACAGAAAATGTAATTTTTTCTGGGCTGTTTTCTTCATTATGAAAAATTCTTAAAATCTAATTAGTTTGACATTCATCGTATGTAGGATACTGTATGAAATCAGTCAAACAAGACAAAAGCAGAGGATAGCATTATCATCTCTGTTTTATCCACAAAGATGGAGTCATATCTCTGTGTGTATAACTACAAATGTAAACACACACATTGTTTTCAAGGAACAAAATTTTATTAGGCCACAATAAAATTAAAATTGATCCATGCATATCTGAACAAAAATTGAAGAGTAGAAAGCAAATATGTGTGTACATTCCTCCATTTGGCTAGAATTGCAGAACAGTAAAATACAGTGTATGCCCCCCCCCCCCCACACTGGCCTAATGGCAGCAGAATTCTCTCACTACCATAATGTAAGGAATTTAGGATAGTATGAATGCCTTAGATGACCCCCTCCACCACAAGACTTCCATTTCTGCTGCAGTTAAAATATGAAATCCTCCCATTAACTATTTCATCCCTGTCAACCTCCCCACCCAGTTCCTACAAGTCTCTTGTCCCCTGTTAGTAAAATTATTTGTAAACACTAGAAACATAGAAACATAGACTTTGAGGGCAGATAAGGACTGCTTGGTCCACCTAGTCTGCCCATTTCCCTACCTACAGGATAAGTTGCAGATCCTAGTTAACCAATAGCCTACTTCTTCCTACTCCCCCAAAAAATTGCCTTATGTCTGTCCCTTGCATTCTTGAATTCTTCCACAGTTTTAGACCCCACAGCTTCCATAGGAAGGCTGTTCCATGCATCCACAGCCCTCTCTGTGAAAAAATACTTCCTCACATTGCCCCAGAAACGCCCCCCTCTATCTTTAAATTGTGTCCCCTTGTTCTTGCACATCTCTTTTTCTGAAAGATGATACCCTCTTGGATGTTGTTGATTCCACTGAGGTACTTAAAAGTTTCTATCATGCCCCCTCTCCTTTCCTCAAGGGAATACATATTAAGCTCCTTTAGTCTCTCCTCATATGGCTTCTCTTGCAGACCCTGCACCATTTTAGTTGCCCTCCTCTGGACTGCCTCTATCCTGTCTATGTCCTTGCGGAGATGGGGTCTCTAGAACTGGATGCAGTGCTCCAGATGGGGTCTCACCAACTGTCTGTACAGAGGGATAACAACTTCCTGTTTTCTGCTGCTGATGCCTCTCCCTATACATCCCAGTATCCCCCCAGCCCTCCCTACTGCCTTCTCACATTGCTTGCTATCCTTAAGGTCATCTGATATGATTACCCCCAGGTCCCTTTCCATTTCTGTTATTGTTACTACCTCGCCCCCCCCCCCATTGTGTAATCATCTCCTGGATATTTGTTTCCCAGGTGCATTATCTTGCATTTCTTTGCATTGAATCCAAGCTGCCATGCTTCTGACCATTACTCCAACCTTGCCAAGTCCCTTTTCTTCCTTTCCATGCCTCCTTGTGTATCAACCATGTTGCAGATTTTTGTGTCATCTGCAAAGAGGCATACTTTTCCTTCCAGTCCTTCTGCAATGTCACTTATAAAGACATTAAAAAGGACTGGACCCAGTACTGAACCCTGTGGTACCCCACTAGTAACCCCTCTTTCTTCAGAGTGGACTCCAGTTACAATTACCTTCTGTGTCCTGTTGTCTAGCCAATGTTTTACCCAGGCTACCACCCTGGGTCCCACTCCCAGGCTGGTTAATTTGACTATTAATCTTTTGTGTGGCACTGTGTCAAATGCCTTGCTAAAGTCTAGGTAGGCCATGTCCACAACCCTTCCCTGGTCTACTACTGTATTTTGGTCACCCAGTCAAAGAAATCAATTATATTTGTCTGACATGACCTTCCTGCTGTGAACCCATGCTGCCTTGGGTCCTGTGCTCCACTGGCCTCTAGGTACTCAAGAATTCTTTCCTTCAGAAGTGATTCCATCACTTTCTCTACCACAGAGGTCAAACTGATAGGTCTGTAGTTTCTTGCCTCTGTCCTGGTGCCACTGTTGTGAAGGGGAATCACATCCACCTTCCTCCAGTCCTCAGGTACCACACCATCCTCCCATGATTTGTTAAAAAGGGTAGACATTGGTTTCACTAGTTCTCCACTTAATTCTTTTAGAATTCTGGGGTGAATTCCATCAGGCCCCATTGCTTTGTCCACCTTCAGTTTTAGGAGTTCTTTCAGAACCCTTTCTTCTGTGAAAGGACTAGGATCGACCCCCCATCCAGAGTGCTTCTGTTAATTGGATTAGGCACTCCCTCCTCCTCCTCTTTTGTGAATACAGAGCAGAAATATTCATTCAGTATCCCTGCTTCTTCATTGTCCCTCTCTGCCCACCCACTGTCCATTCTATTCAGCCTCACTATCCCTCCCTTTGTCTTTCTATGCTCCCCGATGTACCTATAAAATGTTTTATCCCCCTTCTTAACCGAGTTGGCTATATTTTCCTCAGTTTGTGCCTTTGCTATTCTGACTTCCCTCCCTGCTTCCTTCTGCCTTAACTGGTACAGCTCTCTGTCCTGCTCCTTCTGTGTTTCCTTATACTTTCTGAATGCAATCTTTTTCTCCATGACCTTCCCCATCACCTCTTTTGAGAACCATAGTGGATTTTTCTTTCAGTTTTATTTGTTTATTTGCTTCACACAAAGGCTTGTTGCCTCTGTGATGGCAGTTTTGATGTTTCCCCATTGTTGCTCTACCCCTCCTTCTAGCCTGTTTGCTAGTGCATGTCTAAGGCAATCTCCCATCTTGCCAAAGTCAGCCTCCTGAAGTCCAGTACCCTCACTTTTGTATGGCTTGACTCTGTAGCTGAGTTTATTGTGAACCACACTGGTAGTTACTTGTTCCCAGATGGCTACCCACTTCTAGATCTGAGATCCTCTCACTGTCCCCATTTGAGAGTATGAGGTCTAAGTTTGCTCCCTCAAGAGTGGGTTCCAAAACTAGCTGTCCGAGGCATACCACCTGTAGGGCTCTGCTCTTGGATGTTACTGCAGCAAATGTGCTCCAGTTAACATCTGGCATATTCAGGTCTCCCATCAACAATATTTCCCCTTTCTCTGCCATCCTAAGAATGCCTGCTATCATATCCTTGTCCATTCCATTGTCCAAAATACCAAACCTGCATCACGGCCAAGAAAATTATAATGGGTCTGGCCCCACCTGGTGTCTGTGCCCTCCTTAAGCCTAGACATAGGAACATCACTACAAGGAGATCCAATTCTCATCTACTGCATATCCCACGATGTCACACGACCCAAGGACAAAGATCATTCACCTATCAGGCATCCAACTGGCTCAACTCTCTTGGCAGCAACATAGCGACCACTCCAACACTCGGCCTCTTCAAGTCCAAGCTGTGCCTCTCACTGCTTGTATCCTGTGATTGCCCATCTTAATATTTCCACCATTCCAGCTGCAAATGCCCCAGTACCCAGCACTTACAATCAGTCTTTGCACCCCTAGCACCTTACCTGTCATATTCCTTTGACAAGGCCCCCTGGCTGCATTGTCTCACACCCTCGCCCACCTCCCCCCTGTATCTCCACTCCTGCCCCTGCCCCAACCACCTCCCATACCCTCCTTACCCCTGCACCTCCTCCCCTCAATCTCCACCTCACTTCTCCCACCACCCACCTCCCTTCACTTGTCTTGCTCATAGCTCAAGTCTTTGTACTGGTTATTACATGTCTGTAAGTCAATGACTATATGTTTGTAACTAAAAATGATGACTGTTGCACACACTGACGTGGAAGCTTTGTAAAACAGCCTCGGCTCAAAGGTATTGTAATCCTAGATTGAAATAAATAAATTAAAAAATTCCCTCCCCCTGACATGGAGGTCTGTATGCAACCCCTGTGCAGATTGTGGTGCCATTTCCAGTCTGTAAGGTGACCCACTGTGTCTCCTCTCCTCCCTGTTTACTCTTTTGTTCAGTTGCTTTTATCCCTTCCCCTACATAGAGAGCTACTCCTCCCCCTCTTCTACCCTCCCTGTCTCTCCTGTAGGTTGTGTACCCTGGTATATTAACATCCCAGTCATAGTTTTCTGTGTACCATTTTTTCTGTGACTGCTATGATATCCAGGCATCCCTTTTCCATCAAGGCCACCAGCTCATGGAGCTTGTTGCCCAGACTATGGGCATTGGTACTCATTACCCTCCATTTCCTGATGGCCTTACCCTTTTTGCCCCATCCTTGTCCTTATTGCCTTTGTCACTTTCTCCATTTACCCCTGCCCTTCTCCCTATCGACATCTCTGCATTGGTGTTTACCTCACTTATTACTCTGATTTATTTTTGGGTGGAGCTAGGATTTCCCTGCTCCTTTCCAGTGCCTCCCCCTTGGCTAGTTTAAATGTTTGCCAATAAAGCATTTAAACCTATCACTTCAGATCCTAGTTCCCCTCCTGGACAGATGCAGACCATCAAGCCAGTATAGGCCTGCATCACTACAGGTGGACCCCCAGTCCCCAATGAAGCCAAATCCCTGAGCTCTGCACCAGTTTTTCAACCACTGGTTGAATCCCATGGTGTACAGCACCCTAGCCTTACCTACGCCATAGACAGGCAGCACCTCCGAGAAGGTTACCATGCATGTAACTTGTCAAAGGCCCCTCCCCAACTCCACAAACTCTTCCAGCACTGCTGTGGTCCCTTTCTTAGCCAGGTCATTTGTCCCTTGGTGGACAATGACATCCAGCTCCCTCCCCTGTACAGCTGCTCTGGCAATCCTGAGGATTCGCTCCCAGTCTCTCCAAGCCACAGTGCCAGGCAGGCACCTTACCTCCCTCTCCCCTTCCTCTCCCAGTTCTACCTTCCTAACAATGGAGTCCCCCACCAGGAGTTATTTCCTTCCCTTTTGTGGTCCCATGCCACCCTCCTGTGGGTCTCCTTTGTGGAGGTTCCTAGCATCCTCGTTGGTCTCCACTGTGGGTGCCTCCATAGAAGAACCACACTTTGCCAGAGTGGTATATAAATTGTGGAGAGGTACAACTGGAGGGATGCACCTCTGTTCCACCACCCTCTCCCTCCCTGAGCCCACTGTGGTCCAAATGCTCCTCTTTCTTGGCAACCTCTGAGGCAATGGCAGTGGCCCTGGTGGTCCTTGGATGGGAGAGGAGGTCCCACAAATCCTGGCCAACTCAGCCTGGAGATGAGCAACCTCTTCCCTTAGCCCAGAGAGGTGCCTGCAGATGGGACAACACTGCATACTCCATAACGTCTCCCAGAAGACTGCTGCTCCACAGCCACTGCACTGCACCACTCCCATCATGTCTTATTTCTTGCCCCCTCACTATTGATTGGAATACTTACTCTTTCCTCTGTTTATTTTTTTTCTCCCTACTTACTTACTGCCTCTGTGCCCAAAGCTCCTGATCTTCCTGTTCTGAGACAAGAAGATCCTATATTTCTCAGTAGTCTCCTTACCTGCTCAGAGGTAGACCTCCAGAAGCTGGGGGGGGGGGCACAGAGCTACTCTTGTCCTTCTAGGATGGTGAGTCTTTGGTGGCTCTGTGATCACTCACTTGTTGCTCCCAAACAGGAAGTTCCTGTTGTCAGTCAAGTCACTGTCCAACATAATGCAAAGCTCCTCATCCCCTCTGTCTCATGGCCATGCTTAAATGCTGGCAAACATGGCCCAGTAGAGCTTTACACAATAACAATTGCATGAGATGTTTTACATTCAGGCACAGCAGTGAAATGAAAAGTATGAGGATTTTTGCACTGTGTCAAACTGTGTTCAGAAGTATTTACCATCCAAGTGACAAAGTGGACTTGTAAGGAGTGGGCAGGAAAGGTGGCAGACGTCAGGTAGGTGAGGATGGTTTTACTATGTTGTATTTCTGACAATGGGCACATTGAGCATGTGGACTTTGTGTGACTGAAACAATTAGGCTTTTGCCAATGCCCAGTGTTCACTTGCTTAATTTTGCTGTGTAGTTGTTGGGCATAGATAGCGTAGCAGTTAAAATTAACAAATTAATAACATGCGTTATGACAGTGAAATTGACATGCTTGAGAAATGAAGATGTTCACAAATAACATTGTTTTTCTTTTAGATTGTAACCATGAGTTTTCAAGAAAGCATTTTTATTACCCCAGAGTATGATATGATAATTTTAGTTTATCAAATGTTACTCATAATGTGATTTTGCAGAATGACTGTGAAAAAAAAGGTTTCGGAGGGGGATTTCAAAATGACACGTGCCTTGTTGAGTATGCTGAACATGTGGGCACAAAAAGTATGTAAAAAATTCAACTGATGAGCAAACATTAAAAAAGGTAAATGTTTCTTCAGAACATTTCATTTTTTTTGAGATGTTTGACCCCAGTTTTCTTTTTGAACTTTTTATTTATAGCATTTTATACAGATGCATAAAATACATACTTCCTGAACATGTGTGCAAACTAAGAACAGTACAAAGTACATTACCAAGGATGACGATTACATGTCCCATTGGTACAGCAGTGAGGGTTATCAGCAAACTTATTTTAAGAGAATAATATATAAACATATCAAGAGCTATGATTAAGCTGATGCTGCAAAGCTAAGGTCCAATGTTAACATTAACATCTACTTTGAAACTGGCCCATTATAGATCCTATGTAAAATGACCAGCATATTGTAAAGAAAAAAACACATTCCAGAGTTCTTTGAAGCCCACACCAAATAAAATTGGTTCTTCTAAGCAAATGTGTGCCTCTGAGAGAATGAACACAGTATTAATATTTAATAATGAAGGCAATGAGTGATCATAATCTTTTTATGGCACCACCTTATAAACATGTTTTTTATTTATGTATTTATTTATTTAGCTTTTGTTAACCAGGTAAACACACTAGACAGTCAAGTGCCTATTTTCAGGTGTGACCCGGGAGATTATAAGGTACAGGCAAAAAACAGGCATAGCAGGATATCAAGAAAGGAAATAGACATAGCTTGACTTGATAGGAAGGCACTCAGCCCAGTATTGCATGACAAGGTAGCAATTGAGGGTCAGGTGTTGCACATGATAAGATAACATTTAACATAACATGAACTATAATGTCATAGACACATCAGTCTCGGTGACTAGACCATAAAGTGAGCACTGTCCATAAAAGGGGGATGATACTTTATGTACAAAGACAAGATGAGGCAAGTCAGGTGTCATTCTGACTGCTACTTTATTATGTTGAGACAATCCATAATAGTGTTTTACTGTATGCTGTCTAAGCTTGCTCCATTGTTATTTGTAACAATGTAATCATTGTAATTTATTATTTTATTTTGTTTTACTCTTTGCTCCATCCATGGGCATGCATATGGATATTATTAACTGCCAACACTGCAGGACACTCTTCAATGGTCATGTTGCCCAGAGGCAGGGCCGCTGTCCCATATACTGGGAGACAGGTCACCTCAGGGCTCAGCTCCACAAGGCATGGGGTGAGATCAGTCTCCTACATAACCACCTGCAGGGAAACATTTCATTTTGGAGTGCACCTCCACTTCGCCAACACCAATCCAGCACACCTCTTCCCCAGAGAACAACCAAGCCTGGGGGTTGCAACTGGTTACAGGAAAAGGGGGCAGCACTAGAAGAACTCTCCCGAACACATTAAGCACTCTAATCACAGGGAATAGATACACACCTATTTTGTCTATACCATCCGAAAGGACAGAGGATGTCTTGGGCAAACAAAAAGTCAAAAGCGACAGGACAGATAAACAACATCATAAATGAAATCTCAGAAACAACTGGAAAAAACTCATACTCATAGGGGACTCCTTGATATGCAGTGTGGACCCCCACCTGAGACAGAGCAAATATGGAGACGTGCAGGTCAGATGTTTCCCAGGAGCATCCATTTGGAGGGACACAGATCAAATAGTCAAAATAGTTAAGAGGGAAGAAGTGGGCTCAAACATCCTGGCCTACCTAGGGACCAATGACCTTGCTAACAGGTCAGTCAAGGAGATAAAGGAGCACATGTGCAGGTCAGTGAGAAATTGGTTTAATTTTTATCCAGCATTACATTCTCTGAGATTCTGCCTATCTGGGAAAATGGAAAGAACAGGCAGAAAATCAGAGAGGAGGAGATATGTGAGCTCAACACATGGCTCAAGGACTGTTGCCACACAAAGGGGCATCACTTCATCAGAAATTGGGGCAACTTCTGGGAAAGGGAGTTCTTCAAATTTGATGGCCTCCACCTGACCAAGGAGGGAGTAAGAGAGCTGGGACAGAAATTTGATGTCCACTGGGACATTTAAAATAACAGGAGGGGAGATGATGGTAGGTCTAGGAGCTGCACACATAGAGCCTGCCACCTCTCCCCCTTCATCTAAAACCATATCTTTACATTCCAGGATAACAAAAGCAGATAGCAGGAAGCATGAAACCCTTTACAGCTCTGCAGATGACCAAAACAAAGGAAAGGGTGGCAACAAAACTGCAAAGAAAAGCAAAGGGACAAACAATAAGATCGGGGGGGGGGGGCTTGACGAACAAAGTAACACATCCAGAATGGTCAGCACTATGCCTCAATGCACGCAGTCTAACTAATAAGATGACTGACCTCACCACTACAGTAACTGAGGCAGGACTAGACTGGGTTGCTGTGACCGAGGCATGATTCACAAACAGTCACAGTTGGGAGGTAACTATCCCAGGATATAACTTGTTTAGAAGAGCTAGAACTGGGAAAAGGGGAGGGGGTAGCTATTTACATTAAAGATACCATCAATGCTACAGAAATGCAGCAGGCACAAGGGGAAACAGAGGATTTATGGATCACAGTCAGGGCCAGAAGCCAGAACCCCATTCGGGTAGGAGTAATCCACAGACCCCCAAATCAGGAGGAAACCAGAGAAAAGGAAATCCTTGAAGCCATCCTCCGGATGTCAGGCAAAGGGGACGTGATACTGATGGGGGATTTCAATCTGCCGGACACAGATTGAAGCACCCACACAGCAGCATCACAAAAAAGCAGGGAATTCCTAGTCACACTACAGGAATTAGACCTAAATCAACTAGTGACATCCCCCACAAGGGGGTAACACAATTCTAGATCTGATATTCACAACTAGCTATAGGGTTCTTTGCGTTGAAGTAGGGAACCACCTGGGCAACAGTGACCATAACACAGTATGGTTCAGGGTAAAAAGGACTGAAGACTCCACACATTCCAAACTGAAGGTCCTTGACTTCAGGAGGGCAGACTTCACAAAAATGATGGCTTGTCTGAGGGACAACCTTAGTAACACAACAGAAGGGAGTGTTGAGGAATGTTGGACAAGGTTGAAGGATGCAATAACCAAGGTCACATCACAGTGTGCCCATCAGGTTAATAAGAACAAAAGGAGGAAGAACACCCTGTGGTTTTCCAAAGAGGTAGCAACCATGGTAAGAGAAAATTGCATATCCATCATAAAATACTAGGAGTCAGGGAATGAGGCAGACAAAACAGAAAACAAAACAGAAACTATAAGAGACAAGGAAAGGGATAAGAAATGCAAAGGCACAGACAGAGGTTAGGATAGCTCAGGAAGTAAAAAAGGGTAACAAAACATTCTACAGGTACATATACGAAAAAAGGAAGACCAAAGGGGGCATTGTTAGAATCACAGAAAAGGACAGACAACACACAGAGCAGGATGGGGAGAAAAAAGAGGCACTCAATAAGTATGTCTGCTCAGTTTTCAAACAGGAAGCAGATGGAAATGGACCAGCAACAGGCATAACAAAATGTCCAATTGAAGGAATAGACACAGGTCCCTTCACAGAGGAAAGGGTCCTAGAGAAATAGACAAGTCAAAGGTAAATAAAGCTATGGGACCAGATGGGATAAACCCAAGAATACTTCAAGGACTTGGGAGAGAACTAGTTCCCCCCTCAGCAGTACTCTTCAACAAATCATTGAGGAGCAGGGAGGTGCTGGAAGATTGGAAGATAGCAACAGTAGTACCACTCCACAAGAGCGGAAGCAAGGAACAGCCAGAAAACTACCATCTGGTTAGTCTAACATCAGTCATAGGAAAACTGATGGAGTCACTGCTGAAGGAAAGAATCGTTGCTTTTTCAGATCAAACTGATCAGCTCAGCAAAAATCAACACAGTTTCACAGTAGAGAGGTCATGCCAGACAAACCTGGTTGACTTTTTCAATTGGGTCACCAAAACAGTAGATCAGGGTGGGGCAGTGGATGTGGTTTACCTGGACTTCAGCAAAGCTTTTGACTCTGTTCCACACAGGAGACTAGTAAAAAAACCGGAAAACATTGGAGTCAGGCTCAAGGTAATGAACTTGGTCAGGAACTGTTTACATGGGAGAACTCAGAGAGTATTAGTGAATGGCACCCTGTCAGAAGAGGGGAGAATGACTAGCGGGCTCCCACAGGGCTTGGTTCTGAGACCGATCCTCTTCAACATATTCATCAGTGACATTGTCGATGGACTGAAGTGGAAGGTGTGCCTGTTTCCAGATGACACCAAAATCGGCAACAGGATGGACACACCAGAGAGACAGCATAGCATGGAAGCTGATCTCCAAAAACTGGAGGAGAGGTCCAGGACCTAGCAATTGAAACTCAATGCCAAAATATGTAAGGTCATTCACCTGGGAAAAAGTAACCCAGGAAAACTGTACTCAATGGGAGGAGAGCAGCTGGTGGCTACTAGGCAGAAGCGAAACCTGGGGGTGATCATATCAGATGACCTCAAGGTCAGTAAACAATGTGAGAAGGCAGCACTAAAAGCTAGTGGCATCCTGGGATGCACAGGGAGAGGCATCACAAGCAGAAGGCATGAAGTAATCATGCCCCTATATCAGTCCCTGGTAAGGCCTCATCTGGAGTACTGTGTCCAGTTCTGGAGACCACACCTCAGGAAGGACATAGATAGGTTGGAAACAGTACAGAGAAGAGCAAAAAAGATGGTGCAGGGCTTGTATCAGAAACCATACAAGACAAGACTAGATGACTTCATATTATACTCTCTAGAGCAATGAAGGGATCATGGGGACATGAAACATTTAAATACCCTAAAGGCAACAACAGGGTACATGTGCAGAACCTCTTTCAAGTAAAAGACCACAACATGACTAGAGGTCATGACCTTCGACTTAAGAGAGGAAAGTTCAGGATCAATATGAGGAAATTCTTCTTCACTGAGCATGTTGTTGAACCATGGAATAGCCTACCAGAGTGGGTAGTGGGAGCCAAGACAGTGGGTGAATTCAAGCGGGCATGGGACAGTCAATGTGGAATACTCAAGCAGGCAGCTAAATAAGGGGGGGTGGTAGGAAACCAAGGGCAGATTTGATGGATCATACAGTCTCCATCTGCCAACAACTTCTATGTTTTTATGTTACACCCTGCATTGTCTGTATACCCCTTGAAATCTTGCTTAATGCTGTGTATACCTTGTCTTCTGTCTGCATATTCCATGTAATCTCCCAGTCACACCTGAAAATAGGCATATGTTTGTCTAGTGTGCTTACCTGGCCAACAAAAGCTAAATAAATAAATTCATCAAATCCTGGTCAAAATGTCAATTTTCAGCACAAGTGTGAAAAGAGTTTTGTGTAGGATTTGAAAAATGACACCTGTCAAGTTTATGAGGTGGGGCTACAAAAGGGCTATGTTGAAAATTTGTGGTCAAAATCTGGAAACATAGCAATGTTATGAATATATTTTGAAAGCTGACAACACTTTCTATATGTTCTTTGCTTTTTGACATTTTGACCCCATATTTTCAATATAGTCCTTTCATAACCCCATCTTATGATCAAACTAGGATGAATTTTTAAAATCTCTTCCAAAAGGTGATTTTGCTGAGCAACTGAAAAAACATGTTTCAGAGGGTATTTGAAAAATTATACCTGCCCTCATCATGAAGTGGGGTAAAAAAGACTATGTTGAAAATCTGGGGCAAAAATGTTACAAAATTGTGAAATTATGAGCAAAAATTCAAAATGCTTTAAAAAAGCCACAAAACAGACTTACCTTGTTTCCAGTCAGTATGCATTCAAGTGCCATAGGGAGAGGAGCTTCACCGTTTGTAAGAGGATCACTTTGTGGGACTCTTCTTAGGTAATGGGAGTAGGGATGGGTGCTGAGGGGGGGTTAGGGAGTGAGGTGGTGTTGAGGGGGCTAGAAGACATTAATGGATGGTTTTCTTCTTTTAAGGTTTAAAATAAGAATTACAGACTTTTTTTTTACAGATTCTGAATTGGTACATTAGGCACATTGTGGAAGGTTTGTTTTACGATACTTGAGGTGGACACCCCAGTTTTACCATGCCAAATCAATAAAAGTGTTGTTGAAGTTTGGCATGGCAAGATCCCCAATGTTGATAAGTGAAATTTCGTCTGTCAGACATTGATGTCTTTCTCTTGGGGGGGTGGCACACCCCCCCCCCCGCACCTCCCTCTTCTTAATATAACTAACTTTGAATCAGAGTTAGTTCAAAGAGGGTGGCAAAAAATGATGAAAGGGCAAAATTTCACTCTCAGGTCCCTCTCAGTGACAATCTTGAAACCGATCAAGATTGTCACCGTGAGAGATTTCACCATCCTGGAGTTGTTGTTCACTTGGCACACTGGGCACACCAGTGTCACATGCAGAGGCAGAGGGTGTTAGCCTGCAATGGGGGGCTTGGCTCCCTGGTGTGGGATTTTAGAGATGGATCAGGCAGGCAGGTGGGGGGATACAAGCAGCCAATTTTGCTGAAAAGATAGTCAAGCAGGACTGAGCTCCCACTGCTGCTTTTAATTAACAGCTGGGTTGGGAGGGAGGGGTGATACTGTCTATGTGTCTCAGCACCCACCATTTTTTTTCTTACTGATTGGTTCAGGTAAAGGGTTACCAGCAGTGGGGTTGAGCATTTGCCTCTGTGTTTTTGTACTCACTGAATGCGACAAGAAGGGAGATACCTGCAGTAGTGTTGAGCACCCCTTCTGAAGTGACTGGGTCAGCTGGGAGATACAGGTGACAGTATTGAGTGCCCACCATTAGTTTTGTTGATGGGTTGGTAGATATTGACAAGGTAGACACAGACAGTAAAAATTTGTGACCATTGTGAAACATCTTTACCATTCCCTGAGAGTTAAAGTACCAAACAGCAGCATGTATATAGGTAGTGAACAACAGCACACACAGCTTGTGAAACAGAAAAGCTTCCAGCAGAAATTAGAAGTTCAACAAGAAATTGTGCTGCTGCCTCACATTTATCAGCCTTGTGAACCACCTAAAGCTCTCCAACAGCTTAGAATGTTACTAACACAATCACATACTAAGTAAGAACACATAATAAGCTTATCTGTTATGTAAACATAAGCCCTTTCCTTAAATCAAAATAACAATATTTCAAACTGGTTTATATGAGCTGTGCCTTGTATATTTGTGTTGTGAAGACCACATTTCAAAACATAAGTAAGCACAGTAACATTCTTCATTAGCTGAACTGATCAATGAGTTTTCAGTAGGAACATGTTAGAACATTTGTTTTATTAGCTTGTTTACCACAGCATGAGAATGCATCAGTTCCATAAATTGCAGGTACTGCATTATGGGTATGCAAATGAAGTGTGTTGTGCCACATCTCTGCCATTCCCTTACAATGTACTAAACAGTAGCACATATGAAAGTAATAAACAGTGGGCTCAATTTTCAAAATGAAAACTTTGATGCAAGATGCCTGCACCAAACAGATATGACCTTGCGTCAAAGTTTGCGACTATCCTGATTTTTGAATACAGGCTGCGTTAAAATCATGATGCAGTACACCAAAGCAACCCTGCACCACTCTTATGACAGAAGCACCCATGTGTCAGGTCACAAGGGTGGTTTAGCCATGGCAGGGCTGCACCATCCCCTTTTTTTGCAGTTCCAGAAGCCTCACCATGGTTGCAACAGGAGGCTGACTTTTGACCAGCCAGAAGGTGGTCTAAGGGCCATGCATCATAGCAGGGCAGGGTAGTTAGTGAGTGAGTGAGTGGGACCTTCAAGGAAGGGACAGAGGGAATAAGGAGAACAGAAAGTGCCCTAGGGAGCAAGGGATGCATGGTTGCAATGTCAGAGTGTTGAGGTGGCACCTGGTGGAGTGCCATGGGCACTTCCAGTGAGCTAATCAGCCAGAGTAGAGGGGGTTTCAGGAACAGACCGTGACATGGCACCAGTTGGAAACAGCCCTGGAACCTCCTCCATAGGTGCACCAGTCCCCAATACTGTAGTCCAGCAGCAGCTTGCCTCCATGCAGGGGCCTCAGTACTACAGGACTCCTGTGGTGCCCAGGGAATGTTTCCTTCCATCACTTGCATCCCACAAACTGTGGCCACTCCTGACCACAAGTAGTGATGAGGACTGGTGCACCTATGAAGTATGTGCCAGGGTTGTGTCCAGCTGGGGCTGGATCATGGTCCATTCCTGCCATCTCCCCTACCCTGGTCAATTGACTCACTGGAATTCACATGGCACCCCAGCCAGATGCCACCTCAGCATTTTAACACTGCTGCCATGCCTCCAGCACTCCCTAGGACCCCCCTGTGATCCTTCTTCACCCAGTCTACAACTTGCTGACATATTTCTCCACCCCACCTTTATGGCCCCTTTCAGCTTGCACTGAACAGGGGGTGAAATATTCCTTCATCAAACCCTGCAGATGTGAAAAATGTTTGTTGCAACCCTGTGGCTGTGGCAACTCTTAGGTCTTTGGTGCAGAGCCCCCCATTTTTATAAAATAAGGTGTAGGGTCCCTGACACTCCCAGAGTTTGCTGCAGCCATTGATCACTGCAACTTGTGATGATCTAACAGCCTTCTGAAAATCGAGCCCTGTAGCACATATGTAGAATGAAAAGAAGGAAAAGGTTTCAAATTGGTATTAGGAGGTACACAAGAAAATCCACTTCCACTTTACATTTTCCATCTTTGTGACAGAACAAGGACTTGAATGGTAACAGGAGGACAAATATTCTCAAAATTCATGACAGCCAGCCACTTAAAGTTTTTTGTAAAAAGCTTAATTTTATTGTAGTATTCCTTGACTCAACGATCCCCTGTGCTTGCCCAATGCTTCACCCACACTGGAATTCCTTAGGGGCTAGGATCTATTGTAAATACATATTTTATAGTATCATTTTTCAGACAAAATTTTTCTTTGTTATATGTATTTGTTTTTACAGGTTAATTTGATATTGCATATTTCTTACACTTCTCACCATATTATATTCACTAGTTGTTTAGAATAAATTTAGAATAAACGATTTATAAATTAAACCAAAGCAGTGCATGATCGTCATTATCAGCTGAATTTGCTAAAAAAAGCACAATTATTTTCATAAGTAACTACTTTTCATTACCTGGGAATCTCAAGATGTATTTGCTTGAGTTGAAAACTTCCTCTTCTGTTTGTAATTTGTTTCTCTGTTATGATTTCTTCCTAATTAAACATACAATTCTTTTTAATTTTCTTAAAGTCCGAATAGATTAAGCAGCAATTTCTTAACTTGTATCAAAAACCATTGTCATAATTTGTTTCTCATTTCAAGAAAGGCAAATTTTGCTGTTTCAGTAAAGCAAATTTTGCTTTCTCATATGGAGCTTTCTCAAATTCTGCCATTCTATTAGTCTCTTTATTTTATCTACATCTTCCTGGCGTAGTTTTTAAGTCATTTAGTTAGTAAAAAAAATATTGTTGTTTTCATCAGTTGCTCAAATCTTTGTTTAAATTTTCTGAGTTGGTACATAATAGTTGTTACTGAGTCTGGAAGATTTTTCACTTCAGCACACTATTTATCTTGAGTAACATTCAGAGGTTCACTTAATACTGTATGTCATAACTATATTTAAATTTTTTATGCTAGTTTTCAAATCTAATTAATTTCTTCTGCCATTTATGCACTGGTTTTGTAAACATCCTGGGCAGGATTCACAAAGGACTTGAGCTTGGTGCATTTCGGATGCCCCAGTGCAAATGAAATGCGCCAAGCGCCAACTGTAGAATTCACAGAAGATGTGAAGGGGAATGCCCCTGGCACATCCCTACTGTAAATACCAGAGTTGCGCCCAGCCCTAAATGCACTGAAGCAATCCCCTGGTCAGGCTGGAAATACAATGGGGCATTGCATCCCATGATGTGCCACACCCAAAGTTGTTGTTCAGTGCCAGCAACATGCAAATGGGGCCATTAGACATACATGACACAATGGGGCCATTTGCATGTCATTATGGCCCCATTTGCATGCGTAGTGCAGAGATGCACTCAGCCGAATGCGCTGGGTGCCCTGATAGGGCTGAGGTCCACACTCAGAGCCCCATCCAGGCCAGAAGTACACCTGCTCTCCCCAGGTGACCACATCCATCGGACACCTGGATGTATCCCAGGCAGTCCAGTGTGTCCCCCTCCCCACCCACATCTCCATAATAATGCCACTCCCTGCAGTGATCCAGTGGCAAAACCAGAACCCCCCCACCCACACCTCTGTTAAAATGCCGCTCCCCGTGGTGATCCAGTGGTAAAAGCAGAACCCCCCAACCACACCTCCATTACAATGCTGCTCCTGGCGGTGATCCAATGGCAAAAACAGACCCGCACCTGCACCTCCATTACAATGCCACTTCCTGTGGGGATAAAGTGATATTAATAGAACCCCCCCTCCACCCCAAACCCGAGCAGCACCAGTGCCGGCAGTCCATAAGACCCCAATAGCTCAGCAGAAAATGAACCCCCATCCACTCAGGCACCCCTACCACCCCACTCCTCCCATCCCAGCATATTCCCACCATCAGCAGGCAGCTCAACCCACCCTCATACCGTGATGGCTGCCTGCTGACAGAGCTGTCTGTGAATGACAGCTACTGTACACCCTGCAGCCCATTGGTGGACCATGTCTACCAATGGGTTTGCAGTGTGTACTGTACACTGGCATTCACAACTTTGTGAATGACAGTGTATAGTACACACTGCAAGTCCATTGGTCGACAGGTTCCACCAAGGGCTACAGAATGTACAGTAGCTGTCATTCACAGACAGGTCTGTCGGCAGGCAGCCATGGAGGTATGAAGGTTGGTTGAGCTGACCACCGATGGTGGAAATAAGCTGGGATGGGGAAGCGGGGAAGATAGGGGGTACCTGAGTGGGTGAAGGTGGGTGGTCTGCTGAGCTATGGGGGGTCTTATGGACTGCTGGCATCAGTGCATTCGGTTAGGGGTGGGGGGTCTGTTCATATCACTTTATCACCACAGGGAGCAGCACTGTAATGGAGGTGCAGGCAGGGGGTCTGTTTTTGCCACTGGATCACCACAGGGAGCGGCATTATTATGGAGATGCAGGTGGGATGGGGGGCACACTGGACTGCCAGGGTGGCAGGCTGCCATGCTGCTGTCTGCAGTACAGCAGCCTACCTGTGGGTGGCAGGCAATTTAAGTCTACTTGTTGTAGACTTATCTCTGGGAGGCACATCTCTGGACTTGCCCCGGAGTTGCACCTCCTGATTGGGCTATGAATGGGGATGTGCACCATATGCATGGGCACGCCCCTTCACAGCCCCTCCAGATGTACTGCATATCATTATGGGTGGTATGCGGCACATCTATGATGCATTGTCACATTGGGAATGTGCCATTGCATCAGTCCCCTGCCAGAATTGCATCAGTGTGTATTTCAGGGATGTGCCAGTGCGTCTCGGATATGCTGGGTATATCCCCTTTGTGAATCCTGCCCCCTATGTATAACATTTCTTTCACTGACCATGATTGTGTTAACTTATGGACTTGAATTCTAAGCTCTAAGTAGCCTTGTCTAGTAAGCAGTTTGAGGCTAGTAGTTAATGTAGGCCCTGGGGCTGTCTATAAATTATCTTTATTTTGCCGTAGCAGTTTGCTGGATCTGCAGATACAAGTTATATAGCATTTTAACAATGGCTCCATTCCTCTGAAAAGACATTCAGAACACTGCTTTTAAAAAAGTGTAATTACCTCAGCAGCTTCCTTTGTCTGTGGTGCAGCATATAATGTGGTCTGCACATTTTGCTGAACTGTTTGAGCTTACATAGAACTGAGGCAAGGGGCGGCACTAGCTAGCACCCAATTACCCACCGCCACCTCACAGGGCAGTGGCATAATGGTTGCATAGCAATACAAGTCAACACAGAGTTCTTCCCATTTTGAGGTGGACACATGGAGAACCTGTGCAGGCTTTGTGTCCCCGTCTCAGCAATTTATAATGCAGCAACTTTTCAGTGATTGCTTCTGCCACTTCAGAAGTTCAAATCCACAGAGATCTCACCATTCATGTTGACAGTGTGCATCTATGTGTATTTTAAGCATTCTTTATCTATTTTGCTTGCTAAATCATTTACAGATCTGCTTTTGTGTAGATTAAGATAAATTAAGAGACATTTCTCTAAGGGAAAATTGCTGTAGGAAAAATGGGGGGCGGGGAGAAAGGAAAATGATGGGGACTGGGGGGACAGTCTAAGAGCCATGGGGGAGCATAGCTTGCATTGCATCATTAATTTTTCTAAATATCACTGTGTATTCAATTGTCTTTTTATATTTTTAACAATCATCCTGCTTACTCTATTTTATAATGTTTTCACTACTGGTGGCCCAAGAGAGCTACACTTTCCTGAGATGCTATTAATTCTTACTTTCACCAGCATGCAGCCTAATTCTCACCTCCATTTATCCCAAGTATATCATCAGTAGCATTTAAGGTAAATATCCAGTACATTTCTCTTTTATCTAGCTTTTTATTCAAGTCACCTCCTCTCGTTGGTTCTTTAACTTTTTCTATACTGCAAAATTTCAGTGATGCTGCTGTGTAGTTTACTGTGGCAAACTGTACTGCCACTGGGCTGTTCTTATATTTGTTCCTAATTCTGCTCTTATGCTCACTGATTCTCTGTTTAAATGGTCTGGTCATTTTGCCCACATAGATTTTGGAACAGGGGCATGTTAACATATATATGATGTGGTCAGCGTCACATCTGATGTGTGCTCGAATTTTATATTTTGAATCACCACTTGGATGGGAGAGCTCCGTTTTTTTAGATGCATTGCTACAATGTGCATAGTGTCCACACTGGAACATGTCATGTTTTATAGGTCCCAGTAATAGTTGCTGTCCTCTTGGTGGTGTCTCTTGTTAGTTCAGAGTGTATGAGTTTGTCTTTTAGTGTATTGACCTTTTTCAATGCTATTATTGGGAAATCTGCAAAATCTGGTATTCTAGTTGGTTGTAGTGTTTCTCAATATGATTGTATTATATCCCTGATAGGTTTGGTTAAAGTGGAATAGCCTAAAGGTATCACCATTCTGTTCATTTCTTGTGTTCTCATTTGCTGTTGTCTTTCTCCTCTCTGTCTGGCTTTATTCTTTGCTTTTTACACTACACTATTCTTCTACCCTCTTGATTTGAATCGATTTGCCGTGATATTATATTCTTTTTCTCTTGTTTCATGTTGGCTACAATTACATTTCAATTGCAACATCTGCAAGTAAGGTATACCGTCAATTAGACTCTCTGGAAAAAAAGTTGCTAGCATGTAGCAGAGTGTTTCTACCTGTCTCCTTTCTGAAGATTTTTGTATTGAGTTTCCCATTATGTTTGTATATCATTAAATCAAGAAATGCAACCTCCACCCTGCTGGCAACCATAGTGAATTTCAAATTTCTGTCAGTGAATTAGTGCAGGCATGGAATTCCTCCAGTTGCTCCATAGTTCCCACCAAAACAAATCCAAAATATCATCAATGAAGCATTAGTAAAGCTTAAGAAATCTAAAAAATAGGCTGTACATTGGATTAAAAATATACTGTAATTCAAAGTGACCCATGTATAAGTTTGCATATGTTGGTGCAATAATGCTACCCATCATTGTTCCTTTTTTCTGCCTAAAGTATTTACCATCAGATCTGAAATAGTTCTCATAGAGGACCATTCCAGCTAGTTCTATAAGTGAGATGATTGGAGGTATACCCTCTGTTATGTTCCTTTGTAGTCCTACCCTTAGGCTGTTAAGCCCCTTCTCAGGGGGGTTTGACATGTATAAATCCTTCACGACTACAATACATAAGATAAAGTTCTCATCACTCTATTCTGTATTCACTTGTTGAATTTTCTGCAGGACATTCTATGTCTTTGATGTAGCTTTCTATGATAGGGTCCACAGACTGTGTAAAGTAATTCACAAAACCTGATAGGGGTTCTAGTATGGAATAGTTTCCTGAAACAATTGACCTCCCAGGTGGATTTATTGCATCTTTATGCACTTTGGGGATTGCATAAAATACCGGTACTTTGGGGTTAGGAACTTTTGAAAATTCTCTTTGCCATTTTTTAAGGTGGTTGAAACTTAAGGCCTCATCTAGTGTCTCTTTTATACTTGCACCTATTTGTGCTGTGGGATTCCCTGGTAGTAGTTCATAATTTTCTTGTACTGAGAGTAGCTCATTGCACATTGTAGTGTATTTATGTCTTGTCATGACCACTATTCCACATTCCACCCCACCCCCCCCCCGCTTCCTCTATGACAATATTTGTATCTCTTTCTAAATATTTTAGGGCTTCAGATTCCTGTTTGGTCACATTGTAGGAGGGCTTGTGGTATTCTCTGTTCATAAATTAATTCTTTACATCCATGGTAACAGATGATATGAATGCCACCACACTGTGGTTTCTTCCTTTAGGAGGATTATATTGTGATTTGTATTTTACTGCAGATCTGATATTTCAGACAATGGGATCTTGTGGGGCTTCTAGATGGAATTGTTCCCAAAGCACCCCTGCACCATTCTTGTGGAAAAAGCGCCCAAGCATCAGGTCGCAAGGGTGGTTTAGCCATGGTGGGGCTGCACCATCCCCTTTTTTGCAATTCCAGAAGCCCTGCCATCGTTGCAATGGGGGATGACTTTAGACTTGCCAGAAGGTGGTCTGCGCCATGCATCACAGTGGTGGAGGGTAGTGAGTGAGTGAACGGGACCTTCAAGGAGGGGACAGGGGGCAGAAGAAGAACAGAGAATGCCCTAGAGAGCAAGGGGTACATAGTTGTAATATCAGAGTGTTGAGGTGGCACCTGGCGGGGTGCCACAAGCACTTCCAGTGAGTCAATCAGCTGGGGTAGAGGGGGGTGTCAGGAATGGACTGTGACCTGGCCCAAGTTGGACACAGCCTTGGAACATCCTCCATAGGTGCACCAGTCCCCAACATTGTAGGCAGACAGCAGTCTGCCTCCATGTGGGGGTCTCAGTACCATGAGACTGTTGTGGTGCCCAGGGAATGTTTCCCTCCACCACCTACACCCTGCAAACTGCGTCCACTCCTAACCACCAATAGTGTTGGGGACTGGTGCACCTATGGGGTATGTGCCAGGGCTGTGTCCAGCTGGGGCCGGGTCATGGTCCATTCCTGCCATCTCCCCTACCCTGGCCAATTGGCTCATTGGAAGTCACATGGCACCCCCGTCAGGTGCCACCTCAGCACCCTGACATTGCTGCCATGCCCTCTGCACTCCCTAGGGACCCCTGTGATCCTTCTTCCCCATGTCCCCTCCTTGCTGGCATATTCCTCCCCACCTTTGAGGTCCCTTTTGGGTTGCACTGGATGGGGGGGTGACATATCCCACCATTGAACCCCTCAGGTGTGCCATGCGGCTGTGGCAGCTCTTGGGCCTTTGGTGCTGGGACCCCCATTTTTATAAAATAAAGTGCAGGGTCCCTAATGCACCCAGAGTTTACTGCAACCATTGATCACTGCAACTTGTGGCAATCTAACAGCCTTCTGAAAACAGCCCAGTAGCACATATATGGACTGAAAAGCAGGGGAAGGTTTCAAACTGAAATTGGGAGTTACACAAGAAAATCCACTTCCACCTTACATTTTCCAGCCTTGTGACTTGGCAAGGACTTGAATGAGAAAAAGAGGACAAAGGCAGAGAGAGTGAGAAAGATTAGGGAGGAGGTTCAGTATTCTGAAACTGTGATAGATGGAGTAGGAGACCACTCCCAAAAGCCCTCTTACTGCTCAGACTAATACTAACATGTTTGCATGCTCTGCAAGTGAACTTGGGAGTCAGCAAGTGTTACACTCCAATGATTAATCCTCTCATTTTGGAGGCCCTTTTTGTTATTTTCTAGTACAAAAATATGCATGCATGACTAAATTAATTCTGCTGGTACTTCAGAGCTTATCCTTGCTTTTGTCTTTTGATGACATGACTATTAAAATCCCCTTTCTAGCCATTGGAGTGCCAGCATTAGTGTGCTGGCAAATCAAGGAGTTGACTGTGGAATTCACACCCCCTTCCCGAGGTCCACCCCCTCAGAGTTAGAATAATAATAAAGGGGAGACGTGGGGGGGCACAGCCCCCCGCATCAGTAGCAGGGCAGGCAAAGCACCCCACAAAAGCAGAGGTCGGCAAAATCACAACTTGGCACCCTGATGGCCGAGTGTACTAATGCCAGCACTCTGAATGGGTGGAACCTTAACATCCTCTTATTTTTGGCCTTCCTTAATCCTGCCTTTAAAGACTGATATTAGAGTTGCCACCCTTGGATGAGGTGAAAACCAGACGCTAACCACACTCCAAACTGTGCCCCAGGCTCTACCCTTTTTATGATTCATGAGTATATTGCTCCTCCTCCAAAACCATTTGTAATGTCAGCAAAACCTTTAAAAGTGATGAGAAATCATGCTACCCTTTTAATTCATTTTCATTCTTTGGTAACCAGGTGAGTCTCATTGAGCACAAGACCCATATACAGGAGTGACCCAGGAGTACAGGGATGTTGAGTGACTTGCTTAGGGTCACACAGTATATAAGTGGAGGCTGTAAGAGGTCTGCAGGATGTACCAAGCTCATTCACAGCGCATTGCTCTAACCTCTCTTAAACACCCTCCTGTTTTCCTTTCCAGGTCAGTCATGTATTCTTATGTTTTTAATCCATATTTGATGAATGAATTATCTATGTTTGTGGTACCATAAATTCTGCATTGTGTTTCCTTTGCCCCAGTAGCTACTGCTGTTTCTTTTCATAATTCGGAGACATTGCACAGTAGCAGGCACACCATTCCATGCTATTTATCTGAATGGGCTGTAATGGTGTAACTATTGTTTATTTATTTATCTATTTATTTGTACATCGGTTAACCTTTGTGCTAAGTGCTCATTTGCAAAGGTTCCACTTCAAATGTTAAAACAAACAGCATTTAGATACAGCCAGTAAGGAAGGGGCATTTGTCAATACATATTTGTCAGCTGATATCAGGGACTGTCCATGTAATATAAACAAAATAAGAACAGAAAATAGTAGCAGATAAGGCAATGGGGGCCAGATAGGATCCACCCACAGTACTAAAGGAACTCAGGGAAGTGATGACAGAACCACTGGCTGCCTTTTTCAAAGCATCACTAGAGATGGGGGAGGTATATGGGGACTGGAGGAGGGCAGATGTGGTCCCTCTCCACAAGGCTGGAAGCAGAGAGGAGGTGAGCAATTACAGGTCTATAAGTCTGACCTCAGTAGTGGAGAAACTAATGGAGTCCTTACTTAAGGGGAGGATTGTGAAGTTTCTGGAGGATAGCAGGGCACTGGATCCAAGGCAGCATAGATTCTTAGCAGGAAGGTCCTGTCAGATGAATCTTATAGATTCCTTGGACTAGGTAACCAGGGTGGTAGATCAGAGAGGAGTGGTGGGTGTGGCCTACCTGGATTTCAGCAAGGCCTTTGACGCCGTCTCACACAGGAGATTGCTAAATAAATTGGGGAGCCTGGGAGTGGGTCCTACGGTGGTAAAGTGGGTTGAGTACTGGTTAAGGGACAGGACTCAGAGGGTGGTGGTAAATGGCAAGAAATCTGAGGAGAGGGAGGTGACCAGCAGCGTGCTACAGGGATCAGTGCTGGGGCCTGTCCTATTCAATTATTTCATTGGTGATATTGCAGAGCATCTGGAGGGAAAGGTGCCTCTTCCCAGATGACACCAAGATCTGCAACAGAGTTTGTCACATCAGATGGGGTGGAAAAAATAAGAAAGGACCTAAGCCTATTAGAGGAGTGGTCAGGTATCTGGCAGTTGAGTTTCAGTGCTAAAAAGTGCAAAATCATGCACCTGGGTCACAGGAATCCAAGGTAGGATTACAGGATGTGTGAGGAATTCTGGCCACCACAAATCAGGAGAGAGACCTGGGGGTTATCATATCTGATGACCTGAAGGTGATCAAACAGTGTGAAAAGACAGTGGGGAGAGCAAACAGAATGTTGGGATGCATAGAGAGGGGCATAACAAGCAGGAGGAAAGAGGTGGCGATGTCACTGTACAGATTACTAGTGAGGCCTCAGCTGGAGTACTGTGTCCGGTTCTGGAAACAACTTCTATGGAAGGACGTTGACAAAATAGAGGCAGTCCAGAGAAGGGCAACGAAGATGGTACATTGACTGTCCTAGAAGGCCTACCAGGAAAGACTTCAGGACCATAATATCTATTCACTGGAGGAAAGAAGGGAGAGGGGAGATATGATAGACTTTCAAGAACCTTATGAGAATAATCGGGGTACAGGTGGAAAGCATATTTCAGAGAAAACTCTGCATAAGAACAAGGGAGAATTATATGAGGCTGAAGGATGGAAGGCTCAGGAGTAATGTTAGGGAGTAATTTTTCACTGAAAGGGTGGTGGAGCAGTGGAACAGCCTTCCAGCAGAAGTGGTGGGGGAGAAAACAATATGGGGGTTCAAGCATGCATGGGATAGACATATGGGTACCCTGGAGATGTGCAGAACAGGACAGCCACAGATCAAATAGTATCTGGGACTGCAGCCATGAGTAGGGAAATGGGCAACATAGGTGGGCCGTATGTTCATTATCTGCCAACAGATTCTATGTTTCTATGTTTCTGGCATGAAAATGAGAAGACAGAAACATAGACAATGATGGCAGAAATGACCAGTAGTCCATCCATTGTGCCCAAGTTCCCTAAATCCTTGGTACCTTCCTTGGAAGCTAATATTCCCCCAGGGTACTAACCCTCCTGGTCCATTCCCTATTCTCTTCACCGGACCTGTCACCCCTGGCAACTACTATCCCCTTCATTCTGTCCCAGGCCTGTTTGAATACCCTCACTGTATTCGCTCCCACCACCTCAGCTACATAGATACATAGATACATAGATGTTGTCGGTAGATAAGGGCCTTTGGCCCACCTAGTTTCCTCATTCCTACAATTTACTGTGCTTGTTCAAGCTTCTCTGAAACTAGGTTATCCCTTCCCCCCGACTACCAGGATCCCCTTATGCCCATCCTATGAATTCTTAAATCCTGTAATCTTTTCTGCTCAACCACTACCCCCAGCATGCCATTCCATTTGTCCACCACCCTGTCTGTAAAAAGTAGTTCCTCACATTTCCTCTGAACCTCCCTTCCTCCAGTTTATTGCCATGTCCCCTACTCCTAGAGCTTCTTTTTCTCTGAAAAAATGTGTTTTCCTGTACCTTGTTTCTCCCTGTGAGGTATTTATACGTCTCAATCATATCCCTCCTCTCCTTTCTTTCCTTCAGGGAGTACATATTTAAGTCTTTCAGCCTGCCCTTGTAGGGTTTGTGATGTAATCCTCGCACCATATTGGTTGCTCTTCTTTGAACTGCCTCCACCCTCTCTATGCTCTTATGCAGGTAAGGTCTCCAGAACTGGTCACTGTACTCGAGGTGTGGCATAACTAATGTCCTGTATAGAGGAATTACAACTTCCCTTTTCCTGCTGGTTATACCCCAGCCTATGCATCCCAGCATCCTGTTTGCTTTTCTTGCTGCCTTGTCGCACTGATTCCCTACCTTGAGGTCATCAGGGATGATGACCCCAGGTCCATTTCCTGCTTGGAGCATTCTATAACCTTCTCCCTAGCTGATATGTTGTTCCTTGGTTTTTGTGCCCCTTGTGCATTATTTTGCTCTTTTTTGCATTAAATATCAACTGCCAGTCCCTTGACCAGTCCTCAAGCTTCTGCAGATCTATCCTCATTCTCTCCACACCCTCCAGCATGTCTACCCTGTTGCAGAGCTTTGTATCATCAGTAGACAGGCAAATTTTCCCATCTAGGTCCTCTGTAATGTCACTTATAAAGATTTTAAAGAGGACTGATCCCAGCACAGATCCCTGTGGAACCCCACTGGTCACTTTTCCCTCTGCAGAGTGACAGCCATTTACCACCACCTCTGCATCCTGCTATCTAGCCAATTTTCCACCCACTTTGCTATCATCTCCCCTACTCCCATTTGATTTATTTATTGAAATGTTTCACCAGGAGGGCACAGTGAACAACAAGTTGCTTGTCTCACGGTGCTACCTGGGGGGGAAGGGGTTACATGAGGATGAACACAGAAAAGTATACAATTTATGGCTGGAAGAACAGTTACAAATTATCTGTGGACAGGTAGACAAAATAATATAACTGTGGGGGCCCAATAGAGACAAATACATATTCATGCTCCCTAGCTTGTTTATCAGACTTCTATGTGGCACAGTATCAAAGGCTTTGCTGAAGTCCAGGTAGGCCACATCTACTGCCCCTCCCTGATCCACCTCTCTTGTCACCCATTCAAAGAACTCAATGAGTTTAATCTGACACAACCTCCCTCCTGTAAAGCCATGTTGCCTTGGGTCCTGTGGACTGTTGTCAACCAGGTGTTTCACTATTCTTTCCTTTAGTAGTGTTTCCATTATCTTCCCCACTACTAAGGTTAGACTGATTGGCCTGTAATTTCCCATTTCCCCTCTGCTTCTGCTTTTGTATGGGGGGGATGACATCAGCTCTCCTCCAGTCTTTGGTTTCCTCCCGTTTCCAGTGACAGGCTGAACAAGGTTGCCAGAGGTCCCGCTGCCACCTCTCTTAGCTCCCTCAGCATCCTAGAGTGTACCCCATCTGGCCCCATAGCTTTACTGACACTTATTCTTTTCAGTTCTCTTAGGACCTTTTCCCTTGGAAAGGAACCTGTATCCATTTCCATAACCATTCTACCCTTTGTATTCCTTTCTGGTTCTTTTCCTGCCCCCTCCACCGCAAAAACTGAGCGGAAGTATCTGCTTAGTACATCTGCTTTGCAGTTGTCATCCTCCGGTCTACAGCCATCCTCCCCTTTCAATCTCACTAGCCCCCTCTTGCCTTCCCTTTTTCTCTGATATATTTGTAAAAGGTTTTGTTCCCCCTCACCACCGATTTCACAATGTACTCCTCCATTTGTGCCTTGGCTTCCCTTACTGCCCTCCCTGCCTCCCTTTGTTTCTCCTGGTACCACTGCCTGTCCTCTTCTGCCTGTGTCTTTTTGTACTGTTTGAACACAATGCTTTTTTCACATTCACTTTCTCAGCTACCGCCTTGGAATAACATAATGGTCTCCTCTTCCTTTTCCCCTTGCTAACCTGTTTTACAAAGAGTTGTGTCACCTTTGTTATCCCAGATTTGAGCACTGCCCACTGTTCCTCCACTCTTATTTCCCTCCCTATTCCAGATAATGCCTTTTCTAAGCTTTTCCCCAATTTCCAAAATCTGCCTTCCTATAGTTAAGGATTTATGTTTTTTGTGTGACTGGATTCCTTCCGTGGGTTTATCCCAAACCCTACTGATCAGTTATCACTTTTCCCAGGTGTTCCCATAATGCAACCCCTGTCACATTTTCCCCATTTGTGAGCACCAGGTCAAGAATTGCCTTCTTCTTTTTATGGGATGCCAACAGGGAGCTTCGGTCTCTCCATCAGAGGTACTCCTCCTACCCAATTGTCAGGTAATCATGGACCCTGTCGGTTCCCGATTTTGCTGCTTTTTTTCCCTGCGGCCCACGACCACGCAAGGGGTGGAACAGCTGGCTCTGTCTCTGCAGAGGCAGCCTAACTCCCTGGGCATGGGACCTCCCTGTTCTTGGCAGAATACCTGGGCTGTCAGCCAGCCACTGCTGAGTGTCTGTCTACCATGTGCCTCATGATCCCCCCTTCCCCAAGGAAGGAGAGCTGTCTATGAACGCTCAATCCCTCCTCACCCGCCGACCTCCGATCAACCCAAGTCCATTCCCAAATTCGAGTCACCGGCATGGCATGAGGTTTGGTGTCCAGTGCCTCAACCCTCAGTGCCACCGGGCTGGCAACCATTGGCCAGTTTAAATGCTTGCTGCTGAAGACTAAGGACTAAGGTTCTTTTCCCGGATGGATGTAGGCCGTCATCCTTATACAAGCTCACATCTCTCCAAGTGGGGAGCCAGTCTCCCATGAAGCCAAAATCCTCCTTCCTACACCATTCTTTCATCCACAAGTTGAATTCTTGGATGCAGAGTGTCCTTTCCTCCCTCTTGCTTTGTACAGTTAGTACCTCCAAGAATGAGACAGAGCATGCTATCAGCTTTAGCCCCCCCCCCCCAAACTTCTTGAAGTCTGCCTAAATTCTGGCTATCTCTATCTTGTCTCCTGCCAGGTCATTTGTACCCAGGTGGACAATGACATCCAGATCCTCCCTCCTTACTACTGTCCTTGCAATCCTCTGAATCCGCTTCCCTTTCCTTTATGCTGTTCCCCAGTAAGGCATGTGACCTCCCTCTCACTCCTGCTAGTTGCCCCCCACTTCACTCACTGGACTATTGAGTCCCCCACCAGGAGTAGCTTCCTCTTCCTCTTCCTCTGGGGTCCTCTATCCTCATTCCCTGGGGCTCCATCTCAGAGGATCCACCCATCCTCCTCAGTCTCAACCTTGGGTGCCATAGTGGGGCTTTCCTGCTCTTCCAAGACAGTGAAGGAGTTTGTTAGTTGGACCAGTTGAGTGATGTGTTTCAGACCCACTTCTTGCACTCTCCCTGAGCCCACTGTAGTCCATCCACTCTCAATCCTGGACATCCTTTGAGGTTGTGGACACAGTGGCCTCTGGGTGGAGGTGAACGTCCCCTGAATCCTGGCCATCTTGGGTCGGAGACAGGCAACCTCTTCCCTCATCCCAGAGAGGTGTCTGCAGATAGAACAGCACTGCATGATCCAGAAAGTTCTCCTGTACACTGTGACCTCGCACCCACTACACTGTGTGACTCACTGTATCTTCTCCAGCTGTATTAACTATGCCCCCTGTTACCAGTGAAACCCACTGTTCTTTTTGTGCCTCTTACTATATTTTTGGCTTCCTAAAGTTTTTTTTTTGTATTTCTTTAATCCCCAGTCATTTGTACACTGACGCTATGCCAGACTGCAATCTCAAACTTGATTTCGCAATTTTATGATACTAGCTGTGTTCCCCTTTGTCCTGACCTAAATCAGGAAGTAGTAAACTATACACCGAGCGCCCACCTATAAAGTCGGACTAGCCCAGGGTGGGTTGGATGAGGGAGGGTAGGGCGGGCCTAATCCTGCTTCTCTGTGGAGAAGACAAGCAGTTACATCAGCAATTGGTTTCCATGTTAGTAAATACTACCAAAAGTTGCTAAATATAGCCCACAACAAACAACCCACAACAATCAGTAATATAATGAATAGTTCCCCAGTACTAGTTCCTGGAGTTCAGCTTGACCGAAGCACTGATGTCAAGCCCTTTTTAACTGTTTGATTTGGCATACTTTTCCCTTTGTCTTTTTAATCCCCTGTAATCCCTGTATCTGCAATAAGGGAAATCCCCTGTGCCTGCTCTAAGGGAAACAAAGACTCCAGATTTTGAATTGCAGCTAGTAAAATAAAATAAATAATTATCCTGTTAACCTAAACCACTCTAAGCAGCTAGTAAAATAAACCAAACAATTAGATCCTGTTACCTAAGCCACTCTGAGTAGCTAGTAAATGTAACAAGCAAAAATAGTCATAGTAACTCAAGCCTCTGAATTGCGCAAAATAGCACTGCACTTAGCCATACTTATCAGTTGCGTCAGCAGTTGCTTTCCAAGTTAGTAAATACTGTACTACCAAAAGTTGCTATATATAGCCCACAACAAACAACCCACAACAATCAGTAATATAATAAATACTTCCCCAGCTTTAGTTCCCGGAGTTCAGCTGGTGACTCCATGCAAAAGCTCTGATTTGCTGTTAGGTCTAAGGTTTCAGTTCTTCCCCAATTTCAAACTACACCCGAATCTCTTTCCCCGGACCTCACTGGGAACAATCTCTTACTACCAGCACAGTCTCCGATGCTGCTGTCTGGGGAGACAGCTGGCACACTGTTCCAAGGTGTAACCACCCTTTACATAAAGAAGCACTTCCTCACGTCCCTCCTGAACCTCCCGCCTACTAATCTCTACTCATGACCCTGTGACTGTGAGTTGATAGGGTCAATAGTTCCCGCCATTCACTTTATTAATTCCTTTGAGGAATTTGAAGGTCTCAGTCATATCTTCCTCACCCTTCTGGTAGCCAATGTATACTTATTCAGTGCCTTGAGGAGCTTCTCATAGGATTTACCCTGCTGTCCCTGAATCATTTTGATTACTCTGCACTGCACTGCCTCTAACCTATCCGTATCTTTTCTGAGGTAAGGACTCCAGAACTCGGCACAGTAGTCCAGGTGAGGCCTCACTAGGATCTACAGAGGGGAAGTACTAACTTTTCTCTACTATCAATCCTCCTCCCAATATATCCCAGTATCCTGTTAGCCTTGCTATAGGCCTTGTTGCACTGACTTGTTTGTTTAAGGGAGTTGTGGTCGCTATTCCCTAGTGGTCCTCCCAATCCCACAGCACCCACGAACTCTGTGTTAGTGAGTACCACATAAAGGACTGCGGACTGCCTGGTGGATTCCTTCACTAGCTGTAACAGCAGGCAGTCCTGGCGGGTATCTAGCAGTGACTGACTCCTGGCCACCAGGACCTCCACATTGATGTCTGACAAGTTTAAGTCTCCCACCACCACCATCACCTCCACCTTCGCTACCCCTGTTTTATGTTTCTCCTTACGTTCTCTGACCCTTTCCTCTCCTCGGCCTGAAGACCTATAGATAGAGATGGGCAAAGTTGGGAAACTCTACTCCGTAGATTAATTGATTAATTTGCAAATTTTCATCATTTCACAAAGTTAATCTGCAGTGCGAAGACCAAATTCATCCTCCAATAAAACTCTGCAAAATGCAGAGTTTTTACTCCGCCGGTGGAGTTCAAACTCCGTGTTTTGTAGAGTTTTTTTCTAGTTTCTAGGGGTTCCACTCTGCCCCCCCCCGCTGATCGCTGCCTGACACACAAGAAGTTCCCCAGTGTCTACTGGTTCCCCACCACCACCGCCAATTAACAGCCCAATGTAAAATAGAATTCCCTGGTGTCTAGTGGCCTCCCCTTGCTGATCACTAGCCTGATGTGCAAGAAATGTATACTCCCTGGTGTCTAGTGGACCCTCCCTTCCTATCCCCAATACCCTGTAATTAAAAAAAAAGGCAGTCCATTTTCCCTGGTTTTGTAGCGGAACCCACTCCCTATCCCCTATCCCATGCAATAAAAAAATGGTAGCCCCATTCCCTGGTGTCTAGTGGAACCCCCTTCCTATCCCCAATCCCTTGTAATAAAAAAAAAGTTGTCCACCCCACTCAAACTTCATAGGATGGGTAAACTTCCATTAATGGTTTGCTTTAGATGTAATCAGGACTGATGTACTTTATTGCACATTCTTTGGGAAAGTGGAAAAGTAATACCCTTTTTGGAGACCATAAAATAGGGGTTAGATCCTTTATTGGCTCTAGACTCAGCATCTTCACTGGGCATATGTTTATTGGGGGACTTTGACACATAATTAATTGGGAATCAAAAACCCCATATTGCCCTGTTATCGGCTGGTGCTAAGAAGGTAATTCTGAGGCACTGGTGTGACCAAGCCATTCCTCAGTTCAGGGAATGGTATACAGAAATTTTATTTGCCTTACAGGCAGAGTGCACCATGACTAGTTTAACTGAGCATATGGACAGATATAGGAAGATTTGTGAACCTCTCTATACTTCATTATTGCTAGGAACGATTCATAGGATCACCCCCTGATCATTTTGGCCATCCTCAGCAGAAGTTGGTTGAAACCCTCTGGACTTTATGTATCCATTCTGTTGATTTATCTTTATATTTCTCTTCTTAGCAACTTCACCTAGCCCAGTATGTTGGGGAGACACATATTTTGGATTATGTACTAGAATATATGAGCCCCTAGTGTGATCTGTATCCTGCCATAAAAGCATATTTTGTAGATTTTCTTTCTTTTTCTCTATTACAGAAACTGCAATGGCTGTTTCTCTTTCTCCCCTGGGAGAGGGTGTGGAGGGTTTGGGGAGTGGGGAGACGAGGGTTAGGTTGGACAAGAAGTTAGGATGAAACTTCTGGACCTTTCTTTTCTTGTTTACATATTTGTAACAATCTTTCCCAAATTTGTTAACAATCGACTCTGTTCCTACCTTTTGTATTATGTAGACTCTGAATAAAGTACATTCAATTTGAAAAACAAGTTGTCCATTTTCCCTGTTGTCTAACAGACATCCCACTTCCCCTTCCCAGCAGGTAGTGCCCCACCACGCCACTACCCACCCATCCCCTCACCCTGGCCCCAGGCAACCAGCACAGCCCTCAGCTCTTCACCACAGCTGGCAGCCCGAGCTGTGAATGAATGAACGAGCATGTGCTTGTACAAGCATGTGCTTATTCATTGACAGGCCAGCTTATGTGCATTCATTCAGCTCTGTGAGTGGCGCAGACAAAAGCAGAGGGCTGTTCCGGTTACCGGCGAGGGGTCAGGATGGGGGGGAATGGCATGGTGGACAGCCCTCTGCTTTTGTCTGCTTCACCGTAGAGCTGAATGAATGAGCGTTAGCTGGCCTGTCAATGAATGAGCACATGCTTGCACAGGCATGCACTCATTCATTGACAGTTTAGGCTGCCAGCCATGGTGGAGAGCGGAGGGCTGTGCCAAATGAGTGAGAGCTAGCAATGAAGGAGCGCATACTTGTACAAACACATGTTCCTTCATTGACAGTTCAACCTTTGGTCTATAGTTCAGATTAGCTCCCCACCACAATATACACACTGCAAGTATACCTGGGATCTGAAGAGTAGGTGCCACTTGGTCCTCTCAGGACAGCTGAGGAGCAGAGTGGCCAGTTGCCATCTGCTTCATTTGGCTGACACCGGTGTGCAGACTCTAACATGCTTTTCAGGTTGGTCCTTCGTGCAGGAGGGCACAGCATGGGGGGGGCCAAATAATGGCCTGCTCCTTTAGTAGGGAAAGGAAGCAAAAGGGTAGAGCCCTAGATTGGCCCAGCTTGGTTTGTGAGGTGCAGTCTTGGCTTTGATTGGCTCCCCTTAGGAGTTGCTGTCTTCCTCAATCTCCACTTGGGCCACTGCAGATCTAAGCAAGGAGAAGGGTCTCATATCCAAATATCCTGCCCCTTCTGGCCAGCAGGATCGGCAGGATTGGTGCCCGGTGGCAGCTGGCTTTTCCTATGAGGCAGAGGGTTCATGTCTTTGCTCAGTGTTTTAAAGCGTTGATTTTGCCAAGGCACACAAAAGGCATAGCCTTGGATTGGCCCAGCTTGGTCTGCGGGGCACAGTAATACCTCTGATTGGCTCCCCCTTAGGAGCTGCTGTCTTCCTCAAGCTCCACTCAGGCCACCATAGATCTGAGCGGGGGGAGGATCCCCTACCCATATCTCCTGCCCCTTTTGGCCAGCGGGATCAGTGGGAATGGTGCCTGGTGGTGGCTGACTATTCCTATGCAGTAGCTGTTTTTTTTTTCAAAATATTTTATTAGTTGTTGGGTTAAAACCAGAGTCAGACATTACAGATGTCAGACATGCAATAGTACAGGCCAAACTAGTCCAATGTACAGGTGGATAAACAGACAGTTATACAATGTGGGCAAGAGACAAAGCATCACCTTGAGATTAACATGCCAGGGGCTAGTAGTAAAGTACCAGTTAATAAGTGTATGCTAGCAGTAATCGAGTATCAATTCTCCATATTGGAGACAACAGGAAATGAAGCCATTGAGACCCAAAGTGGCTAAACTAGATGAGGAAATGGTCATCCTCAATCGCCCATAGTAGAGGGTCCCACACTGCCTTAAACCTGACCCCCTGACCTAAAGCATTCCACTGTGCTCTTTCTAACTTCATACACAGGCACAGGTTATTGGACCATTGCTGTATGGAGGGAGGGGAAGGAGCAAGCCAACACTGGGTGACCGTTTTCCTAACATTGATCAATGCTAAGGACCAGAGCATCCTACCTGGCCCAACCACTGAATGTTGAGGGTCGGCTCCCAAAAGGAATTCTAGGGGGGAACGAGGGAGAGAGCAACCCATCACCTTTTCCATAATATGATGTACCTCAAACCAAAACTGGGCTATCTTCGGGCAGGTTAGTGCCATGTGTAGGAAATCTCCTGGGTGTACCAGGCACTTGGGGCAATACTCTGATTTCGATGGATCCAGAGCATGGAGACGAGTTGGGGTATAATAAGCTCAGTCTCGGTGCATAAAATTAAACTAAATTTGTCTTAATTTATTACTTCTGGAGCAAGTATTAAAGTGTTGAGTAGCATGCCTCCTGACCTCCCCTCCACAGTCAACACGCAAATCAACCTGCCAGTCCCTCCAGGTTCTCTCAGCATTATCTTCACAACATCCCACTATAAGTTTATAGAATATGGTTAGGGGCTTTAATAATGGCTTGGGAAGGAAGACCTTTTCCTCAAATGGCGACGAAGCACCCCACCCATGCTCGGGTCCCAGTGTGGAGCCCAAGTTATTTTAAATTTTTAAGTATACAAAAAAATCCGCTGCAGTAATTCCCTATGTTTTACATATATATGGAAAAGTTAAGAACATTCCTCCTGCATATAGTTGGTTCACCACTTCTAGCCCCTTTTTGCTCCAGCCAATAACAACTGAGTCAGGGATACCAAGCTTGGGCCCCTAAGCCGCACTGCAGTAACCAGGTCAATATTGGGGGAGGGGGAAGGGGAAGGCTTATATCCACAAAGTTCGTGTGCCTTTATCCAACACCAAAGGGTCGTGGCTGTGAATGGATTGGTCACTGATACCACATTCCCTGGCCAAAGGGCCCCAGCCAGCATCCCCCCCCACAGGGGGGTCCAAAGCTGGTCCTCCTCAAGGCCCAACCATGCAAGAGGATCAGCCCCCCCACCAGTAACTATGTGGGTCAACTGAGCTGCCAGATAATACCAGAAAAAATGAGGTAGGCCCAACCCCCCCCTGGAAATCGGCATTATCAAAGCAGTTCTTTTGATACGGGCGAGTTTGCCCCTCCACAGAAATTTGTGGATAGTTGCATTGATCTGTTTGAAATGCGAAAGGTGGAGGGCAACAGGCAAAAACCTGATATAGGTATTAAAACCTAGGAAGGATCATCATTTTCACCACCCCTGCTCTACCAATTAATGAGAATGGTAACCCACTCCAGCTGTCACAATCCCCGGAAACCTTTTGCAGGAGAGGCTTAAAATTTAAAGCATAGAGCCTATGTGCATGTATTGAAATAAGTACACTCAAATAACAACTTTCCACCAGTTGCAAGTCCCCTAAATTGGCGATCAAATTAGCTCTGTCCTGGGTTCCAACAGGAAGTAATTCACTCTTTGTCCAACTTACTTTGTGGCCCGATAGGTCACCATATTCTCTCATGACTGTAAACACCTTAGGCAGGTCGTTGGCAAGGGACTGCAAGTATAGTAGGTGATCGTCAGCATATAGTGCCAGCTTGTGATGAATGGACCCCCCCCCCCAAGCCCAGGAATACTATTATTCACCAAAATCCTGGCAGTCAAAGGCTCCAGCGATAGTACATAGAGGAGAGGCAAGAGAGGGCATCCCTGTCTCGTACCACGCCCTAATTCAAAACTTGGAGACAAAGCCCCATTAACTGCAGTCTGGGCAGTGGCATGTTGATATAGTGTACGTACCCAGGAACTGAACTTAGGACCTATCCCAAACCTATGGAGCATGTCAAAGAGGTAGCCTCACTCCACGCAGTCGAATGCCTTCTCAGCATCGATTGAAAGGATGGCCGCACCATGGGTGTTCATCCCAGCCCTCCATCGATGTATGACATTCAAAGTGCGCCTAATGTTGTGTTTCCCCTGGTGACCTTTAATAAAACCAGACTGGTCTGCATGAATTAGATGGGGGAGTAAACCTTCTAACCTCATTGCCATTGCCTTGGCTAAGATCTTATAGTCTGCTGTTAATAGGGATATTGGTCTATAAGATGCACAATAAGTAGGGTCCTTGCTTGGCTTAGGGAGGACCGTGATTGTGGCTGACCACGTGGAGGGAGGCAACACTCCCTTCTCAAGGCCCTCCACCAACATGTTGTGTAAAGGGTCAAGGAGCTCATCCTGGAAAAACTTAAAAAAATTGATGGGAAGTCCATCCTGTCCCAGGGTCTTACCCACCCAAGTCCCCTGATCGCCCCTAAATCTTCAGTCTTTGCCAAGGGTAGCTCCAGGTCAGTAGCCTGGTCTGCTGAAAGCTCTGGTAGTGGGACTAAAGCAAAGAACCTGCCAAGGCCTGCTTGAGTCGGGTGGCCTTGCGAGGTGTAAGGCATTTTGTAACAAGCTCCAAAAGCCTGACCAATGCCTGGGGTATCCCCCCTGATCACATCCCCTCATCCCGGATGGCATCCACCAACCTATCCCCTTCCCGCCTACATAGTTGCCAAGCAAGGTACTTCCCCCCGCCCCCGTCCCCATCAAAATAAGTGCCTGATTGAGATAATAGGATAGCTCTTTCCAGATTGGCACTGCTCAGAGTGTTATACTGCCATTTTAGTTTTTGTAAGACCCCGTGCACAGCAGCAGAGGGTCTGTTTTTATGTGCCAGTTCACAGGCCTCGATTTTAGTTCTCAAGTTATGTAACTCATGCTGGGAGCCCCTCACTTTGTGAGATGCGTAGGCAATGATTGAATAACCCCTAATCGAGGCTTTTAATGTTTCCCATCTCACCTCATGCGAGGTATCCCAACTCTTGTTAAAACTTAAGAATTCCTTAATCATGGCAGAAACACCAGACCAATAGCATCCATCTTTAAGTAGTAAGGGATCTAGTTTCCATTGCCGGACCACAGGGGGTGAATTGTCCACCACCAACTCTACAGTCAACGGGGCATGGTCAGAGAGTAGCATGGGGGAGTATAACGCAGATTTAGTGGCAGGGATCAAAGACTGAGACACCAGGATTCTATCTAACCTGACATAGGTTCTATGAGCATGTGAGAAGAAACTGTAGTCCCTCCCAGTGGGGTACAGGTGCCTCCACAAATCGAGCAGACCTATATCCTTCTCCAATGAAGCTAGCACAAGGGCATTCTTAGATTGGGGACAAGGGGTTGTACTGGAACGATCCAGCACCCCGTCGAGGAAACAGTTAAAATCACCACCTGGCACCCACAGCCCCGGCAAACATGCTAATTCCAGTGCCAGCTGCTGAAAGAATTTGGGTTGCTCTATGTTTGGTGCATAAATAGACCCCATGGAGATCGAGCCTACTTTGGGAAGAGATACCCATGCCAAGGCAAATCTCCCATACTGGTCAGTGACCTGATCAGTAATTTTAACCCCTGTCCCCTTAGGGAACCACAATGCAGCCCCCCTCGACTTAGTAGAGAATGTCGAGGACACCCAAGATCCCCCAAGAACTCTCGCTGTTTTAACTGCCTTACCAGGAGACATGTGGGTTTCCTGGAGCATCCCCTTTTTCCACTTAGCTCTCTTGACTTCTGCCTGTAGCTTCTTCCTTTTAATGACAGATTTCAGGCCATTAATATTCAGGGAAGTAATTCTAATAGCATCAGCCATGGTCCCTTATTAAACCAAGACATGAAAAATGTTGCCTTTCTGTACATATAACATTCTGCAGTCTGATAGTATCACCCAACCAATTTTTATATAACAATCCAGAAAAAAAAAAGATATTTGGAGGCTAAGGGCAACCCCAACTCCAGGACAGCTCAAAGGTGGAGCCCAGCGGTCCTCCTCAGTCCTCCCCCCCCAACAACCCAAAAGTCAAACATATGAACCCCATCCACCCCCCCCAAGATGGATATAAGGTCCGTCAATGATTCCCTTACAAATAAAGAGCGAACTTTAAAACTTAAGAACATTTTAAATCTTGTTTAAAGGCACAAACAGGCATTTAAAACACTGTAAGACCCCAAAGTTTTGGTATTTACACCCCATAAACGAGTCAAATTATATCAATTCTCCCGACTGTAAAATATAAAATAAAGTAAAATCCCCACCCTCAAGTCACAGGGACCAATACCATCCCCCTGGCTGTGTTACAAATCAGGGATCTCAAAATGGACCCTCTACAGGAAGAAAGTTGGGGGGGGGTAGTCCTAAAAAACATGTCCAATAAAACAGACATTGTAACTTGGTGGGGTAATAAACATAACTTCCCCAGCATGTTGGTAGAGTGAACTAAGGCAAGTCTAGATAGTACCTCTGTGGCCCCGCTGATTCTCTGGTCCCCAGACCAGGTCGGGGCGATGAAGGTCAGGAATCCTTGAAACTCAAAAGGACACAAATCGCTACCTCCGCAACATATCAACACATATTACCAGCTTATAAATGAAAAAAGTAAACTATAAGTACATTTGTGGCGTAGCTGCACCATTAAGTTTAATCAGAGCTGTTGCAATTAGATCCCTTGTCTAGGCCACACCACTACGAGTGTAGGCAGGAATAAGTTGAGAGGTAGAGTGATCACTTAGCTGAATCTGCGATCTCACCCACATCTTCCATCCTCCGCTTTTTCTGCTCCTCTTCCACCCAGCGTGCAGCCTCCTTGGGACAGGAAAACACCTTTGGGGCACTCCCGGGTCAGTTAATATGAAGCTTTGCTGGATACAAAAAGGTAAATCTCCACACCATTTTGAACAACTTAGACTTAACATCAGCAAATTGCTGCTATTTAATTTGAAAATCCCTACTGTAGTCCTGAAAAACCATAACCCTGGCATTCTGCAGCACGATCAGGCCTTTCATTCTGGCTTGCTTCAGTATAGTTTCTTTCTCCATGAATCTTAAGTATTTTATTAAGCAGTGCCTTGGTCTATCGCCTGCTTTGGGAGGAGGCCCCACTCTGTGCGCCCTCTCAATTTCACACTGCGCCAGGTTAAGAGGCAGGTCGAGGTGGTCTACTAGCCATTTGTGGAAATAAACTTCAGGCTGTTCCCCCTCCAGGCCCTCAGGCAGCCAGCCCCACAATCCTAAGATTCAACCTTCTTGAGTGGATCTCCTGGTTATCTACCTGCGCTAACAGCTCTCTCACTGTGTTTTGTAGGGAGGCCTTGTCCCACATAGATTCTGTCAGGGTGTCTTCCAGGATGCCTACCCGTTGTTCCAGCTGGGCCAGTTGGTCAGTATGAACGGTGGTGATTTCCGACAAGCCAGTAACAATAGATTGCATGTGCATGATTTGTGCTGTTATAATAGCAAATCCAGCCTTCATGTCATGCTGGATCTGTATCAGGGTAGCAGGTACAGCCGCAAGGGATCTTTGTAGATCTGTCATATCGCTGGCTTGACTGTTAGGCTCTGACTTCATGTGTTCTGGACCAGGCCCTAAATCAGGATGAGTAGACTTGTCTCCAGGTCCAAATTGTAATTTTGCCTGCTTATCTTTTTTCAACACTGACGCCATCCGATTTTCGGGTACTTCACACCAAGTTAAAGATCAAATTGAACAGTGGGGGTTTTACTTTTATCCAAACAAGTTCAGTGCCTTAGGGAGCTCAGCTAATCTGCGTCCGCCATGTTACAGAGCCTGCTATGCCCCCCCCACCCCATGCAGTAGCTGTTGAGGACTCAGGTGTGAGGGAATTCATGTAGTGACAAAGGCAGAAAAAATATAATTGTTAATTTAACAAAGAATGGTCTAAAATGTATTAGTAATAGGTAGTGATGCTCAGACAGTGCCTTGTGTATCCGATTGTGATCCATCGAATAGTGGCAGTATCTGACCTAGGATCCAACCTGGGATCCGACCTAAGTTGGAGGTTGGATCCCAGGTCAGATCCCACATTATCTGAGGTTGGATCCAGGGATCTGCTGTCAAATCCAGGGATCCACAGTTGGATCCCTGGATCCATTGTCAGATTCAGTGTTGGATCCAGGGATGTGACCCTGAATCCAATGTCAGATCCAGGGATCTGACTGTGGACCCTGGGATCCAACCTGGTCAGATCCATTGTTTGATAGTGCTACTATCTGACTGGATCCACTATCTGGCCAAATGTCAGGTACCTGATGGTATCCTAATTCATAGGATACTATCCAAGCAACACTAGTTATAGGACAAACAAAAAAGAATACAGGAAAATATACAACTGTATAAAAAATGTTTCCTGTCACACCAGTGAAAGACCATACTTAAAATTCATACTAGGAAAGATTAGATTGATTTACTGGTAGTATGCCATACTTAACATCTCCCAGACTGACTAGTTTTACAAACAAAAGTCTATATGACATTAGAACTTCCTTGTAACCTGGAAATGCAGCCAAAACAGTGAGTGATTTGATACAATCAGTTGAGCATGTGAGCAGTAAAATGGCCCAAAAACCAGATTATCTGGTTTAAAATTTAACAGGTGCAATCCTATTTGATATGGTCAAAATACAATTGCTTTTTTTCATAACAAATACCAGAGAGAACAAACTATCACATCTACTCTCTACATATAAATGCTTCCTGTCTCTTTCCACTTTGGTACATGATCACTCCATTCTATCTCTTGGCTGAAACTTGGCTCAGAACTACAACAAAAGACAGTGATACAAACCTTCCCAATTACCAGCTCTTCAGATCAGATCGCCCTTCCAGGGGTGGTGGGGTGGCCATCTACATCAAGGAAACCATCTCTGCATCCTGCCTCATCAATACATCCGAACCAAAGGAATTTGAATGTTTGTCAATTAAAATATCCCTTCCTAACATGTCTTCCTTTAAATTGATTGGCTGCTATAGGCCTCCCTCTGCAGGCCTCAAACCCTATCCACCTAGGAACAATACTCAATCTAGGCCCTGAAGATACCATCATCCTTGGTGATTTGAATTTAAATTGGTTATCTAATGCATCTGCACCCTAGTAACCTTCTGTGACACTTATGGATTCACTCAATTAATCAAAGATCCAACAAGGATTAACCTAAAAAATACTACCAACAGTTCACTCCTGGATATCATGATGGTAAACAAGCCTCACTTATATTCTCATGCTGGAGTGCTACCCAGTGACGTAAGTGATCATTGTCCTATAGCTGGCATAAGATCTACACTCAAGCCATCCAATCCTGCAAAATTTCTCCATAAAAGGTCAAAAAAGAATTTCAACATCTCAGGATATCTCCATGATTTGTGCAATACAACGTATTGGGAAGATTTCTACCTTACAACCTCAGTTGAGACAGCTCTTCAGATCTTAAAGGATATTATCACTAATGCCCTCAATATACATGCACCAATCACCAGTGTCAGAACCAAAGTAAAATCTTGTCGTTGGTTCACTGCTGACCTAAATCAGCTTTGTTAGCCAGAGACAAACTCTGGAAAAGGCAAGAAAAACAAAGGATACTAGAGACTGGCTCAATTCAGAAAAGCAAGAAACTCATGCACAAAACAAATAAGAAATGCCAAAGCTGCCTTCTATAGAGCTGAATTGGATGCATCCTATACTAACCCATCCAGATTCTGGGGTACTATAAAGGGAATTCTAGGCCAAAATTCTATCCCTGCCTTACCCTCCAAACTGCTCCTAAGTGACATAGAAATCACTGACAAGCAAGAAATCTTAAATACCTTCAATGACCATTTCACCACAGCTGGCCTAGCATTTGACTCTTCACCTGCAAATCTCTTGAGATCATCATTAAACCTTCAATCCACTGTGGGACAAAAGGCTGCTTCAACATTCTCCTTCAAACCAATATCCTTAAAAGAAGTAGAAGACCTCCTATCCAATTTAGATACATCTAAGAGTGCAGGTGCAGACTCCTTGGATCCCTACTTTCTTAAAGTAGCACTGCACACCTTATCTGCCCCCCTCACTCACCTCTTCAATCTTTCCCTAGCTACTGGTTCCATCCCCTCCATATGGAAAACAGCTCAAGCAAGTAGTTCCACTACTTAAATCAGGTGATCCCATGGACCTTAACAATTACAGGCCCATTTCCATCCTACCGGTACTATCCAAGATGCTTGAAAAATTAGTAAATTTGCAGTTAAGGGCCTATCTGGACACCAACAACCTCCTAAATCCAGCACAATCTGGATTTAGATCAATGCATAGCGCCATCTCTGCCCTAGCCAAAGTCACTAACGATTGGCAGACTGCCTTGGATAAAAGAATAGTACCTGTGCTGTGTTCCTGGATTTGAGTAAAGCATTTGATACAGTGGATCATGAATCATTAATCTCCTCTCTTAGCTCTGTAGGCCTTGATTCACTCTCTCAATTGGTTTAGGTGCTATCTCTCTGGAAGGTTACAATTGGTAAAAATGAAAATTACCTATCTACCTCTAAACCACTGCTAAGAGGTGTACCGCAAGGCTCTATCCTAGGCCCCATCCTCTTTGTCATTTATATTAATAACATTGATGCCAATCTCTCTCAATCTAACATTCACCTGTTTGCTGATGATACTGTATTATATGTCAGCAATCCCTCACCATCAAAAGCCTGTGAACTGTTACAGTCAGAATTCTCCATCCTACAACACAACCTATTGGAAAAAAAATTACTTCTAAATGACAAAAAAACAAAAGCTATGTTCTTTGCCACAAAGAATTGCTCTGCCACTACCCCATCATTCATCACTCCACAATTATCCACCTTATTTGGAGAAAAGCTGGAATTTGTGGATAAATTCAAATATCTTGGAGTCTGGATTGACAATAAGCTTGACTACTCTGTCCACATTGAAGAGCTATTAAAAAAGTTGAGACAAAGGCTTGGCCTATTTTACAGAATAAAACACTACCTTACCAGAGATTCCAAACAAAGATTAATCCAGGCATCATTCCTATCCCTTATTGACTATGCTGACTTTCTCTATGGCCATTGCTCACTCTCCCTCTTAAATAAGCTGGACACCCTGTATCATAGAGCCATCAGATTTATTACAGACCTTCCTCCAGCACCCATCATTGCTCTCTTTACATGGCAGTCAATTGGACATCCCATAGCACAGAAGAAAAGGAATGCTGCAATCTGGATCTTTAAAGCTTTATCAGGCAAACTCCCTCCTATATCTCAGACTGTTTCACCGAATCACATCTAGGCCATACACCTTAGGATCAATAAGCTCATTATGTTAAAGACTCCCAATACCTGCACCGGTTTGGGAGGCTGCTATCAGCTATTCCTAGCATTTGTCTGGAACTCCTCCAAAATCTATGAATCTGAATACCTCTTACCCTTATCATCCTTCAAAAATTATACACCACCCTATTTCCAGAGTTGTGCAACTGCTTCCATAAGCCCTAGTCTCCCATCCAACCTACATCCCTCCTTCTGTAATCCACTATGTTTAGTTTCCTTTCTTCTACCCATTCAGTTATCACATTTCATATAAAAGCCTACAAAAGCCCTATTATTTGATTATTCTCCCTTCTATATCTATTATCCTCTTCATTTTACAGGTTAAGTTATTTTACTGTGCCTTGTATATCTGTAAATTTTGTATATATCTCTTATTTATTTGATTGTACTAATGTTATGCTATTCTCATGTCTTTGTAAAAACTTGTATCCTTCTTTGTATGACCACTCAGGTCCATCTTGTAAATGAGCTACGCTCAATGATGTTCGCCTGAATAAATAAAGATTTTGATTGATTGATTGATTGATTAATCTTCACCTACTCTCCTGCTTTATCTCTCCCTGTCTCTCTCTCTCTCTGCTCTTTCTCTGTTTCTGTCTCTGTCCTCCTTGTCGGCTGCCATTCTTTCCCAATCACCAATCTCACTTATTTCTTGCAGTGGGGTATCATTCTTTTGCTTCCCCGCTTCTCATTTCTCTAGCATAAACTTCCTTTTAATCTGCTTTGCATTACTTAACATTTTAAATCTCATCTCAAAAACCTCCCTTTTTCTTCTTGCTGATAATTTCTCTTCCTAAATCTCTCTATTGGCTATTAATAATAGTAATTAGTTTCATCTACCCACATTTCAATATTTATTGTATGCTAGCAAACATGAACCATTGATGTTTTATTTTTTAGTATTAGATTTATACTTTTTCAGTGTCTTTACTGTTTGTCATTCAGTAAATACATTCATTCTTTTAATTATTCCTTTATTGCCTTGTAATGTGTTTTGTGATGCTCTGGTATGAAAGGCACTATATAAAATGAAATTCTATTGTATTGTATTGTATTGCTATAACGTGATTTTTTTTAGTTCTCCTTGATGAATCTGTCAAATATCCCAACATCCTACTGCTACAAAATATTAAAATAGTGACCAGTTTTACTCCCCATCAGCAAAACTCCCTCCAATCCTTACCCAGAGAAGTTTTAAGCAACAGGATGTACTGTAAGGTAAAATACTGCATGTATTCACATTTTTCATTTGATGATGTCTACAATTTTGAAAAAAGTACAGAAAACAAGGAGGTAATTATCTTATTGCTTGATTGTCTGTTCATTAATTGTATTTATGTTTTGAATTTCAGAAGCAAGAATTTTTATTATGAAAGACAGGGAACAGACAACACTGAAGGGGATGTGATTTTTTTTTTCAGTTTATCAAGCCAGGTCTTTTTCTTTCAAACTTACTGTATACTTTGTTGAAATTTACTTTGGAAAAAACGTACTATATTTTGTTAAAATTTAATTTGATACCAACTTACAAATGCACATGCGTAAACAGGATAATCAATTCAAAAATGTCAACTATAGCAGTCATGTATGCATATCATTATTATTGAAATCTGTCTAGAAAAAAGGGAAAAGCAGTATTCTGCATGACTTGATGCTTTCAACAAACTTAAGCATGATTATTTCTTAAAAGTATTTCAAATTTCCTAGAAGAAATTTTAATTCCTTAAAAGGAATTTAAAAGGCAGACACTTTTAAAATAAATTTTAATTTATAGCCTTATAATGTATTGTGCTACCTATAATGTACTTGAAATATTGTTCACTGACTGATTTAATTGGGACATGAACTGTACAGCAGTGCAATTATCACAATGTGCATATAGCAATTAACGTTAATTAGTAACAAGGTTGTTTTATATTTCTTTTAAATATGAGAAACTGATTTGCTTCCTATAAAGATGACACTAGAGACTGAAGATTTTTTAATGCATACATTAGACTCTAATAATTAGACACAGATTAGATATCTTAAAAAGTCAGTTGCTTTACTGTTCAGCAGTTCACTGGTTCAGCAGACAATTAAGTATGTGTAAGGATAGCAAGAAGAAAGAAGTAATAAAACCTCACTACAAATCACTGGTGAGATCACATCTGAAATACTGCATCCAGTTTTAGATTCCACCCACGAAGAAAGACAGAGACTTACTGGGGATGGTGCACTGTAGAGTAAACAAATTGAGCAGGCTTAATGGCAGATCCTATGAGGGTTGGCTCAAGGAACTGAAGATCTACTCACTGGAGGCCAGAAAGGAAAGGGGTAACATGATAGAGATGTTCAAGTTCCTAAAAGTAATAAATATGATAGAAACATAGATAATGATGGCAGAAAAATGCCAAAGGTTCATGTAGTCTGCCCTGAGTTCCCTATCTGCTCAAAGAGCTATTGTCCATACAGGGTTTTATCCCTCAGGCTCAACCCCCTTGCTCCCCTGTCTACTGCTACTGACCTGAGCAACCAGCAAACCCTGCACTCTGTCCTAGCCATGCTTGAAACCATTTATGGTCTTGGTTCCCACCACCTCTGCTAGTAGACTGTTACATGGCTCCATTACTCTTTCTGTAAAATAGAACTTCCTCACCTCCTTCTTAGACCTCCACCCACCCCCATCAGTTTCCACTCATGACCTCGGGTTCTGGACTCTGTACTCCAACTTAATAGTTTCCTGTAGTTCTCCTTGTTTATTCCTTTCAGGAACTTGAAGGTATCTATCATGTCCCCCCCCCCACCTCCAGTGAGTACATGTTCATGCCTTGAGATGAACTTCAGAAGATCAGCTCTGTTTGCCCTGAATCATCTTGGTCACCCTGCATTGTACCATCTCCAGCCTGCCCCTGTCCTTTCTTAGCAGAGGACTGCAGAACTGAGCAAAGGGGACCTCACCAGTAACCCATATAATACCTAATTAGCAAGTGATTTCATACCTCCTGTGCTGTTGGAGGGTTTTAAAACATATTTTGGGTGCTACAACCTTTAAGAGAGGCAGGGGACTCTGCAAAGGTTTTGTCACATATTGGATTCTGACCCTTGACCCCCTGAGAGTGAGGCGCTAGGGTTTTTATCTGATGTGGCACTGCTGCAGTTTGAGTTGCCCCTTAGAGCACTCAAGCAAGTAAAAATTTAATTCTATGTGGGTAAGACGAAACACATGTTGAAAACATCAGTTAGAGAACAGTTAAGTTCCGAAAGAAATAATGATATGAGGAATGCCCCGGCAGCTCACCATTTTTAGATTAGGTGTAAAGGAGTACATCATTTTTCCTTCTGTGGCATGGAGAAGGTCATCTTAGGAAATAGAGGTGGGGATTTGGAAGCCAAACTTAGTGAAAGAGAGGCCTTTTGGATTGTTATGTTGAGTGGGATGAGAAAACCAGACTTAACAAAGGTTCAGGCAGTATTGGAGGCAGTATAGCATAGTGATTTAGAGGCTCTGAGCTGCAAACCTAGAGACAGTGGATTGAATCCCACAGCCCCCACTTGCATACCGTGTGACCCTGAGCAAGTAACTTAACTTCCATGTGCTCCCAGGTTGCACCGGGAAACAAGCTTCAGCTTAGTGTGCCTTTCCTGGTTAAACAATTTCCTCTTTCCGTTTTCCCTTTTCTGTATTTTTGAAAAAATAATGTCAAATATTTGTGAAATTTGTCTCATTATCCCCCCAAATTTGATATTGACATGTGGGCCTTTACTTACTGTTAATAAACAATACAAAATATACGAGCCCTTACTTTACTATTAGTGCAGATTACAAAATGTGTTAAAAATGAAGTTTACATTTCCCCAGCATAATGTATATGTTATCATATTTGTATTTGTTATATTAATGAATTTATGTATTTAGTAGGGATTTTGGTGTCACTTAACGTTTTTTGGTGTTTATGAAAGAAGCGGGACAGTGTTATATCCATGACAGCATCTTTCATCTTCAACAAAGTTCATTTTGCAATGAGAATTTTTAATTTACAATATCTAGTCATTTCTGATCTGCAATATTTAGTCATTTATAACTCTATTTTTGATTGTCTGCTACTTAATTGATATATGTGTTAGCACTATGCACTTTCATGAATTGTGTGTATATCTCTTTAAGAACCATGTTTAAATATTCTCTGTTACCTGTAGTTGCCACTCCCTGATGATGTCTTGTTGGCAAAACTGGTAGGAGGTGGTGGCTTGTTCCCCTGTTGTCCCTGACAAGAGGTCTTGTAGCACACTTTTGGATAACATATCTTTCTGCAGTTTTGCAGTTTGCATTACTACTGACTCTTTGACTGATCTTTTGTAATTGGTGGTGCTGGATTTTTTGCTCTGTTTCAGTGCATGTTCAGTGCCTTGAGATGATCTTCATAAGATCACCTCTGTTTGCCCTAAATCATCTTGGTCACCCTGTGCTGTACCATCGCCAGCCTGTCCCTGTCCTTTCTTAGGAGAGGAATGCAGAACTGAGCACAGTATTCCAGGTGTGGCCTCACCAGTAACCTACAGAATATAGTGGTAGTAGTACCATCTTTTTTCATGCTGTTAATGCTCCTTCTGATACACCACAGAATCTATTTAGCTGTACTATAGGCTTTGCTATACTGGCTTCATTTTTTGTGGGCATCATTAATGATGACTCCCAGGTCCCTTTTTTCTGCTGTAGTGCTCAATTTTACCCATCCCATCCAATAATCTGTCATGTTATTTTTTTCCCCCTGGGTTCATAAGCTTGCATTTCTTGGAAATGAATTTCAACTGCCAAACCTTTGACCATCTCTCTAGCCTTTATAGATCCATCTGCATCTCCCTAATCCATTCAGCACTATCTGCCCTAAGGCAGAACTTCATGTCATCTGTGAAGAGACACAACTTGCCCTGGATACCCTCTCCAGTGTCGTTGATGAACATATTGAAGAGGAAAGGGCCCATGACAAATCCATGCAGCACCACACTCATAATTTCTCTCTGTTCTTATTTGACCACATTTACCACTACTCTCTTCTGTCTGTCCTTCAACCACTTTCTTACCCAACTATTTCACTAGACATATCCAGGTCTTGCAGCTTCTTTCACAATCTTTTGTGTGGTACTAAGTCAAAAGCCTTACTGAAATCAAAGTAGAGTAAATTTTATTTTATTTTTATTTAGTTTTTGTTTACCAGGTAAGTACTCCAGACAAAGATTTGACTATTTTCAGGCATTACCCAGAAGAGTTACATACAAAGGATAAAGCTTTTCATGGAGGCAATACAATATATTACATGAAATTGAGCAATAAATTAGAGAAAACTTGAGTACTATAACAGACATTTCATAGGTGCAGGGGGGGAGCAATTACAGTTAGAGGAGAACAGCTTATGTAAAAACCCAAACATTGCATGCATCAGTAAATTATATATATAATTTCAGCAGTGAAAAACCTCGCTAACAATTCATCAAACCAGGGAGATTATACAACCATCTGGAAAGAACAATGCCAGAAGTGCATCAAAAGTTTAAGTTCAAGTATGGACAGGCTAGGCATGTGCCTCAGGGGTTAGATCACATGTGCATCTATACGAGCCTAGGATGGAGGCACAGAGCTCATTTTTGAATGCCTGGTGTGCCCTGGATTGCCTGATAGGTAATGGTAGGGAGTTCCAAAGCTTGGGGGTGGATGCAGCGAAAGCTTATTCTCCCATTTTCATGGCACTTTTAGGTATTCCAAGGAGAGACTTTTCTGCTGATCTAAGCAGGTAGGTCTATGGTGCATTGCTTAACATGTTGGCCAGAGCCTCTGGTGAACCAGTTCTGATGATGTTGTCTCTCATACATTCAGTGGTGTATATTTGGTAGGAGGTTGGAGAGAACCAGCATTGACTTGAGTAAAGTATACAGCGGTGGGTGCGACTGGGTACCGACAGGGAAAATTGGCAGATTTTATTATAGCAAGTGTCCCATTTGGATCCTTGTGGTCCTCCGATGCTGGAGGGAGAGATTGGATTTGCATTTATCAATTTGTACCAATTTTCTTCCTCCAGTGAGGTAGCTGTCAAACCAGGAAGAAGAGCCTTGAGAGGAACTGAGTGGAGCTAGTTTTGGTAGTAGTAAGATATGATCCACCAGGTTGAAAGCTTTTGTTAAGGTAACAAAAATGGCCCCTGTGTATAATCCCTTGTCCATGGCCATTTTTATGTTGTTTGTGACTTTGATGAGAGCTATGGTGATGCTGTGACCCTTCCTAAATCTATGTTGTGCTGGCATGAGTAAGTTGTTCCATTGAATGTATTCCATAACCTGAGTGACTACAACTTTTCCAAATAGCTTATTTAGAGCAGATAATATGGCAATTGGTTTGTAGTTATTCATTCATTGGTATCCCCTTTCTCATGCATGGGAACAGCTCATGCAATTTTCCAGAGCAATGGTACTGTCTTTGTACTGAGTGATAAGTTGAAAATCCTGGTGACTGGTTTGGCTATGACTGGGGCAGTTATTTTATTTTTTTGAAATTTAATCGACTTTATTAATTTTTAGGAAAGGAAAACATACACAGAACCATCTACAGAGCAATGAGAATGTACATTGATCAGGAGAAAACAACACAAAAGAAACAAACCCCCCTTCCCCCACCCCTCCCCAATCCCCCCATGGAGTGTACCAGATAACCCATTAAGAATCAAGCCTTTAAACTTATACAAGTAACTGAATATATTACAGGCATCTCAGTGGGATAATCAGAGAGTGCTCAGAGGAATTCAGGGTAAGTAAAGGGCGTGAAGTTTGCCCCATTTCTTGTTAAATGGAGGTAAATGGTGACAGAGGTTGGCAATCATATGCTTAATCTGAAGGGAAAAAGAGAGTTCCTGCAGTCACTCAGAATATGAAATATGTGTCTGCTCCAGCTAGTGCCTAATGATCATTTTTTTAACCATCAAAGAGATCAGGGCCATATGGTACCTCCTCTTTTTGATCGGAATCTGGGAATAGTCTCCAATAGCACATATTTCAGAGGATAAAAGGACAGTTAGTCCCGGGGGGGGGCGCTCTGTTCTTCTATTTGTTCCCACAGGAAAGATACTTTCTCACAGGACCAGAATATATGCAATAGGGTACCATCTGCTTTTCCACATCTAGTGCAAGTGGGAGGGAAGAGGTGACCCATCTTGGCTAGCCTGACCAGAGTGTAATACATGTTGTTTAGGATATGGTACTGTGTGAGTCTTAACTGGTCTTGAGTTAGGTAAGTGTGGAGATCTTTCCAAAGACTTGGCCAGTGAAGATTGATACCTGGGAGCAAGGATTCCTATATCTTGGAACCAGCCGGGGAAAGGGAGGGCTGGGAAGTAAGCGACCACAAGTATAATCCAGCTGTACCGTGGGGCTTAAGGGCCCAGTCTTGAACCTGGATGAGGAGGTCCCTGAGACCAGAGGGCTTCAGAATGGGACCAAATTGTTGTAATATTAGGTGTCAGATCTGTTAAAGTTTGAAGATGCATGCTGGGCCCAATTGGAATTTTCCCATAAACTCTGGAGATGTCAGAAGGGAGGATTGAGAGTAAAAATCAGAAACACTAATGTTCTGTGGTAAGTGAAGCCAACCAGGAGTTAATGGGCATTTCCCAATCTTAATGTTTAGGTTAGAGGAGATAGGTTGTGTGGCATCTATAGAAAGGGAGATTTTCAGATAGGCACAAATTTGAGAGAAGACTTTAAGAGAGACACCAATTGGAGAGGCAATTACAGGGTCCAGTAGAGATTTCCATGGGGCAAAGAGAATTGTAGTGGGTGAAAGATTGTAGAGAGTAAAAAGAAAAGATTATATCTGTAGCCAGACAGGGATGTAATCGGATTCAGGAGTAAGCTGTAGATTAGAGAGCAACTTTCCACATTTGTAAAGGTGTCTGGCCCAGTAGTAGAGTAAAAAATTAGGAAGTCGGAGTCCACCAAAGTCTTTAGGGAGGCCCAACTTAAGATAAGATCATTTGGGTGATTTATCCAGCCAAATGAAGGAAGTAATCAGGGAATGAATATGTTTAAAGAAGGATAGAGGGAGTATGATATTAAGCATGCTTAAGCGGTAGAAAAGCCTCAGTAGGATATTCATTTTAATTATATTAATCCTACCCCAAAGTGAAATAGGAAGGTCTTTCCATCTTTTTAAGGTGGCTGAATCACCACCAGGAGATCTTCAATGTTCCATTTCACCAGTAGAGAAGAATCAGAAGTAAGAGAGATGCCCAGGTATTTAAGGGAGTGAGGAGAACATCACATTCCAAATGAGGCAAAGTCTAGACTGCCAGTAAAATGATTAAGGGGGTAAATTTTGGTTTTACTGAGATTAATTTTGTAGTTAGAATAATGACTAAACTAATCAATCACATTTAAGGCCTCAGTAAGTGAAGGAACCAGATCAGAAAGATGAAGTAGGATGTCATCCGCATATACCGAAATAAAGGGGATTCGATTGTCTATGGGAATGCCTTTTATGTTAGGGGAGGACTTGAGCACTGAATAAGTGGCTTGAGATATAGATTAAAGAGGAAAGTAAATAGGGGGCAACTCTGATGTGTGCCAGTGTATAGGGAAAAAGTGGAAGAAAAAACACTGTTGCAGTAGATCTTTGCCGAAGGAGAGGAATAGATAATTTTAAGCCATTGAAGAAATGGAGCAGGGAAGACCATCTTCTGTGGGGTAAGCCACAGGAGGACCAGTCCACCCTATCAAATACCTTCTCTGCATCAAGAGAAATTAAAGCCATTGAGAGAGGGGAGGCTTGGGCTACCTGAAACAAATGACTAATCTTATGGAGGTGATCGGCAGAAGATCTCCCGGGAACAAAACCCTCCTGTTCTGGTCTTAATAGTCCAGACCACACTTTCCTAATTCGGGTTACTAAGAGTTTGGCTAAGATTTTAATATCACAGTTTAGTAATGAAGTAGGCCGATAACTTGTTGGATTAAAGGGGAGTTTGTCTGGTTTAAGAAGGAGGACTATAGTGGCTTCCAGAAGTGAGGGGTCCAATTCTTCTATGGAAAACATATATTGATAAAGTCAAAGAAAGAGAGGGGACACATCTTTGAGAAAGATTTTGTAAAAGTTCGAAGGAAACCCATCGGGGCCAGGGGCTTTATCTAGAGCTGAACTATTTATTGCGGCTTCCACTTCTGCTAGGGAGATAGGAGCAGAGAGAAGAGCACAATGGTAGTCCATGAGGCAGGGTAATGGAACGGACTTCAGGTAGGATGACATTTCTGTGGTGGTCAGTGGAGAAGGGCGTTTGCCATATAGAGTTGAGTAGAAATTTTCAAAGAAAGCCACCACTTCCCTGGGAAGTGTTTTTAAGGAACCATCTGGGGCAGAGATTGAAGGGATAATCCTAGAGGTCTCCAGCTGCCTATGTAGGAGAGCAAGCAGATGCCCTGCCTTTTCTCCTTGCTCAATATATTTGGACTTAGTCTTGAGAATGGAATATTCAGCTTTCTCTTGAAGGAGAGTGGCATACTTGTCCCAAAGGGATAGTAGAGCGCTTAATGATTCCAGGGGGATGTGGGAGAAAGGGATTGATCCAGGGTGTGTATTTGGGCAAGAGTCAATAATGCCTCAACTTCTCTGCAACGCTTCTGGGTGGAGGCCAGATGATGAATTCACTCCTCAAAAAACATTTCAGGGCACACCACTCATGGGCTTGTCTCTTAACAGTGTTATGGTTAGTAGTGACAAAGGACTGAATAAGATTAGAAATTCTAGTAGCCACCTGATCATCCTTGAGAAGCTGGGTGTTAAGCTTCCATGAGGTATCATGCTGTTGGTTGGATTTTGGGGTAAGTAGCAACCAGGCCGCCTCATGGCTGGAGAGCACAATGGGTTCAAGACCAGCATTATAGAGACCAGGGAGTAGGGAGAAACTAGTAAGCACATAATCAATTCTTGAGGAGGTGTGATACACCACTGAACAAAAGAAATAGCTGTGAGATAATGGATTGAGTGCTCTACAGGGGTCACAAAGTCCCAATAACTCCATGAACTTCCTCAAGGCTTGTTGTGTGGCTGAGGGAGATCTCAGGGAGCAGGTTGAATGGTCGAGGTCTTGGGTGGGAGGGATATTCCAATCCCTGCCCAGGATGAAGGGAAGGTTAAGGAAGGGGGTCAGTTTGTCGGCTAGCTCCATAAAGAATCCTGGGTCACTACCCACTGGCCCATATACACTACCTAGAACCAGCTTTTGACGATCAAGCAGGCCTGTAATAAATACGTATCAACTCTGAGGGTCCAAAATAATATGGTCTGCTTGAAAGAAGACAATATGGCTTATTAAGATGACTACTCCCTTACTGGTGGGTTAATCCCCAGAGGAGAATACCTGGCCAATTCTCTTTCTGCGGAGTTTAACCACTTCATGAGGGAGGAGGTGGGTTTCCTGAAGAAGCCCTATCTGGGCATGAAGTATAGACAGAAGTTTTAATACCTGATGCCTCTTGAGCTGATCTCTGAGTCCCCTGACATTCCAAGATGTAAACTTTGGTTATTAGTCATATTCACTACAATCAATCAGATTAATATTATATTTAAACAACTGAAAGCACACTTTGTCCCACCCTCCCAGATTCCCCATCCCCTGGTGACTGGGCTGAATAATCAGTTGGTATGTATAGCAAGCATGAGTAATTTGCAAGCCAGGAAAACATATGCTGTATAACTCAAAGAAAGGTTTCCCACCAAATCACAACCTATGGGGGTTCGATGAGGAAACCACCAACCCTCCCTCCCATAGCAACCAGTTAGATGAACAGTGTCTATAGTTGAGTACCCTGAGACTGTGAGACTTTCCCTCCCCACATAGTGAAACAGGCACTGTGTAACAGATAGGAAAAAGAACCATTTACCTCATCCCCTTCACCCTTCCTCCCTCTCACTCCCCCTCCAAGTCTGAATCCCTTTCCTCCCTCCCCCCAATAAGAACTATGTACAAAGGCCCCCCAAAAAGCCAGGTATTTAATAGCTTAGTACAACTAGATAAGGGAGTGCATAACATGAAGGAGTTTAAAAAGGCCTTAAAAACATATCTGTGGACCCAAGTATTTGGAGTCTGATTGTATTTATTTTGTTAGCTGTTTTTAGTATAATGACTGAAACTTTTAATCTGTTTATTCTGTACAGTGCCTTGATTTTTTGAAAGGAGTCATAAAAATAAAGTTTAATTTATTATTATTATTATTATTAGTCCCGAGGCCCTGGTAACACTGGTACCCCCCAGAAAATGTCATAAGTATGCCACTGTGAAGATAATAGAGGTAGGAGAAGAGGAGAAAGATGAAACCACCTCTGAAAATAGAGAGGGAACCTCCCACACCCCAGCCCAGGGCAGTTAATGAGTCCAATTGGTGTTGCAGAAATAAGGACATGTATGATGGTATACAGGGCCCACCCCCATATAATCCAGGATGTGAAGAAAAACAGCCCACAGTAAAATCCTCACTTGGAAACCCCCATCCACCCACCCATCTACAGTTTAATCCCATAGATAGACATGAACAATTGCGAGATTAAATCATGGGATTGTGCAAAGGCTGCTAGACCTACTTGCCTGTGACAGCCTTGGGAAGGTCTTGGTGCATGCCACAGCTGGTACTACCCCAATGTGGTGCTCAAATCCAAAGATAGGTATATAGAGAAGAAGTCAAGACGGAAAAGGGCTGAAAAGGAAAAAGCAGGCTGGGTGGCTAGAGAACTAGGATGAAGACAGTAATACAGACATCAGAAAATAGGAGGTCATATTGAACCTTTGAGGGCCACTCAACCAGAAGGGGGAATAGCTTAAGGCTAAGAAGGGAGTGAAGAGCAACCCACCATATTACGGGGAAGCCCTATAACCAGGCAGATAGGATTCAACATTCACCGGCAGCTATCAGAGAAAAAAACAAGTGAAGCAAGGAGAATAGCACTGATGACTTGAAACCCAAGTTTAAACTAAAAATGAATCCCAGAATTAAACTAGAATCCCCCTTGCTAAAGCCCTAGATGGTACAGACCAACTGGGCCAGGTAGGAACCAAAATACAGCTGGACTCAGTCCCAGAGAAACTCATCCCCAAGGGAAACCAGAACTAGAGTCCAGAGTTCCTTGCAGGCTGTAACAGGTGGCAATGAGGGAGGATAGTTCCAGCCCAAAGTACAGGCAAACAATCAGAGAATTTGGGCTGCAGAGAGAGACATCAGGCTGGGGGAGCATTCTAGGAAGGTCCATTAAGGATACTGCCAGAGGTCCACAGGGCTAAGTCAAAATGCATCATCCAATGAACCAAGAAACAGGTATGTTCACAGACAGCAGACAAGCTGCTTCTCATGGTAGTTGAGGAACCAGGCAATGATGGGTCTTGGTGGGGGCAGAATCTGTGGGGCGATGGCACAGAGAGTGGTGAGCACACTCACGCTGGTAGGTCAGGTTGTGGGGGGATGGGCACACTATCTAGGTCAGCAATTTCTTCAGGAATTAAATTGTAGAGGTGCCTTCTTCCCCCGCTGGCAGACCGAATATCAGAATATTGTTCTGGTGGGAGTGGCCCTTTATGTCCTCTGTCTTGAGTTGAAACTTCTGGACAAGTTGTCTGAGTTTGATGATTTCAGGCCTCATATGATCCTCCAGGGATACTGTACAGTATGAGCTTCAGTGTCCCTAACTCTGTGGCCCAGGTCTCCCAAGTCCGCTCGGAGAGACCTGAGTTCAGTAGATATTTCAGAGAGAGCATCCCTGAAAGGTGCCAGCTCCTAGAGAAATCTGTCCTCAGTCAGGGGATTGGAGTTGCTAGAGAGGCTGATGTTTTGGTTTGTGGTGCAGGCTAAGCCTTATTCTTTTTTGTGGCCTTCTCTGGAGTAATTGGAGGGGTATGTTGCAGCAGGGTCTGTCTAGTATCCAGGTCCATCGTGGTGAAAAACACCAATCATGATGCAGAGAAGCTGTCAGATGGATTCAGCAGGTAGAAGAGTGTAAGTCAGAGCAGCTTTGGTGTGTTACCAAGCCCAAGAAATCAGAATATTAGAGGGTGGATGAACGGTGAGGAGGGAGCTCCAAAGATGAGCTGCTGTGGCGCTGCAGACATCATGTGATCTCCTGAGGCAGCTATTTTAAAGAACCTGGGTATTAGGCCACCTGACCTGGCCGATCAGTACACTGTGGATTTTCTCATTAAACACAATACTTCCGCTGTGGTGACCTGTTTAAGGCTAAGCGATGTGGCGGCCGGTTCCATGTAGCCGAGTGGTACAGCAGAGGCCTGGTTGGTAAGCTTCTCATATTTAGAGAGGTCTGAGAAGTGTGAGTTTAGTTCATTTGCAATTGTATTAATATTTTTACAGTTTGCTCCTTCCAACTCAAACTTGAGTATTTTCTGGCTAATAATAGCGACATGGCCACGATAACAGAGAGCTGGTGGGACAAATCCAATGATTGGATGAATGCTATCTAGGGATACCAGCTTTTCAAAAAAAAAGAGGATGGAAAAAAAAGGGGGCAGCATTTTTTGTTACATAAGAGATTATATCTGTTGTTATGAGATTGGTAACATGAACAGTGAAACTTCTACACACACTGAATCTATCTGAATAGAGATTAGCTTCAAAAACAGACAAAAACTGGTATTAAGCAACTGTTATTACACACACACACACCCACCAGCACCAAACAGTATAATGATTAACTACTAAAAGAATTGGAAAACACATCTAACATGGGGGATGTACTGATAGTAGGAGATTTCAATGCCCCAGGTATAAACTGAAAAGAATTTACTAGCACTATGGAATTCAAAAATGTCCTACTTAGAGAGACTAACTCTAATGGCATTGACCAACATGTCAATAGTCTGTCCAAGGGTAATAACATTTTAGACCTAGTTCTGACCAACCTTAGTGGCAGTTTATCCAACATAAAGGTACTCAGTCCTTTAGGCACAAGTGATCACTGTACACCTACCAGATCAATTACAGTATAGAAATACACCAACACTAATCATTAAACTTTTAGAAATGATAATAAAGCTAACTGGGGGAAATTAAAAAAAATTCCTTGGATAAAATCAATTGGTGTGAAGTATTATCTAATAAAAATGCTTCCACCATCTGGGAAACCATCAAGAAAGCAATTTCAGACTTGGAAGAGAAATGTGATCCTTGTTAAAGAAATATAATAGTAAAGGATTATATACCAATGCGGCTCACAAAGTCTGTTCAATTTACAAAAGGGAGCTAAGAAAGCTTAAAAAAATTATCAGCAAGGAGAGATCATAGAAACATAGACTTTGACGGCAGATAAGGACCACTTGGCCTACCCAGTCTGCCCATTTCCCTACCTACTGGATAAGCTGCAGATTCTAGTTAACCAACAGCCTACTTCCTGCAACCCCACTCTAATCCCTCTAATTGTCTTATGTCTGTCCCATGCATGTTTGAATTCCCCCACTGTTTTAGACCCAATGACCTCCTCAGGAAGGCGGTTCCATGTATCCACTACTCTCTCCATGAAAAAAAATGTCCTCATGTTACCCCTGAACCGTCCTCCCTCTATCTTTAAATTGTGCCCCCTTGTTCTTACACATCTCTTTTTCTGAAAGATGCTACCCTCCTGGACTTTGTTGATTCCCTTGAGGTACTTGAAAGTTTCTATCATGTCCCCCCATCCCGCCTTTCATCAAGAGTATACATATTAAGCTCTCTCAGTCTCTCTTCATATGGTTTCTCCTGCAGACCCTGCACCATTGTAGTTGCCCTCCTCTGGACTGCTTCCATCCTGTCTATGTCCTTGCATAGATGAGGTCTCCAAAACTGCACACAGTACTCCAGATGGGGTCTCACCAACTGTCTGTATAGAGGGATAACCACTTCCCTTTTTCTATTTGTGATGTCCCTTCCTATGCATCCTAGTATCTCCCTGGCTCTCCTTACTGACTTTTCACATTGCTTACCCACCTTTAGGTCATCTGATATGACTACCCCCAGGTCCCTTTCCATTTTTGTTGTTGTTAGTACCTCCCATGCAATTGTGTACTCTTCTCCGGGGTTTTTGTTTCCCAGGTGCATTACTTTGCACTTCTTCACATTGAATCTAAGTTGCCATATGTCTGACCATTACTCCAACTTTGCCAAGTCCCTTCTTATCTTTTCTACCCCCTCTTGTGTATCAACTCTGTTACAGATCTTTGTGCCATCTGCAAAGAGGCATATCTTTCCCTCCAGACCCTCTGCAATGTCACCTATAAAGATGTTAAAGAGGACTGGACCCAGTACTGAGCCCTGAGGTACTCCACTAGTAACCCCCCTTTCTTCAGAATGTGTTCCATTCACTATTACCTTCTGTGTCCTGTTGTGAGCCAGTTTGCTACCCAGGCTACCACCCTGGGACCCACTCCCAGGCTGGCTAACTTGATTATTAATCTTTTGTGCGGGACTGTGTCAAATGCCTTGCTAAAATCTAGGTAGGCCATATCCACAGCCCCTCCCTGGTCTATTACTTTGGTCACCCAGTCAAAGAAATCAATTAGATTTGCCTGACATGACCTTCCTGCTGTAAATCCATGCTGCTTTGGGTCCTAGCCCCGTTGGCCCTAGGTACTCATCAATTCTTTCTTTCAGAAGTGATTCCATCAATTTCCCTACCACTGAGGTCAAACTTACAGGTCTGTAGTTTCCTGCTTCTGCCTTGCTCCACTTTTGTGAGGGAATCATCTGCCCTCCTCCAGTCCTCAGGTACCACCCCATCCTGCTATGATTTGTTAAAAAGTGTGGTCAGTGGTGTCACTAGATCCTCCCTTAGTTCTTTTAGGATTCTGGGGTGAATCACGTCAGGCCCCATTGCTTTGTCCACCTTGAGTTTTAGGAGTTCTTTCAGAAATATTTCTTCTGTGAATGGACTGGTGTCAAACCCCCTACCCAGAGTGCTTCTATTGTCTGGTTTAGGTAACTCCTCCTCATCTTCTTTTGTGAATACTGAGCAAAAGTATTCATTCAGTATCTCTGCCTTTTCACTGTCTCCCTCTGCCCACCTCCCCTCTTCTTTATTAATCTTCACTTTCCCTCCGTTAACCTTTCTATGCTCCCTAATGTACTTATAAAAGGTTTTATCCCCCTTCTTAACTGAGTTGGCTATTTTTTCCTCGGTTTGGGCCTTTGCTATTCTGACTGCCTTCCCCACTTCTTTCTGCTTTAATTGATACTTTCCCTGTCGTGCTCCTTCTGTGATTCCTTATACTTTTTGAATGCAGCCTTTTTCTCCTTAACCTTCCCTGCCACCTCTTTTGAGAACCATACTGGTTTTCTACTCCACTTTGTTTTCTTTATTCGTTTCACACAAAGGCTTGTTGCCTTTAAGATGGCAGTTTTGATTTTTCTCCATTGTTCTTCCACCCCTCCTTTTTGGCCATTTGCTAGTGCATTCTTCAGGTATTCACCCATTTTACCAAAGTCAGCCCTTCTAAAGTCCAGTATCCTTGTTTTTGTATGGCTTATCTCCATGGTTGTGCTCATTGTGAAGCACACTGTGCAGTGGTCACTTGTTCCCAGATGTCTACTGACTTCTAAATTTGTGATCCTCTCTCTCCATTTGAGAGTACCAGGTCTAGTATTGCTCCCTCCCAAGTGGGTTCCAACACTAGCTGTCTAAGGCCTGCCCCCTGCAGGGCATTGAGAATGACCCTGCTCTTGGATGTGGCTTCAGTACATATCATCCAGTTAACATCTGGCATATTCAGGTTCCCCAGCAACAGTATCTCCTCTTTTTCAGCCATTTTGAGAATGTCCTCTATCATTTTCTTGTCCATTTCCTCCCCTTTAGACGGGGGTCTGTATACAACCGCTGTGCGGATTGTGATGCCATTCCCTGTCTCCAAGGTGACCCAGAGTGCCTCTTGTCCTCTGCCTTTACTTTTTAGTTCTGTAGCTTTGATCCCTTCCCTTATGTATAGAACTACTCCACCTTCTCTTTTATCTTCCCTGTCCCTTCTGTAGATTGTGTACCCTGGTATGTTGACATCCCAGTCATGGTTTTCTGTGTACCATGTTTCCGTGACTGCCACAATATCCAATTGTTCATCTTCCATCAGGGCTACTAGCTCAGAAAGCTTGTTTCCCAGACTATGGGCATTCATACTCATTGCCCTCCATTTAATGTTGGCTTTATACTTTTTCCCCCCATCCCTGCTCTTACTGCCCTTGTCTATTTTTCCATTTACCCCTGTCCTGCCCTGTGTTGAGCTCTGTACCTCAGTGTTTACCTTACTACCTGCCTTGTTTTGTGGGGGAGGCTTGAAATGTCCTGCCTTTTATCAGCCCCTCCCCCCTTGGCTAGTTTAAAAGCTTGCCAAGGAAGCATTTAAACCTGTCACCTAGGAGCTTGGCTCCCATTGTGGACAGATGCAGACCATCGTGCCAGTATAGACCTTTATCTCTCCAGGTGGACCCCCAGTCCTCAATGAAGCCAAAGCCCTGTGCTCTGCACCAGTTTTGCAACCATTCATTAAACTGCATGGTGTGCAGTACCCTAGCCCCACTCCTGCCATGGACTGGCAGCACCTCTGAGAAGGTTACCATGCTTGCTACCCATCTGAGGCCCCTCCGCAACTCCACAAATTCATTCTGCACTGCACTGATCCCATGCCTAGCTAGGTCATTTTTCCCAAGGTGGACAATGATATCTAGTTCCCTCTCCCTGTGATGCTGCTTCTGCAATCCCAAGGATTCGCTTCCTGACCCTCCAAGCCATGGCACCAGGCAGGCACCTTACTTCCTTCTCCTCTCCCTTTCCCAGTTTTACCCCCCTAACAATTGAGTCCCCTATCAGAAGCTGTTTCCTTCCCCTGTGGTGTCCCTTGCCACCCTTTTGTGGGTCTCCCTTGTGGATGTCCTCAGCATTCTTCTGGGTCTCCACTGAGGGTGCCATCATAGAGGAACCTTGCTCTGCCAGAATGGCATATGATTTGTGTAGAGGTACAACTAGGGGGCTTTGCCTCTGGTCCACCACTTGCACCCTCCCAGAACCCACTGTGGTCCAACTGGTCTTCATACTTGGCAACCTCTGAGGCAGTGGTTGTGGCAGTGGTGCTCTTTGGGTGGGGGAGGCCTCCTTAGTCCTTGCTAGTTCAGTCTGGAGGTGGGCAACCTCTTCCCTCAGAGCTGACAGTTGTCTGCAAATAGGACAGCAATGCAGTTTCCAGAATGTCTCCCAGAAAACTGCTGCACCACAGCCAGTGCATTGCACCACTGCCCACATGTCCCGGTCCCTTATAATATACAATATGTAATATATATATATATATATTTTTTTGTTATTATTTGTGGTGTGTACCTACCCTTTATGCACTGTTCAGGGTTATTAAGAATATGACAGTTCTGCTCAAGATCTGTTGAGGAAGTGATGTCAGAACTTTGGCTATAAAGGAAATGCCACGCCTGGGAAGGTGGGGTATGGGGAAGGGTGGGTGGGTAGTCCACAGCCACTGGTGACTGTTAGAAACAATCAAATACACAACTGCTTCACCACCCTGGTAAGTACTGCCCTTTATAGTAATTCAACAACACCACAATTTACTAGACCACTGCTCCTACACAAATCACTCTACTGAGTCCAGGGATAAAAAGAACACACTCCTCAGCCAGCAGGGCACTTTTAAAATGTTGCAAAAATATCCTTCCAAATCTTAGGTTTCAACCCCAGCACTCAAGCAAATTCAGTTGTATCTCACTCCCTCTGGTTATAAAATTACTACACTTTTAATGGAATCCTGCAATACTCTGCTTAATGCCAATAAGGAAAAAAAATGAAACTTTTTGTAGAAAGTGTAGCTCCCCTTCTTAACAAGTCCCCAACAATATTATGCCTTACCAGGTTTCCAGGTTCTAAATGGAGTTATAGTTTGTTCTTTGCAGTGTAGCAAGGTTCTCAGCTTCTAACAGACAACTCAAAGTCAACCTGGCATGCCGATTAGCCCTTTCTAAAGATAACAACAAGGCTTTCTTTACATACTGTATATAAATAACAACAAATCTTCATCCCTGGTTATTGGTCCCTTTCGCTTAATTCAAATGACACATCAGACCCCAAGGTAATGGCAGAGCTGTTTAATGACTACTTTGTCTCTGTGTTCAATGTGCATTCCTGTCATGATTCTATATTACCCAACAATAGCCCCCTCTCAAATAAGTTTACAACAAAACGAATTTTGGATTTGCTGGAAAATAATAAACTTAAGACCTCCCCTGGACCTGATGAACTGCATCCCAGCTTCTTAAAGAATGCGGCTAAATAACTGGCACTTCTGAATATATTGTTCAATGAATCATTAAGGAGTGGAGTCATTCCCGAGGACTGGATAAAAGCTGTTGTGGTACCTATTCACAAAAAAGTTAGCAGGAGAATGGTGGGGAATTATAGACCCATCAGTCTAACCTCCATTTGCTGCAAAGTAGTAGTAGTAGTAGTAGTAGTAGTAGTAAAAGACTTTATTTTTATACAGGAAGATATGTCATTTAGGTTATGCAACCCAGTTTTCATGACAGCCCTGTTAAAAAAATATTGTTACCTAAACTTTAACTTAAACTACACATTATAAATACATAATCTACAAATATCAAGTACAATACATACCTTCAATAACTTAATACACCAGACACATTTAACAAGACAAGACAAAATCCACATATCAAATTATGGTTAATCAGATGTACAAATACCTAAATTTAACATAGGAGTCTGAGTAACTGTTTGTATTTATATTACTAAAAATCATTACATCCATCATAATTTTAACTTCCTAAAGCAAATATTCTATAATTTTATATAAATATGAATTGAGTGAGTTTCTATGGACCTATCGCAACAGGACAAAATCTAAAAATATGTATATCAAATTACATGTACAGTCAAATTTCTGTAAACTAATTATCTCCTGTACAAATAAATCCAATGATACCGAAGTTCTAACAGAAAAGGGTAAAATGTTCAAACATCTGGCTGCTTGATATTGCAAAGTTCTTTCACCATGCTTATTTCTGATAATAGGGTGAGATATTTTATTTATGTGAACCATTCTTTTGCTGTTCTCATTATCCCGACCTCTTCCATTAAACATTGTTTTATTTATATAATGGCTTGGAAAAAATACATGGTATCAGTAAATTAGCTTTTGCAAGATCTTATATGAATTATTTCAAGAGACTGTAAATCTAAGGAGGACAGCAAAGTACAGTGGTGAGTTTGTGTAGTACATTGTAATATATACCTAGCTAATTGATAATGTACCTTGTCTAATTTATGTATAAATTGTTTATTTTTTAAAAAATTGTTTAACAGTAATGGAGAAACTGTTAAAACAATTAATAGAGGATGAGATGATCATACTTAACCTGCAAGATATTTCACAAAATGGGTACATAAAAGGATTTTCATGCAACACCAATCTAATATATTTTTATGAACATGTAAGCAGAAGCATAGATAAGGGGCAATAATATGACATAGTGATGTTAAACTTAGGAAAGGCTTTTGACAGCATGCCACATGAATCTCAGGTCACTAAGCTTTATGATATGGGCATCAATACTTATATTGTTGCACGGATTAAAAACTGGTTGACAAATAGAACTCAGAGAGTTCATATAAATGGTGAATTGTCTCATGAGGGGAGTGTGAGCAGTGGTGTGCCCCAGGGGTCCATTCTGGGGCTAGTACTCTTTGGATTATTCATCAGTGATATGGGATCTCAATCTATCTGTCAAATAACAAAGTCTGTGGAGGGTACAAAAATCAAGGGGGTGGTGGATTCAATTGTACAATACAATAACTTGTGTAAAGATCTGGCTTCTATTCAAAATTGGGTAAATAGTAATAGAATGACCTTTAACCCCAAGAAATGTGTTGTACTACATTTTGGAAAAAATAATCCAGAGTATACATACTGTATGGATAGGACCCCATTAGAATTGTTATACAAGGAGAAAGATCTTGGAGTAATTGTCAACACTCTATCCCTACAACAAAGAGCTAGCAAAACAAGATTGGTAAGGACCCTACATTGGTTTAATCAAAGAGTGGTACATGGCTAGAACAGGTTGCTACTGGAGGTGGCGGGCTGTGAAACCACACGTGTTCAAGAATAAATTGGATAAATTCTACAAGGATGGGAAATGTGGATTACAGTACTAAACTCTCTGGTAATAAGCAAGCATAATGGATGCAAGTCTACCTAGCTCTGTGAAATTCCTTTGATTCCTGTGATTCCACTCTGACCATTGTGCATAGGTGGCTAGGAAGGACAACTATTTGACCAGGGCAATAAAGAGATCCATTGTGACCAGAGCCCCACAGTGTATATTACAAGTCTATAAAACTTTTGTTATCACTCACTACGATTATGGTTCTCCATTTTGGTGCCCATACTTGAAAAAGGATGGAAATTTAATGGAGGTCCACAGAGAAGGCTTGCTAAGGGTTTACATGGTATGGCTAACTTGGAATAGGATAACAGACTTAAAAAAAACTAGGGCTGTTTAGCCTTAAAAGAGGAGATGTAGGGGAGACCTCTTGTTTCTTTATAAACTATTACATAATGAAGACTTGATGGAGAACTTGGGATTACAGTATAACAACACAGCACTACATTTAAGATCACACAATAAGCAATTATTAGTGCAAAGAGCTAATACTAATAAAAGATTACATTTTTATATCATTAGGGCAGCCCGTAGTTGTAACTCATTACCTGTATCTGTAGTGAATCAAATGGCAGTAGATAGTTACAAGAGAGAACTTAAATATATACTCCATTTAAGGATGGTACAATAACCTACCAGATGGCGGGAGACAATCTAGATGGGCCGATGGCCTGTTTTAGTCTTGATAATATCAAGATATCAAATATCATATCTGCTATCATTGCATTTCTGCCATCCCATGAATGATTTTATATGATTCCAAAACCCACGGTCGTCATTGACAGATTTCTGTAGCAACTGATTGGAGTAGGCCCTTTTTGTCTCTCGTATTGCTTTCTTGCAGACATTCCTTTGCCTTCTGTATTCTTCCCAATTGGATTGTCAGTTGTTTTTTCTTTACAGCAGCCCAGGTCCTATCCCTGCTTCTCCTGGTGGCTAATAGATCACTATGAACCTATCTTGTTACAGAGCCTCCTACCCTCCTTCTTTTTATGGGTATGTATATATTCTACATTTCTTGTAGGGTGGTTACAAGAATGGTTAAACCATTCTCTACATCATTTGTCTGGCAGATTGGGGACCTGTCAGTGTTGTGAAGGTCTGCATGTAGTTCACTTATGTTTAGTTTTGAAAAATCTCAGAATTAAATTTCTTTGGAGGAAGGCTTTGGAGTATGTGCACTCCATACACAGAAAACTAGGTTATGGTTACTGATGGAGTCAGGGATTGTGCCAGCAGCCTGTATTCAGCCAGCTCTGTTTGTGGTAGTCCAGTTCAGGAGGGAGTTGTGACTGCCACTTTGTGCTATTCTTGTGGGACATGTAATCAGCTGTGTCAGGTGTAGTTTTTGTAGAACAGCATTGTATGACTCTGAATGTTTCCCTGCCCAGTCCAGATTAAAATCTCCCATAAGTAGGAGTCTTCTTTTACTTTTAGTGAGGCCAGGTAGTCCATTAGGCTTGTTAGTCTGGTGAGACCACTTTTAGGTGGGTTGTACACACAGATCAAATTGGTTTTCTTTGTGTTTCCCAGTACCAGAACAGCATGGAGGACTTCTAAGGTGCCTGTTATTTCACTGGGTTGTACTGTTAGGGTTAGATGCTCTCTAGTATAAAAGGTGACCCCACCTTACACTGTTGGTGGAGTGATGGTCCCTTCTGATTAACTTATAGCCATTAATAGTGCAGAATGAGTCAGGGATGTTTGACTTTAACCACGTTTCAGTTAGCCCTAGTATGTCCAGGGAATAGCACACCACCCATGCTTCCAGTTCCACAGAATTTGCTGTCAAGCTTTTTATGTTCATGTGGGCAATTTTTAGGCCCTTGGCTGAGAACCACTGTAGGCTGATGGAAAGATTTGCCCTAGAGGAGGTCCAGAGTTTGTTTCGATATCCCCTGACAGGGCGAGACATAGGAAGTGTAGCCATAACTCAGCAATGTATTTTGCGTGCACCTGTAGCTCTTTGACCCCTGGAATGAATGAGTGGTTAAGTTGTGCCCTGGTCTAGTCATCCTGATATGCTTCAGATATCAGCTTATAGTTGTAGGATTGTCTATCCTGATCATTAGGTTAGAAAACTTGAAGTAGGTCACATCATAGAAATCGCCCTCCCTTTCAGGTGCAGCTAGAGATTTCTACGAGACTATAATCATCACTATTAATAGGCCTCCAAACACACCATAGCCACTTAATAATAACTGTTTCATTTTTGTTGCTGTGGGCAGAGCCTACAGTCATCTTGCTATATGTAGCTTGAAAATGGAGTATCGTGGAACACATTTTTTTGACTTTTTAATGTATCCTTCCAACTCTACAAATCACTATGGCAACTAAAAAAAATAATCCCTTCTTTCTGTTTAAAAAGTTGGAGACATAACTCTAAGCTGCTTATCAGATGGCCATTAGGAAACTGAAACCACTTGTTAAATATTGGTTGCCTATTAAACTGGAGATTTGTTTACCCCCTTTGAAATGCAACAGCTTGCACATTTAAATGTCTAGCATGTAAACATTGTTTTGCTATTAACTTCAGTTGGGCATGAATATCTTTCAAGAGAGATTCATATCTCAGAAATGTTACCCTTTCCCAGCACTTTTATACAGATTTACACTGTGTTTTAATCTCTCAAGACCTATCTGATAAAATTCCAGGTCTTCAGTGAACTACCCAGACTAAATATATAAATTTCTTTTTGACAGTAAGGGCTGTGCCTGCTTCCCAAACATAACAGGTAAGAGCTACTGAGATCTCTTATAGGAAGTTTGTGTGTGTGTGTGTGTTTGGGGAAGGGGTTGAGAAATAGTCAAACTCTTGGCAAGGGAGATGTCATCTAGTGAATTAACTGCTGACAAACAATGAGTGAGAAATTCATCTGTATAATTATTTAATTCCTTATGTTCCCATATAGAGTTATAAAAAATCAAAACAAATGAGAAAGAAATTTGTAGGGGACAACAGTTGAGTTTTTCTTGTGTTTTGGACCGCCAACCCTAGGCTGTGGAACATTAATGTATTGTTTGTGGTTGGAATGAGCAATCTAAACAGTAAGAAGGTCTGAATAGTAATATTTTAATTTACATTATAAAAAGGGTCTGAGAAATGGAGCTTTCTGATTGGCTGTAAACATTCTAACAGCCTTATGTTAATCTTTTATTAACATACATGTAGAGCTTAACCATATGCTGACCATGGTTTAACACTGTTTAAAAAAAACATTTTTGCCGCCCGCCGGTGCAGTGGTGATTTCCGTCAGACGCCGTGACCCGGTTCGGGAACGGACTCGGGTCACTGGAAGGGCCGGCCGGGGGGAGAAGGATAGAGCGTCCTATGGACTGCTCTCCTTCTCCAGGGGGGAGGGTGGGATAGTGCTCGGAGCACTAGTGACCCCTGGCGGAGGCCGGGGTGTCACACAGCTACCGACACACACACACTCTGGAGGCGGGGCCGACGTCTGACGTCATTGCACGACCCCGCCTCCCCGAAAACCGGAAAATGGACGGCTGCCGGCCGCCCATGAAGCTCCGCCACTGCTTAATTAGCCCCCAGGCCAGCTCCTCCGACCTATCCCGGTCTCTGCGGGATGTCTCCTCCTCCAGATCCCGCAGCGCCCCGCGGTAAAAGCATGCCGGCATCGGAGGTCCGAGGCTGATCTGGGGTGTGGAAGCCGTCGGCCCATGACCGGCTGAAAGTACCGCGGTTGGCAGCTAGGTGGTGGAGAAAAAATGAAAATAAAAAAAAAACAAAAAAACATTTTTATTATAATAGCAGTAAGGCACTCCCAGGGGTTATGTTAATGGTCAGTTAATCACCCTCTAGGGGCATGTGGCACTTGGCTACACCTCATGCCACATTACACTCCTAGAGGGTGATTAACAGACCATTAACATAACCCTTGGTCATGCCTTATTGCTTAAGTATTAGTAATGTAATCGTGCATTATTTCTATAAATAAATTTGAGGTCTGATAATAATGTAGCCAAGGTATGTGCTAACTTGCTTTGATCTTTCACAAAATGTTGTAGTAATAGTAGTAGTAATAAATATTTTATTCTGAAAATTCAGAAAAGGATAGCCCTTAGAGCTGAGGCTCATTTTCAGTGGGGTCCCAATGTATAAAATAAAAAGTTACACAGAATATGTACATAAATACAAGCATAGCAAATACAATATACAACCTGTATCAAAAGACACATCACTGTACATGACAGACATGTAGATGTTTTACAGTTAATTACAACAAACTTTAGGCATTCCAACACTTTTTACAAGCCAAGATCTTATTTGATGCCAAGATGGAGGAGATATTGACTTGATATATAATGTGCTATTTTTGAGAATGAAAGAGATCATGGTGTTTATTAGGAGGAACATTATTGTTTAGATACATAGGCAGCAGATAAAGACCTATGGTCCACCCAGTCTGCCTGTTTGAGCTTGTAAGTTACCTTTTTTTTTTCTATAATATTTTTATATTTTTGGAAGTTTCATGTAGGCTTGATATTATTCCTGAAATGTCAGAGATCTTCCTGGGGAACTTGCAAGATACTGGTATATAACTATACCATTTACAAAATTCCTGATCAAACAAATGGAAACAGAAGACCGCTTTTTGTCATTTTATATTATGATGTACTGAGCGTGTATTTACTGAGTTGCTGGATCAGGGTCTTGAAGAAAATAATAACATTTACTTAACTCATTCAAGTTTCCATCAGGTGGACAGAAAAAATGTCTATAAGAATTTGTCTGAAAACTAACATCTATAAGATGTAAAAAAGCATTTGTGTGTATATGTATATATATATATATATATATATATATATATATACTGTATGTATGTAGTTGAAATAAATTTGTTTACAGGCATTACTAATATCTTTTGAAAGATTGTTCGACTTGTGATTTCTGATTTTGAGTATAGGTCATGAAATAATGAGTGTGATATTTGTTATTTTATATAGATCCCCACTGTGCCTTATGCATACCATGTAAATCCAAATCATTCCAAGGTCATCTTGACAGGTAATACAGAGCTCTTTTCCTGATAAAAGGCTGCTGATATGATAAATAAAAAACAAAGTCATAAATAAGGAACCAGAGTGCTTATAACAAAATCTACAGGGATTTATACAGGGATTTGATTCTACCACTGCAGGGAAAACACAGGAAAAATGAGGGCTTCTTACAGGGAAATGGTTATTCGGATCTTGGAGCACATAATATTTTTTATTCTATATTTTGTATCCAGGATTGGGCAGGGGAGATGCTATATCTCATTGTCATAGGGATCTTCATTTGCACATTTTTGCACTGCATTTACTCAGGCTGTCCCAGATTAGATGCAATATCTTGTTTTCAGTGGGGTCATGATTTTATCATTTTTATAACGTATTTATTCAGGGCACCTAGTCCAGGGCCCCTGTATTCAAAGGAGCTGCACAACACATCTCGGCAGAAAAGGGAGATGTGCTGCGCAACTCCAACAATGTGCAGCAGTGCAATATTCAAATGTGCGGGATGTGCTGGCTGCAAGGGAATGGGCTAGGGCATACACAAATGGTATGCCATGCAAGTTGAGGGGACATTCCCATGCATATGTTGTGCTGCAGCATATTCAGTTCGAATGAGCCCCTCACAGTCCATAGCACCATGGCCCATAGCTAGGCCATGAATAGCTGGCCTAACCTGGCCAGCCACCCACAGGTGGGCTGAGGATTTGCACCCAGGTACACAGCAGCCTGACAGCCCTGGTGGACTAGAGGTACCCCCTTTCCATCCCCAATCTATCCAACTCCATCCCTGAAGAGCTCTATAGTGTAGGGCCCCACAGACCTGATCACACCAGAGGAAACCATGGTGCATATCCATAGCATAGAAGACTCCCAGCCACCACCCCTATATGCAGACACCCTCACTCCCCCCCGTACCTGACCTGTTACAAAGACTGGCACTGTCCTCCACACCCTGCCATGGCCAGCCATTGACTGCATTGAACCTGGGCTGGGGGACTTGCACTCTGGAATGACCCAACTGGCTGTACAGTGCATTGGTGCACCATGCAAGCTGTGGACCCAAAAGTGTATGCAGCCATGTGTACATCCCTGGCAAACCATAAGAGGGAATTTCACACCTCCAATGCATGCCTTGCCAATGCTGTATCTTCCTGCTGTCATAAACTACTGCAAGTCCACACTCTGCCCCATTCACCCTCTGGATTGCTGAGGTATCCTGGTGCCATGGGGTGTAGTATCCTGCAATGCCATTTGCAGTGTATGCTTCAGGCTATGGATAGTTCATCTGCAGTTCCTCAATTGTACAAACAAATGGGAGGTCAGCTGTAACATGCCTGTTTTGGGACCTGTGTGAGTGGGTACAGCATTGGCCATCACCTGCAGTGAGCAGTGCAATGGTACTGGGATGACAGATCCACATGCAAGTGCCTGAGGTGTATGACCACTAGGCATTATCAACCGCATATAGCTTGTGCCTATGTATAACACATTCCAGCATCCTACTGGAACTGCTGTGCCACCCACAAATACAGTGTACAATCCCATCACAGAGCAAGTCGTTGCAAAGTGATGGGCTGGGGGGGCAGAGAGGGGGTGTCTGTACACTGTTGAGGGGGAGCAGGGGCCATTTTAGTATGGACATGGACTGTAGGTGTATTCAGGTGCAATCAGGTATGGCATCGGGGTCTCTACAGTATGGAAACCATAGAGCCTGGACTCCGGTATGATCAGGGCTGGTGGAGTGGGTGGGTGGGTGCCACTTTACCACCAGAGACTTCAGCGCCTGTCCCACATGTGAGTGATCGGGTCGAGGCTTGGGAGTGAGAGCTGGTGCTGCGCATTCATCCCTGTGCCAACATGCAAATGGCCAGTAATGAGAATGCATAAGGTCCCTTTGCACCCTGCATGCTCAATTAATTAATTTGCATTCCTGGGCTGAACATTGCCCATGGGAGCTGTGGCACATACCCGTATGTGCCATGCATTCCCCCTGGAAGGTATTCAGTCGGGTTCACCCTGGATGCACCTGACTTGGTGGCCGCCAGCACTGCAACTCCCATCCTGGGTCACATTTTCAACAGGTACACTGAAGCCCATCAGGATGAAACACAGTGCCACAAGTTTACTGCATGACAGAAGGGGTTAACTCCCATTGAAATTGCATTGTTTTCTGCAGTAACTCTACTGCAGAATTCTGCAGTCCTGCCCTTCATCTTGGTGGGCTTCACTGTATGCACACCCTGTACCAGTGGTGCATTCTCTTTGAATATTGTATCAGTACTGAATGGCTCACCCTCTTTGAGCAATGGAATATGCATAAGGGAGCAATACAGATGAATATGAATAGATAGACTACTAACAGAGTAAAGGCCTATGGCACATTCATAAGGTAAAAAAATGGACAGCCTGGATGGGCCTTTCAGTCCTTATCTGCAGTCAACTTTTATGTTTCTATGTAACACATCTTTCTGCTCATGCATCAGTCCAGCACTTAATATATCCCCCCAGATGTAAAATATTGTTTCAGTGCATTCTGATTTTACACAATGCAGCATAATATTGTGCCGATGTAGAGCCTCACTGAAAATAAGATGCCATTTCCTCGGTGAACTATCTAGGCTAAATATATAACAATAAGCAAGCATATGCTAGGAAAACACATTGTAAAAATGTGCAAAAGGAAGACCATATTGAAACTGCCTCTCCACAGATCTGCATTGTACAAATTCATTGGAGTAATGGGTAACAGCCTCCCAAAAACTCTCCATAGCCATATCAGCTCTGACCAGAGTTTGTCACATTTGTTAGAACTCTCTATCAAGAGCAAGAATACCACTTTTCAGTTTGAACAGGTATACATACTATTTGTAATTACCTGAAATTCCAAACAAATGCTGTTTATTAGTGACCCAGAGAATTATTAGGTCACAAAATCCTGATTCTCAGCTTAAGCCTGCAAGTGTTACCCAATTAAATCCAGTGTCTAGCTTAAAGCAATTTACACCATGATACAGTACAACATTCCCCTTAAGTGCAGTTGTACTAAGGCAAGAGGGTGTCTTATGGCCCTAGGTTAACAACATTTAAAGGGTTCCTCTCAAATATTTGCCACATGTTACATACAAATACAATATTTGGGTATGCCAGATCTGCAATGGTGAAAGATTAGCACTCCACAGCTAATCAGAGGAGGCAACGATTAATGTTTGCATTGCACTAGAACATAAAATAAGCACCCCGATGTAAGTAAAGTCATAAATGTACAATTTATCTAATTATTTCCAAGCAGCTACCCTAGCTTAGACAAAATAGTATTAATAATGCATACACATTCAGCTTTTTAGTCTAGTTGCAGCTCTGGCATGCGTTCAACAAAATACTGTAAGCCAGCTTGCAGCTCAAGACATCAACAGCCGACCTTCATACAATGTGGCTTTTATGCTACGAGGAAGGCAGTGACTGTCATGCTCCTCCTGCTCTCTTTTCTACCCAATGATAGAGTCTCTCCATGGGTTAATCAGATTGCCAGCCAGAGGATATTATCTCTGTATCCAAGAGTATTTAATAAATGGCTGGGGGCAGGGATGGGAGAGAGGGCAAAAATCAAATTGGAACAAGTAGCACGTAGCAAAGTCAGAGAAGCTCTGTTTTAGGTTCTGTTTTGAAACCTGAAATCCCCAGCATGGCTGTTATCTACTACCTTTGTTACCCAGTCAAAATAAATCTTAGGTTGGTTTGACAAGACCTCCTTGCCATAAACCCATGAAGTTTAGTATCCTGTAGACCACTGTTTGCTAGGTAGTCCATAAGGTCCTCTTTGATCAGTGACTCCATCAGTTTACCCACTACAGCGGTAAATCTAAGAGGTCTTTAATTCCTTGGTGTCTCCTTCCCCCCCTTGAGTAGGAGGACTATGCCTGCTACCCTCCAGTCTTTAAGAACTACCCCTGTTGAACTGAGCTATTTAATAACCCTACTAGGGGTTCAGCCAGTTCCACAGCCAATTACTTGAGCACCCTTGGGTGCTTCCCATCTGCCCTGGGGCTTTATCTACTTTTAGGGCTTCAAGCACCTTCTGGACCCTTTTTCTGGTAAATACTGGCTGCCTTATTTCAGGATTACTCCCAGAAGCTGCCTTGATGTCACTTTTAGTCAGGGGTCCACTGTCCTCCCTTGTAAGGACCGAACAAATGTAATTGTTAAGGGCAGCTGCTTTTACTTCATCTTCCTCTACTCCCCTCCCCACTCTTGTAGCCTAAAAATACCCACGCATGCTTTTTTCTTACTATATCTGAAGAATTGCTTTTCCCCACTCTTGATTCCCTCCAGAATACATAGTTCTATTTCTGCCTTTGCTTCTCTAACCATCCTCTTTAATTCCCTAGTTTTTATTTGGTACTCTCCCCATTTCTCCTCCCCTTTATTCTCCTTGTGCCTGGTAAAACCATTTTTCTTCGCCTTCACTGCATCTGTGACTCTTTCTGAGAACCATAGCGGTCTGTTGTTTTTTTTGTTTTGTTTTTTGTAACAATTCTCATGCATGACTTTGTTATCTTGAGAATGGTCACTTGAATCCCCCCCCCATCTTTCCTCTACACCTCCGATGCTGTCCACCTTAGTCAATTTGTCTAGGTCCAGCACCCTGATCTGGTTGAAGTCTGCTCTTCTGAAATTTAGGACTTCAGTTTTTGATGGGGGTATTATGATCCTGAGGACTAGCCTGAAACAAATGGAGTTAAGCTCACTGAACCCTGTTGCTCTCCTATACTCACTTTCTTCATCATTTCTGAGTTGGTGAGGATCAAATTGAGAATGACCACTTGTCTAGAGGGTTCCATAACAAGCTGCACTAGCAGGTAGGCCTGTAATGTATCCGACAGGGTCTGACTTCTGGTGCAGTTGGCCAGCGGAATGTCCCAGTCGATATCCAGCAGGTTCAAATCACCCACCACCACTTTTCCTTTCTTCATTCCTCCTGCCAGCTCTTCCCTGAACTCCCTGCCTTTAGCTTCTTCTTGTCCTGGTGGTCTATAGAACACTCCACCCATTTTTTCTTGCCTTAGAGTGCCATGAGATGAACCCACAGTGACTCTATTTTAAAAGAACTGTGAGAACCTATTTAGCAGGAACACTGGGACAAAAACTAAAGGACATGAATGTAAGCTCATGGTAGTGAGTATTCAGGAGGAATGAGAGAAGATTTTACTTTTCAAACAGAATGGTGGAGGCATGGAACAGCCTACTGGTAGAGGTGGTAGTTGCAAAACCCATTAATGGGATTAAGCATGGCTGGGACAGAGTAAAAGACTTAATAATTATTTGTGAGGGCGTAGCATCAAGGCAGAGCGTGAGGGAAGAGCAAGGGCAAAAACCTTCCTAGTCACTGGGTCCAGATAGGGTAAAATTTGGCAGACTGGATGGATTGATGGTCTTTTTCTGCTGACATTGTCTGTGTTTCTGTTTCCTTGTAAAAGCCAGCTCATGCAACATGGGGAGAATGCTTGAAATGTACATTTGTGTGTTTATACAATGCAAAATTGGCCAATTAATTTCTTTGTCCCCAAGATGGGGAACCTCACCCATTTGAAGCACCATAGAACATCATTATGTGAGCAAAGAAACCCTCATGAAAAGGTGTCCTCTCCTAGAGAAACCACATGAATAAGACCCCTTAGACTAAAGTTACTTAGAGATGTACAGTATGAAAGAATTTACCATAGGGTGAGAGAACAGCACATTGCAATATGTGAAGACACCATCCAGACCCCACTGATGGTAACATTTTATGATCTTTGGCACACAGAGAAAAAAATTCTGAGGAACAAACTTTTGAGGATCCAAGGTCTTAGGTCATCATCCCTTCAGGCTTATTATTTTTAATAATATTCATAACTCAAACAAAATAAAAACAAATGCAATCGAGAACATGAACTGATCACAACATGCTGCTTTGAGCTGATTGGGTATCAAATCTGTCTTTTCTCTATATCTCTGTTTCTCAATGGAAACCACCATCATGAAGGTGCAGCACAGTTTGACTGAAGGAACCCCCAAACAACTGAGTATTCCACTTAGGGGTGCAAAAGGGTCTCAGTCATGTGGTTAAAAGCACAGGGAACTATGAAAGAGTCCCAAGGAGAGAGAACCCATACATACAGATGTGGCCCACCCTCCCATCACCGACACCTAGGTGCAAAAACAAGTTGTTCTGGGGGGGGGGAGGGGCTACGCACCATAGTAATCTCACCAGAAACCCTCAGGTTCATAAATGTAACAGGGTGTCCCTGTTATAAATATTAAGAAACTAAATAAAACATAAGAAAATCCTGGGAAAGAGTATGCATTCCCCCCAATTCTATTTCACTCTATCCTGTCTTCTTTCTTTTTCTTTCTGTCCTGTTTATTTCTTGTCAGTGTGGCCAACCTGACAATCTCTTTCTCTCCCCTTTGCTTTCCCTTTTATTTTGCCTGTGGTGCATCCCCCTTAGCGTTAAAGCACTTAATAGTATTTCTCAGGGTATTTCTACTGCTCAGGTGAAGTGCTAACTACTGTATTTCAGTTATCAGGCCATTTTCAATTTCACTTTCTATTGGCCCAGGATTCCTTTCCAAATCATCTCCCAACAATAACAACATCTTTAAAATAAGTAATCTAAAGAAACCTCACAATTTATTTGGGCTTTTCAAATAACATTTATCCCTATTTCTGAAGTTATCATTTTTAGAGATATACCACAAATGGTGTTCGGGGTATGTGGATAGTAGCTCAGTGCCCTTCAAAGACATCTGCCAAATCATGGTACATTTCACTGATTTACTTTCTCCTTGCAGATTTTTAAATATACTGTAATTTCATCTGTTTCACTTGCCATTGTTAGGAAGTGCAACTAAGAAAGTAATCCCCACATACACAATAAGTATGGTATCTGATTCATTATTAATCCTTAACAGTTTTATATTCAATCCCAAATATATTTTATATAATAGATAAACTAATAATCAGTCTAACCCAGCTAATCATATTTAAAAGAAGAGTATGATCCTAATAAACAAGAGTGACCAGAATTATTACAAACATATGTGGCCTGAAAGATATAGCCACAAATTAAATTAGTTTATTTATTTAGTTTTTTTTAACCTGGTAGGTGCCCTAGCCATAGAGCTGACTATTTTTAGACACGACCCGAGAGGTTACAAGGTAAACATTTCAGGTATAACAAACAGCAGGTTACATCAGGATATATAAACAAGGTGTTGTAAACATTACAAGTATAACAAATAGCAGGTAATATCAGGGTTCAAGACAAGGTGTGATACATTGGTTGTGCAGCAAAACAAAAAACAAAAGTACAAGAATACAAGGTGTTGAGAACAGAGAACAGATCAATAATTCCAGTCGTAGCATCAGGATAAAGCAATTGGGCTAGCGAACAAAGCAATAAAGTTCAAATGACTAGCTGGGAACCACAGTAGAAACATTAAGCAAAAAATTCAGAGAAAAATCAATACAGCAGGTACAGCCATGAAAAGACAATTCAGACAGATCTAGAAAATATGGGACAGTAACTGATAAGTGCAAGGGGGATAAGATGCAGGGGATAGGAAAGTTGAGACATCCAGGGTTCGGGAAAAGGCTCACTTCAAAGACAAGGTCAGGCATGGGGATAATGGCTGGCACTGGGAGAGAGTGGAAAGATGGAAGGGGCATGAGGCAGGAGAGCAGGGCAGGAAATGGTTATGTCATTTTGGGTGTATTGGCAAGAGCCGGTTAAGGGTTTTGAGATAGGCAGGGAAAACAAGTACTAAGGAGGTTTAAAGCAGGTGCATTGGCTGGTTGAGGTAAGGTAACAGCAGAAAGCTTTTTTAAAGGCGTTGTGTGTGGGTGCTAGATGGACATCTAGTGGGAGTCACTTCCAATGCTGATGGGCATGGTGGGAAAAAGCTCTAGAGCCTTTGGTGGTGTTGCATTTTGGGATGAATAAAAGGGATTTATCTGCTGACCTGACCAAAGGACTTAAAACGACTCCAACATTTATCTCTTTCTTTTATTTTAGTCAGTAGATCCTTTTGTAGCCAGCTGGTAGGCTTCCCTTTAACTCGGTGTGTTGTCCGAGGAGATTGAAGATCCTGTATGGTTATGAAATTTGTAATGAAGATGTCATGGGTAGTCTATATGTCTTGAGCATTATAAAGATTGGACCAGTCAATATTTGCCACATTGTGGAGAGAGCCTTCAGGATTCAGGTTGGCATAGTTACGAAAGGTGATGAAGCGCAGTTTTGTGGGGGGAGGGGGGCCGGACCCCAGGTGCAAAAGATAGGGTGGTGGTCAGTGATAGCATCTGCTGGTGTGCTGGTGGAGAGGATATGCTCGGTGCAATTTGCTAGCACCCAGTCGATAAGGGTACAGGAACTGGAGCGAGATGCAATCCTCATGGGTTCAATAATCATCTGATGCATGTTATGACTCTGAATTTTAGAAAGTGAAGTGGCCTGGCATTTCCATAGAAAGTTAATGTTTATAACACCCAGTATAAGCACTTCATTTTTGCCAGAGAGTAGGGATGTCTGGAGTAGAAGTTCATCTAGGCAAGTATGGCCACTGTTTTGGGTTTGTATGCACATATGATACGTAATGTTTTTACCTCAGGGGTAAGGAGGGTGTGTAGAGACTCACATTGCATCAGGTAATCAGAGCTTAGGACAGTGAGATTAAGGTGCTCCTTGAAATAGATGACAACACTGCCTCCTCTTTTAGTGGATAGTCTGTCCTTCCGGAGGAGGTTGTAGAAGGATATAGAACATTGTGTATCAGGGATAGAGGATTTTAGCCATGTTTCAGTCAGGCATAATACGTCTGGCTTGTAGAGGAAGATCCAGGCCTCGAGTTTAGCAAAGTTGTGCTCAAGACTTCTGATACTGTGATGGGCGATAAGGAGACCTTTGGCATTGCTTAGTTGTGCATTCAAGTGAGAGAGATGGCCATCAGGGCCTGGATTTGTTTCAATGTCGCCAGATAACAGGATAGCCAGTAGCAGGAAGAACCAGAGCTTCTGATGACAAAAGGGGAGAGAAATACTGTAGCTGGCAGAGGAAGCATTTCTTAGGATCAGATATGGTGTGGTAGATCATACCCTTAATTATTAGAAGAGGGGTTGAGTCTTGAGGTAAGTCAGGGAGAAGGAGGAGATTGGAAAAGTGGAAGTCATCCAGAGATGGCATGGTGGTAGGGCATTTTGTGTTTGTATTGCAGATTCTATTAGTAGATAAGTAGATCAGGAGCAGCATGATGGCCAAGATGATTAGGTGCTTAGGATGATTCATGGAACAGGATGCCACCATCCAATTTAGGAGCCCAGGGTGAGATTCAGCAGAGGTGTTTTGTTTGGAGATTTGTTATATAAGTGGTTGAATAATGAGAAGAGCTCTTTGTGGTGTGATGCCAAGAGTTCCTGAGCAGATCTTAGTTGCAAAGCGTGATGCCTCTAGTGCTATGAAAATATAAGGGGCCAATGAGAAAGTGGGTACTTTGTCACCTGACCAAACAGTGGCTATATAAATAAAGGCTCACCCAGGGTGGGAAGCCAGCACAAAGCACCGGCAGGCTCAACAGCTTGAATCAGCCAAACCAGCGGTGTAGCTCAAGGCTATTCTCTGGCTGGGAGGAATTGTCCAGTGGCTCTTGCTGCGAGTTGGGGTGGGCAGGCATCCCTACTTGTGGCTTTTCTGGGTGAGCATGCTTCAACCTGGAAATTAGGTGTGGCCCACAGCGCTCATCCCAGAGGAAAGATCTTTAGTGAAGGTGGTCTCACAGGTCCACTGGAGCAGATGAGGTGGCAGCAGTTCAGCAGCCCCAATGGGCTCTAAAGTTAGAGGGTCTGGGGAGAGAGGGAGGAAGATTAAGTACAGGTAGACCAGGGGAGGGTCTCAGGGAGAACAATAGTTTAGGGTGGAGGCAGGTGTGAGAGGCGTATCTAGTTTAGGGACAGGGAGGGGAGAAGGGAAAAGGCACAGGGAGAGGAAGAGAGAGAGAGAGAGAGAGAGATTGAGCAGAGAAGACTTAGTTTAAGAGTTAAGCACTAAGAGAGCTGTAAAACACTTTATACTTTTCTTACAGGCTAAGACACACTTAATGCTCTACGCTTTTGGTGGTATTAGCTTAAGACTCTACACTTTTCTTTGAAGGCCCTTGTGGGAAAAAGTTACTAAGGCATACAGTGCAGAAATAACAGTTTCTTATACTATAAAGTGGTGAAATCCTTAAATTGAACTCTAATGCTTTATGGCTTTGAAACTGAAGCCAGGCGGCATTAAGGAAAGAACAGATAGAGTCAGGGACATGAGATGTAGTGGCTTCTGGCACCAGCCAATCTTAGAAGGAGATCTGGAGGCTTTGACCAAACAGCGGTCAGGCGCCAGCAGTTCAAAATTCTTGTATGGCTTGAAATGGCAGCTTGTTGCTAAGACATACCTGGGGATCAATGGCTTGAATCAGCTGAACCAGCAGTGTGGTTCAAGGCTGTTCTCCAGCTGGAAGGACTTGTCCATGTGGCTCTTGCAGCAAGTCGGAGCAGGCAAGGGTCCTTGCTTGTGGTTTTTCTGGGTGAGCGCAGTCCAACCTGGAAATCAGGCATGGCCCACAGCTCTCATCCTGGAGTAAAGATCTTCAGTGAAGGCAGTCTTCTAGGTCTACTGGGGCGAATGAGGAGGTGTCAGTTCAGCAGCCTTGATGGGCTCTGAAGTTAGAGGGTCTGGGGATCAATGGCTCAAATCAGGTGAACCAGCTCTGTGGCTCAAGGCTGTTCTCCGGCTGGGAGGACTTGTCTGGCAGCTCTTGCAGCAAGTTGGGGTGGGCAGGTGTCCTTGCTTGTGGCTTTTCTGGGTGAGCGTGGTCTGACCTGAAATCAGGCGCGGCCCACGGCACTCATCCTGGAGGAAAGATCTTCAGTGAAGGTGGTCTCCCAGGTCCACTGGAGCAGACAAGGTGGCAGCAGTTCAGCAGCCCTGATGGGCTCTGATGTTAAAGAGTCTAACATAATAAACCATGTGTTCATGCCCCATTCAAAAAAGAAAATAGAAATAATAGAAAATACCAAGCAATATAGCTAGTTTGGCTGGCCCAATCTAATACCAAACAATAAATTTAGTTTGTATATAAACAGAAAAGGTTAAGCTAAGGACAAACAGTAGATGTACATAGTGAGTTATAATAAGAACTTAAACATCACCATCTAGTGGGTATCACTATAAACTGCAAATGGAGATTGCAGGAGATAGAAAAATATGGTTTATCATGTGATAATACCACTTGATCATAACTATCTATAAATGTAAACACATGACCAGTGTGGGTGGGTGGATGGTGGGTGGGGCAGCCACTGCGCAAGTGGCAGTGAGGTTCAAAATGGAAATCAGAGCTCTGTACCAGCAAAGCAGGGATGGGATGAGGTTCCTGTTGTTGTGGCTGATGGCTTTAGTGGACTGGGGAGAGAAGAACAGGCAGCACTCTTGAAACCACAATTTACCTAAAGTGGAGACCAAAAGAAAGGGGTTTAAGTACACCACGGAAGAATTTAATAATTAATTTGATAGGGCGTTAGAGATCTGAACTCAATACTACTAGAAAGGTAGGTAATTAATTAACTTAATATTGGGTCAGGGTCAGAGATGGGTAAAGTGGGAAGCAGTTATTCAAAAGTGAGGTGTGTCAAAAAAGCAATATAAAAGATTTGAAACAGTGCACTAACAGTATAATGATTCAAGCACTGAGTCAGGAACAATTTAAAAGTGTAAACCATTCACAAAAATGGAACAGTGTACCAGAAATATAATAATTCAAACACCGAGTCAAAATATAGTACAGAAAAAATTTAAAACAGTGCACCCAAGCTAAAACAAGTAAGGCACTAAGTTCAGAGCCAGAAATACAAACACTGAATGTAATGTTAAAGTGGACACTAGCATTAAGATTTAAAATATTCTGATTCCAAATATACCTTTCAAATAAAATGTCACTGCCTAAGATTTAATGTAGAAGTGAACATGTACATTTCACTCTGATTCAAAACAGGAATATGAGCTCCATGCCAGCAATGCAGAGATGGGATAAGGTTTCCGTTGCGGTGGCTGATGGCTTTAGCTGGCTGGGGAGAACAATACAGGCAGCCCTCTCAGACCCACGATTTACCTAAAGTGGAGACCAAAAAGATAGGGGTTTAAGTACATTACGGATGACTTAATTAATTAATTTCATATGGCATTAGAGATCTGAACACAATACTACTAGAAAGGTAGGTAATTATTTAACTTAATATTGGGTCAGAGGTCAGAGCGTTACAAAGAGGGAAGCAGTTACTCAAAAGTGAGGTGCGTCAAAAAGAAATATAAAAGATTTGAAACAGTGCACTAATTGTATAGTGATGCTAAAATCCTCCTTAGTTTTGGTCATAGAAACATAGACTTTGACGGCAGATAATGACCGCTTGGCACGCCTAGTCTGCCCATTTCCCTACCTACTGGATAAACTGCAGATCCTAGTTAGCTAACAACCTACATCCCCCTACTCCTCACTAGATTTGCTTTATGTCTGTCCAATGCATTCTTGAATTCCCTCACTGTTTTTGACCCCATGACCTCCTCTGGAAGGCCGTTCCATGCATCTATTGGGTATTAAGAAAATAAGAATTTGATCTTCATAAATCCTTCCTGTATAGAGTGATATTAGAGTTGCTACACTTGGTGGAGGTGAAAACCAGATACTAAACCACACCCCAAACTCTTCCCCTGGCTCCACCCCTTTTTATGACTGAGTATATTGCTCCTCCCCCAAAGCCATTTGTAATGTCAGCAAAACCTTTAAAAGTGATAAGAAATCAAGTTATATTCTTTTTTAAATTTTATTTTCGTTCTTTGGTAACCAGGTAAGGCCCACTGCACAGAATGCTCCTTTACAGGGATGACCCAGAAGCACATGGAGGTTGAGTGACTTGCTTACGGTCAAACAGTATACAAGTGGATGCTGTAAAAATCAAACCTAAGTCTGCAAGATGTACCAAGCTCATTCACAGCTCATTGCTCTAACCTCTCTTAAATACTCATGCCAGTCATGTGCAGTATTCTTATATTTGTAAACCATTTTTGATAAATTAGTTATCTATGTTTTTGGTACCATCAATTCTGCATTGTGTTCCCTTTACCCCAGTAGCTACTGCTGCATCTTTTCTTATTTCTAAGACATTCCACAATGTCATACACATCATTCCATGCTATTTATCTTAATGGGCTGTAATGATGTAATTAAAATCAGGGACCATCCAAACAGTGAGAAAATGAGAGCATATAAACATAGGCAATGAAGGCAGAAATGACCAATGATCTCTCCCATCTGCCCATGTTCCCTAAATCCCTGGAACATTCCTTGGAAGCTAATGTTTCCCCAGGGTACTAAGAACATAAGAATTTGATGGTAGGTGGGGACCAAGTAGCCCATCTAGTCCGCCCATGAACCTAACCCCCTTCCCTATATTTTGCTGTTTTTGTTTATACTGTAGTGCTGGTCCCATGCCTGTTTAAATGCATTCACCGACTTTGCTGCAACCACCTCTGGGAGCAAGTTGTTCCATGTGTCTATTACCCTCTCTGTAAAAAAGTAGTTCCATATATTGCCTCTGAGCCTTCCCCCTCTAAGGCTTAGGTTGTGCCCTCTTGTACACATCTCTCCGTTTGTATGGAAGAGTTTGTCTGCCTGAACAGTGTTTATACCCTTGATGAATTTGAATGTTTCTATCAAATCCCCTCTGTCCCTTCTTTGTTCCAGTGAGTACAAGTTTAGGTCTAGACTCATGACTTGTGATGGAGGCCCTGCACCATCTTTGTGGCCCTTCCCTGAATTGATTCCAAGCGTTCTATGTCCTTCTTCAGGTGGGCCTCCAGAACTGGATGTAATACTCCAGGTGTGGCCTTACCAGGGATCTATAGAGTGGAATGATCACTTCTTGTTTTCTGCTAGTTATTCCCCTGCATATGCATCCGAGGATGCTGCTTGCTTTTCGTGCCGCTTTTTCTCATTGATTCCCTGCTTTAAGGTCGTCCGATATGATTGCACTTAAGTCCCATTCAGTCCTGGTCTCTTCAAGTCTATGCCCATCTAGGAAGTATAAAGTTCTTGGGCTCTGTTTTCCCAGGTGCATCACTTTGCATTTTTTAGCATTAAACCTACGTTGCCAGTCACTGGACCATTGTTCAAGTTTCTGAAGATCCTTCTTCATATTGGAGGTCCCTCCTGATTGTTCACCTTGTTACATAATTTTGTATCATCTGCCAACAGGCAGACTTTACCCTCAAGACCATTAGCAATGTCGCTGATGAATATGTTGAAAAGGACTGAACCCAGCACCGAACCCTGAGGGATTCCACTGGTCACAAAACTCTCTTTGGTCATGGCACCATTTACTGTGACTTTCTGAGTTCTATCCTGCAGCCAGTTCACTACCCAGCTTACCATCTTATGACCGACACCTGTGTGTTGAAGTTTATTGATTGGCCTCCTGTGTGGGATAGTGTCAAAGGCCTTGCTGAAGTCCAGGTACACCACGTCCAATGTCCCCCCCCCGGTCCACTGCTTTGATCATCGAAATCCGTGTTGTTTGGGGTCGAGTTTTCCTGTCTCTTTTAGGAAGTCTACTATCCTTTCTTTAAGGAGTGTCTCCATGATTTTACCCACAACCAAGGTCAAGCTGACTGGGCGGTCATTTCCTGCCTTGTCCCTGCTGCCACTTTTATGCAAAGGTACCACGGTAACCCTCTTCCAGTCAAGTGGCACTTTGGAACTTTCCAGAGATTTGTTGTATAGCTAAGTTAATGATGCAGCTATTTCTTCTGGAAGCTCTCTCAGTATTCTTGGGTGAATTCTGTCCAGTCCCATGGCTTTGTCTGTCCTCAATTTTTCTAGTTCTTTCAGCACCCTCCCAATCCTTTCTCTATTCTCTTCCAATGGACCTGTCACCCCGGGCAACCGCTATTTCCTTCATTCTGTTCCAGGCCTGTTTGACTCCCCTCACTGTGTTCACTCCCACCAGCTTAGCTGGTAGACTGTTCCAAGGTTCCACCACCCTTTCTGTAAAGAAGTAGTTCCTCATGTCCCTTCTGAACCTCCCTCATACTAATCTCCACTCATGACCCTGTGACAGTGAGCTGGTATTCAGGCTAAATAATTCCCCATGGTTTACTTTATTAATTCCTTTGAGGAATTTGAAGGTCTCAATTATATCTCCCCTCTCCCTTCTGGCTGCCAATGAGTACTTATTCAGTGCCTTGTGGTGCTACTCATAGGATTTACCCTGCTGTCTGTGAATCATTTTGGTCACACTGTGCTGCCTCTAACCTTTCACTGTCTTTTCTGAGGTGAGGACTCCAAAACTGGGCACAGTACTCCAGGTGAGGCCTCACCAGAGATCTCTAGAGGGGAAGTTATCATCTCTTTTCTTCTACTATCAATCCTCCTCCCAATACATTTCAGCATCCTGTTAGCCTCACTATAGGCCTTGTTGTGCTGACTTGTTTGTTTAAGGGAGTTACTGACTATAACTCCTAGAGCTCGTTCCTTGTCTGTAGTGCTAAGTCTCTCCCCTCCAATCCAGAACTCCATCTTGGGGTTCTTTTTCCCTAGGTGCATTACCTTGCACATTTTAGCATTAAATTTTAACTATTAGACCTTTGACCTCCCCTCTAACTTTTGTAGATCCTTCTGTATGTTCGTTATTCCTTCTTCAATATCCACCCTCCCACATAGTTTTGTGTAATCTGCAAAGAAACACAACTTGCCCTAGATTCCTTCACCAGTGTCACTAATGAACATGGTGAAGAAGACTGGACCAAAGATAGATCCCTGTGGAACCCCATTTCTTACCTCCCTCTCCACTGATTTAACCCCATTGACCACCACCCTTTGTTGCCTCCCTGCAAGCTAATTACCCACCCAGTTCACTAGAGTTTTAGTCATACCCAAGTTTTCCATTTTCTTAAGCAATCTCTTGTGTGGTACTGAATCAAAGGCCTTACTAAAGTCAAAGTACAGCAGGTCCACTGCATGGCCGTTGTCTATCTCCTTTGTCATCCAGTCAAAGAAAACTATAAGGTTGCTCTGACAAGACCTTCCTGCCACAAAATTGTGTTGTTTATTGTCCTGGAGTACATTCCTCTCCAGGTAGTCTATGAGGTTCTGCTTGATCAGAGATTCCATCAGCCTCCCCATAACAGAGGTCAGACTGAAAGGCTTGTAATTCCCTGGTTACTCCTTATCCCTCCCTATTTAGTAGCACAGCATCTGCCATCTTCTAGTCCTCTGAAAGTTCCCCAGTCCTAAGTGAGCTGTTGAACATCCCAGTCAGTGGTCAAGCTAGCCCTGCTGCTAACTCCCTTAGTATCCTCAAATGCAACCCATCTGGACCTGGGGCATTATCTATCTATCTTAAGAGCTACAATCCCTTTCAGGACCCTTTCACTAGTAAACAATGTTGGACTTATTTCTGGGACTCCATTAGTGACTGCTTTGATGCTCCTCTCAGGCAGGGACCAGAATTCCTCCTTAGTGAATACTGAGCAAAAGTAGTCATTCAGGATGATGGCCTTTTGCCTATCCTCTTCTATCACCCTACCCCCCCACTAGCATGCAATTCCCAGCTTTTTTCCATTTTTCATTAATAAAAACTGTTTTTTCTCATTCTTCACCCCCTCAGCAATGCACACCTCTGTGTCTTCTTTCTCCTCCCCGACAGCCCTCTTTGCCTCCCTGTTTTTCTGAAGATATTCCTCCCAGTCTGTCTCTCCTTGCTTTCCCTTATATTTATAAAAGGCCCTCCTTTTGGGCCTGACTGCTTCCCTGATGCTAGATGAGAACTGTAGTGGTCTCTTAGATCTATTATTTTTTGTCACCATTTTTACACATACCTTTGATGCCTCAAAGATAGCTCCCATAATGGCCTTTTATTTCTCCTCCACCCTGCCTATGTTCTTCACCCCTGCTAAATTTTCCCTGACCAGTTCCCTCAAGCTGTCGAAGTTCACCCTTCTACAGTCAAGGACTTTGGTTATCAACTGCAGCTTACTGGCCAAAAGCACCAGTTCAAACCATAGAGTTGTGGTCGCTATTCCTCAGCAGTTCCCCCCACTCCCCCAGCACCCACCAACTCTGTGTCAGTGAGTACCACATCAAGGACTGCAGACTGCCTGGTGGGTTCCTTAACTAGCTGTACTGTACCAGCTGACAGTCCTGAAGGGCATCTAGCAGTGACTGACTCCTGGTTCTCATAGCCAACAGGACCTCCCTACTGATGTCTGGAAAGTTTAAGTCTCCAACCACCATGACCTCCCCCTCACTACCCAACTTTTAAGTTCCTCCCTAACTTCTCTGACCCTTTCCTCACCTTGACCTAGAGGCCTATAAACTAACTCTAAGCATATTTTCCTGCATGAGGCTGCTGTGAGTTGCACCCATGTACACTCATTTTCCCCATCATTATCCTTACATTTTCAGTCACTTCAATGCCCTTCTTGACAAAGAGGCTAACACCCTCCACCAGTCCTTCAGTTCTCCTGAATAATGTATATTCAGAGACCACCATCTCCCAGTCATTTTCCGGGGCCCACATTTCCGTGATGGCCACAAGGTCCACCTCAGTCAGTGTCATTATCCCCTGGAACTCCTGCTACTGAGAGAGAGGTTTTAAAAGGGGAAGTTCTGATTGGAACTAGTGCACAAGTACTTATTAACTGGCAGGTGCAGCTGATGGGGGGGTTAGAGCTGTTGACCACTGAACATCAGGCCCTGGCTATTTAAAAGGAGTCAATGGAGCTTATTAATTTTAGAGGTTACAGCTGCATGTACTGTGAGACTGCCAAAAGTGGTGAGACAGGGGTGCTTTGACCGACAAGTGTGCTGATCATGTGGACTGTCTTAAACCTGATAAATAACTCTGCCGGAGAAGTATAGTATTGTAGCTGGAAGCCCTCTATTTGTTTGACAGGGGGAGTTATATTCCTGCTACTGAGAGGGAGATTTTAAAAGGGAAAGTTCTGATTGGAACTAGTGCACAAGCACTTATTAACTGGCAGGTGCAGCTGATTGGGGATGAGAGCTGTGGACCGCTGAACATCAGGTCCTTAGGCTATTTAAAAGGAACTCACGTGAGTGGTGTGAGCACATTGCTGTGCACATCGGTACGCTGAGATGTGCAGAGACAAGTGCGTCCGTGTTTGTGTTAGTATGTTTGCAGGGAGAAGGGAGAAGGGGGAGAGAAAGTATGACTGCAACCAGTAAGGTAGGAATAACTGTAGGGGATGTATGGGGCAGGGAGAAGGAAATGGGCAGGAAGGTACTATACCACTGTAAACGTCAGAAGCGAATTTGATGATAGGTTGTAGGAGCTGTTTAATGTTCATAATTGCTGAATTGAGAGTAAACTATGTCTCCTTCGAATGTAACAAATGTAAAATAAATAGAGAACTAGGTGAAAATGTGAAAAAAGTTACTGAAAGGTTGGAAATGCTTGAGAGGAGTCAGATGGAGTTAACAGAGAGATTAAAGATTATGACTAGTTTGAATAAAAGTGATGGAGCTGGGAGGGCTTGGATCCCAGAATGGTCTGGAAAAAAGAAATTTAAATGAGGACGAGGGATGCAGTAATCAGGGAGATCAAAGGGCAAAAATTAAGAGTAAAAGAAAAAGAAGGGGAGGTAGCCTTTACAACCAGTCCCAGAATATTTGAGAGAAGAATTGGAAAATAATATGTTGAATGTGAATGGGGAAGGTGAGGACACTATAGACCTAAGGAATATAGGAGATGGGAGAGATGTTGTACATGAGGAAATTCAGATAAGGAATAGATTCAACATATTGGAAGAACTGAATCTACAAAATGGGGGGGACTGTGGCTGTGATAGGATTCAGGTAGGACAAGTAGAGAGACAGGTAGTTGTTATTGGAGACTCAATTGTAAAATTCACAGATCAGTATATTTGTAGAAATGACAGAAAAAATAGAATGGTTAGTAGTTTTCCTGGAGCTGGGATTTTGGATTTAAATGTGATGGTTGATAATATTTTCAAGACAGCAGGGGAGCATCCCGTAGCATTGATTCATGTAGGAATAAATGATATTGTAAAAAAGACCTTGCCTGAAATGTAGAAGAATTATAAGAAACTGGTAGAAAATTTAGTGGATAAAGGGGTCAAAATAATAATTCCTGAAATACTACCTGAGCCCAGGGCATCTACTTATAAGCAGAAAATAATAACCTTAACAAATGAGTGGTTGATGAAATGGGCAACATCAAGTGGATATAAATTTATCAGACATTGGGGAAAATTTAGCAATAGAAAGGAACTGTATTGTAAGGATGGATTCCACTTAAATTCCAGAGGTAGTAGGATACTGGGAATGAGGCTGAAAAATGAGGTTGAGAATAGTTTAAACTAAAGGGGAGGGAGACAATGGTGGGTAATAAAGAAGGAAGGATTTCTAGTAAAAGTAAAGTTAAAGGGGTAAAATCTTTAAAGGTTATGTTTTGTAATGCGAGGAGCTTAATTGAAGCATGTAGAACTGAGCTAGAAATTTTGATTAAAGATGAAAAGTTGGATATGATAGGAGTAGCCGAAACCTGGTGGAGGAATGAAAGTGGCTGGTCCCAACATATACCTGGCTATAATTTGATTAGTGAGAATAGGGAAGGGAGAAGGGGGGGAGTTGCTCTTTGTGTTAGGGAAGATTTGGAAATTAGGAGAGTGGAGGAAACAGTTGAACTAGGTAAAATAGAAATTATAACAATTGAACTTTTGGGAATTAAAGCAAATAAATGTGGGGTATCAGTTTTTTATAGGTCACCAGAATACGGATTTAAGAGAAACACAGGCATTCTTAGAATACATTGGAAATTTGGCAGAGGAAACTGATGTTGTATTGATAGGGGATTTAAATATGTTGAAAACTGAATGGGGGAAAAAACAGAAGAGAAATAATATTTTTGGTAGATTCCAGGATGAACTAATGGCAGTAGGTATCCAGCAATGTATACAGGAGGCAACAAGATGGGAGAACATACTAGAGGTCATTTTTACAAATAGAAGGGATATTATTAAACATTATATATATATATATTTATATTATTATACAGCCATAGGTGGGGATGAGTGATCATAATTCCATAGATTTTGAGTTAGATTGGTCAATTGATCAGTAAGAGGCAATCCAATCCAATATCTGTATAAAAAAGGAGATTATGGGGCTATGAGAAAAGTATTGAAGACTATAAATTGGGAGGATGTGTTAAGTAATCAGGATTTAGAAAAAGCATGTGAGATTTTTGTGCAAAAAATGAGTGCGCTAAGAGGAAAATATATCCCACAAAGGACGGTGTACAATAATAAAGGAAAGAAGCCCCCATGGCTAACTAGGAGTATAGTAAGATTATGTAGAAAAAGAAAATGCTTTTCCAGAGGATGAAAAAGGATAAAACAGCTGATAAGGGAGTAAGATATAGAAAGATTTTAAGGAAATTAAAAAAGGAAATTAAGCAATCTAAAAAGCAGCTTGAATGGAGATTAGCAATAAGTAAGAACAACAAAAGTTTTTATGCCTATGTTAATAGATGGAGGAGAGGAAGTAATATGGTAGGCCCATTAATAACAATAAATGGAGAAGTGATATCAGACCCACTGGATATGACAAATGAATGCTAAGTGTTTTGGTTTTGTATACAAAGTTCAAAATAATAAGACAGAAATTAGATTAGAGAGTATTGGAGAATTTGATCCAAAGGAAATAATAACAAGGGAAAGGATAATGAAAAAGATTATGGGGCTGAATGTGGATAAGGCAGCAGGATCAGATGAGATCAACCCATATATTTTAAAAGAGTCGAAAGATGAGTTGGTGACAGTTATTACGTTATTGGGACAGAGATAACTTGCCGAGGGTGTGGTGCCTAAGGTGTGAAGAAGGGCATATGTTGTGCCAATATACAAAAAGGGGAAAAGGATCAGGTGATGAATTATCGACCAGTGAGCCTGACGTCTGTGGTGGGGAAAATGATAGAGGGCATCTTTGGAGAAACTATAAAGGGTATTATGATTGGTAAGAGACAAGTGGATAGGTACCAACATTGATTTGTCACTGGTAGGTCTTGTGAGACTAATCTGATTAACTTTTATGAACATATAAATAAGTGGATGGATGAGAGGAAAAGTGTGGATGTGGTGTTGTTGGACTTCAGTCAGGCTTTTGACACTGTCCCTCATATAAAGATCATTGAGAAATTGATTAGTGTGGGTACTGATATGGGTGTTGTTAAATGGGTTCAACAGTGGCTGAGAAATAGAAAACAACAACTCGGGATTTGGGGCTGTTTGTCAGAACCCCAGGGAGTGGAAAGTGATGTGCCCCTGGGGTCGGTGCTAGGACCTTTGCTATTTGGTATATTTATGAGTGATTTGGATGTAATTCATGGTAATAATAAAATAGTGAAATTTGCAGATGATGTGAAAATAGGAGGTGTAGTGGACACATTTGATGATAGTTTAGCTTTTGGAAGTGATTTAATTCATATTTTGGAACAGGCAGAAGAAAATGGGTGAAATCTAATCGTGATAAGTGCATGCTAATGCATTTGGGAAGGAGGAAATGTACAACAAAATTATTATTTGAAGGATATAAAACTGAAGGTATCTGCATGTGAGAGAGATGTGGGAGTGTATATCCAAAGCAACTTAAAATGTGATATTCATAGCAGAAATGTATCAAATAAATCTATGCATTTAGTGTATAGTATAAGACGGGGCTTCCAGTCTAGAGGGAGGGAGGTGCTGATGCCATTGTATAAGACCTTAGTTATACCCTTATTGGACTATTGTTCGACTGTATGGAGCCCTTTTTTAGTAAAGGATGTTAGGATGGTGGAAAGGCCACAAAGATCTATCACAAAATTGATATCAGGATGTGAGGGATTGAGTTATGAGGAGAGATTGGAAAGGTTGGGTTTATGTTCTTAGAAAGATAAGAGAGAGAGGGGTGATTTGCTATGTTTGTATAACGTTTTGGAAGATGAAAATATGAGAACAGAGATGGGATTGGAATTTAAAGAGAAGTTGTACCAATTGCGGGGACATGACAGACAGTTGAAGGAGATAATATTTAAGACAGAAATAAGAAGAAATGGATTTAAATGTAGGGTAATTAGAATGTGGAATAGATTATCTCAGGCAGTTGTGGATGCAGAAAATGTGGGAATGTTTAAGGTGAGATTGGATAAGTATTTCTATGAAGTTGGTGACTGGTGTCACTGCCACTGAATAGTGGGGAAAGCTTATATGGGCTCTGCCTTCTTGACTTTCCTATATTCCAGTATGAAATCCAGTATGAAACTCACAAAGTTTGTTCCTTATGCTCCTGGCATTAAGGCATACCCCCTTCCACTTAACCCCTGCTCTGACTTTGCCACTCTCCATCTGCTTTCCATGTTTTCTCCCCTCACTAGTGCTTTTGCTTTTAGCTTTTCCTCTCACAGCTGTCCCTCTCCTTAGTTCTGTATACTCTACAGTGTTCTCTGTACGCATTTTTCTGCTACCATCCCTGGGTGTGGGGAAGTACTATCTTGGATTCCCTTCTGCTCACCCTCCATTGTGGATCTTCTAGAGCTGGACTCCCCCACAGTCAGTTTAAATGCCTGATATAGACATCAAACTTCTGCCCCAGTGCACTGGCCCTCTCTCTCTTGTCAGGTGATGCCCATCACCCTTGAAGAGTCACTTGTCCAAGGAATGTCCCCAGTCCTCTACAAAGTGATACCCCATGTCCTGACACCACCACTTGAGTCAGCTGTTGAATTCCACTATCTCAGCACCCCTTATCCTATCCTGCCTCCCCCTGGCCTCACACAGGAAGGACGTCAGAGAAAGCTAGGGAAGCTGAGTGTGCTGCCAATCTGAGCCCCAGTCTATGGAAGCTCTGTGTCATTGTTTCCACCAGCTGCTTGGCTAGATCATTGGTACTCAGGTGTAGTAGCACCCCCCCCCCACCATCCTCCCTATTCTGTCTAAATTCTGGTTGGCTGATGCTCTAGGCAGGCATAAGGCCAACCCCCTTCCAACTGACCACCCCTGCACCATGTCTGTCCCCTAACCATTGAATCCCCTGCCTCTAGGGCCTTCCTTTTAGTTCTACCCTACCCCTGGGTGCTAATGTGCTGTCCTGTCCATCATCTGTGACTGACCCAGAGTCTCCCTTTGTGGAGTCAGGAGCCTGAGTCTTCTTCAGGGGTGCCAAGTGGTCCACTGTCTGGATGTAACTGGACTGGACAACATCTTTATGACTGCACCTTCTCTCTCTCTCCCATGTCCCACCACCCTCCACCCCTAGACAAGTGAGTCTCTGAGAGTATGGGTGAGGGGAGTGGGCTACTGCTGAACTGAGTGCACAGCTGTGATATATCCATCCTTACTGCTATCAGCTAAACATGGGGCTCTGCTACAGTTCTGCAAAAGGGGCTGCACCCCCTGCTGCAGAGCACAAATCCTGGAGAAGACTGCCCCACAGTCCCTACAATTAAGTGCCTCACCACTGAACCACATCCTATAAGGACCTGTATGTGTGAGACAAAAACTTAAGAAGTACAAACTAAGATTAGAATGTACTCCACACCTAGGTGAGGGGAATCAGATAACAACTGGTTATTATAGGTGCATGGTGGCACTAATTATTCAAGTGTACAAATACATCCCAGAGTTGTTAGGTGCTCAGACTGAGCCACAACTCCAGATATGAGACTACCAACACTGAAGAATCCTTCCCCACCAAGAATCAATCTCCCAAAGAGCAGAAGGAAATATTTCTACACCACAATTGCACTCACTACACAACTCTAAGATTTGACCTCCCCACAGTGCAACCAGTGAAAACCACTGAACCACTGAAATGTCCCACTAAATATAACAGAACATTTGTACTAACCCCACACCACTGTGCAACCTTGCAAACAACTTTAGCAGTCACTTCTTACTATAGTGTGACCCTCCAGGGGTTAACTGACTACCACAATCCAACCTTCAGTCTATAGTTCAAATTAGCTCCCCACCATAATACACCCACACACCTTGCAAGTATACCTGGTATCCAAAGAGTTGGGGTCCACTTGGTCCTCTCTGGTCAGCTGAGGAGCGCAGTGACTCACTGCTGGCTGCCTTGTTGGACTGAATCTGGTGAGCAGATTTCAATGCAGCACTTGGTGGCCTGCTCCTTAAGTAGGGATAGGAAGCAAAATGGCAAAGCCCTGGATTGGCCCAGCGTGGTCTGGGGGGAGTGTGGTCTTGCCTATAATTGACTCCCCATAGGAGCCACTGTCTTCCTTAAGCTCCACTTGGGCCCTTGTGGACCTAAGCAGGGGAGAAGGTCTCCTACTCAAATCTCCTGCCCCTTCTGATCCACAAGATCAGAGGAAATGGCATCCAGTGGCAGCTAGCTTTTCTTATACAGTGGAGGGCTCAAGTCTCCACTCAGAGTTTTAAAGCCCCTATTTTACCAAGGCACACAAAGGGCAGAGCTCTGGATTGGCCTGACTTTGTCTTGGGGGCACAGTCTTGCCTCTGATTGGCTCTCCGGGCCACTGTGGATCTGAGTAAGTGAGAGGGTCTCCTGACCCTTCTGGCCTGCAGAATTGGCAGGAATGGAGTCAGGTAGTGGCTGACTCTTCCTATGCAGTAGTTGTTGAGGAAACAGGTGTGAGGGAATTCAAATTTCATGTACCCTAGTGACAAAGGCAGTAAAATGTAATTGTTAATTTAACAAAAATGGGTCTAAAACATATCAGATTATGGGACAAACAAAAAAGACCACAGGAAAGTATACAAATGTATAAAAACTGTTTCCTGTCACAGCAGTAAAAGACCATACTTAAAATTCAGACTGGGAAAGATTAGGTTGATTTACTGGTAGTATGACATACTTAACACCTCCCAAACTGACTGGTTTTACAAACAAAAAGTCTATATAACATCAGAACTTCTTTCTGACCTGGAAATGCAGCCAAAAGAATGAGTGATTTGATACAATCAGTTTAACTATGTGAGCACTCAAAATGGCCAAAGAACCGGATAAGGACCCTAAAAAACAGATTATCTGGTCTAAAACAGAACAAGTGCAACCCTATTTGATAAGGCCAAAATGCTGTTGCATTTTTCCCTAACAAAAGGGGTTGCCCCTTTAAGGATAGCCTCGATTGTCAGTATTTCCTGATGTGAAATGCAGGGGTAGGGGAAGGAGAGAGAGAGAGAGAGAGAGAGAGAGAGGTACTGCAAGGCTGGGAGGAGGGCAGGGGGGGCTTATGGATAAGAGGAGGGGAGAAGGACAGGATTGTCTGACTGACAAGGAGAGGAGGAGGAGGAGGAGGAAGGGCTAGGATGGGTACATAGGTGGGTGCTACACTGAGCAGAGCCCTTCTTTCACTGAATTCCCCCCCCAGCACCTCCAATTCGATTGTCACTGTTGTGTCAAAATTTAGTAGTCCCTAATCCTATGCACAGAGGTGCCACATTCAAATAACAGATTGTTCAGCTCTTATGTAATCACATTTTGTACTATTCCTCACCTTACCGCAGACGTAAACACCATTTACTGTTTACCAACTCTGCCACTTTAAGTCACCTCACTAAGGGAAAATGTGAGCTTTCTGACTCCATTTGTTTTTTTTTTCTTGGACATAGTTTCTAGTGTGGAGCCACTACATTTAAATTACACACAATACAGCCTAATTGAGTCAGGACATTTTAATACAAGCTGAACTCACTTGGAAGCTGTGTAAATGAATATTCTAATCTAGGGAGACACCTGATTGCTTTCAGGTGCTGCATTCCAGTAGGTCAGGCACCCAGGGCTACAGCACATGTCACAGATGTATCTGCAGATCATTTGACTGAGTGCATTGCCTAGTGCCCGATTCTGCCCCAGATTGCTGTATTAAACAAGTGTGTGGAGCGGGCGTGGCACTTCCATTGCAGAGAAGAAGCTGGAGGTCATGCATCGCTCCACTACAAACCAAAGTAAGTGTGCTTGATTGAGAACAAGAAAGGAAAAAAGGTATGTGTAAGCAATAATACCCAGCAGGGTGGGTGGCATTAGGAATTACTGAACCACCTGGGGCGTAATGAGGCCCGACACCAGAGGCAGAGGACCTTATAGTCCCTGGAAGGTCTGGTATTTCCTAATATAGCCCACCCTGGAGGGTATTATTTTGCATAGAAAATGGGCACTGTAAAAAAAAAAAAGTTTAATTAAAAAATTGTTAGTGAAAAAATAGTTTAAAATAAGTGTTAAAATAAAATAGCTCCTCCACCTGCATTGCAGTGATGGAGTTTTGTCCTTATCGAGACTCTGTATTTCTGAAAAGAAAAACAAAACTGGTTGTATATTCTAACCCTCCACACAGCAAAAGTTAGTTTGTGGATTTGCTTCCGTCCTTGACGTGTAACAGTTTTTCCTCCCATCCAACCACTTGCTTTTGCCTGCATAAAGTGGGTAGATTTCAAAGTTTCTATGTAGTTTAAAAAATTAAAACAGCAGAAGATCGGTGATGGTGTGGTAGCCAGTCACACTGGAGAAACTCTTTAGGATTATCTTTGACTGCTGGATTTTTCACTGTAGCGTTCTCTTTTTATTTAAACTCTTCGCCGTCTGGAGCTCTGTTCCCCAACTGAGCAGGATGAACATGGCTAGAAAAAGTTACTTACTGGGTGTTCTAAGAGAGCTGCTTCATTTTGCATTGAGGCAGAGAGGAAGATCGCCACATAAATGCGGGTGTGTTTGTGTAAAGATGCTGCCAACTGCTGCAATGATGGGAGCAAAATTTGGAAGGCAAAAAAACAGCAGTTTGTTGACCCCTGCTCTCCACCTGCCATTGGTAGAAAGGATAGAGGTAACTTTTGGGGAGCGAGATGTACGAGAAGCAATGATTGTGTTACAGAATTAAAAATACTGTGGGCTGTCCAATGATGGTTTAAAACCTATTACTTTGTTTTACTTTTTTTGTAAAATAATGGCAGCAGAGTTGTGTGCAGAATTGTGCCTCTGTGTCTTTGTGTGTGGTAGAGAAGGAGCCAGACACAAGTTCAGGGCTCTGTTGGATCTGACAGGAGTTTAGTGCTCTGGAGGTTCGGACAGCAGAGTAGGGCTCTGTAAAACAAATTTGCCAACAGTTCCCTTTTTCGACGGCTATACTGGCCCAGATCACACACCTACACATACAGAAAAAAAAAAAACAGTTCCTGAGATTTATTTCTGTCTGAGTGAGACAGTGGTACTTCCGGTGCTGCTACTGTGGCTACTTTGCAGGAGAAGGCTGGTAGTTTCTTCATTTTCTGTACTGCAGATAGACATTCACCTGTGGTTTGGAAAATTACAAAACTACCGCTCCTCTCATGCACAGCAGTGATGATGGAGCTACCCCTCTGTCTCACTCTACAGTGACTTTACACTTTCGGTCTCAGGATGTGTTACTAGATGCACAACTCCGGTTTTAGTTTTTTTAATGGGCAAGCTTTAATTTGTGTAAAATGGTGTGAGTAAAAAAAGACCATGGTTGTAGACCCGCCCACAACTTTTTTACTTGCTAAGATTCAGAACAAGCATGGTGGATTAACCATTCTGAGGATTCTACTTGCCTATTAATTTCAGAATGAAATGAGGCAACAGAGACTGGGACTAGTTATTTCCTGGTCTCTTGTCTGATACCCGCCCAGCTGATTGGCTCTTTTAACCAATCAGGATTTAGAGTCACACTTGCCAATTTTCTAATTAACTTTTTGAGAAGAGCTTCATGTAATCTGGTTAATGTAACCCACATTTAAAGACCAAAATGGAGTGCCTACTAAAGAAAGATTAAGATAAAAATCTTACAAGCTATGGCCCTCACAGTTAACATTGTTTAACAGATAACAACAGAAGAGGTTTAACACTGATTGACTTGTTGCAACTTTTAAGTAAATTCTGCATGTTATTTTGATAAGTAATGATAGTGTGGAATGGTAGAAAGAGAACAGAAAAATGTACTGTAAGAAGGGAAAGAAATGAGTATGTAAATACAGAGATTTGGCTAAAAACAATTGTATGAGGCCCATGCAGTAACTGATACAGGCAGTATTGAACTGCATACTTAAAAATGTTTACTTTTCTTTAAAGTAGAAAGAAACAATGGCTTAAGAAAGGTACTGCTACAATAACACTAAGTTGAGGAGAGAGATACCATAAGTAAGATAACGTGACATTTTTAATACACTTTCATTTAAGAGATATGAAGTATAGATAATGATGAGACCAGATTCATGACCTGCTAAAAGGTTTTTGTTTCTTTTTATTTTAAACAGATTTTACATATGAGGAGCGATTAACCCTATATTTTTGGTGAGATTAACCAATGTTTATGTAGTATATAACAGTGAATAGAGAGAAATACAAATGTTTCCTTTTTTTTAAGAATGGTACAGTATAGCACTGATGAAGGAGCCAACATCTGTACTTATATACTGTGTCCATTGTATTTGTCATATATTCTATACGAGTATAAACTGATATTACTTAAAAACTTGTTGGGTTAGTGGGATCTTCATTACCAATCTGTTTTCTAGAACTAAGATAAGAAATGTATACACATACAAATATATTCAAGGGTTACATTTTGCTGCAAATGAATTGCAGACAAATAAATGAAATACAGAATGCTGGAATGTGGATATGTTCAAAGATGAATGTAATAAAGTAATAGCGATTTGAGCACCCAATAAGTAGGACTGTGTTGTCATTTCACAAGGGAAATCCAATTGGCAAATACCAGTGAGCACAAACACATCACATCAATTCTCTACATCTAAAGTTTTCCTGTCTCTTTCAATATTTGGTGTATGATCACCCCGTTCTACCTCTCTTGCTTAATCTTCACCTACACTTTTGCTCATTCTTGCACTGGGGTATCATTTTGCTACTTCCCTGCTCCTTATTTCTCAAGCATAAACTCCATCTTAATCTGTTTCACATTACTTAACATTTGAAATCTCATCTTAAAACTCTCTCTTTTCTTCTTGTTGATAATTCTTCTGGTGCTAACAAGCTGTACATGGTAAAATGTAAACAGATCGACCTTCAAGGATGCAATTCCTGTCAGACACCTGAGCTCTTTGGAGGCACATTCAGGAGCATTTATGACTCAGGGCATGCAAATGAGATTGGGAGCAAGTGTAATGAGATGCTAAACAGATGAGATGCCCCCTGAATGTGGCAATGAGCTGATTTTGGAGCATTGTCTGTGGATTGCATAATTTCCCCCAGCTCATCTCAATTAGCGATGCTTGACTTGATGCATTGAACACATCCCCCCTATGGTGCAAATCCCGTGCATGCATGGTCAACATGGGGGGACTTCCTGAATGCTGCACAAGTCACATGGCACATCCTTGCATACGCGTGTTGCAGACTCAATGACATGCCAGGCATAGCACAAACTGTCCAGTGGTTCCAGTAGTGCGATCAATGATGGCGCATCTAGGTCCTCATGTTCCATTGCTGCTGTGCTGCATGACTCATTGAGTGCGTATATGGCGCATCACTGTGACATTGCTTCAAAGCGCACCTGCAGTGCACGGTGCATCAATGGCAATATGCGCGCATCCCCGGTGTACTGTGTGTGGCATTGTTTGCCATTCACAATATGGTGCATGCGTGAAAATCGCACATGCACAACCTGGCCATGACCCCTGACCCTGGTCCCCTGGTCTCCTGCCTGTGCTGTGCATACTGCCCATGTGCGGTGATGAGCAATGGGTGGCAATCGCGCATTGCCATGCTGTAACACTGCATGATATCCTATCACACATGTGGTGTGAATGGGCCATTGCACACCAGAAGCCTGATCAGTGCATACCTGCTCAGGAACACTATTGCAAAACCATGTCACGTGCGCAGGCAGCAGAGCCCAAGGCCTTGAACTGGGGTGAGGTGGAGCTGGTGAACCTTATGGCACTAGTAATGCCTCTGGTGGGCCAGCTGTTTGGGACCCAGGACCTCACTGAGCCACGATCAGCAGTGTGGGCAAGGATAGTGGAGCGCCTAGTGCGCTGGACTGGAGTGGAGCACATGAGGGAGCAGTGCAGACACCAGTTTGGGGATCTGCAGTGCCAGAACCTGGACAGGCCTCAGAGCCTCTGTGATCACTCATGCAGGAGTGTAGTGCCATGTTCAGGTAAGTCACAGCACCCTACAGTGATGTAGGCAGGCAGGGGTCTGTTTCTGGGGGGGCAGTGTGCACTGGAGCACATACACACGTGGCATACCATGCCCCTGTTGCATGTGGGGTGCAGACATGGCCACCGTGCATAGCTGTTTGTAGCATGGTGCATGCTTGGGGCTGCATGGGCACTGTGGCAAGCGTATAGTGGTTCAGACGGTGGCATGGCACAAGTCCATCTGAATACACCCATGGTGGGCATGGGTTGGAGTGCTGTGTGTTACTGCACGCTGACAGGGGTGCCTTAATTAGGGTACTGTGAGGGTGGGTCCATCACTGCAAGCAGGCACAAGTGGTGTTGCTGTGGGACCCAGGGGTGGGTGGTACATACCTACCATCACCACATGGTGCTCTTTGCTTGTATTTCACTTGCAGGGCTGGCAGACAAGCAGATGGCTGTGGCAACGATGGAGGCCAGGCTTGCTTGGGCCCGTGGTGGAGGCCAGGGATCCAGTCTTGCAGGTGCAGGTGAGTATTCTGCTTGTGCATCCTCTGTGTGTTTGTTGTGGGGGGTAGTGCCCACTGCAGGCCATTGCCAGCTACATGTGCATGTCTCTGTGCTGCATGTTGTGCACAGACATAGGGTGTGGTCATGGCAGTGTGTGCTAGGGCCACAGTGCACATGGCTCCTGTGTGTCTGTCCACCTTGTGCACATCTGCTGCAGACCATGGGCACACTGTGGTGCTCCTTTGGTGTTTGGATGGAGCCTGAATGGTTCTGCAGCCTGCTAGCATCTGCACATGCTGTGTGGGATATGGCTGCATGCCCATCTGCACCTCCCTCTACATGCACATGTGGGCCTTGTGCTGTCTGAGTACCATTACACGGTCACAGTGTGGCACTGTGGGCCAGCTTGTTTTTTGGCATGCAGCATGCCTGGCGGGCTGTCAGCCATTGCCGTGGTGGTTGCCTCCTGCACACTCACATTGTGGGCAAGGGGTTGGGAGGTGTGGACCATGGCACTTAGTTCCTGTTGTCTGTGTCCTCACTGTAGGTCCACAGAGAGTCCAGCAAGGTGTGCCAGGGTAGTGGAGGAGAGGAATCCTTTGGCGGATGATAGGGCTGCAGCTCAGGAGGGTGCTCTGGAGGACAATGGAGCCACTTTACAGATGGCAGGGGCAGCTCCCACATGCCATCACACTGCTTGTCAAGGTGCTGCATAGTGAGGGACAGAGTGGTGGCCACTGGGCTGCAGCTCATCCAGCACACTAGGCCACTGGGCCACCTGTAGAAAGCTCTTTTGTTGTTTAACCCCTGCCCTCCATGCTCATCCCCATTGTCTGTTGCTGTCCCCCTGTTCCTTCACCTCCATACCCTCACAATACTGTTTACTGTTTCATATGTTGCTGTTCTGATTCCCACTCCATGTAATTCCTGTTCCTACTGTTGTTTTAACATTGTACATAGTTTCTTGTGTTACATTTCATATTTTACTAAAACATTTTGTATTGCTTATGGTGTCTGTGGGCATTCATTGTACCTTGTGCATGCACTCTGTTGTGCTTGTTGGTTTCTACTATACCTTTGTTCCCATTCACACATGTGCACCAGTGGTACTGCACATCCACGAGTCCTGTCCACCTTTCATGCCCGCCTCAGTGTGTACCCTCTTTGTTGCATCTGGCCTGTTGGGGGTGTTACACCATGCTGGCTTGCACAGTGCCCCTATTCTGCATGTGGTGCATACTGGCTGCTTCTGTTGTACTAGTCCCCTGTTGTTGTACCACTCTTCTTGCGGTCCACATTGCCTGTGGGCATGTTCAGCCTGTGTGGGACATGGCCTTCAGCTTGTGTGCCGTTGTGCCTGTCCCCCTGTGTGCACCTGTGATGCAGCCCCCATGTCCATCCTGATGTGTTCCTGTGCACTGGGACATGTGTGGCACCCTCTGCCATTCTGCACAGTGCATCTCTGTTGCTGTGGCCCACCTTACCAGTCACCCCTGTGCATGGCATCTGTGCCTGTTGGACCCCTGTGTTGAGTGTGTGTCTGGTGCTTCTAGGTGTCTCTGTGTGTGCTCTGTCTGTGTACCTCATCTGCTTTGGTCACTCTCCAGCCCTCTGACCAGTTTCTGCAGGGCTGTTCACTTGCATCCTTTGTGCCACTGCAGTCTCCCCCTGTTGCTCCTGGGTCCCTTGCTCACTTGCTCCTTATTCAGTGTTGTGTGGTCCAGGGTACTTCTGCCATTCTAGTTGCACTGAGGCATCTCAGGTTGCACCATGGCACTTCAGTGGTATTCACAGTGAGGATGTGCATAGTGCATCTTGCGGTGCATCCTTCTGTGAATCCCAGTGCTTGGGGATGGCGCATCTCATTTGCCCCCATGCATCTCATTTGCCCCAGTGCATCTCATTTGCACACAGTGCAACTGCTTTGTGAATCCTGCCTGATCATGTTTTATTTTTAGTATTAGGTTTTTAATTTTTCAGTAGCTTAATTGTTCATCATTTAGTTAAAACATTCATTCTTTTACTTATTCCTTTATTGACTTGTAATGTGTTTTGTGATGCTCTGGTATAAAAGGCACTATATAAAATGAAACTCTATTGTATTACTGTAACGTGTTTTTTTTTTTAACTTCTCCTTGGTGAAACACCTGGAATCCATGGGAGCACAGGATCCAAGACAGCATGGGTTTACAACAGGAAGGTTCTGTCAGACTAATCTCATAGATTTCTTTGACTGGGTAACTGGAGTGGTGGACCAAGGGGGTGCAGTTGATGTTGCCTACCTTGACTTCAGCAAAGCTTTCAATACTGTTCCACATGGAAGATTGATTAATAAGCTGGATAGGATTGGGGTGGATCAGAGGTTGGTCAACTGGGTGGCAAACTGGTTGGCGGGCAGAAAACAGAGAGTGGTGGTAAACGGTATACAGTCAGAAGAGAAGAAAGTCACAAGTGGGGTACCTCAGGGATCAATCCTGGGACCAGTCCTCTTCTATATCTTCATCAGCGACATTGCAGATGGACTGGAGGGTAAGGTTTACCTGTTTGCAGATGACACCAAGATCTGCAATACAGTAGATGATCCAGATGGGGTAGGCAGAATGAGAAGAGATCTGAAAAAACTGGCAATATGGTCTGAAGAGTGGCAACTGGGGTTTAACACAAAGAAGTGCAAGATCATGCACATAGGAAAGAGAAACCCTGAAGTTACCTATAGGTTGGGAGGGGAGTTTCTGGCAATCACAAGGGAAGAAAGAGACTTGGGCATCATCATCACAGATTACTTGAAATCATCCAAGCAGACTACTAAAGCAGTAGGTAAGGCTAGAGGGATGTTGGGGTGCATTAGTAGGGGTATTACAGGTCGTAAGAGGGAGGTAATAATCCCTCTTTACAAGACACTGGTTAGGCCCCATCTGGAGTACTGCATGCAATACTGGAGGCCACACCTTCACAAGGACATTAGCAAAATGGAGGCAGTTTAGAGAAGGGCAACCACAATGGTGCAGGGACTGCATCATAAAACATATGAGGGTAGATTAATGGAGCTCAATATGTACATCCTACAGCAAAGGAGGGAGAGAGGTGATATGATCAAAACATTCAAACATCTTAAGGGCATGAATAAGGTGAAAGAGTCTAACAAGTTTCAATATAAGAAAAATAGCAGGACAAGAGGACATAACATGAGATTAGAGGGAGGCCAATTAAGGGTAGTGTGAGGAGGTTCTTTTTCACAGAAAGGGTGGTGGATGCATGGAACAGCCTACCTCAGGAAGTGGTGGATATGAATACAGTGCAGGGCTTCAAAAAGGCATGGGACAGGCATAAGGGAGCAATACAAATGAGTATGAATAAATCGGCCATTGGCAGAGTAAAGACATGTGGCACATTCATAAGGTAGAAACAATGAGCAGACTGGGTGGGCCTTGTGGTTCTTATCTGCCGTCGGCTTCTATGTTTCTATGTAATCTGTCCAATGCCCCAACCCCCTACTGCTGCAGAAATATAAAAATAGTGACCAGTTTCACTCCCCATCAGCAAAATACCCTCCAATCCTTACCCAGAGAAGTTTTAAGCAACAGAATGTACTATAAAGTAAAATACTGCATGTATTCACATTTTTCAGTTTACAATGTCTACAATTTTGAAAAAAGTACAGAAAACAATGAGGTAATTATCTTGTAGTTTTGTTATCTATCCATTTGTTTTATAGTCACAAGAGTGGCCCGAGAGATGAGCCTGGAGGCTACAGGCCAGTCAACTTAACCTCCACAGTGGGTAAGTTAATGGAGACCACCCTGAAAGAAAGGCTTGTGTCCTTGGTAGAAGAAAATGATCTCCAGGATGGCAGGCAGCATGGAGTTGTTAAGGGGAGGTAGTGTCAAACCAACATGGTGGACTTCTTTGACTGGGTTATGAGGACCTTGAACAAAGGGCAGGTGGTGGATGTACTTTATCAGGACTTCAGCAAGGCATTTGACTCAGTGCCCCATGGCAGGCTGGTCTTCAAGCTGAGGGACCTGGGGGTTGGGGACAAACTGCTGGGGTGGGTAAAGAGCTGGCTGATGGACAGGAACCAGACAGTAGTGGTAGGGAATGAGCAGTCCAAACCTAGGCCTGTAACCAGTGGTGTCTCTCAGGGCCCTGTCTTGGGACCTGTGTTGTTCAATGTATTTATTGGAGACACAGCAGTGGGGGTCAGGAGCAAAATCTGTCTTTTTGCAGATAATACTATGCTCTGTGGGAGGGTGGACACAGAAGAGGGGAAATAGGATCTAATGAAGGACCTGCCAAAAGTGAAGAAATGGTCTGGCATCTGACAGTTGGGTTTTAGTGCTAAAAAATGTAAGGTAATGCACATGGCAGCCAAAAATCCAAAGGCCAGTTACTGGCTAGGGGAGTTCAGATGACAGTATCTGAAGAGGAGAAGGACCTGGAGGTTACAGTAAGGGGTGACATGAAACACTCAGCACAGTGCCATAAGGCAGCAACTAAAGCAAACAGAATGATGGGTTGCATAGCCTGGGGAATCACATCTAGGAGGGAGGAAGTTATTATAGAAGAAGAAGAAGAATCAGCATTTATACAGCGCTTTCCATACACAGTATCCCAAAGTGGTTTACAAGCAATGCTAGACTGGTAGTGAAGTTACTGAATGTGTGGTGGCAGCCATATCGCACATCATCACCCACACACAGCCTGGATAATTGCATAAACCTGTTTATGGGAAGGGGAATGTTGGCCAGGACACCGGGAATGTTCCCTGCTCTTTATGAAGTGTACCCTGGGTTCTTTTACTTCCACCTGGACACCCACCAGGACAACACCAGGATGGGCAGAAGGGACCTCAGTTTAACGTCTCATCCAAAGGATGGCACACTCCAGCAGTACAGCACCCTCCAATACTGCACTCGGATGCCAGCGATTTTTAGGTGCAAGTCCATCCTGGTGTGGGACAAGAACTCACGACCTTCTGGTCCAGAGGAGGATGTGCTACCAACTCAGCCATGCTGACACCACTATACAGGTCACTGGTGAGATCACACCTGGAGTATTTTGTCCAGTTGTGGTGCCACTACCTTAAGAAAGATATCAAACTACTGGAGGCGGTACAGTGGAGAGCAAACAAAGTGATCCAAGGCAAGGGGGACAGAAAATATGAGGAAAGACTGAGGGAACTGAACATGTACTCTCTAGAGGACAGGAGAGATAGAGAGAGAGAGAGGAGGGATATGATTGTGACCTTCAAGTAACTGAAGGGCATAAATAAGACCAGCATTGAGGGCATCTTTAATCTAAGGATGGAGGGTACAGCAAGAGGTCATGGCCAGAAATTGGCAGGGGGCAGAGTCACAAGGGAAATGAGAAGGCACTTCTTCACAGAAAGGGTGATGAAAGGGTAGAACAAGTTGACAGAGGAGGTGGTGACAGCAAGGACAGTGACCAGCGTTAACAGGGGTTGGGACATGGTAAAGAAGAAGATTAGAACAACAGGGAACATAGGGGCATGGGGTACAGTGAGGAGAGAGATGGTGGGAGTACAACTCCAAGAGGAGTAGGGGGCAGCTACTTGGTATAAATAGCTGCACACTCGGGCAGACTCAATAGATCATTATGGTCTGCATCTGCTGGCAATTTCATATGTTCGTATGTATGTGTGTTACTATTTATGCTTTCAATTTTAGAAGCAAGAATTTCTGTTATGAAAGTAGGGAACAAACAGCATTAAAGGACATGCACATACATTTTTTAGTTCTTTTTTTCAGTTTACCAAGCTAGGTCTTTTTCATTTAACTTATATTTTGTTGAAATTTAATCTGATACAAACTTAGTTGAAATTTAATTCAATGCCAACTTATAAATGCACATGTGCAAACAGGGTAATCAATTCAAAAATGTCAATTATAGCTGTCACTTATGCATAGCATTATTATTGAAATCTGTCAAGAAAAAAGAAGAAAGCAGTATACTGCATGAATTGTTGATTCCAACAACCATAAGCATGATTATTTATTAAAAGTATTTCAAATTTCCTAGAAGTAATTTTAATTCATTAAAAGGAATTTAAAAAGCAGACACTTTTAAAATGAATGTTAGTTTATAGTCTTACTTATAATTTATTGTGCTACCTATAATGTACTTGTTCACTGATTGACTTAATTGGGACATGAACTGTAGTTCAATTATCACAATGTGCATACAGTAGCAGTTAACACTAATTAGTAACAAGGTTGCTTTATGTTTCTTTTAAATATGTGAAACAAATTTGCAACCTATTCAGAAGACACTAGAAATAGAAGATTTCTTTTTATGCATGCATTGGACTCTAATAATTAGACACGGGTTAGGTATCTTAAAAAGTCAATTGCTTTACTGTTCAATAATTTACTGGGTCAACAGGCTATAAAGTATGTGCAAGGATAGCAGGAGGAAAGAGGTAATATTACTTCACTATAAATCACTGTTGAGACCACATTTGAAATATTGTGCCCAATTCTGGAGTCCTCACCTGAAGAAAGGGAGCGACTCACTGGGGATGGTGCAATGTAGAATAAACAAAATGATTCAGGACTAATGGCAGATCCTACAAGTATCTGCTCAGGGCACTGAATGTCTACTCACTGGAGGCCAGAAAGTAAATGGGCAACATGATAGAGACCTTCAAGTTCCTGAAAGTAATAAACAAGATAGAAACATAGACAATAATAGCAGAAAAGAGCTAAAGGTCCATGTAGTTTGTTCTGAGATCCTTATCTGCCCAGGGAGCTATTGCTCATACAGGTGTAACCCCCTACCAAGTTGGGGTTTACCTTAATGTCTTCCTGGGCTCCTCCCATGCCCACTGCCAGGCTGATGTCCTTTAGAGGTGATAGATCCAAGGTTATCTGTTTGCTTTTGTTGATTTACATGAGAGTGCCATGATGTGCCTCTGTGCTTGTCCCTTTAAGAATTTAGCCAGTATGTGTATAGTAAATGGTCTGGGCTGGGTCCAAGTGCTTTAAGGCTTGCGAACAGCCAGACATCGCTTTAATTTGTTCCACTCTGTGGTCAATAGTGGAGCAGAGGGAGCTCGAACTAGTACTGTAGTTGGTTATTTCTAACTGGCTGTTATATCTAAATTAGAGAGTTTGTTTAACCTGCTTTCCTTACAGCTTTGCCTTTATGAATGGGGGCCACCAAGTTAGGTATGAGACTTTCAGTAAGTGGACGAATAGGACTCAGGGGACCTCAAAGTGTCCTTGGCCCAAGTGCCTCATGGGAAGGAAAGATTGTAGTTTTTGTAGTTATTAGGTTGGTGCCTAAACTGAACTGAAGGGGGTACCCAGACCGTGACTGACAGCTCCCACAGCCAACCAGGGCACAGGAAATCAAAGGAAATCCCCAGAACTGTTAGAGACAGTAGGTCAGTTTGAGTTAGCTTGAACAGTGAGCAGCTCGAGCTCTCGAGGAGCTGCTCCCATGCAGAGCTTAAGGGAATTGGTGGGAAGAGGCCTGACTTGCCTCCTTGCCACATTCTCTTGCATTGGACTGCCTGATTGCAGTGATTGGACTAATCAGAATAGCGACTGAAACTGCGACAGAAGCCCCGGAGATGTTTAAAAGTACTATTTGAGATTTGGACCAAAGTAAGGCTTCTGTGAAGCAATCAGCCCAGAGGTAGTGAAGAGATTAAAATTGGATTGAGAGGTTTGCTCAGTAAATTGACTGCAATAGCAACCGGACTGTATCCAATCTGTTAGAAGAAGTTAATGCTATTCTTGTTAAATATGCTGAATGTCCATCGTGGTTAGAGGCCTGCCTGCTCATGACCAGATCATTACGCCAGCTGGAGGCTTCACCAGCAAAACAAACTGAACTTTGCCAAAGTGCTCATCGTGCCTGGGCCTTTGCCAACCCAGCCCAGACCACCTGTATTGCACCAGAGTCTGTCCTCAGCAAGAGACCAGCTTTGGGGATCCAGCCCCTGTGCAGAGACAACTCGCAGGTTGTGGCCACCTGGAGGGAAATGCCAGGAAGAGAAGGTATGTCGTAAGAGTTCCGCTTCCCCATGCTCATCGATGACCTACACAATGTCTCCATTTTGCCAGCAACATCACAGCCAACTGGTAGCTTCAGTCAACCTGAGGTAGCTCCCTGCAACAAGTCACTTAATTATCTGTGGTACCCCCTGATTGCCTTAGTAATTATCTGGGTCACAAGACACTGGGCCAACCAGTCTGGATTACAAATAATCAACTCTTCGTTGTGCATGCTAACTGCCTTTTCTTTCCATCAATGGCCCCAACAAAAGCTACAATGCCGGTCACCCCCAGGCAACACCTCTGACTAGCCAGTATTCCATCCTGGGTACCCAGTGTTATAGAACTAATTATTTGGGACTAAAAAGTGCATGCCAAGACCCTGAATTCAATCATTATACAGTAGTAGTCGTTTAACTAAATTCACGTGCCTTTCTTGTTCAAGACCCCTGAATAAATTTGATTATTTCATGTTTAACCTGATTTGTGTGCACATTATTAGTTGGGTTACTGCTTTGAAAGTGTATACCTGCCTTGCTAACCTTGCCTTTACAGGGAGTTCCAGGAAATTTGCTGAAGGTCAGACCCTGGTGGTAAGTGTAAAGGGTGTGTGCATATTATTACTGTTCATGACTGACTGTATGTTAACTGCTACTGAAGGTACAAAACCACTAGGAGGGTTGTGGGTGGTTATAGCTTCTCAGAGGACTATAACAGGTTAGACAGATATCCCCACTATTGTTAATCTGTGTGGAGGCACCTTGATACTGAATCTAGGCCCCTCAACCTGTGGTCAGAAATACAGGGGTAGTAACCTTAGGGATAGCACCACCTAGGGGTTACACAGGGTTTTATTCCCCCTGCTCAACCCCCTTGCTTCCCTCTCCACTGCTACTGACCTGAGCAACCACCAAACCGTGCACTCTGTCTACAGTCTTGGTTACCACCAGCTCTGCTAGCTGACTGTTCCATGGTTCCACTACCCTTTTTGTAAAATAGAACTTCCTCACCTCCCTCTTAAACCTCCACCCACCCCAACTAGTTTCTACTTGTGACCTTGGGTTCGGGACTCTGTACTCCCGCTAAATAGTTCCCTGCAGTTCACCTTGTTTATTCCTTTCAGGAACTTGAAGGTATCTATCATGTCCCCCCCCCCCCAACCTGATCTCCAGTGAGTACATGTTCAGTGCTTGGGGTGATCTTCAGAAGATCTGCTCTGTTTGCCCTGAATCATCTTGGTCACCCTGCATTGTACCATCTCCAGCCTGTCCCAGTCCTTTCTTAGGAAAAGGTTACTCAAACCTAAATCTCAGTTTTGCCTGATGGGTTTTAACCCCACTATTGACATATATAAACACTTGGTGATAAATGATGTCTATAAAATATTGGAACAAAATGCTAGTAAAGTAAAAAGTAACCTATCACATGACAAACAAATGGCCATAGTTGAATTAAAGAACAATCATGAAATAGTTATAAATCTGGCCGATAAAGGTGGTAATCTGGTCATCATGAACAGAGACTTTTATTATCAATAAGTTATGGAACTCCTTTCAAACGTAAATGACTACAAACATTTGAAAAGTGACCCTTTGTCTAAATACAAACCTGAACCTCTGGCTATTTTGAAGTCAGCAAAGATGAATGATGAAACATCTGAAAGTGAGTTACAGTTCTTGTTTCCACAGCACCCCATTACACCGACTTTATATATTCTACCGAAAATTCATAAAACATTTCAAATCCACCTGGTAGGCCCATTGTTTCTGGGGTGGACTCACTGACATACAATCTATGTACTTTTTGGGGATTTTTTTCTCTAAAGAGGTGTAATATGCTTGACATCCTACACCAGGATACAATGCATGTATTAGAGCAATTTAATGTGTTTGAATGGAAGGAGGGAATGACCTTGCTAACTGTCGACATGGAGTCTTTGCACACCTGCATTAGACATCAAGATAGGATACGGGCATGTGAATATTTTATTTCACAGGAACCCTTGAAAGACTATATGCTATTATAATTGATTTTGGAGGGCTTACAGTTTGTGTTAAACCACAACTATTTTGAATTTAATGGTGAATTTTATTTTCAAAGTTGTGGTATGGCAATGGGGGCTGCAATGCCCCTCTCATATGCTAATTTTTTACTCGGCTGCTGGGAAGAAAAGATTTTATTTAACACAGACATTAATCTCTTCCTTAAAAATATCATGAAATGGTCACGTTTTATTGATTATCTGCTGTGCGTCTCGTCAGGAAGTATCGATAAGGCAGTAGATTTTGTGCAGTGGCTAAATCAGAATGATATGAACTTACACTTTACACATAAGTGTAGTCCCACATAGATAGAATTTTTAGACATCCTAATTTCAAAAGACAGTAACAACAAGATAATAACCAGGGGCTTTAGAAAGCCAACTGCAATGAATAACTTGCTTCTAGCTAGTAGTTCTCACCCCAAATCCTTTAAAGATTCTATTCCCTATTCTCAATTTGTCCACATTAAGCATAACTGTAGTGAAAGAGAAACTTTTACTATTCAGGCCGAGGAACTTAAACAACACCTTTTGGCACAATAGTATGATCCTGAACTTTTAGATAAAGTCATGACTAGAGTGGACAATATTGATAAAACTGAGTTATTAAAACCTAAAGTTAGATCCCCCTACTCAAATACCAGAATTAATTTTGTAACAGAATTTAACCATATAGCAGGAGAACTTGGGAATGTGGTTAGCAGATATTGGCCAGTTCTTCAAAGTGACAACGTACTAGCACAACATATAGGAGATAGACCCAGGATAACTTTCAGATGGAGGGAAAAATCTTAGGGACACACTGGTACAAAGCCAATTTTGGAGAGAAAAAGAACAAACAGAAACATACTTACCAGTTCAGCCACAAGGAATGCACAAGTGTGGCAGTTGCAACGTTTGTGCATACTGTTGTCAGGGCAAGAGCTTTACTGTTCCTACAAACCAAAAAGTGGTACATATTAGATAATTCATTGCATGCATTTCTACTTATGTAGTTTATGCACTGTGGTGTGGCTGCAACAAACTCTATGTTGGCCGCGACATATGTCCTCTCAAGGTTTGTATTCAAGAACATGTTAGGGATATTAGGAACTCTGACTTAGACAGTCCTGTAGCGGTACATTTCCTTGAGAATCATAATAGTGAACCCCCAAGCACCTTAGATTCATGGGCTTGGAACAGGTCAAAGTAGGAAGAAGAGGAGGAGATGACTGTCTGAATAGACTTTCCAAAAGGGAACATTTTTGGATCTTTTCACTAAATGCTTTGATCTCAGATGATTTAAATCATGAATGGGATTTGAAACCATGTTTGTAAATCCCACTGTGACATTCTAAGAAAAATGAAATAGCCTCTCCATACTTATTTTATTTATTTATTTATTTAGTTTTTGTTAACTGGGTAGGTGCACTAGCCATAAAATGACTATTTTCAGGCATGACCCAGGAGAGTACAACAAAAGGAGAACAGTTGAACAACAGCAACATGGGTACAATAGTACAAACAGAGGAACAGTACAGCAGTGCTACAAAAATACAATGGGTAGAAACAACAAAAAATAATGGCAAGCATTATACAGATAATGGCAGTAAGATATATAATAAGTGCAGAAACCATGGACCCGACCTGTGGAGTGAAAGGGTTAATAAGATAGTAAGGTTATATAGACAGACAGTTGGTGAGACCCCATCTGGAGTACTGCGTCCAGTTCTGGAGACCCCATTTCAGCAAAGGACATAGACAGGATAGAGGCAGTCCAGAGTAGGGCAACTAAAATGGTGCAGGGTCTGCAAAAGAAGCCATATGAGGAGAGACTAAAGGAGCTTAATATTTATTTATTTACTTATGTCATCCTTCCCCTCCAAAACTGCAACCCCCCATATGGTTGTACAGTTTTGAAGTGGTTATAAGGCTCATCAGCTGGTGTTCATGTGACTATTGATAGCTGAGAAGATTATGTTAAACATGACAAAAATTAATAATCTTCTTTCTAATATATATATTTTTTCTTTACAGTTGGAGAAGGTTTGAGAGCACTGGCAGCTGTGGCTACCACAATATTTGGACTATTTTTACATCCTAATTACGTGGATTGCTTGCTCATGACTCTAAACTGTCTTGTCTGTTCACCTTCTGATCCAAATGAAATAAGGTTTGCCTACTAGTTAGTATGTGCATATCTAATGCAGTATTTCAAATATAGAAACTATGAATATAAATAATGTTTCAACCAAAGTTGGAACTCTTTTGTGTTAGTAAGTACTTTGTTTTTTTGCATGAATTACTTATGAATATCTTTTATGTGGCTGTCCTGTAATCATTGTTTAAATAACAGTGAGTTATTTTTCCTAACATTTCTTTCTTTACAGACAGCACATAATAATTAAGCATATACCATACAAACATTGATATAGAATGCCTTAGATTTTTTTGCCACACTCCAGTGTCTCTGTTTATATTCACTTGCTGTTTGGCTGCAAAACATTATTTGCTTACTTTAAATATTCTGGTATTTGTATTCCTTCATGGAGCTCTCTGCTTCTGGCTCTGAAGTGCGAGTGCAACTAACTGCCTTTTGTTGTTGAACTGAATGGGCTGCCACCCAGCACTCACACCATGCCCTGGCTCCTGGACGCAGCACCATTGTTTTTGTCTTTCTTAGGAGAGGACTGCAGAACTGAGCACAGTATTCCAGGTGTGGCCTCTCAAGTAACCTATATACCATCTGATTAGTAAGTGATTTTATGCCTCCTGTGCTGCTGGAGGGTTTTAAAATGTATTTTGGGTGCTACAGCCTTTAGGAGACACAGGGGACTCGCTAAGGATTTGTCCCATATTGGATCCTGACCCTTGACCCCCCGAAAGTGAGGGGCTAGGGATTTTAGCTGCTGTGGCTCTGCTGCAGTTTAAGGTGCCCCTTAGAGCACTCAAGCAGGTATACATTGCTTTTTTACATAAAAACATAGAAATTGACAGCAGATAAGGACTGCCAGGCCCATCTAGTCTGCCCATATACCTTACCCTTTATTAGGTGCTGCAGACCCTACTTGGTCTTCAGCTGCAGCTTCTCCTTCCCCCCCTCTAGGGTTCCCTTATGTCTATCCCATGCATGCTTAAATCCCCCCACCATGCTTAACCCACCACCTCTTGGGGCAGGCCATTCCAAGCATCCACCACCCTTTCTGTGAGAAAGTACTTCCTCACTTTGCCCCTTAGTCTACACTCTTCTGGTCTCATGTTATATCCTTTTGTTGTTTTTGAACTGCTTCTCTTCTGGAAGATGCTGCTCTCCTGTACCTTATTAATCCCCTTAAGGTACTTGAAGGTCTCTATCATGTCACCCCCTCTCCCTCCTGTACTCCAGGGTGTACATATTGAGTTCCTCTAATCTCTCCTTGTATGACCTGCGATGCAGGCCCTGCGCCATATTTCTTGCCCTTCTCTGGACTGTCCCCACCCTGTCTATGTCCTTCCAGAGACGTGGCCTACAGAACTGAATGCAGTATTCCAAATGAGGTCTCACCAATGTTCTGTATAGTAGCATTATGGCTTTCTTTCTTCTGCTGGTGATACCTCTGCCTATGCACCCCAGTATCCCACTGGCTCTCCCCACTGCCTTGACACACTGTTTGGCCATCTTTAGGTCATCAGATATGATGACCCTCAGATCTCTTTCCTGTTTTGTGATCACTAATATCTCCCCCTTCATCATGTAGTCCTCCCTTGGTTCCTGCTGCCCAAGTGCATGATTTTGCACTTCTTCACATTGAATCCTAGTTGCCACACTCTGGACCATTCTTCCATTTTAGCTAGGTCCTGCCTCATTTTCTGCACCCCTCCTGGACTGTCCACTCTATTGCCGATCTTTGTGTCATCTGCAAAGAGGCACACCTTTCCTCTCCAGACCCTCAGCAATGTCACTGATGTAGATATTAAACAGCATTGGTCCAAGAACTGACACCTGTAGCACCCCAGTGGTCACCCTCCCCATTTTGGATTTAGCCCCATTCACCACCACCCTCTGTGTTCTGTCTTTCAACCAATTTCTAACCTAGTTCACCACCTTGTGTCCCAGTCCCAGGCTGCCCACCTTGTTCACTAGCCTCCACTGTGGCACGGAGTTGAACACCTTGCTGAAGTCAAGGTAGGCCACATACACTGCTTCCACCTGATCCACCTGCCTAGTGACCCAGTCAAAGAAATCATGGAGATTAGTTTGACATGACCTGCCTGACATGAATCTGTGCTGCCTCAGATCTTGTGCTCCATCTGATTCAAGGTGCTGTACTATCCTTTCCTTTAGCAGAGATTCCATAATTCTACCCACCACCAAGGTCAGGCTGACAGGTCTATAATTTCCAGACTCCTTCCTGATCCCACTTTTGTAGAGAGGGACCACATCAGCCCTTCTCCAATCCTCTGGAACCTCTCCTGTTTCCAGTGACTTGTTGAATAGTACTGCCAGTGGTGCTGCCAGTACCTCCCCAACTCCTTTAATATTCTAGGATGAATCCCATCTGGTCCCATTGCCTTATCTACCCTAAGCTTTCTAAGTTCTTCCAAGACTCTCTCCTCTTTGAATGGACTGCTGTCCACCTCCCCGGCCATCCTCATTCTTAGCTGCAACCCCCCCTCCCCTTCCTCTTCCTCCATGAGAACTGAACAGGAATGTTTGTTCGGGATTGATACTTCGCCCTGATCCCCTTCCACTCCCACTCCTTTCTCCCCTTTCAGCCTTACAATCCCTCCCTCGGTCCTTCTCTCCTCCCAAATATATCTATAGAAGGTATTGTCCCCCTTTTAACCTCATTTGCTATGTTTTCCTCTTTCTTTGCTTTGGCATCCCTGACTCCCTTTGTTTTTCTAGTTACACTGCCCTGTCCTCCTCCTTTTGAGTCTCCTTATACTTCCTGTATTCCTGAAGGCTAACTTTTTGGCCCTTACATTTCCTGCCACATCCTGTGAGAACCATAGTGATTTTCTTTTCCTTTTGCCCTGGTCTATTTGTCAAATACAAAGGTTTGTTGCCTCCCTTATGGTTCCTTTTAGATGTGCCCATTGTCCTTCGACCCCCACCCATTTCTCTCCCCCATTTAGGGCCTCCTTAAGACATACCCCATCCTATTAAAGTCTAGCCTTCTGAAGTCCAGAACCCTTGCTTTTATGTGGCATTTCACTGTTGTAGTTTTCACATCAAACCATATGATGCAGTGGTCACTGGACCCCATGTTCCCCTATCCTGACATCTGCAATTCTGTCCCCATTGGTTAGTACGAGGTCCAGAATTTTAAAGGCAGTTTACCTTGTAGCTAGCTAATTTTTTTAACTTTAATTCCACAAGCCTACAGGAAGTGAATGGTGACCTCACTTCCAGTCTAGTGAGAATATAAGCACTTGCCTTAGCGAGTGCTGACAGAATAGCAAGTGATTTTATGTCTCCTGTGCTGTTAGAGGGTTTTAAAATGTATTTTTGGTGCTACAGCCTTTGAGAGAGGCAGGGGAAACTGCAAAGGATTTGACACACATCAGATCCTGACCCTTGACCCCCAAAAGCAAGGGGCTAGGGTTTTCAACTGCTGTGACTCTGCAGCAGTTTGAGTTGTCCCTTAGAGCACTCAAGCAGGTATACATTGCCTTTTTAAAGGCAGTTTACTTTCAGCTAGCTAAATTTTTAAACTTTACTTCCACAAGCAAACAGGAAATGGCTGGTGACATCACTTCCGATCCAGCGAGAATATAAGCACTTGCCTTAGCGGGCCAAGATGGGCGCAGGACAGAAGTGATGCATGCAGAGGTAAGTAGCATCTGCCTGTGTCAGCTGAAGAAACAGGCCACACCTCTTGGCTCCTCAGTGAAGTTTTTTAAGTAAGTGTATTACAAAAGTACATTATCGGGGTGCATGCATAGCCATGATCAGTGATGGCAGTTTGAACAGTGGGCTGTCTTCAGCCGTTTTAAAACTTAAAAAAAAATCTGTGGTGAAATCGAAATGTGTCAACTAATCTCTACACAGGTATCTGAGGCTAAGTGGAAGCTAATGAAAAAAAGAATATCATTAGAGGTATTTCAGATGATTTTGGCACACGAGAAATGATTCTTTGTGACAGTGCTCTCCCACTCCTGTCAACTGTCAAACCAGAGTCTGTGCTGACAGCTGAGGTAAAACAACATGACAGCTGTGGTGGGGCCACCAACCACAGGAGGCATTAACAATATGGCAGAAATCAAGGAGATGCTACACACTTTAATAGTAGACATTCCCAGAATATGCACGGATGTTCAATATGTTGAGGAAAGGCTGGATACAATCTAATGCAGGACTGCAGACACAGAGTTCTTTGCTATGCATGTGGAATCCAGTGCATCAGGCCACAGAGATCGTATACAGTCTTAGGAGGATCAAGTAAGACTATTATGACAAAAAGTGGATGAACTCAAGAATCATGGCTGCTGCAACAACCTGAGAATAGTGGGCATTCCTGAGGGCACTGAAGGAGTGACATGTGTACCTTTCTGCAAAGCGTTCTGCCTAACATGCTGAAATTTTACTGGGACTACCCTTTGAAAATTGAAAGGGCCCACAGATCATTGGGCCCCCATCCTGGCAGAGGAGCCCCTCCCCCCGATCAATCCTGGCATATCTCCTGCATTTCAGTGTGAAGGAGCAGATTCTAATTGGACAGAGAAAGAGGCCCCCTCTACTGGAACGGGCACTGAGGTCACATTTTTCAAGACTTGGTGGACAGGAGAAAAGCCATATTAATATCAAGAAAGAGCTGGCACAATACAAGATTCAGTACAGCATGTGGTATCCAGCTACACTCCAAGTACTATGGGGGGACCAGCTGCATCATTTTGACTCCCTGCAAGAGTCGTATTCTTTTCTAAAAATAAATCATCATGCCTGCAAGCCCTCTCTGCAGCCTCAGGATCCCACACGGACAGCAAGAACACAAGTACAGCTACTAGGCACTCTGGGATGGCATCACAAATGCAGCCATCTACAGTATTGAGTTTGGATGCAGATCTGGCACACAAGTCAAAGAAGCAGAGAGTCGGGGCAAACAGGAATTGAGAGCACTGACCCAGCCAACTCATGCAAGCTGCAGCAGGAACCGAGGGTCACTTAATTTATCTCCAGAATCAATTACTTCATTGTGGGAACCGATCAGTATTATGCAGGAAGAACGGAACCCTCCCTGCACATCAAACATAGTTTTCGCCCCTGGCCAGCAACATAACACTGCAGCTATGGAAGCAATGGACACTGATCCACTGTTAACTGCCCCTCCAGAAGAAGATGATGTGTCCCTTCATCCCAGCCTGGCTACTATTGTTGATAGCAATCTTCAGGTGGCGTCTGAACACAGACAAGATCCAAAGACTTGATTTGTCAAGCTAAACTGTCATGGACGTTCATTTAATTGTTCTTTGCCTGAAAAGGTAAAGTATGTGCTATATTGGTGTAGGGTATAAAAATGTGAGTATCTGTTACGTGCAGCTGTCCTCTGTAAAAAAAAAAGTGTGTGTTGGGGGGGAGGGTGCCCTGTTGATGTCTGGCCGCAAGTCTGGGTCAGGGGATATCCTACAATTAAAGCTCGAGATGGATTACTGCTTATGATTTCCCAGCAAATGTTCAGGGCTGCAAAAAGAAATGTGTGTGTAAAAAGGAAAGAAAGGGATCTTTGATATAATTATGGGGAGGTTTTGGGTGGATGGGATAGCCAAGTGCAGTGGTTACACATTTTAAGGCAGCATTGCGGTGCCATCAATTTTCTCATAAAATTTTTCACACCCTCTGCTCTGAAGATAAGGTGTAGTGTAACAAACTAGTGCTCTGATTGGTTAGACAAGATTGAATTGTGTCCCCACCTCCCATTCTCCCCGCTATCAATTTCAAACACTCAAGCAGTCGGCCGATTGATCTCCTTGACATCATAATTATAGTAGCGGTCTGAGAACAGATCCATGAGGGAATACGGGAAAATGGGTGGGGGCATTATGGTGGGGGGTGATATTAGGGTTAAGAGTTAAGTGTCCCCAGAAGCAATGGGTAGCGGGAATGTGGATTGTCATTTTATTTGGCTTGCGCTGTTTTGAAATAATCCTCCATACAATGAATAAAAGATGAAATGCAACAACTCACTGAAACAGCCTGACTGGGGTATTCTTTCTCCCATTCACTTGCACATGCTACCTGTTATGAGGAGAATTTGTAGTTTTACGAGTGCAAAACACGATTTGCTGACAGAGGAAAATCTATGCATTCACCCCCCCCCAGTCACTTTCAATCATTCCAACAATCGGCTATGACTCTGCTTTCATGGTTAAAGATTATAATAAACTCATTTGGTACCATGGTAGAAATCTCAGACTGCACTTGCCATCTAACGCTAGTAATTATGCCCCTTCTTGTATGTTATTACAGAATGAGACGCAGAGGTGGGGGATGGGTGAAAACTTTCCTGTGAGGGGCTTTCACAACAATGTTAAAATACAGGATGTCTCTGATGCAGTGAGATGCCTGACAGTTAAACTGTCACACACCTTTGAGTTCTCTATGGATGGAATACTGAGGAATGCAGTGTGGGCAAGTCATCCCCCCCCCCACACACACACACCCACACCAAGGGGGTTAGTTAATTACTTAACAAGGTGGGAAGCACCTCTTTTAATAAGGATGGTAAACACCTTAAGTACATTGGGTGGTATATTAAAACAGATGACAACAGGGTAACAGTCTGTTGTCACTGTAGTTTTAGGATGATAATTTAAGGTATCCTAAATAAGCATTCAGGTGCAGATATGACTGGTCAAGATTGTCTATTTTAACTATAAAGCAGTGAACAGCAACCAGACTTAATGTTATGGCATTTGGAAATCCAGTTGTTACTGAGAAGTGGCACCCCCATCACCTACTAACCGTCCTCTACTAGCCGTCCTCAGGTTCCATACCTCAGATCTAGGTTATCTCACTAAAACATGGAGTGCATCCTGATTCTTTATTAACTCTTCCCCCTTTTCATTGCATGGGTGTGATTAAAAGGTTTCCTGGCTGAATACATCTTCCCCCATACCCTCTCCCTAATTTCAAAATAAAGGGAGTTAAACAGATAATCCCCATGTTGTGTAGTACTTCATATGCCCTAGGAAAAGGGCTACTGCACTGACTACATAAGACTGGAGCACCACTTAAATCACTGCCTGCTATACTATAGGTAAACATAACGGTAGTTACCACAGTTTTTCCACAGTAGTCGGGGAACAGCCTAGGAGCCACAGGAGCAATTTCTATCATTCCCCCTCTGTTAGTGGCACAATGTTGGGCAACTTGCTAAATCTCTTCTATATCTATGCTGGAGTCAATTATGGTTATTCTAGAGCAAACAGTGTTCTGGGTATACAACACAAACCCAAGGTTAAGTGCACATTGGTATACTGTCCATATTTGGAGACAAAAGATTTGATTGCTAAGGCAGAGTGTTGACATTTTAATGTTCTATTTTTTTACATATATGCAGAAAGTGTTAACTCTTTCAGTTGGAGGAGACCTATTTCATGCTGATACTTCTTTTATCATTCTAGTGGATCTGCAACAAGGGTACATGAATACTTTTTATGTGATGCTGTTTATTAAAAATAACATTTCATGATGAATAATTTAACATTTGTTTCATGGAATGTGCAGGGCATTAATCACCCAATTAAAAGGGAGCAAATCTTGTCATATCTTAAAAATGCAAAGTGTGATATTGCCTTGCTTCGAGAGACATGCCTCCTTAAAAAAGAAGTGGAAAAGCTCAAACAGTGGGTGGTTGTGCAATATTCAAGTACCTTTTCTAAAAAAAAAAGGGGGGAGTTCAATCCTAATTAAAAGAGGATGTTCTTTTCAGACAATAGACTCTCGTCAGGACAAGGAAGGAAGATGGATATTGATAAGGGGTCAATTGCAGGGTCACATATAGTGATAGTCAGTGTTTATGCCACACAATGGAGATGATCCTCAATTCTTCTGGGATCTGTAACATCAAGTGCTTGAACTACAACTCACAGATGCATATATATGCTTGGGAGGAGCCTTCAACCATGTGATGGACCCCTGATGGATAAGGTCCCTTTTCAGAAGGGCTCCCCCTCACATACCAAAGCTCGAATAGTTCTGAACTAAATTTGTCAGGAACTGCAGCTCACTGATGTATGGAGGCTTCAACACCCCACTTCAAAGGATTTTACATTTAGGTCTGCTAGATTCCATTCTAGCTCTCTCCTTGTCTATTTTTTGTACAGTTCAAATGCAATGAATGGGGTGCTGGATATTGACACTCATCCCATTATCCTTTCAGATCATGCCCCATTTTCTATCATGATCCTACCTCATGATGCCATGGAGAAAACACCCAGGTGGAGATTTAACCCGTCTTTACTGCATTCAACGGAATTCAAAATGTGGTTAACTGCAGATATACAAACGTATTTTGCCATTAATGTCCAACCTGATACATCACAGAGTACCTTATGGGAAGCTTTTAAAGCTGTCATCAGGGGAAGTATCATTAGTTAATCAGCAAAACTAAATAAAAGACATAAACAAAAGGTAGAACACCTCTCATCTCAATTGAAAGCATTAGAGGTTAAGCTAAACATAATGGACTCCCCATCAGCAGAAGATCTTACCGAGGTCATGGTGGCCAAATATCACCTAAATAAACTCCTTCATCAACAAGCTGAGAGATCACTTTTCTTTCTTAAACAGTCATACTGGGAGAATTGTGAGAGGGTCAGTAAGCTACTGTACTAGCCTACAGACAAAAAAAAGGCACACAGATATTCAGATCTCTCACCTTAGTACCACTGAGGGGAAACTGGTTACGCATCACAATGATAGTGACGTGTTCAAGGAGTATTATTCTGCTATTTATGCATCTAAAATTAGGGACACCACACAAACGGGGATGCCTTCTTCTCTCTACTTCCCTTGGCTACTCTCCCAGTAGAGATCGCTCAAACTTTAGACAAGAACTTACCCATGCTGAATTCATCCAGGCTATACATGCACTGGCAAAAGAGAAAGCACCAGGGCCAGACAGCTTTAGTGTTTATTTTTATCAAGCATTTGAACCCTTACTTCCCCTCATCTGTTGCAGTTATTTCTGCATGTATATGATGATGAATCGCTGTCCAGTGCTATGAGAGAAGCCACCATTTCTGTATTGCCCAAACCAGGCAAATATGGGACCCATTGTGCAAACTATAGGCCCATTTCTCTGCTAAATGTGGATACAAAAATCTTGCTAAACGTATTGCCATGCATCCGGAAAAGGCCTTGCCCTTTCTTGCCCATATATCACAAGCAGGCTTCATGAAAGGAAGACAGGCCTTGGACAATATTAGAGCATTATTGGGCTTGCTCCACATGGCTCATAGTTCCCCTCAATCGGCAGCTCTGATTACCATTGATGCTAAAAAAGCATTTGACTCGGTGGAGAAGAACCATATTTGCTATACTCTGGGGAAATGGGAGTGGGTACTAAATTTCTTTCTTGGATCAAAGTACTATATAATAAACCCTGTGCAAAAGTCCTCACAAATAGAGTATTGTCACAGCAGTTTCCACTATACCGAGGAACTCATCGGGGTGTCCTCTCAGCCCTCTGACCTTTTTACTGGCAATAGAACCACTTAACACAGCCCTGTGGCATAATGAAGATAGTAAGAAGATCAGGGTAGGAGAAAATTCATACAAAACCATGCTGTATGCAGATGATCTCCTTCTTCTTCTGTCAGAAGTGGAGTCCTCCTTGCCTGTAGCTCTCCTCACTCTCAATCAATTTGGGACCATTTGGGGTCTAAAAGTCAGTTGGGACAAGACAGAGGTGCTGCTCATAAAAGCAGGAATTCCCACCTGGGCCAGTACAGACTCATACCTTCTAAAATGGGCCACAGACAATATAAAGTACTTTGGCATGATTGTCATTCCTAAGATAGACAATCTGGTGGCCAAAAACCTATCCCTACTCCTTGAAAATCTACAAGAAGATATGCAGCAGTGGGATAATTTAAATTTGTCAATAACAGGCAAAGTGGTGGCTCTTAAAAAGATGGCAATGCCTAGACTGGCCTACTGTCTGCACAATCTTCCCCGAGCATTCCCCAGACATTATAGAAAAAAAAACAGACTCCATTTTTACCATATTCCTTTGGGGTAAACAACGCCCAAGATATAGTCAAAGAACTCTGAGGTGCCATTGCAAAAGGGGTAGTGGAATCTACCCTGGCCATGGGCTTATCATCTTAGTGGGGTAACAGCACAAACATTACATTGGCTGTCAGTAGACTCTATGCAGTTTCCCTTATGGCTGGAAATTGAACGTGAAATAGCTGGCATAAAGCCACTGGCTATAACATTATTACAGGGAACAACCACTAACCAAGCTTCAGTGGCTGTCATGTCCTTTTCCCAAAAAGCATAACAGATAATAGCCCACAAGAGAAGATGGAAATATCTTTTCCTTGGTTCTCTTGAATCTCTTTGACACAACTCATGTCTCCAGATAGCAAGCATTTCTCTTTGCTGGAATTCATGGGCTAGTAAGAGTATTCTCAATGTGGTTAACCTTATAGATCCTATTATAGAATTTATTCAATCATTCATGCAACTCAAACAGATACACAGTATGAGTTGCCTATGCAGGATCACTGGAGATATCTTCAGTTGCAGCATATGCTGCAGCCCTGGGTCACCCCATCACAAAGCCTAAGACAAAATTAAATGTTATGCATTTTGGGCACCAGGGACTCCCAGTAAAAGGGTAAGATTGGACTTATTTATAAATCATTTCAGGCCCTTCATTTACCAGACTGAGACACTCGTAGACAAAAATGGGTGGAAAATCTAGCAGTCCAACTGGAACCAGATCTCTGGGATAGGTGTTGGAAAGAAGCTCACAGAGTCACCCCAGACCCAAAACTTCAACTTATACAAAAAATGATTTTGTGATGGTGGCAGAGAACATCAGATAAACTTTCTCATATGGGCATGAATATTAAAAATGTCTGCTGATGGTGTGATACCTCCCCAGGGTCAATAGCTCACATTCTGTGATCTTGAAAAGTAATCCAGCTATGGTGGGCAGCAGTTATCCAGAGTATGAAGCAACTCCTGGGAATGTCTCTACCCACCAGCCCAGAATTCTAGGTACATGGTGATCGTGAACAGCTTATGCTGCAGTCCAGACCATACAAATACTTACTGGTAATGGCAGCCTTGGAAACAAAGTGTCAGATCCTGATGGGCTAGAATCAAGAATATGTTATAGATGCTGCAAGTTAGGTGGTATTGAAAGGAAATTGAAAGCCTGAAAATGGAATTACGCAATGCAATTGAAATTAATAAGATAAAAAAGCTTGTGAATTGCATAGATAATGAAGTAATATCTGCTCATACAGAGATACAGGATAAAAGAAAAAGACCCCAGAAAAGAGAAGTTATAAATATTAGTCCTTCTTCCATTATTCATAAGGCTAAGAAAAGCTATGCGACAAGCACTGCTAATTGGAGTAAGGCAACAAAATGTGCACCAAACAAATGTAAAAGAACACTGCAGGACAAACTTACTCAAACTCAAAACAGGTTATCTGACCTTGGAGAGGAAACTTTTCCAGAAAGGAATATAATTAGTGCAGGGCCCGCTACAGAAAGACAAGTCAATCAACAACTTAATATTGTGATAGGAGATTCAATTATTAAATACACAGATGGGTATGCATGTAGGAAGGATAAACTAATGTAGTAACCTGTATGCCTGGAGCAAAAATTGCTGATGTACAGAATAACATAGACATGTTTTATCTACCACAAAATGCTTAAATCGTTCTGCATGTAGGGACAAATGACGTTGGAAAAAGCCATGAAAAAGATATATGTTATGACCTACTTAATCTTGATATAAAATTAAAGACTAGGGGACACAAAGTCCATATCTCAGGGATCCTACCTGTACCTAGGATGCACCCAGAAAAAACAACAACACTGTATAAAGAATAATCCAATTGATATAAAAGTAAGGAGTTAGTTTTTGTATCAAACTGTAATGACTTTGCTCAAAAGCGAGACTTGTACTCTAAAGATGGGCTCCACCTTAATAAGTTTGGTGCAAAACTTTGGGGGGTTAACTTTGGACAATGTTTCTCATAAATTAATTTAAACTAGAAAAAAATAGGGGAACCTTATAAATAATTTACGTCTTTATCAAATTCACAGACAACAACCAGGCATATGAAATCAACTAAGAGTGAATTAAGCTTCATTTTATTAAACACTTGGGGCAGGATATTCAGACTGCGGCAGGCTGTAGCACAAGCCTGGACGCAAAGCAACTTGGCTGTGCAGGGGCATTGACAGGGTGATATTCAATGGAGCTGAGCCATGGCACAGCATCGTTGATTATTGCACCCTGGCCACCCGCAGTGCACATGGCACAGTGGCACTGTGCCAGTGCAAGTGGCCAGAGTGGAGCAGGGGGATGCGCTAGCACAAGTTCCATTGCGCTAGGTGCAACAACTGCGATATTCAAAAGTGCACATGCAAATGGGGCCATAATGTATGCAAGATGCAAATGGTGCCATTTGCATGTCATTATGGCACCATTTGCGTCTGGCAACCTGCCATGCTGCAGCCATTGGCTCACGCTGTGGACCAATGGGCGTAGAGCCCTACCATACAGTGTCAGTCAGCGGGCGGCAAGGTGGCAAGCGGGTGGGGAGCTGCCGCCCACCGCTGACCGGGGGGAGTGGGGTGGTGGGGCTCAGTGGGCCAGTGGGGAGGGGGGTACTGCTAGACCACCAGGGTCGGATTGGTGTGGTATTATTTTCTACTGATGTCTGTGATCGGGCTGCGAGCGGTCCACTGGATCACCAAGGATATAGGACTGTTCTTTAATTCAAATGCCCACAATCAGGACTATCCTTTTTCTACATATGCCTGTGATCAGACATGGGGGAGCACCGCCATGAAGGTGCACCTGGAGCTCAGGTGGCCACCCACAGGTGGCAGCTGCCATGTTGCGCCCTGCAATATAGCAGCTCACCTGTGGGTGGCCAGCTGTTGCTCCTTCTTTTTTGGCTCACCTGTGTGCAGCACAGGCAGGGTTTGAACATGCATGGGCTCAGCACATCCCAGGCTGAATATCGGGATGTGCAGAGTATGCATGGTCATGCCCCCCCCCCACCTGCACCGCAGACATTACTGATGCACTAGGGTGCATCGGGATTTGTGCCAGGCTCAATCCCCATTTGAATATTGTGCTGGGGTGCATCAGTGGGTTGCGCATGGTGCAACTGTGTTGCTCCATGTGCAACCCTTCTGAATATCCCACCCTTGATGTCTAAATAATAAAACAGATGAACTCAAAGCACATTTTGCACTGAGTGGGACTAACATTACCACAACAGCTGAAACTCGGTGGGATGGGAAGGCTACATGGGAATTTAAGATGTCAGGATATCACATTTATAGATGTAATCGAACTTTACAAAAAGGTGGTGGTGTGGCTTTATTAGTAGACAATAACATCAGAACAATTAAAACACATTCCTTAATCACATAAACTATTTGGGTTAAGCTATAGCTTGATCTGGCTGACCCCCTTATATTTAGGGGTGTGTTACTGTCCTCCAAATTGCACTAGAGCTTTACAATGCAATAGAAACATAGAAACAAAGAAGTTGACGGCAGATAAGGACCACAAGGCCCATCCAGTCTGTCCATTTTTTCTACCTTATGAATGTGCCATAGGCCTTTGCTCTGTCAATGGCCTATCTATTCCTACTCATCTGTATTGCTCACTTATGACTATCCCATGCCTGTTTAAAGACCTGCACTGTATTCAAATCCACCACTTCCTGAGGTAGGCTGTCCCATGCATCCACCACCCTTTCTGTGAAAAAGAACCTCCTCACACTACCCTTTAATTGGCCTCCCTTTAATCTCATACTGTGTCCTCTTGTCATGCTATTTTTCTTATATTGAAACATATTAGACTTTTTCACTTTGTTAACGCCCTTAAGATGTTTGAATGTTTTGTTCATATCACTTCTCTCCCTCCTTTGCTGTAGGGTATACATATTGAGCTCCATTAATCTGCCCTCATATGTTTTCTGATGCAGTCCCTGCACCATTTTGGTTGCCCTTCTCTGGACAGCCTCCATTTTGTTAATGTCCTTGTGTGGGAGCAGCCTCCAGTACTGCACACAGTACTCCAGATGGGACAGGTGAATTGGAGGATTTAATTATAAAGGGTGATTTTAACACAGGGGAAACTGTCTGGAGTAGCCAGGTAGCTATGAGCTACACTGGAAAAAAGCTATTTACTTTATGTGACCAATTTCATCTTAAACAGCACGTAACCATGCCAACTATGAGTGCTAAGATTTTAAACTTAGTTTTGTACACTGAAAGCCTTCACGTAATTAGATGTGGTTCTGTCTCCTCTCTTGGTAACAGTGATCATAATGTTATTGAGCGTACCATCTCAAGAAAAGTCACCTTGTATAATGGAAATACAGTATCAGTGTTTTTCTTTGTAATAAAGCAAATACCAACAACATAGTAAATGTTCTTAAAGAAATTAAGTGGGAGGAAAAATTGCTTAATAAAGATGGGGAATAAATATGGAAAGATATAAAGAATACCATTCTTGTAATTTGTAAGAAACATATCTCAATAAAACAAAAATGTGCAAAAACAAATTAAGTCCAAAATGGTTGGCTAGAAATATAAAACAAAATTATAATAGAAAGAATAAAGCATATAGAGAATACCTGCATCTCAAAACAGACACAGATAGGGAAACATATTTAACAATACAGAAAACATGTAAGAAATAAATTAGGAAGATCAAAGCAAGCTTTGAAAAGCAACTAGCATTACAGGCAAGAATAGATAACTTTAAATCTTTGTACTCTCATATTAATTCACTTAAAAAAACAACAAGTCATGCTGGACTGATTTCCTATAACAGAGAGATGGTTAATGATAATATCAAAATGGCCAATCTCTTAAATAAAAATTTCTGCAAGGTACAATATATGGCCCCAGACAGGATAACGTTAACGTTAAGGTTAGGAGAGTTTGTATGTGAACTGGAGGTTTCTGGTGAGTAGGACTGATTATTATATACATATACTGTTGAATGTTGGGTTTCTGCTCACCTGTACCCTCCAGTTGTATAGTACAAATCTAGAAATTATTTTATTGTACAGGATAAAGCTGTTTTAATAGTGTGTGGGACATATTATCCATATTAAGGAAATATGAAGATTTTACAAAGGTTGGGATTTTATGTTTGCATTACACTTGCACTTTGTGTAAAATGGACTGGTTTTGATTTAATTCAAAATCCTGCTGTGTTAGCATTACAGTTAAGGACCACAAAAGTAGAAAATGCTAAAATTGGGGATTTTCCTAAACAATCAGTTTGCAGAAGGATTGCATTTGGGAAAATACATTTCAGTTTGAATGGCCAGGGAGGTGATTTCCTCTCAGTACATCCTCCTTTAGCAAATTTAAATTGTTTGGCTTAATGTTGACTTTGGGTGGAGATACAGAGAGAAATCCAGGTCCCAATTCCTTAAGCAGAATAAGGCTAATCTGTGATAATGCTAGGAGTGTAAAAACCAAAATTGATTTATTAAGGACTTGGGATAGGTTCTGAATCTCCAAATTTAGTTACTCTTACTGAAACTTGGTTAACCCCACAGATTGGAAATGAGGAACTGGAAATGGAAGGTTTTTCAAGCTTTAGGCTGGATAGGAAGGGTAAACATGGAGGGGGGTCCTCCTTTATGTGGGATGGGATTTGGGACAAACTAAAGATATTTATTCTTGGGTAATTGGTTTAATTGATTGTTTACTGGTTGAGATTACTGAATTAGAGATGATAGTTGGGGTAATTTATGCACCACCAAAAACAAAAGTTAGTGACTATGAACAATTAGCTTTAAAGTTACAGGAAATGTCCATGGGGAAATAATTGATCCTAACAGAAGATTGCAATGCCCCGTGGGGCAAAAGTAGGGGTAATACTCTTGAGTATAGCTTTAAATCTTTGGCAGTAACTCAATTAGTTACTCACTCTACTAGGAAGACTCACCCACAAAGCCCTGGATCTGGAAATATATTGGATCTGGTTTTTGCTACAATAAAGGTCAAACCTCATTTAATGTTAGCAAATCAACCTGTATTGGGAGACCATTGTTCTCTAAGATGTGAATTTAATTTAGAAATGGGAAACATTTGAATACCCAATATAGGAATCCTAAAAATTAAAAAGATATATTTTAAGGGCTACAATACAGAGCTTTTCATAGCCAAATTAATGGAGGTAAAATGGGATAGATTAATTCTGATGTCTTCTCTAGATTTGGCAATACAATAATTCACAAATTGGTATAGAGAAGTATGTGATAAAATTGCTCCCTTTGAGTATAAAAATCAAAGAAAAAAACATGTTCCATGGATTACAGAGAAATTAAAAAAGCAAATCAGAATCAAACCTAGACTTTGGAAGAAAGCAGGTAGAATTCTTGATCCTTTAGACTGGGCAAATTATAAATCAGCCAGAAATGCTGTTTCTGATTCTAAACAGTATTGGTCTCTGATAAGTTCCTTTGAGGTTCCTGTTTCTCAGAGATCCAAAATTCAAGTGATTAAGAATGGTCTTTGCCAGACTCCAATTAAATCAGTAACCATACTTAATGAGTACTTTGCAACTATTCCAGATATTCAAATTCATCTTCCAGTAAGAAGAAAGACACACTCTAATAATGATTTTCTGCCTTCACATATTCCTAGGTTTAGATTTAGGTGTGTCTCCTGTAAACAAGTAAAAGATGAAATTAAGAAATTAAACCCGTGTAAGTCATTTGGTATAGATGGTATTGAAAATAGGTTTCTCATGGATTCAGTAAGTGTGATAGCACCTATTATGACAAAACTGTTTAATTGGAGCCAAACTGAAGGAACTTTTCCTAAATTTTTAAAGCAGGTCTACCGACTGAACCCACTAATTATAGGCCTATTGCACTGCTTTCAATGGTGTAGACGGTCTTGGAATGGCTGGTGCAGTGGCAGCTTGGGGAGTATCTTGAACAGTACTCCTTACTCTCTGCATAACAGTCAGGTTTTAGGAAGAGCCATTCCATGGGCACCATGCTCGACAACCTGGTGGATCTGATTGCATCCCAATTGGAGGGAGGTAGGTTGGGGGATGAGGTATTCGTGGACCTTTCCAAGGCCTTTGACACCATCGATCATGGTCTGTTGTGTGATAGACTTGCAAAAATAGGCATGTCTACAGAAGTAGAGGGATGGTTTGCATCTTATTTACAGGACTGCTCTCAGCAGGTTTTTGCTGATGGACACCTGTCTGAAAGTGTTTCTATCCAGAGGGGTGTGACACAAGGGTCTATTTTGGTGCCAACTTTATTTTTGATATACATAAACAAAGTAGAGGAAGTGGCAAATTATTCTAACTTTAGGCTTTATGGCAATGACACCATTTTGGTTGCAAATGGATTGAATTTAGAACAAATGGAAATAAATCTTCAAAGGGATTTTTTACCACTCTGCACATGGATCAAGGACTCGGGTTTGGTTATGAATAATAAAAAAACAAATCCATGGTCTTTAAGAAAAAAGGAATAGAAAAGGCTGCTATTGTCCCCCACATTAAAATAATGACTGATAATTGTGATCTAATAGTTCAAGATACAATGTACAGATACTTAGGTGTCTGGTTAGATGAGAGTTTGACTTTTGACTCTCATATAGAAGACACTATAAATAAAGTAAATAAGCAACTGGGAGTTTTTAGGCATTCAGAATCATGCTTGAATAGGCAAATGAGATTGGATGTTGTTATTCAACTTTTACTCCCAGTTATGGATTATGGATGCCATGTATATGGTTTTGCTCACAAGAAAATTCTGATGAAAGTTGATATGATGTACACTACCGGTTAAAAGTTTTAGAACACCCCCAATTTTCCAGTTTTTATTGAAATTTACACAGGTTAATGTCTCAATGTACTCTGAAATTAAAGCATAGGACAAATAAACAATTGGAGATAAAAAAGAAATCATAGAATCATTTTGTTTAACAAAATTTAATCTAAATTTTTGACTCATCAAAGTAGCCACCTTTTGCAGATATACTGTAACCCTTGAACACACTGTGGCATTCTTCCTACAATGGACATCAAATATTGTTCTGGAAGTTCTTCCCAACACTGTTGCAGAAGTTCCCACAAATGTGTTGCACTTGTAGGTTGCTTTGTTCACCCTTCTGTCAGTTCATCCCAAACCAGCTCGATGGGGTTTAAGTCTGGAACTGTGCTGGCCATTCCATGATTTGAAGCCTACCGTCTTGTTCTTTTCCTCGAATGTAGTTTCTGACATAGCCTGGAGGTATGTTTTGGGTCATTATCTTGCTGTAGGATGAACCCCTGACCAACTAGGTGTAGACCAGAGGGTATTGCATGGTGCTGCAAAATGCTGTGGTAGCTCTTTTGGTTCAGGGTGCCAGTCACTCTGTGTCTGTTGTCCTGTGAGCCACCTATCATGCAAGCTGTTGACCTCAGAAACTTGTCTTCTGATTCTGTTGTGGCTTTGGGTCTGCCAGACCTCTTCCTGTCAAGTTTCCTTCGGTTTCCAAGTGCCTTTTGATGGTGTGGAAACTGTACTCACTGACACCTTGGCTTTCTTTGCAATTTCTCTACAGCAGTTTTTGCTAACCTAAACTTTTTTTTTAACCTCTAGCAGTTTACCGCTTACCTTTGTACCATTTCAGGTTATTCACTGGACTTTAATTGCTTAAATTTCAATAAAAACTGGAAAAATGGGGGTGTTCTAAAACTTTGGACCGGTAATGTATAACAGGCTTACAAGGTTCATATTGGGAAAAGGAATGGGTTCACACCACTGCACTTTATTTAAGGAACTTGGTTGGTTAACACCTGCTCACAGAAGAAAGTTGCAATGGGCGAATCTGATTCATAAAGTTTTATACATGCAAAGACCAATTTATTTGTTTGAAAAATTAGAAAAAATACAACACCATTACAACTTGCGTCAGGCAACATTATGAGGATTTATTCCTCTAAAATGAATAAATATAGTTCTATACATTTTCCAGCTGTTACATTCCAGATATGGAACTCAGTAAATAAAGAATCCATAGTCAACCAGAGTGATGTTAAAATATTTATGAAGGAGTTAAACTATGAATTGAGAGTAGGCTGTATGTGTAATTATTAGAGTGTAGATACTATGTCGGTGTAAATTATGATTCATGATATTTATTATATTTGTTATTTTCTTTGTATTTTGCGTCACACTGAGATTGAACAGGAGCATCCATAATATACGATGTGTCCTAAAGATGTTTTATTTCAGCTTATCCTGTATAAAAATAATGATTTTTACTACTGCTACTATATAACTAATCCAAAACAGTACAGTAATCTCTATATGGCTTTCAGTTTGGAAAAACTTAAAAGCGAATTATTAAAACAAAGGGGAAAAACTACACCAGGCCCTGATGGTATCACAGGACACATGCTATATATGATGGCGGATGCCTTAACATACTCGTCGAAAATTCTATTGGAGAGCCACGTGATGCCCTCGCAGGAGTAAGCAGCATGCTAGAGTAGTTCCACGTCTTTGTGCACAAAATTCCACTTATTTCCACCAAAAAACTAGCATTTTAAATTCAACTCAAAGGAAGATCCTACCGTATAAAGTCAAGAGATCCACAGCAATGGAATCGCCGAATGATCTGATTCGTGTAGCATTGAAGAAGAAAGCAAAAAGGACATAGGGGGTTTAGAAGCAAAAAAGGCCCGTAGGAGTTCCTCACCGATGCAGAGAGTGGAGCCTCTTATCTCAGATAAATTGCAAGAGGATGTTTCCACGATTAAGACAGCCTTATTCTCACTTATTACAGAATTTAGAGAGTGTAAATCCTCTTTATCAGGGCTGATAATCAGAGTATCCGACACAGAAACTCGTATCTCTTCCACAGAAGACAGAATGGAGAAAGTAGAGAAAGAAAATGTAATTTTAAAAAAATCTCTAAAAAAAATGGAAGACAAGGTGGATGACCTAGAAGGCAGATCTAGGTGTAACAGCCTCGTGTTGTTAGGGCTTCCTGAAGGAGAAGAAGGGATGAACACAATCAGCTTTATTTAGAAACTGTGCACCTATATTGCAGGCCCATCGCCTAATGGCCCTATATACATGGTGGAAAGGGCCCACAGGTCTATTAGACTGAAACCTGCAGCAGACCAAACCCCTTGTCCAATCATTTTCAAAGTGCTTAATTACAGTACTTGGATAGAGATCACATTTTGAGAGCAGTCAGAGTTGCAGAAAGGATAATCTGGGAAGGCAAACACTTGCGACTAGTCCCCGACCTCACATACAAGGTATGCCAAGAGAGAGCAGCTTACAGAATCATCCAATCCAAGCTGTGGGAGGTGAATAATAAACATAGAATGCTATTTGCTGCATGGCTAGAAGTATCCTTTCCCACTGGGAGTCAAAGATATGAATCTGCCTTGCAGGCTTCAGAAGACCTTAAAAAAAGGCTACCAGAGCTATTTGGCAAAGAGGGGTGAAGTTTCCTGGAGGTTACAATGAGGGTCTGGAAATAATGACTTCTTGTAAAATACTTATACAACTTGAAAGAATCTGCTGGGTACATAGATAGACTCGCCGAGATGATCTGACTTGGTATTTTGAAGAGACTAGGAGAGAAGTCCGATGCGGCGGGGTGGAAGTTAGAAACAACACGATCCTACAAAGTGCTGTTTAGGATCTGATTAACAAACTTTAATTTACAGAGGGATTGTTTAAAATTGCTCCTGCAGTATTTTACGAAGGTGTAGGTGCACCATCTAGCGGCACAATTTCATTTAGTCTTATCGCAAGGCAACAATGTAAAATTGATATTAATCACTTAATTATTTTAGGGCAAGGTACAGAGTTGCCCTCTCAACTTGTTTTGGTGCCTTTGGAGTTCTACAATCTTTGGTGCATTTTATATTACTTTTACTGTTTAAATGAGTAAGCTAACACATTTTTGGGTTTCTGACCAAAGGTTATATAGATGTTGTATAGTAAACCCATTAGAGTTGATCTAATAGAGATAGAAATGGAAGGTCAAGTGTGTCAGACAACTTTTCATAGACTTTAATTAAAGGGAAAACCTGAAGGTTGATATAATTAATATGTGTTGGGGGGGGGTAATATGAGTAGTCAAAGTAATGATTGGTTATAAATGACTTGAGTGCTCCTCCTATTTGATTATCCAATATAGGGAGCTGAAATTGGGTACAATAATACACTAAAAGGTGGGAACTTAAGCTTTTGTTTTTTCTTTACATTGATAGAGCGCACAAGTTCATGGATGCTGCACCTTGAGGGCTTTGTGGCAAAAATGTTTAGGAGTAGGCTTTTGGCCTGGGGGGGAATTAAGTCAGGGGAAAGGGGGGAGGGAGTACACTACAGACTTAGATAGAGGGGGAGGGGGGAATTTAGACAGGTCTTTCTAATTAAAAGGATGATAGAAAGAAGGATTAAGATAGGTAGGATGCTGGAAATAAAGGTCAAAGATGTGCAAGCACAATGGGAAGTTGGAATACAATGTCTTGGAATATTAAAGGTGGCAAGGATAATTCTAAAAAAGTTTACTAATCTAAGACATCTTAATAAATATCAACCACATATAGTTATGCTGCAAGAGACCCACATTACTTCTGATCAGCTATCAAATCTAAGGAAACTTTGGGTGGGCCAGGTTTTTGGAACAGTCATAAGTCCCAGATGAGGGGGTGTAGCCATTCTTATTAGGAAAAACATACCATTTCAAGAATCAAAATCCTGGTGTGACCCTGACGGAAGATGCTTCCTGGTACAAGGGAAACTTGCAGGGGTGGAGTACTATTGGTATCAATTTACAGACCTAACGTGGATTGTCCTTCTTTTTTCTTACCCCTAGCATCCATTATTGCTTCTGTCCCCAGCATTCCTTGTTTACTGAGAGGGAGATTGGAATTTGGTTCATTCAAATGATATTGATAGGTCCTATAGTAAGAGAGCCACATTACCGGCACAGAGAGCATTGAGAGAAATGTTGTAGGACTCTGGATTAATTGATCCATGGAGAGTTCATAATCCTCAGGAGATAGATTATACCTATTATCCCCCCCCGACAAAGTATATTCTCACATAGACTATTTTCTCCTTAGTGCAGGAGCTTTGCAAGGGGTTGAGGGAAGTGGGTATACATCCCAAAGTCTTGTTGGACCATCCTCCAATTTGGATTAAATTGAAGCTTCAAAATTATCAAAAACCTCGAAATCATGGTCCATAAATAATCAACTATTAGTAGAGGAAGAAATAGTAAATCACATGAGAACATTCATTACAGATTCATGGAATAGTAATCAGAATTCGATAGAGGAGAAAGACATATTGTGGGGGGCTATGAAGTCAGTATGGAGAGGCGAGCTTATTAGATTAGCTACAATAAGAAAACATAAACAATATAAGCAGGTAGACGAATGGTTAACTAGAATGAGGGTGATTGAAACTCAGTTAAATCAATCAACAGACAACTAAAGTGGGAAGAACTTCATGCATTAAGAGCCAAATATGCAGCTTATTCCGTAAATCTTACCTTGAAATCAGCAGCAAAATGGAAAGCTACCTATATAGGGCAAGGAGAAAAATCAGTGAAATTACTTGCTCAAAGAGTAAAAAAACAAAAGGAAGCTACTTGGATATCCTGTCTGCATGATGACACCACAGGGAGAATAATCTCGGGCCCTGTAGGTATAGTTAATAAGTTTCAGAAATATTATACAAAATTATATACAGCCCCAGATCCAGACCCTGAATTTGGTAAACATTTAGAGAGCTTCCTATTTGACGTAGAATTACCTAAACTTACAGTAGTTCAACAATTAGAGCTTAAAAAGGAAGTCACCATACAGGAAATTAAGGAGGCCATAGAAAGACTACCCTTAGACAAAGCACCTGGGCCTGATAGTTTTTCTGTATTATTTTACAAAACCTTTATAGAGAAGCTTGCTCCTTATTGGAAAACCTTGTTTAATCATTTATATAAGTTTACTATCAAGGAGTTACCAGTACTAGAAGCTAAAATCGTGGTATTACCCAAACCAGGAAAAGATGTAACTAAGCCCGAGAATTTTAGACCGTTACCATTGTTAAATGTAGATATAAAGTTATTGGCAAGTATATTAGCTCACCGCCTTAAGAAGGTATGGACTAATCTCATAGGACAAGATCAGGTAGGTTTTGTCACTGGGAGACATTCAGGTGGTCATTTTAGAAAGATCTGTCACTTGCTTTCTGCCTCTGGGGATACCAACAACGACAAGATCTTGGTGTCCCTAGACACAGAAAAAGCATTTGACAGGGTTATTTGGGGATACATGTTTGACATCCTACCTAGATATGGATTACCTATAGAATTTATGCAATGGATAAAAATTCTATATACATCCCCTTCAGCAAGAATTTCATGCAATGGGGCTACTTCTAGTAATTTTAGACTAACAAGAGGGACTAGACAGGGTTGCCCCTTGTCCCCCATGCTATTTAATCTATATATTGAACCCTTAGTTAGGAAATTTAATGGGGCAAAGGAAATAAAAGGTATTAGGATGGGGAAGGGAATTATAAAATGTCCATGTTTGAGGATAACAGTCTCCTACATTTATCTGGTTGGCAAGCTTTCCTTAATGAGGTGCTGAAAATAATAGAGAATTTCAGTTTACTGTCGGGGTATAAATTGAATTATAATAAAACTATGGTTCTCCCTTTGAATTCAACTTGTACCAGGAGTGAGGTAGAAGAGATAGGCCTGAGTTGGACGTCCAAATCAATTACATTCTTAGGAATAGAAATAGGCTCTGATATTAATACATTGAAAGCACTAAACATTGATCCAGTTATTAAACAGATGCAACTGGATCTAAAGAGGTGGCAAAATTTACCATTATCCTTATGGGGAAGAGCCAACTTAATTAAGATGGTGATTTTCCCTAGATTAATGTATCCTCTCTCTATACTAAATATCCCCTTCACTAGAGCATGGTTTAAAAAGGTTGATTCTATTTGGACAGCTTTCCTGTGGAAAGAGAAAAGACCTAGACATGCTTTAAGTAAACTGACGGGGTGAAAGGAAAAGGTGGGTTGGGCATCCCACATTTATTTCTGTACTATCTAGCTTTCCAGAGCTGCAAATACCTACAGTGGTTGACACCACAAGATTGCGCAGAGCCACAGGTAGATTGGCTTAAAATAGAAAGGGTTAAGGCCCAGGAGTATCTTTCATCAACAAAGGCTCTACTATAAACCCCATATAAAAAATTGCCTAAATCCTGGCATGATAGTCCTATAGCATGGTCAGTGAGTGCTCATACTCAGTTATGCACATAGCTTAAACTGGATAATAGACAGGATTTGGGACAACCGCTGTGCTATAATTTGAACTTACAAATAGGGAACAGGCCTATTTCTTCCTCATTCTGTAGTGAGTTACAAGGGGTAGCTTTAAAAGACTTGATTTCTAGTAATGCAATAGATCCCCCCATAAAATCTAACATAAAATGGGCTTAAAGCATCTACCTGTTTTCAAATACCTGCAAATTAAGAAATGTATTCAGGCTAGTCTAGGATCTCCACCTTGGGTCCACCGGACTGAGGAGTTTTTAGGGTCATTATTTCAACTCACTGTTCAATCCAGAGCTATCTCTCAAATTTACAAATTCTTATTGGACAAACTTTGGCTGAATATTCCTTCAATAGCATTTTATTGGGAACATGCAGTGGATATTTCATATGAATCAGACATATGGGAACAAATTTGGAGAAATAATTATAGATTCTTAAAACAGGATAAATTGCGACTTATACGATTTAATGTACTGTATAACATGTATTATACACCATGAAAACTTTAATGGGTAAAGTACAAAATGGTCTATATCCAAGGTGTCATCAAGATCTTGGTACTTTAAAACATATGATATGGACTTGCCCCATAATATATAATTTTTGGCAACAGGTTATAAAATTTTCGGAACCTCTGTTTCAAGGCTCATGTAATTTTAATACAGAAACCTGTGTATTGGGTAACCTTTCAGCCATACCGTCCTTAAGATATAAATATTATTTTGCTCTTATCTCTACGTTACATTACTTCTTATTATGAGATATTGGATTAAAGATATATCACCACCTTTTAGAGAATGGATTCAAGAGATCCATACAGCCTTTTATGCAGAAAGGCTGATAGCCTCACAATTTCAAAATACACCCAAATTTAATAAGAGATGGGAGCAATTTACAATATTTATGGCTGGGAGGTTAAAAAATCCTATTTGTCAGTGACATTCCAACTTTCTAGGAAAGTAGAAATGAAGTAAGGAGCAAGTTGGTGTGTTATATTATACAGTGTCCTGATGGGAATCTAAATAGAGGTTAAGAAGTATCCTTATTAATTTATTTATTTTATTTATTTAGCTTTTGTTAACCAGGTAAGTACACTAGACAAGCAATTTGCCTATTTTCAGGTACGACCCGGGAAGAGAGTTAAAGAGAGGAATTAAAGAGAGAGACACAGAGAATGGGGAAGGGGGGGGGTTATGGCTGTGACTTATTACTATGTAATGGTGGAAGTTAATGGGGAAGGAAATGTTTAAGGGTTAGAGGGAGGGTTAGGGGAAGGGGGGAATTCTCAATGCAGAATGTCAGATGAAAAATGATGATACAGGGAATGTTTTGTATTGTAATGTTTGTTTTTGTAAAAACCTCAATAAAGCATATTATAAACAAAATAAAATTCTATTTGAATATTGTATTACTAATGGTTATGTAACTGCAGACTGTAAACTAGCTTATGTTATTCCAATTCACAAAAAGGGGTCCAAACATGACAGGGGAAACTAAAGGCCTATCAGCCTAACATCATCATTATGTAAAATCTTGGAAAACCTAATTAAGGACATAATAGCACCAGAAATAAACAAAAAGGATACTGGACAAAATGGTTTTATGTAAGTTTGTGGTACCATGACTAATTTAATGTGCTTTATGAGTACATTAGTATGATGCTTGACAAAAAAAACCTTGTAATATTGTGTTCCTTGATTTTAGCAAGGCTTTCAACTTGATGACACATTGTGCATTAATCAAAAAAAATAGGATACACAATACCAACAATGTCATTATTAACTGTATAACTGAATGACTGAGAGACAGATACCAGAATGTTGTGGTTAATAGTTTTTTGTCAGAATTAGGTATGTTTACGAGTGGGGTGCCACAGGGCTTAGTTCTGGGTCCTTCACTATTTTAAATATTCATATCTGATAATGACTAATGACACCTTGAATTATTCTGTAAAATATGCAAATGACGGTCAAGATAGGTGACCCTTGCTGCTCTCCACATCAAGCCCAAGATCTCGAAGGAGACTTAGATATAAAATAAGCATTTTGGTTAAAAAATTGGGGATGAGGCTAAATATATAAAAATGTAAGGTGATCCATATGGGGAAAAAACCCATGTACACCTTACACATTGAATGAAAAAATCCTGTGTGTTACAAACAATGAACAAGATCTAGGGGTACATATATCTGAAAATGTGTCCAGTACGCAACAACTTAATGCAGTCATTAGCAGATCTAACAATTTAATCAGGTCAATTAAATGCAATATTATGTCAAAAAAATCTTAAGTCTTAATGCCTCTGTTTAGAGCATATGTTAGGCCACACCTGGAGTACACTTCACAGATTTGGTGTCCCTACAAAAAGTCGGACTGTAAATCACTTGAAAAAATTCAGAGAAAATTTACAAAAAATATTTTTGAACTTAACAATAAAACAGATGAACAAAGATTAGAATCTTTGAAGGTAATGCCCTTGGAGACAGGAAGGCTTTGGGGAGATCTGCTATTGATGTATGACATCATAAATGATCCTTACCTTATGTGTGAGCCTGGCATTCAGTTCAAGGATAAAGAGCATGATATTAGAGGACATCTGCTACAGGTTGCTGGCAGGACATTTAATATCAATAAAAGAAAACAGTTTTTTTACTTTAAGAGTGATCAGCCTATGGAACAGCCTGCCTTTAGATGTTGTCAGTAAAACTAAGGATGAATTCAAAAGACTAGATGAATACAGTCTGTCAGGTGGAAACCTTAAGTATTACTTGTATAAAGCACAGGAGCATCAGCACAGGGTCATAATATCGCAAGACATTCTGATGCAGCAATGTACCGTGCTGTCAGTACAGCACGATATATTGCCAGTGGTATATCTCTTTTTTTTGCTGTGGGCTGCACCCCTGAACCCCCCTCAACTAAAATAACCAACTCCGGGGATGGGTGTTGGACACTTAATTCATGAAAAGTGCATATAAAAGAAAAATTCCATGCATCTAGTACCCGGGATTCGATACCTGGTCTGCAGATGCACCGCCTCCATTACTGCCTGTGGCTCATTCTGTCAAGCCATGGCAGCTGCTCAGTGGACCCTCTTCCCAGCAGAGAACTTATCCTCTGCTAAGGAACAGTGACAGGGTGTACAACCACACATAGATCATTTAGCGGTTTTGCACCCTGTAGCTATTCCCACCCAAACTGTCCTTGTTGCACAGTTTTAGCATACACCATCATGCATGCAGCAAACCAACCCAGTAGGGGAGCATCCATGGGCATAATTGCCTCCTCGCTCCTTTGTTTCTTAAGTATGAACCTTAGTATATATTTTTATTTATTTATTTATTTGATAACTGGGTAGTAGTAGTGGTAGTCATACCTCCTTTTTTCCTGCTGTTAATGCTCGTTCTGATACACCACAGACTCCTATAAGCCTTACTATAGGCCTTGTTATACTGGCCTTATTTTTTGTGGGAGTCACTAATGATGACTCCCAGGTCCCTTTCCACTGCTGTAGTGCTCAGTTTAACCCATCCTATCCAATACTCTGTAATGTAATTTTTTTCCCTAAGTTCATAATACTGCGTTTTTTGGGATTGAATTTCAACTGCCAAATATTTGACCACCTCTCTAGCCTTTATAGATCCATCTGCATCTCCATTATCCCTTCAGCACTACTTACCCTACCACAGAACTTCGTGGCATCTATGAAGAGACACAACTTGCCCTGGATGCCCTCGCCAATGTCACCGATGAACATATTGAAGAGCACAGGGCCCAGGACAGATACGTGCAGCACCACACTCATGAATTCCCTCTTTTTTTGTTTAACTCGTTTACCACCACTCTCTTCTGTCTGTCCTTCAACCACTTTCCTACCCATGTATGTCATGAGACATATCAAGGCCTTCCATCTTCTTCAGCAATCTTTTGCATGGCACCAAGTCAAAAGCCTTCCTGAAATCAAAGTAGAGTAAATCTACTACTTTTGTTACCCAGTCAAAGAAAACTCTCAGGTTGGTTTCACAAGCCCTCCCTGCTATAAATCCATGCATTTTTGTATACTATAGACCACTGTTCTCTATATAGCCCACAACGTCCTCTTTGATCAGTGACTCCATCAGGTTTTCCCACTACAGTGACAAAGTTAACAGGTCTATAATTCCCTGGTGGCTACTTGCCCCACCCACTTGTGTATCAGGAATATGTCTGCTACCCTCCAGTCTTTCAGAACTACCCCTGTCTCAATTGAGCTATTGAATAACCTGACTAGGGTTTCAGCCAGTTCCATTGCCAAGTCTTTGAGCACCCTTGGGTGCATCCCATCAGGCCCTGGGGCTTTATCTACCTTTAGGGCTTCAAGCCTCTTCTGAACCCTTTCTCTTGTAAATACTGGCAATCTCATTTCAGGAATACTCTAAGCAGCTGCCCTGATGTTACTTTCAGGCAGGGGTTCACTGTCTTCCATTGTGAAGACAGAGCAGAAGTAATTGCTAAAGAGGGAGTACGGTCAAAAGTACTATATTGCAGAATTAGAATCAGCCTACCCCAATAAATCTCAGGCCAAATATTAGGTTTCTACATTACTTCATTTTAAAGTTATTAACTATTTTGTAAAACTGATTTTACTCCCTGTTCAAAAAAGCCAATTTCAGTGAAGAGCCACTGATGATGTCATAACAAGAAATCACAGACTAGTCCTTCCTATCAGCAACCTTATAGGACCTGTTTCTCCAAAGTTATCGAAATTGTAGCTGTAGTAATTATTTAAAAAACCAAAACTGACACAGGGTTTCCTGCAGTGCTTGCATTTCCAAAATGTTCAGATGCATGGTACTGTACTTTAGAACGCATCCGGAGGTGGTTTTGGAATGCAGTGCTTAACCAAGATAAAGACTGTCAAAGTGGTGCACACTTTTAGAATGTTGGGGGAGGGCATGTAATCTCTGTAAATGGCAGGGATTTGTTATCTCACAGTGAGGTGGGGAGACTAAATCTCAGGATACGACAGGGACACACATGAAAGAATTTAGTGGGGACTGGCAATTCTGGAAAATAAGGAAGGATGTACACTGTCAAAATATGGCAGGACACACCATTTTATTTTGAAACTGCTTGCTCTTGCCACATTCTGGACTGGTATGCATCCACCACATTTCAAAATTGTGCATCACATCCCCACCATAATACAACATTGTGCGTCCCAGCCACATTCCAAAATAGCACATCCTCGACACATTCCAAAATTGCACATCCACATCACATTCCAAAGTTGTGTTTGAATGCTACATTCTGAAACTGTCACTAACACATTTCAAAATTGTGTCATTGTCACATTCTGAAACTGTGCATCACTTCCACATTCCAAAAGTGCACATCACCAACACATTCCGAAACCGTTCGTCATTGCCACATTCTGAAACTGTCACCACCACATTCTGAAACTGAGTGTGTCTGCTACATTCCAAAATTGTGCATCACCTCCACATTCTGAAACTGAGTGTCACCACTGCATTCCAAAACTGTGCATCACCACCGCATTCAGAAACTGTGCATCACCGCTGCATTCTGAAATTGTGCATCACTACCACATTCTGAAGTTGTACATCACCGCCACATTCCGAAGTCATGTATCATAGCCACATTCCAAAGTCATGTGGCACCACCACATTCTGAAGTTGTATAGCACTGCTACATTCCAAGGTCATGCGGCACTGCTACATTCTGAAGTCATGCGGCACCACCACATTCCGAGGTTGCATGGCACCACCATATTCAGGCACTGACACATTCTGAAGTCATATGGCATTGCTACATTCTGAAGTCACGTGGCACTGCCATGTTCCAAAATTGTGCAGCACCACCACATTCTGAAATCACAAGGCACCACCACATTCTGAAACTGCATGTCACCGCCATATTCTGAAACTGCACAACTGCACATTACCACCACATTCTGAAACTGTTGGTCACTGCCACATTCTGAAACTGTGCATAACCACCACATTCCAAAACTGTATGTCAACATCACCACCACATTCTGAAATTGCGTGTCACTGCCACATTCTGAAATTGCACATCAGCCACATTCTGAAATTGCATGTCACTGCCACATTCCGAAATTGTGTGTCATTGCCTCATTCTGAAATTGCTCATCACCATCACATTCTGAAATTGTTATCACCACCACATTCCAAAACTGTGCATGAATGCCACATTCCAAAACTGAGCATCACCGCCACATTCCGAAGTCAGATTCCAAAACTACATGTCTCCTCTACATTCTAACATTTTTTCCTGCCTACCACATTCTGAAATTGTGTGTAAACTTCCATGTTCGACTATTGCCTGTCATTGTCATCCCCACACAAGGCACTTGGGTTACATCCCAATAATGACACTGTAGTGCAGCATGAGGGGGCTGCTGCACTCCTGAGGTGCTGTCTTTTGGATGAGATATTAAACTGAGGTCCCATCTGCCTGTTCTGCTGGTAGTTCAGGAGGATGTTAAAGATCCCATGGCACTTCTCGAAAAGAGTAGGGGAATTTTTTATTCAAAGAAAACATAACATCAAGTATTCAAACAAATGAAATCAAATGTGTGCTATAAATCAAAAATCCAATAACAGAAAAAAAAAATATATAAGAAATACATACATTTGACCATACTTTTCCAATGGTGTGTTACATTAATCAAACCTCCATGATTCAGGTAGATTATACATACTTCTAATGAGTGTGGAGAACTGTACATATTTCATTTTGTGACAGTTTAACTTTTATTGTAATTTAAAAGCTTCCCCTGAGTCCTAGGTTTAAGTTATCCAGGCTATGTTGCGCCAATACATCTGAAATGTTCTCCTAGTGAGGTGCAAGCTTTCAGCTAACCTGATCTTTGAAATGACAGACTCAATTTGTTTTAACAGGATGTGGCTTGGTGTGTGCAAGTGTTGCAAAAAATACTGGTACCTGGCCTGCCAAATGTAATATCTGACACATGCAAATATTACATTAAGTGTGCGCAGGTGATAACGACTAATGCATCCAGTGTATTCTCCTAGAATTAAGTGTTCATAGGTTGTGTGTGTGGCTGGGTTCCATTTCCATCTAGTGGCCAACTCTGTTCAAATTTGGACAGAGTTTTAGCATTGAAAGAAAAAATGCTCCATTGACTCTTCTATACCCACACACTCTGGTCTAACACATTGTCTCTCTGAAATTGGTTTGTGCTTCAGATTACCTTTCACCCCCAGTTTACCATCACAGCTAAGCCATTGGACATCCCACATTGTTTTTGAAATTCCTAGCATCTTTCAAAACTTTTAAAGCAAAGTTCAGTTTTGTGGGTAAGCATCTGGAGAAGTCTACTTGAACTGGAAAAGAGGTTGCCATGATTTCTACATATAGCACATTCCTAGGTCTATCTCTCATCACTATTTTACTTAGGTTCCAAGCATATAGTTGCCTTATTGCTGGTTTTGCGAAATCAGGGATTCTGACTCTTAACGGATCTTGAAACTTCCCCTTCCCACATGTCTAAGGCTTGAAATAAAAGCTGTTACCATTTATCCCATGCATTTGCATCTATCCAGTGATTTTCTGAAAAGTAGAGGTGAAAAAAAAGTATGATGAAAGACAAGGGGGTGAATCATACCTAAACCCCCTTGCCTGACTTTCAAGGAAGTAAACTCTCTTTTTATAGTGTTCAGTATGCTCCCCCATACCATTTGGAAATAAATGCTGAAAAGTCTCATTTCCAGTTCCAAAGGCACGGGGAAGACGTGACTAACCTATAGATAAAGTGGTAGTACAAACTTTTTTATGATTAAGACCCTTTTTTGTTTAGAGTAAGCCCATGATTTCCATTGTTGGATTTGTTGTTCTCTAATACAAATTTGTGTCTCCCAGTTTAGTTGGGCTAGATTCCCATTTAAAAATTGTAAACTCAAAATTTTTATTTGTGTTGTTGATATTTTTATTTGTCCTATGTAGTGGGTTGGAGTGGGCTCCCCTATTTGAACTCAATTACTTTTTTCATAATTTATCACAGTCCCCATTAAAGCAGAAAATTGTTCTAATGTGGCTGGTGCTTTTATTCCAGACTCAGACTAGAAGGCATATATCTTCTGCATAGGCCATCATTTTTTGGTCAGGTATGCTAGTTGAAGGCGTGAGTCCCAGTATACTAGTATCATGCAAAATGGTCCTAATTACTGGATCCAGGACAAAAGTATGTAAGAGTGGATTAAGTGGGCAGCCCTGTTTCATGCCTTTATTCAAAACCATCTCTGCTCCCAGCATCCCACTGATAGATGGGTGTCCTATTGAGTTGACATGTAACACTTTCAGCCAGCTCACAAACCTTTGGGGATACCATATTTCTCTAAGACCTGAAAAAGGAAATTGTGTGGAACTTTATCAAATGCCTTGGTTTGATCCAAAGCAATTAGCTAGCCATGAACTTTTTTTTGTGTGTCTGAATTCACAGATATCTCTGAGTAATAATAGATTTTGTTGTATAGCTCTCTGCGGAATGGAGCATGTTTGAACTGAGTATATGAGTTGGGTAGCTGCATTTTGTAACCTTTCGTTCAAGACAGAGGTGAGAATCTTATTATCAGTGTTTAGAAGGCTGATGGGTCTCCAATTGTCCAGATCATGTTTATCACCTTTTTTGTGCAAAAAAGAATCATTATTGCCATTGAAAAATGTTGAGGGGGGACTCCATTACTTAATAATTCATTATATATTTTTGCTAGAATAGTACTTAGTTCTGAGTGAAAGGTTTTAAAGAACTCATTAGTGAGTCTGTCCTCTCCTGGAGAAACCCTAGATTTTCACTGGAAAATGACAGTTAAAATCTCCTCTGGTGTGATTACACCTTCAAGTTCTGCTTGCACTGCCTCAGTCAGAGTAGGAGGCAGAGGAAAACTCCCTATTTCCGACCATTGGCCTGATACTGTGTGAGCAGTTCCAAAGGATTTAATCCAAGCTGTCTGAATGATAACTAACATTCGTACTTCAGTACGTTTGAGAATGGCAAATTTGTCATAAAGCCCATCCATTGTTTTTTTTCTCTAGTTTTTGTTGCAGGCTACACACGGAACTGCATATGGTGTTTTTTCCGTGACAAAATTAATTTCAGTCTGTAGGGATGCAGCTCTATCATAGTGATAATTCCTCATCCTTTGTTTAATAATGTCAGTTTGCTTTTTAATTTGTATGTCTGCTACATTGGGTAGTGACAATATTTTGTAGAATTGGTTCTTATAGTTTAAAAAAAATCAAATAGTCTTGATTACTTTTTTGCTTGCCATGTTTGATAAGAAACTCTTTTATCTCTGTTTTGGTGTCTGTCCACCAGGCTGCCCATGTATTGTATAATTCTGCAACCGATTTCCTATATTCAAAAAGCAGTGATAACTCATTTTTGATTGCGGCCTGATCTAAAAGAGAAGAATTTAATTTCCATCTCTGTGGTATTCCAGAGAATTTTTGGGGCACTTGGCTGCAATTTATTTTGCAGGTTAGCAGCAAGTGATCTGAGAATTCACAATCTGCCAAGTTAAATTTATTTGGTGTCAAATTTTGTGATAAAAAGATAATCAATTCGAGTGGCAAAAGCACTCCTTTTGTAAGTAGCCCCTGTATCTTTATGTAGGCGATGGTATGCATCTTTTAGATTTGCCGTTTTTAGTATATTAATGAGAGCATTAGTATCACAATATATTTTTATATTCTCTGCATGTCTAGATTTAATAGCCAGACTACAATTCATGTCACCTCCCCAGATAATCTGTGTGGTAGTGAACAGGTAAGGTTTGATAGCATTGAAAGTATCAGTCCTGGAGGTTTTACTTTGGGGTGCATAAGTATTGATTAGTCGAAGTGTATACCCCTTGTATACACAATCCAACAACAATGCCCTTCCTGGTATTACATCAGTAAGTCTCTGGACTAGTAAATGTGTATGTAAGAAAAGTATGCGTAAACCATCTGCAGCCTCCAGGCCATAGGACCAAAAAGATGGCCCTCACATCCAGGCTTTTTTTGCCTGAGCTACATCCTGAAGTGAGGCGAATCTGGTTTCCTGCAAAAATAAGATGTTTGCAGTTAAATCCCTGCAACAATTTAGACAGGCCATCCTTTTTTTTTGTAGTGTTTTATACTACAGGTGTTCAATGAGGCTACATACAGGAGAGACGTACCAATATGAAGGGTGGGGAGAGGCTAACATTTGTCTTTTTTCCTCTTTCTTCCCTTTTTCCTTTTTGTTTCCAGGACTTCGGCTCCAGTGTCCCCCTCACATTCCATTTCTGAAACTACACCCGACATGTTGGAAACATCCAACTCAAACCCACCATCTGCATCTTGGAGAACCTGAAAGGAATTTTATAGGAAAACCACCAAAGGGGGTCCTTGCTGCTTGCTTAGGGATCTAGTCATTCTCCTGGAGGGAGGGTTTTGGAAATCTGTTGTGGGGGGGAGGCATCACACCTGGTCCACGCTCTGTTGTTGAGGTACTGGAGGCTACCACCTGTGCCACTTCCTGCCTGTCCTGACTAGCAGATATGGTAGTATGGGCTCTGTCAGGGGCTTGGCTTGGATTTTCTGTCTCTGCTTCTGAGGGCGTGGTGTGTTCCTGACATGGCCTATATCTCTCCTGGGCCTGATTGACCAAGTCTTCCTGATTGGGGCCTCCTAGCCTATTCTGGCCAACCCACGGACACTGATGATAAGCGTGCCCTTGTTCATCACAGAGATTACATTTAAACACATTTCTGCATACAACACTATCATGATCAAATTCCCTACAGAGGGCACACTTAACCTTGTCACAAACACTGCTTGAATGGCGTCTGTTCCCACACTTATAGTAGGCTTTTGGCTACCAGGATAAAAACATACTCCACTGTCTTTCCCAAAAAAGAAACTATTCAGTAGGTGTGCCACCTCACTTCCAACAATATGCAGCTTAACTTTGAAATGCCAACCACCCATCCAGATGCCTTCAGAATCAATTATTGCATCTGGAGGACCTAGTACTCTGCATTTATGCTCCAACCAAAATTGCATGTCCTCCACATTTACCCCTTAGTTATGAAACATTACATTTACTGTTTTAAAAAGGGGTTTTGTGATCAGAATTGCCCAAAAAGGAGTCATAATGGCAAAGTCTTAAGAGCTTCATATTTCCTCCAAAACCTATCCAGTCCTTCAAAGGTTTTGAAGCTGACATCGAAGGTATCTTCTCCCCTTAAGTTAATGAGGGCATAAATGTCTGAGGATTGGAAGTTCATGGACTCTTTTAAAAGTCTGCATGCCACATATGCCCTGCCGGGTTGTTCTTGTAGTCCCCCCCCCCAGATCGCAGGTGTACGGCATTTCATCATGGTGCTTGGTCTAGCCTGTTATGTTTAAAGAGGTCAGAGAAGGTAGGCCCCATTCTCCAACCGTCTACTGGGAGGAAGGTGGGGGATGAAAGGGGAGGACTAGTAACTGATCTTGGGCATTGAAAAGATTGTCTGTCATTAGAAATGGAAGTAGAAAGTTCAGAACCAACCTGGGCAGTGTTGAAGTTCTGTCTTGTATGGCTGTGTGAGGTAGAAGCCTCAGCAGTACATTGCTGTCCCATTTGTGTTGGAGAAAAGGCCACTCATTCTGAGTCAGGAAGCCATGTACCGTCAGGTTGCTGAATCCAGCCAACTTGTAAAAGGGCATTTCCTTTGACCATTCTTTGTTCTGTGCAGTTGCTACACATGACTGCTGCACCTGACATTTCCTCATTCCAGCTCTCGACACATCATTACTCTGCTTGCAAGGCCCAGAAACTTCACTCAGTTGCCACTCCACCGAGTCATCTCACTCTGAAATAGAGCTGTCAGTAATACCGTCAGCCATTGTCTCCTTGTGCAGGCAAGTCACGATGTGGTCAGCATTCTGCACTAAAGCAATGCTAATCTGTGGTGATTCTTGCATCAATATCAGGTTCTGAGGAGTCAAAAAAAGGCAGGTCAGTGTAGCTGGTGCTCCTGCTGCATGAATTCGTTCATGCAAATCTTCCTTTTCTTCATTATTAGTCTCTGCAGAGATTATGGGAATCTCGGTCGCTACAGCACTTGCAGCCTGAGGCAAGACCCGATCCTCAGCCTGCAAACATACATCCTCCTCGTCCTCCAGTGTGGAACTGACTGCTGTTCTGTGAACAGCTCAGCAACTCCCCCTACAACAGAGTAGGAGAATTTGGTGTCCTGGACGAATTCCCCCATTCACTAGAAAAATATCACCAACAGTTTAATCTAGTTCAAGGCCAGTTGGCATTCATCTATAATCCCCTCCCCTGGTCGTGCCTGAAAATAGGCAGAATCTGTCTAGTGCACTTACCCGGTCAACAAAAACTAACTAAATAAATAAATTGTCACATTCTGAAAATGTGCATTCCCACCATATTCTAAAAATTGCACATCCCTGCCACATTCTGAAGATGAGTGAAACTGCCACGTTCAAAAATTCATGCTCTAGTTACATTCTAAAATTATGCATCCCTGCTTCATTCTGAAATTGCATGTGGCTGCCACATTCTGAAACTGCGTCACTGTCACTTTCTGAGATTCCATGTCCAAGCTGCATTCTGAAATTGAATATTGCCACCACAATCTGAAATCAAGCATACCAACCACGTTTTGAAATTTTGCATCACTACACCACATGCCAAATTAATCCATCCAAGACACATTACAAAATTAGATATCTCTACCCACTTCCACAACTATGTATCTCACGCATTTCAAAATTGTGTATCTCTGCCACATTCTAAAACTATATGACACCGCCATATTATGAATTTTAGCATTCCTGCCACTTTCCAAAATTGTGTGCCCCACCTACTTTCTGAGATTGTATCATTGCTGTATTCCACAGTTGCAGTCTGGTGACATCTTGAAATCTCATCCCCGCCCTATTATAACAAACTCTGGTCAGAGCCAATACAGCTGTGCACAGCTTTTACCTGCAGTGGTGGCAGGGCATGGGTAGCAGAGCGGTGTGAAAAAGGCTATCATGCAGCAGTCGGCTTTTGTACTGGCAGCGGCAGTTTTGGACTGGATGGCATGGCTGTCGAGCGGTGGTGGTTTGCCATTTGCAAGATGGCAGTGGCAATGGAACTGTGCATGCGTGATACTAATGCATGTGCGGAACTAAAGTAGTGTGCCCATGGGGGTGGGTGCAACTGTTCCACGGAGGGGAGCTCCATTGGCAGAGGACAGTGCCAATGGAGTCAGTGCTGTACAGACATTGGTGCATTACTGTAGGAGAACACAGGGTGGCGTTCCATTCACAGACCCTTTTTCTCATACAATGATCGCAAAACGCCTGCGGAGCTCTGCCCGTGCATACTTAAAAAGATAACAGCTGTTGGCTACTCCGTAGCAGTACAGCTTGTTTAAATAATTTTCCTAAATGTGAATAAAGATCACTGTTTCTTTTCACAGGGTCATATTTTATAATTAAATGCCTGTTTTACTTATAGTAAAACTCCCCATTGTGAAATGAATCCTGCAGCATTAGATGCAATGGTCTTAGGGTAACCTTGAAAAGCCTGTCATTTCAGGTCTTAATGGTTCAAGCCTGGGTTTATACTTAGAAACACAGAAACATAGACTTTGACAACAGATAAGGACTGCTTGTCTCACCTAGTCTGCACATGTCCCTACCTATTGGATAAGCTGCAGATCCTAGTTAACCAACAGCCTACTTCCTTCTACCCCCCCTCTAAAATTGCCTTATATCTGTCCCATGCATTCTTGGATTCCTCCACTGTTTTTGACCCCATAACCCCATCAGGAAGGCCGTTCCATGCATCCACTACCCTCTCTATAAAAATATACTTCCTCACGTTGCACCTGAGCTGTCCCCCCTCTATTCCCAAATTGTGCCCCCTTGTTCTTGCACATCTCATTTTTTGAAAGATGCTACCCTCTTGGACTTCGTTGATTTCCTTGAGGTAATTGAAAGTTTCTATCATATTCACCCTCTCCCCCCATTCCTAGAGGGAATACATATTAAGCTCCTTTAATCTCTCTTCATATGCCTTCTGATGCAGACCTTGCACCATTTTAGTTGTCCTCCTCTGGACTGCCTCCATCCTGTCTATGTCTTTGTGGTCGTGGGGTCTTCTAGAATTGCATACAGTACTCCAGATGTGGTTTCACCAATTGTCTGTACAGAGGGATGACAAGTTCATGTTTTCTACTGGTGATGACTCTCCCTATGCATACCAGTATCCCCCCAGCCCTCCTTACTGCCTTCTCACATTGTTGCCTACCTTTGGGTCATCTGATATGACTACCCCCAGGTCCCTTTCCATTTTTGTTGTTATTAGTACCTCCCCCTCCCCACTGTGTACTCTTCCCCTAGGTTTTTGATTCCCAGGTGCATTACTTTGCACTTCCTTGCATGGAATGTAAGCTGCCATACACTTAAACATTTCTCCAACCTTGCCAAGTCCCTTCTTATCCTTTCTAACCCTCCTTGTGTATCAACCCTGTTGTAGATCTTTGTGTTGTCTGCAAAGAGGCATACTTTTCCTTCAAGTCCCTCCACAATGTCACCTATAACGACATTAAAGAGGACCAGTCAGAGTACTGAACCCTGCGGTACCCTGTTAGTAGCCCCCTTTCTTCGGAGTGAACTCTGTTTACTATTACCCTCTGCATCCTTTTGTCCAGCCAATATTTTACTCAGGGTACCACCCTAGGACCCATTCCCAGGCCGGCTAACTTGATTATTAATCTTTTGCGTGGGACTGTGTCAACGGCCTTGCTAAAGTCTAGGTAATCCATGTCCACAGCCCCCAAGACTAGGTAGTCTACATGCACAGCCCCTTCCTGATCTACTAGAGTTATTATCAAGGCCACTGTTTTTCGGTTTTTACCGGAAAACCTGGTAAAATTCCGGAATTAGGGCTGCCTGAACACCGGTAAAAACAAAGATTTCATGGAATTTGCCATTTTATACTAGATCGGTGATTCTACAAAACTTGTATTTTTTTTTTATAATTGCTTCCTGAACTATTTTCAATTTGCTTTATTTAATGCTCTGTATATTAAGCCTTCTTTTATTTTGATTATTTATACACATACTAAAAGAATGACAGCAGAATCCCGGTAAAATCCGGAAATTAGAATAACAATCACCAGTGCAATTCCGGAATCTGAAGTATTGAAAATGGAATTTCAATGTTTTAATCACCGTAAATCAGTGGCCTTGGTTATTATGTTACTAGTTTTGTTATTTTTTTATGACACATCTGGTAAAAAGAAAATCTTCCATGGAGACTTCTAGTCTGATAAGCAGCATGTGTTCTTGACTTGTTGCCACTCTTATAAAGTGACTACTATACCTATGCTGATTTTGCAGTGCAAACAGAATACCATTTTGTGATGTGTATATTTTACTCTATAAAGTTCAAGCACCAAGAATCTCACTAGTGAGAAATGTTGAATGTTTCTGAGTTGTAGACATTCAACTGAATAGAAATATCAGTTCTACCTTGTTTATCCCACAGGGTGCTATTCATATAGCAAGCATAACTATCTGGTGCTTTGCATAAAAGTGTTCATTTTCTTACTCTTTCTTGCTGTGCTTCCTTTTTATTGGTTTGCATTTTCTATGTCTGTCCAAGTACAGATATTGTTTGCCTTGTCAAAAAAAACTGTAAAGCTTGTTGACACATTGTGCAGCAATCATGTGGTGGGATTGCAGCCCATGCCACTTCTGCATGTTTGTGGAACTACCACATTCACAGCTTGTTGACACATTGTGCAGCAATCATGTGGTGGGATTGGAGCCCATGCCACTATTTGCATGTTTGTGGAACTACCACATTCACAGCTTGTTGACACATTGTGCAGCAATCATGTGGTAGGATTAGAACCCATGCCACTTTCTTTATATTTGCAGTACTATCACACTGAAAAAATATGAGTGGCATATGACTCACTTCTTGTTTTCAGGTGCCTGGCCCCTAGGCATCACATTTCCTCTGTGTTGTAGTTCCATTTTGTACTTGCAGTGCTCCTTCACAAATTAAGGAAGTTCAGTTTCAGCTCAGTGTGTTACTGGGGATTTTACTAAAAACAGACTATTGCCTGTTAGTTCTTCTAGTATCTGAAGTTTTCTTCCTGCTTGTGCCCTATCCCTGTTTTTGAGATATTTTGGGAAAATAAACATGGCTTGCTTTTGTTAGCACACACTGGTAGCAAACAGCAGTAAAAAGGTTCCACACAGGAACTTATTTAACAAACGTTTCTTGAATTAATGTGAAGAACAACTGCTGGCAAAAGGCAGGAGCCACACAACTTGTTAAAATGTCACTGGAGCATAATGATATTTATTTAGTTGTTATTGACCAGGTAGGAACACTAGGTACTGTAGAGACTGCCTGTTTTCAGGTATAAACCAGGAGAATTTAGCTTGTCTCTCAGTCATACATCTGCTGGAGAATTTGGCTTGTCTCTCAGTCTTGCATCTGCTTCTATCTCAAGTTACCTCCCACTGTTATACATTCCTTTGTAAATTAACCCATTCACCATGGACTTTCTTGTGGGAATTGATAGGAAACTTTTCAACAGCACAGAAGGGCGCACACGACACCAAGAAGCCTAACCAGTTGTAAACAAAGCAGAATGTCATTGTATGTGTGCAGTAGGCAGCACAGGTTGGGGGAACAACATGGCAGGCCTACAAATGTAAAAAAAAACAGAGAAGAAACTGGGCTCTTTTTAGTCAAATGCTGTACTGCAGAACATCATTTTAAACAGCTTCATGTTCAACAAATCAGAAGGAGGACATTTATGTGGTGCTGATGTTTTTTCATGTAGTACTGCTGCTTTAGGCAGGAGGCAGAGATTTGTGCTGCAGCATCAGTCAAAAGACTTAGCAGAGGACAACGGCCTCACATTCCTGTAACAGTAATTTTTCTCTCCTACATCATGGCAATACATCAACATGGCTCTGCCCATGCAGCCGTAATAATTGTACATATTTTTGTCATTCTAAAGCCATATTTGCCACTATACAGTATTCCACCCCTCATTATTAAGTACTGTACCTTGTATTTTCATATTATGGAAATGAATGCTCTGACCCACCCATTGTCAGCTTTCCTTTTTCAGATGTTTACTGCAACTGCATTTTTATGTAATGTTGGAGAAATAAGTCTTGTAAGGTAGTTTGCAAGAAGGACTAGGCTGTGAGTTCTGGTTGTGATGTCATCAGTAGCACTTTACTGAAACTGGCTTTTTTGAACAGGCAGAGAATTTAGGGTTACAAAAAAACCTGCAACATTTAAACAAAGTAACTAAGAGATCTCTTTTTTGGCAGGAGGCTGACTGGGGATATGCTGATCCAAATTCTAAATTTACTGATGCTACAAATTTTGGCCAGACTCCCTCTTTAAGGAAAGCTTCTTTTAGTTCATCTTCCTCTAGTCCCCGCCCCACTCTTGCAGTCTAAAAATACTCCCATTTCCTTTTTTCTTAATAAAAATATAGAAACATAGACTTTGATGGCAGATAAGGACCACTTGGCCCACCTAGTCTGCCCATTTCCCTACCTATAGGATAGGCCGCAGATCCTAGTTAACCAACAGCCTATTTCTTCCTACCCCCCACAAGAATTGCCTTATGTCTGTCCCATGCATTCTTGAATTCTCCCACAGTTTTAGACCCCAAAACCTCCTCAGGAATGCTGTTCCATGCATCCACTATCCTCTCTGTGAAAAAATACTTCCTCACATTGCCCCAGAACCTCCCCATCTTTAAATTGTGTCCCCTTGTTCTTGCAAGTCTCTTTTTCTGAAAGATGCTACCCTCTTGGACTTTGTTGATTCCACTGAGGTACTTTAAAGTTTCTATCATGTCCCCCCTCTCCCTTCTTCCCTTCTTTCCTCAAGGGTATACATATTAAGCTCCTTTAGTCTCTCCTCATATGGCTTCTCTTGCAGACCCTGCACCATTTTAGTTGCCCTTCTCTGGACTGCCTCTATTCTGTCTATGTCCTTGCGGAGATGGGGTCTCCAGAACTGGACGCAGTACTCTAGATGGGGTCTCACCAACTGTCTGTACAGAGGGATAACAACTTCCTGTTTTCTGCTGGTGATGCCTCTCCCTATGCATCCCAGTATACCCCCAGCCCTCCCTACTGCTTTCTCATATTTCTTGCTAACCTTAAGGTCATCTGATATGATTACCCCCAGGTCCCTTTCCTTTTTTGTTGTTGTTACTACCTCCTCCCCATTGTGTAATCTTCCCCTGGGTTCTTGTTTCCTAGGTGCATTATTTTGTACTTCTTTGCATTGAATCCAAGCTGTCATACTTCTGACCATTCCTCCAACCTTGCCAAGTCCCTTCTCATCCTTTCCATGCCTCCTTGTGTATCAACCCTGTTGCAGATCTTTGTGTCATCTACAAAGAGGCATACTTTTCCTTCCAGTACCTCTGCAATGTCACTTATAAAGACATTAAAAAGGACTGGACCCAGTATTGAACCCTGCGGTACCCCACTAGTAACCCCTTTTTCTTCAACGTGGACTCCATGTATAATTACCTTCTGTGTCCTGTTGTCCAGCCAATGTTTTACCCAGGCTACCACCCTGAGACCCACTCCCAGGCTGGTTAATTTGACTATTAATCTTTTGTGTGGGACAGTGTCAAATGCCTTGCTAAAGTCTACGTAGGCCATGTTCACAGCCCCTTCCTGGTCCACTTCTTCAGTCACCCAGTCAAAGAAATCTATTAGATTCATCTGACATGACCTTCCCGCTGTGAACCCATGCTGCCTTGGGTCCTGTACCCTACTGGCCTCTAGGTACTCAACTATTCTTTCCTTCAGAAGTGACTCCATCACTTTCCCTACCACAGAGGAGTCAAACTGACAGGTCTGTAGTTTCCTGCCTCTGTCTTGGTCCCACTTTTGTGTAGGGGAATCACATCTGCCTTCCTCCAGTCCTTGGGTACCACACCATCCTCCCATGATTTATTAAAAGAGTAGTCAGTGGTTTCACTAGTTCCTCCCTTAATTCTTTTAGAATTCTGGGGTGAATTCCATCAGACCCCATTGCTTTGTCCACCTTCAGTTTTAGGAGTTCTTGCAGACCCTTTCTTCTGTAGAAGGGATGGGATCAACCCCTATAAAGAGTGCTTCTGTTAATTGGATTAGGCACTTCCCCCTCCTCTTTTGTGAATACTGAGCAGAAATATTCATTCAGTATCCCTGCTTTTTCACTGTTCCCCTCTGCCTACCCACCATTCATTCTATTCAGCCTCACTATCCCTCCCTTTGTCTTTCTACACTCTCTGATGTACCTATAAAAGGTTGTATCCCCTTTCTTAACTGAGTTGGCTATCTTTTCCTCAGTTTGGGCCTTTGCTATTCTGACTTCCCTCACTGCTTCCTTCTGCCTTAACTGGTACGGCTCTCTGTCCTGCTCCGTCTGTGTTTCCTTATACTTCCTGAATGCTGTCTTTTTCTCCCTGACTTTCCCAGCCACCTCTTTTGAGAGCCATAGTGGATTTTTATTTCGTTTTGATTTGTATATTTGCTTCACACAAAGGCTTGACCCCCCCTTCTAGCCTTTTTGCTAGTGCTTTTCTGAGGCACTCTCCCATCTTGCCAAAGTCAGCCCTCCTGAAGTCCAGTACCCTCACTTTTGTATGGCTTGACTCTGTAACTGAGTTTAATGTGAACCACACTCTTTGATGGTCACTTGTTCCCAGGTGGCAACCCACTTCTAGATCTGAGATCCTCTCACTGCCCCCATTTGAGAGTATGAGGTTTAAGATTGCTCCCTCATGAGTTGGTTCTGAAACTAGCTGTTTGAGGCCTGCCACCTGTAGGGCATCAAGAATGGCCCTGCTCTTGGATGTGGCTGCAGCGAATGTGCTCCAGTTAACATCTGCCATATTCAGGTCTCCCATCAACAGTACTCCCCTTTCTCTACTATCCTAAGAATCCCTTCTATCATATCCTTGTCCATTCTCTCCCCCTGACATGGGGGTCTGTACACAACCCCTGTGCAGATTGCGGTTCCCTTTAGAGTCTCCAAGGTGACCTACAGTGCCTCCTCTCCTCCCTGTTTACTCTTTTGTTCCATTGCTTTTATCCCTTCCTTTACATAGAGAGCTACTCCTCCCCTTCTTCTCCCCCCCTGCCTGTCTCTCCTGTAGGTTATGTACCCTGGTATGTTAACATCCCAGTCATTGTTCTCTGTGTACCATGTTTCTGTGACTGCTATAATATCCAGGCATCCCTCTTCCATCAAGGCCACCAGCTCAGGGAGCTTGTTGCCCAGACTATGGGCATTGGTACTCATTACCCCCCATTTACTGATGGCCTTACTCCTTTTTTCCCCATCCCTGTACTTCTTGCCTTTGTCACTTTCCCCATTTACCCCTGCCCTTCTCCCTATCGCCACCTCTATGTTGGTGTTTACTGCACTTACTACCATGATTTTTTTTGGGGGGGCTAGGATTTCCCTGCTCCTTTCCAGTGCCTCCCCCTTTGGCTAGTTCAAATGCTTGCCAATGATGCATTGAAACCTATCACCTAGGATCCTGGTTCCCCTCCTGGACAGATGCAGCCCACCATGCCAGTATAGGCTTGCATCACTCCAGGTGGACCCCCAGTCCCCAATGAAGCCAAATCCCTGAGCTCTGCACCAGTTTTTCAACCACTGATTGAATCCCATTGTATGGAACACCCTAGCCTCTTCTACACCATAGATGGGCAGCACCTCCGAGAAGGTTACTGTGCATGCTACTTGTCTAAGGCCCCTCCCCAATTCCACAAACTCTTCCTGCACTGCTCTAATCCCTTTCTTAGCCAGGTCATTTGTCCCTAGGTGGACAATGACATCCAGCTCCCTTCCCTGTGCAGCTGCTCTGGAAATCCTGAGGATTCACTCCCTGTCCCTCCAAGCCATGGCACCAGGCAGGCACCTTACCTCCCTCTCCCCTTCCTCCCCAAGTTCTACCTTCCTAACAATGGAGTCCCCCACCAGGTGTTGTTTTCTTCCCCTGTGGGGCCCATGCCATCCTCTTGTGGGTCTCCTTTGTTGAAGTTCCCAGCAGCCTGCTTGGTCTCCACTGCATGTGCCTCCATAGAGGAACCACACTTTGTCAGAATGGCATAGGAATTGTGAAGATGTACAACTGGAGAGATGCACCTCTGTTCCACCACCCCCCCTCCCTGAGCCCACTGTGGACCAACTGCTCCTCTTTCTTGGCAACCTCTGAGGCAATGGCAGTGGCACTGGTGGTCCCAGGATGGAAGAGGAGGTCCCACAAATCCTAGCCAACTCAGCCTGGAGATGAGCAACCTCCTCCCTCAGTCCAGAGAGGTGCCTGCAGATGGGGCAACACCGCATCCTCCATAACATCTCCCAGAAGACTGCTGCTCCACAACCACTGCACTGCACCACTCCCATCATGTTTTATTTCTGGCCCTTTAACTTTTGTTTGGAATCCTTACTCTTTCCTCTGTTTTTTTTTTCTTTCTCATCTCTCTCTACTTACTTTCTGCCTCTGTGCCCTTTAAATTCCTGATTGTCCTGTTCTGAGACAGGAATATCCTATAATTCTCAGTAGACCCCTTACTTGCTCAGAGGCAGACCTCCAGTAGCTAGAAGTGGCTGGAGAGCTACTCTTGCCCTTCTAGGATGGTGGGTCTTTGGTGGCTCTGTGATCACTCACTTCCTGCTCCCAAATAGGAAGTTCCTGTTGTCATTCAAATCCTGTGCCTATAAAAGTAGAACTAACTTTGGATGGGAGGGTGGAGGGGAGGGAAGGAGGGCAATATAGTCCCAGTAGAGAAGTCCAGTCACACAGCACTCCTTCCTCCTGGTGTCTTCTGCCAAGCTACTAACAGAATCTTTCTAAGGCAGTCTTTAAATTTAGCTTCCTTCTAGCTAAGCCACTCCTCCTACTTACTAGATATTTCTACAAGTAATTTAAACTACACAGCTATCAAGCCCTTTCAATCACCTGAGATTTACACCTAGATAACTGTTCAGATAACCATTCAGTTCAGTTAACTCAGACAAACACACTATTTTTTTTATTTGTTTGTTAGTTAGTTTTTTTTACCCTAAATTAAAGGTCCAAGTACAAGAGTTCTACTTCTTTAGTCCGAGTAGAGAAGTCCAGTCACACAGCACTCCTTCCTCCTAGTGTCTTCTACCAAGCTACTATAGCTAATATAGTTGAAGAATTGTTTCCCCCACTCTTCATTCCCTCCACAGTGCATAGCTCCTTCTCTGCCTCTGCCTCCCTGACTATCCTCTTTAATTCTTAAGTTTTTATTTGGTACTCTCCCCATTCCTCCTCCCTATTCTGCTCCTCGTACCTGGTAAAGGCCTTTCTCTTGGCCCTCACTACTTCTCCAACCCTTTTTGAGAACCATGCTGGTCTCTTGTACTTGTTTTGTTTTGTAACAATTTTCATGCATGATGTTGCCTTGTGAATGGTCTCCTTGATTGCCCCTCTCTTTCCTGTACATCTCTGATGCTGTCCACCTTGGTCAGTTTGTCTAGCTCTAGCTCCATGATCCAGCTGAAGATGCTTTTCTGAAATTTAGTATTTTAGTTTTTGATAGGAGTTTTCTGGTCCCGGGGGCTAGCCTGAAAATAATGGAGTTGTGTTTGCTGGACTCTGTGGCTCCCCTACCCTTACTTTCCTCACCTGCTCTGAAGTGGTGAGCAACAAATCAAGAATGACCACTTGTCTAGATGGTTCCATAACCAGCTGCACTAACAGGCAAGCATGCAATGTATCCAGTAAGGCCTGACTTCTGGTGCAGCTGGCCACTGAAATGTCCCAGTCAATATCCAGCAGGTTCAAATCACCCAGCACCATTTTCTCCTTCTTCACTCCTCCTACCAGCTCTTTCTTGAGTGCCCTATCTTTCCCTTCCTCTTGCATAGTAGTCTATAAATCACCCCACCCATATTTTCTTGCATGAGAGTGTCATGAGGTGAATCCACAGTGATTCTGTTTTAAAAGAACTTTGAGGAACTATTTAGCAGGAATGGAGGGTCAAAAATGTGTCAGTGGCTCAGTAGGTAGCACACTCGCCTCTGAGGCCAGGAGATCAGAGGGCTGTGGGTTCAATTCTCACATCTGGCACTTGGGTTAATTTCCCAATACTGACACTGTAGTGCAGCATGAGAGGGGTGCTGCACTTCTGAGGTGCCGTCTTTCAGATGAGACATTAAACCTAGGTCCCATCTGCCTGGTTTGGTGGTAGTTCAGGTGGATGTTAAAGATCCCATGGCACTTATCGAAAAAGAGTAGGGGAATTTCCCTGGTGTCCTGGTCAAATTTCCCTCATTCACTAAAAATACCACCAACAGCTTAATCTGGTTCAAGGTCATTTGGTATTCATCTGTATCCCCCTTCCCCGGGTTGTGCCTGAAAATAGGCAGGATATGTCTAGTGCACTTACCCGGTCAACAAAAAACAAATAAAAATAAATAAAGTAAATAAAAAACAAATAAATATGAATGTAAGCTCATGGTAGTGAGGATTCAGGAGGAATAAGAGAAGATGTTACTTTACAAAGAGAGTGGGGGATGCATGGAATAGACTACTGGTAGAAGTGGTAGGTGCAAAACCCATTTTTTGGGATTAAGCATGGCTGGGACAGAGTAAAGGGTTTAATAGTTACTCAGGGGAGTAACAGCAAGGGAGAGAGTGACGGAGGAGTATGGGCAAAAACCCTATCTAGTCACTAGGTCAGGATAGGGTAACATTGGACAGACTAGATGGCTTGATGGTCTTTTTCTGCTGACATTGTCTATGTTTCTATATGTCCTTGTATAAGCCAGCTCATGCAACACAGAGAGAATGTTTGAAATGTTGTTTATGCAATGCAAATTTTGGCCCACTTAATTACTCTGGCCCTATGACAGGGACCTTCACCCATTAGAGGCACCACAGAGCATCATCCTGTGAGCAAAAGAAGTCACATGAGAAGGTTCCCTTCCCTAGAAGAGCCACAGGAACAAGGCATCCTTAGACTAAAATTACCTTAGAGATGTAAGGAAGATTTTACTGTAAGGTGAGAGAACAACACATTGTTACATGTGAAGACACCATCCAGACCCCACTGACAGTGACATTTTATGATTTTTGGCAAAGACAGAAAAAAATCCTGTGGAGGAATCATTTGGGGATCCAAGGTCTTAGGTCATCATCCCTTCAGGTTTATTGTTTTTAATAATATTCATAACTCAGACAAAATAAAACCAAATGCAATCAAGAGCACAACATGCTGCATTGAGTTGATAGGGTACTAAACCTGTCTTCTCTCTATATCTCTGTTTCACAATGACAACCACCATCATGAAGGTGCAGAAGAGTTGGGATCAAGGAACCCCCCCCAACCAACTGAGTATTCCACCTATAGAGGTGACAAAGGGACTCAGTCTGATGATTAAAAGAACAGGGGAATGTAAAATAAATCCAAGGAGAGAGAAAGCACGAATACAGAGATCTGTTGGGGGCACATGTCTTCTCAACTGATCCTTTCTGAGGTGTAAGACCTCAAAAAAAGTTGAGTTATTATTTTTTAGTCAAGCCCTTAATGTTGAGAACCAAGGCAGTGACATCAAAGGGCATTGTTGTCCCTGTAGTTGATGGTAGAAATTCCTGGAGACAGAAAGTATAGTTGTAGGGGGTGAAGCCCTGAGTGAATGCAGGGCATGAGAGTGTAGAGACCTAGAGAAGAGAAGCTGAACAACTGCCAGAGCAAACTGGTGGGACATTAACAGAGTGAGAATGAAGTAGGCACTTGAAGGAGGCACTTAATGATGAACAGCTCCCCCCCAAATTCCAAGAAGAAAAGCATGAGCAGCAACTACAGGTGGAAGCTGAGGGATGCTGAGGAGTCACTGTAAGCAAGAAAACAAGTAGCAGAGGATGTAAGCAGCAGCCAGGCTCCACAATGAACAGGTATGAGCTGAAGGTGAAGTACACTGCATGGAAGCAAGAGGCACAGAGGTACAAACTTTTATCAAGCTGGAGGCAACAATAGGGCAGAAAGCCTGGCAGAGGAAGACAGCAAGCAGCTGACTGCAGCTTCACAGAGCTGAAGCGGCTTGTGAAGAGCATCAAAGAGTGCAATAGTTGGGCAGAAGCCTTATATGGACAACAGGAGCAGTGGAAGTCAGGTCCAGATGGACCAGGAAGAGTAGAGTTGGGACAGGTGTGGACCCCAGCAGGCAGATCAGCAACAGCCAAAGAAAAAGTGAGGATGCAGGCAGAAAGAGAGTGGAACCAGAATGGGGGAGCTACCAAAGTAAGGGTAGAATGATGAGCATGGCAAGCCCAGGAAGAGAGCAAGAAAAACAAGGGTCTGAAGGATACTTGGAGTATGCACTTTAACTAGCACTCATGTGACTTGGGGCATCACTCATCAGCCGCAGTAACTTACTATGGGCATTACCCTTTAAATATTGCTTTACATACTGTAGCCCTTTAATGTTTCAGCTGTAAAACAATAATTTTACACAAGAATCAGGCATTGGGGGGCTACAAACACATATCAGATGAACAAATACATTTTGTCTGCTAGTTTTATTTAGAATTTTGTTCAACATTAAACAATGAAAGGGGGACGATGGTTAAAAATTATAATACTTTCACATGAACAAATCACAAACAAAAGGAATGACTAAGACACATTTGCCTTTCATGACTGCCAGTTGATGATTTTTCACCACCAAGAAGGAAAAAATGATCATGGAAACTGTAAACCACAAATGTAATTGAAGATGGCCTATTAGTGCAAAGTGTAAATTGCTTCAAAAATTACAATCCATGGACTAATAATTATTTTGAGAAACCAGCCCTATTCCAAACTGCTCTACAAGCTCCAAAATGGGAAACTAAGCTACCATTCGTGGTCATCCTCCAGTTTATTGGGGGCAAAAATAATACATCTGACTATTATGATCACCTTTTGCAGAAGAATACTGTGAATGCAACTCATATGACCAATGTATTTCACTTGAGAAATACAGTAAATCTTGTCATAATATAGCTAATTTACATAAACATTGTAATCTAATTGACCTATGAGGATAGGAACCCATTATAAATCTCAGCTTGACACATGGTCTAAAATCTAACATTGTTTTTGCATTATGTTTAGCTGTTTTTCTTTCTTTTTGAAAAAGTAAATTTTCCACCACTTTTTTTCCCTTTCAAGAACCAAAGAAATAGGGACTTCAGTGATGTCACCAGTGCCTATGATGTAGATTGTAAAGAGCTCCATGATTGTTGGGATAAAAAAACATCTGTTCTGTTAACCTAAACCTGTAAATTGTTGAATTCTTTCAACAAAGATTGATAGGTTACTATGGTCAGTAGCAAACGAAAACATAAAAACAAAACTTCTCAGCTGGATACCATGGAAGAAAGCTATGAAATGGACTCTGGAGGCTCTTCACTAGGGCTAACTATGATAACATCCCAGCAAGGCCTCTTGCAACTCCCAAGTGCACTCGTTGCAAATAAACACCTACCACAAGAAATTAAAGGGTACCTAAACAAGCAGTTTTTTAAAACTGCAAATTAAAAAATCTGGCTTCATAGTGAGGCAAACTAAATGCTGCTGTTTACATTTATGCTAAAACTGCATTTACATAAATAACAAAAATGCAGTTTCATAACTTTTGAAAAATGTAAACATCAGCCTTTCACTTTCAAAAAACAGCCATGACTGGTCCCTAACATGTCTGCCAAGTGTGTTAAGTGATGAGTCATGATGGCATAATTGGAGCCAGAGGCAGAGACCCACATGGCTCCCTATAGTGCTAACTAGTTCTTCTTTTTCTCTTTGTTTTGAATTGTTTCACAGAATGATCAACACCATGTGTTAATATGTGGATTATTTTGATCAGTGCACATGTTAGGTTATGGCTTTGTTCATTTTGTTTGCTTTAACTTGCTGAAAATGTTTTGTAATCTAGCTGGCTTTCTTTTTGGCAAACCGCATTACAATACAACACTTCAATTACCTGATGATCTAGTAGTTATGTGATGCCCTGAAATTTGTAGCGAAGTACTGGTCTGGTCCAATTCCAAAGCTCATGCTTTCCTTGGTAATCCACAAATAAGCTTCTCTTGTAGTCTTTTTCCACATTAACCCCCTGCACATAGCCTGCCTTCTGTTGAACACCCCACCATCCATATTCTGTCTTTAGTACTGCCTGGGGCTACATATGAGCTTGTGGTCTCATGAAGAGAATTATCACTGCCTCTTCAGAGCTCTCTGTTCAACCAAGGGTTGTCTCCTGGATATTCCTAGAGTGAGATTGCACCACTCAGGTGATACAGCATTCTCAACGGCTGCACCTACCCTATGGAATCTACTTCCTAAACAGTTATGGGAGGCATCCTCGGTGGATACCTTCAAAAAAGGTTTAAAAAGGCATTTATTTAGCCATGCTTTTTAATTTTTAGATAATTGGGGTTACTGGGATTGATTAGACAGTTTGATTTATTATGTTTCATTGGATTTTAATTATATTTTTGTATATTTATAAAACTGTTTCATTGTATTGATTGTGAAGCACTCCAAGTCCTTGGAAAGGAGCGCTATACAAATAAAGTATCTATTTATCTACAGGTATCTATCACACCTCAGATTGTAATCTTGTACCTCAGAGAGTTGTGCACACCTATATCGATACGCTTCATCAGCTGGCACTGTTAAAAATGTCTCCCAAATCACTCTCCAGTTCACTTTCTCAATATTTGACTTCTGCTCCTACAATAAACATTGAGTGGATCACCTTCCTTCTGCACAGTGAAGGCAGTATGTGTAGTCCCCCTGTTGTGTTTTTTTCCTGCCTCATTAACCAACAACTAGGTCTTCTTGGAGGGCCAAGCAACAGCATCAGGATGCACCAGAAAAACTGCTGTTTATGCCCTCATAAGGGCTGCACTTAGTATGGATAACAATATTATTAGCAGGAGAGGCATATTAATGCCTTGAGCAAATCCACCCGACTTCCAGTGTCGTTCTGCTCCTTTACCTGTGATCTGTAGAAGCCCACAGGACAGCTCCCAGCAATTTTTCTCCAGTACTTTTCTGCACCCTACTCCACAATGTGAGTTGGCTGGTTACCACCCTTTCAAATCTTGAATGAGCTACACACAGCTCCCTTGATACTGTCCTAACAAAACATCAACATCCCCCCCACCCGAGGGTCATCTCCCTACACTGAATTCAAGTAACAGTTTAGGTGCAGCCCTGCCACTCTGAGTATTTGTTGTCATAGGCTGCTCTCATCCACAGTCAAGTAGTAATCATGGTGTTGGCAGCCCCACATTTCAGATCTCACAATGATCTGTTCAATGTCCCCCTTCTGTCTTCCACTAACCTGAATATAGCTGTACCCTGCTGGAATGGCCTTTTCAGTCCCTCTATGTCATTCATTCTTCTCTCCTATTCTCCACACCAAAAACTGGTGAGCTCACTACCCTTCCGCATCACGAATGCAGTTAGTACAGTCTCCCGTGTTAGTTTTACATCTTAATAATAAAAGTGATCTTCTGGTAAGTCAGGCTGATAGCAGCAGGGCACAAGGGGAAAATAGGCTTTCCTACCCATATAAGATCTAAACCACCTATGATTAGGCACTATTAAATGACTTGCATAATGATGCACACACCCATCATTTAATAGTGCCTAATCAAAGGTAGCCTAGATCTTTTAAGGATAGGAAAGCCCATCTTTTCCCTTTTTTCCTGCTGCTATCAGCCTGACTTACTGGAAAGATTTGTTTATTTTTGATATGTCAAAAAATCCGGGGACTGTACTACCTGCATTCATGATGCAGAAGGGTGAAGAGCTCACCAATTTTTGGTGTGGGGAGAAGGAGCGAAGAATTAATACCAGAGGGGGGACTGAGAAGGCCACTCCTGCAAGGTACTGCTATATTCAGGGAAGGGTGAAGACAGAAGGGGAAAAATATGAGCAGATCACTGTGAGATGTAAGATGTGGGGCTGCCAACACCATGATCACTACCTGACCCCAATGTCCTGGTCAACATTCCCCATCCCATAAAACCAATTCATGCAATTGCCCAAGGCTGTGTGTAGGTATTAATGTGTGAAATGGCTGCGACTGCACATTCAGTCACTTCACTACCAGTCTAGCATTGCTTGTAGAGCACTTTGGGATGCAATGTGTATGAAAAGCACTATATAAATGTTGATTCGTATTATTATTATTTCCCATGGAAAAAGAAGACAAGACAAGCAAATTTTTGATTTCTGAGAAAGTATGAACTCTGCATTGGACTACACAAGAACTTTACTACTATCAAGTGGTGGATCTAGGGGGTGGGGGAGGGTGCAGCTGCACCCTTCTCCCTCCCTTCCCCCATTGTAACTTACTTGCTTGCTGCTGCTGCTTTTCACTTTGTTGAAGAAGTCTGATTTGTTGATTGTACAAATGTTTACATTCAAAAATATGGATTATATTTGCAGGTTTTGTCAAAAACATACTAAAAAAGAATGATAGCAGACAATATAAAGGTTTAATAAAAATGTTAAAAAGTGCATATCAAGTATGCACACCACCCCAGCACCCTCCACTGTAACATCCTGGATCAGCCATAACCGCTAGACCACCAGGTTACTTAAGATTTGTACTGCACTGTGGTTTGCCAAAGAGAAGTCGGTTGGATTAAAACACAATTTCAGGATGTTAAAGTAAACAAAATGAACAGAACCATAGCCTAACATGTGTATTGATCAAAATAATGCACATAGTTTTGGCCATTTTGGTGCAATAATTCTATACAAAGGGAAAAAAGAACTAGTTAGTACTATATAGAGCCACATAGTTCTCTGTCTCTGGTTCCAATAATGTCATCACTTAACACATTTGGCGGCTATTTTAGGAAGCAGGTAAGGCAATTTTTTTTTAAATTGGAAAGCTGATTTTACATTTTTCAAATGCTTTGGATCCGCATTTAGGTAAATTATATAAATGTAGTTTTAGCATTAATGAATACAGTAGCCTTTCCTTTAGTTCCCTATGAAGTCAGATTTTTGAAAAGTTTGTTGTCAAAATGTTGTTTAGGTATCCTTTAAAGCAAGTTGTAATGAAATTTCCTCCACACTGCAAAATATGCAAAATGAGTTGGACATACTAAAAATGGAAGAAAATACCATGCAAGAAATGCTCACCGAACTCTCGACCAGGAAAGATGGAAAGACCCCATCAGTGATCTCCCGCTTAATATGCATAAAAAACTATTATATCTTGAAAATAAATGTAGTGATCTCAAAGGAAGAAGCAGGAAAATAATTTATGAATATATGGACTCCCAGTAGGGAATGAAGGACCTCGCATATCAGACTTTATCCAAACCCTTATCAAGGACTGCTTAGACTTTCCTGCTGATGAGACCTTACACCTGGAGTGAGCTCATCAGGCATTAGGGTCCAAATCACTCAAGGAGCTAGACCACATTTGATTGTAATGCGATTTTTCAGTTTGATCACTAAAGAAAAAGTCCTCACAGTGCCCTGGAGGAAAAAAAAAAACTAATATGGAAGGGACGCCACTTATACTTTGACCAGGGTTATGCCCTCGCTATACAAGCCCAGAGGGTGGAATTCTCCCCATATCTTAAGGTCCTATGCCAAGTTGGAATCAAGTTTCAAACTGCATTCTCTGTGAGGTTGAGAATCCATTGTTTCAATGGAGCCATCCTGTACAACTCAGTGGAAGAAGCGCACCAGGATATGCAAAACTGGGGCCTGCCTCTACCTCAACCTTCCAGACCACCAACCCAACAAAACAGTTGAGCTCGATTATCCAGCCAACCACAGACTCAATTAGTGGAATGCCAACCTACACCATCACAAACCTCATCAACAGATACAAAGTGCCAATCTCTGGACACTCCACAGGCTATTAAAGACTTGCTCCAGCATTTTCAGTGGACTACTAAGGATTGAAAAGCCTAGATCTCCTCACAGACTACTGACTTGGAACACCTTGCAGAAGGACTCTGGCAGGACTCCTGTCTACTTCACATTGGTCTCTGAAGGCTCAAACATTGGACTCCCTAAGCTACTATGTCAAGAAGCACACAAACCTCAAGTGGGAGATGGGGAGTGGGGAATGTGGGGGTGGGGGTGAGCCAGGCTTCTTTTCTAAATTGACATGTGGGTCAGCAGCAGGGTCCAGCAGTCCCATGCTGCTGTGGTGTGAACTCCTCAAAGATTAGGATCACTCAGCCTGGGAGACTGGTGTCCTACATGGCAATGGATGACATACAGCAGAGCCCTCTGGAATATAGTTTTATAGTTGAGCCTAAACTAATGACCTGCCAAATATCTACTCTGCAGGGCTGAGATAAATGGCACCTGATCTTTTCAGTTTCCCTTCAGCCAGTATAACCTGGAGGAACCCATCAATACCATATTAATATGAGTAATATCATGGGATGCAGCTGGTCAGGCAGAGCCCACCCCAGGGTGGGGTGTATGCTTGTCACGCCAGCACCTAGTCTAGCCAGGGGTACAACCTTACTCCCATAACAGGCAGGAGAGGTAGCTTGAAACTCAGTTCTGCAGCACTGGTCAGGTACAGACTCCTTAACAATGATAATGTTTGTCAGGGTAGTGCACCGTGGGATGTGGGGGTACGAGGCCTTCTTTCCATTCTCATACCACCCAATTTGGCACACAAAAATTAAACAAAAAAAAGTAATAAAAGCATTTACCAGACAACGCTAGATATTTGGACACAGTTCACCTCCCCATGGGTTTTTGACTGGTATTCTCCCCTTCTCCCACCCTGAGGCAGCCACTCCTGTCACAGACTGGGATCCTCTTTTTACAATAGCTCCTCTGTTCACTTGTGCTCTGGGGATGCTTTATCATACCAGGCCTGAAAGGGGGATCCCTCTCTAAAGGCACATCACTTGTATGACTTCCTTACAGTTCCTTCCTAAAGTATACTTATCTTCTTTTTGGTAAACTTAGATGAACTAGAGGGATTGCCATTTACTATTAGCTTACTACTCCCTGGCAGTTTCTTTTTCAGTTTAAGCCCTTAAAATGAACAATACCACACAACCCAAAGGAGCTCAATGTTACTACTGATATGGGGCAAAACATCTCTGGTGAGGTCTTCATCAGACAGACTTCTCAGTATTGAGGGCCCAGGAATCACTTGAATTTCCTCCATTCAACACTACATTACCATCCAACATTGGACACAGGTGTTACCATATACAACACCCCCCCCCACCACCACCACCACCACCACCACCAGAAGTCTCAGATATTGTCTTTGGTGTTATTTCATTGTTCTATTGTTTTTTTTTAACTCTTTATTTCATACTGGTATGGACATCTTATTGCTTTCTACTGTTTTTGTTGACCCATTGTCACTGTCTCATTTTGCCTTGCTGGTAATGTTACATGTTTCTATGGGCAGATGGTACAGCCACTTGAATTTTGTAAGGTGCTACATACAAGGAGGTTTCTGATTGTGACAATTGGACAGCTGGTTCTGATTACTCTATGATTTTTGTAATATAAAAATGTGTTATTGAGTGTCTCTAATGAGACATGCTGAGACAGTCTGTGGGATGACCACCCATCCCCCTCCCAGGTTTCCTTTCAAAGACAGGATATGTTAACAGCAGATCTCTGTGATGAGATTAACTTCCAAGGATTCACCTTTTATAGCCTTATTTAGGATCTGGGTTGTTTGAAGTTAAGACCTGAAATATCCATTTTATGATGTCCTCAGGAAGGTCAATTAATTGACTGGTGTCACAAAGCATATTACACCTTAATGAGATCTGGCAGAGAGTCATAAAAAGTCATTTAATGTCCTTGAGAGAGGAAACTGCTCATGGATGAAAGAAGATACTGGAATCACAGACTTGATTGGGAAGTTACATGGGGAAATGAGTTTTTGCTGATTTCACCTTAGTTAATTTACCTTCTGAATGATAAAACATCCTGTTTTGTATAATTTTTATATTCTGACGGGGAAGAGCTAAGTGACCTCATGCAAAGAGGTTGGCAAAGCCAGTTTTAAACAGTATTCTGTTTTTCACTTAGTGACATTCTTGTTTGGACTCTCTTGAAAACAACATCTATTTCATGCACTGTTAGAAGGTATACATTAGAGAGACAAGTCTAAGTGTACTGTGGTAGGAATTTGCACTTTTAAACCTTATTCGTTTAAAATATTGTATGTTTTGTGATATATTGTTCTGTATTTACGTTTTACATATTTTTTATCTAGTTTAAGTAAAACCTCTTATTTAAGAGACTACTTGGTGTGCCTTTGAAATTATTTCTTTGACAAGTGAAGCATATATGGTTAAAGCTGACACTGTGCATATGCTTACTGGGTTACCAAACTGGGAAAAGGTAAGAGTTTATCTGAGGTCTTTAATAGAGTTTTTAAGGGTTCATTTTGTACACCTGGTTAGGTGCCCATAGGCAAAAGATATCTGGTATTTCCCCAAAGAGCAGAATTATCTGAGCCTGTACATTGGGTACACTAGCAAGAGGTTCACAGTTTGAATCCCTTCAGAACTTGAGACCAAAGGTTGATTTGAACCCACAAAACAGACAGGAGGGTTACCCTGTTCTGTTCCTTTTCACAATACTGCACTCAGAGGTTGGCACTGTGGGAGCAGAGGGCCTGACCTGCTGAGTGGGGTTGTGACAGGGGTTAGTATGCTAGGGTCAACCAATAAAGATGTTAATGTCTTCCCACTTTGTGGAACAGTTATCCCCTAATTTAACCAACAAAAAGTCTCAGGCTATACCAATAAAAATGATGTCTTATAATAATAATGGCATACATGACCCCATCAAATGCTCACAATTAATTCAAATGTTTTGTAGGGTGAGAGTAGATGTACTTCTGCTAACCCACCTTTTGCAGACTGAACATCAAAAATTTCAGAGATTTGGCTTTTCTGTGGTAGAGGCATCTTCTCACCACAGTGGCAGATGCCGAGGCACAGCGACCCTTCTCCCAGGGGTACACCATTTGTATTGAAGAAAAAAATTATAGATTCAGAAGGATGCTTTGTAATTTCACTCGAACATGTCCACAGGAATTGGTGACATTGGTCAGTGTGTATTTACCCCTGGATCCCCTAAGACAGTAGTCCAACAGTTCTTCAAAAAATTACTAGCAATTTCTCAGGGTATGCAGATCATGGGAGATCTGAGAATAGTTACGAATACATCCTTAGATACTACTTCCCCAGGAAAGCATAGAACCACAGGGAATATTAAATACTTTAAAACCACAATGACACCATTGGGTAATATCAATGTGTGTCACCATTTTTTTCTGACTACCCAAGAATATACTTTTACATCTCCTGGACACCAGACCTCTGCTAAATTAGATTACTTTTACTGGTTTTATGTGATAACGGTGAGTATTTAACTGCACCAACCACAAACATCAAACCAAAGTGCACCCAAAGTCAAAAGGGCGAGCAGTATGAGAGCGACCTCTGCAAACAGCGACAGTCACTTAGTTTCCCAATTGCTGCAACAAAATTTGAATTTTACATTGGGGGGGGCTATGCCCCCACACCTCCTTTGTGGGGACAAGCCTACCATGCCCCCAAAACTTTTTATAATCAACTCCATGGAGGGCACGGACACGGGAAAAGAAAAAAAGTAGAAAAAAAAGTTGTCCCCAACAGTCAGACTTGAACCCGGGTCCACCAGCTCAAGCAGCACTGGATCTAGCCACTGCCCCAAATGGTGAGTTCAGCAGGGCTTGGCCAAACAAATGTCTATATCTTGTTCCAGCAAGTGCAGCGCACTGCTACACTCGCTATAACCTACTAATCAGTGTCTTTCCCCACTCGCTCTCAGTACAAGCCGTATTATTGAATTGCTCAAATTGAGATGCTCAATAATACTTGCTCACATCACTGTACACCCTTTTATTTGATGATGGAACACATTAAAAAGGTACACGATGTTTCTCGGGCCCTGCTTCCTCTGTGATCATTCTCCTGCATATCTAAAACTACAGTTAGGGAACATGGAAAACACACTCAGTGGAGATTTAATCCCTTACTTCATAAAGATCCAGAAGTTGCCCAACAAATAGAAGAGAAAATACAGGAAATAATAAGAGATAATACCAAAGAAGACATATGACCCACCTTGTTGTGGGATGCTGTAAAAACTGTGCTGTGAGGTCAACTAACAGAGCTAGCATCATGCAAAAGAAAACTCAGAGAAAAACAATACAAGAAAAACTGATCACCCTGCATTGCCGAGAAAAACAATACAAGAAAAACTGATCACCTTGCATTCCCGAGAAAAACAATGCAAAAAAAACTGACCACCCTGCACTTATTAGCTGCTCCTGAAGACAAAGCTGTGTTGAAACATATAGGCATGCATTTGCCAATTGAAGAACCCACATATGGGATGTTTAATTAGAGATCATGCAGAAATCTGTCGCATTTTGTTTGATTTATTATACAACTTTATATACGTAAGATTTTGTACCCAATCTGGGGCCCAATATTCTAAACTTTGCCCCAGGCAACATTTGGACTGCCCAGCGGGCAGATTTAGACCACAGCCAATAGCACACAATATTCAAAGGAATAGCCCTGGAGCAAACACTGCTGAATACTGTGGGCAAATGAAGGTGGGCAAACATGGCTGTGAGTGCAGTGCAAAGACAGTCCAGCAAAGAAGACAGTACTGAATATAGCAACTGGGCAGTACAAATAGCAACAGCAGCCCTCAGCACACAGAGGTGGAGTCAGGCACAACTGAACTATGTGGCCACTGTGGGTGCTAGCAAAGAAGTAGTGCATAACAACTGCAACAAACAGTGCAAACAAAATACTGTAGAGCCGTGCTTAAGGTCAGACACATTTGCCCTGGACAAACACATTTGCCCGGGGCAAAACTTTGCCATATTCAAAATGGATATGCAAATGAGCCTACCTAGGCATTCTGAGGGTAAACAGCCACATTAGCATGTCATTATGGCCTGATTTGCATGCATTTCCATGTGTAGATTGCCTGGGCTATTTCAGGGTGCACACAGCACCACCTGTATGTCAGACTGGAACTGCAAGTCGGTAGCTGCAGGTTGGGTTTGTACACAGCAGCACAGGCTATTGTCACCCAGGAGACAAGCACCATGGGCACATGTGGTTGTGCTGCATGCCATAGACATATTGTTGTTTCTACTACAGTTTGTATTATATGCTACCGTACCATGAGTTGTCAGTATTGTGAGGGACACATCAATGCTTACTGTGTGTCAGGTAACATTGAATGCTGATATCCACACATAGACAGGCCCAGATGGCAGCTGTGTACGGACAGTGGACAACACTGTTGTACTGTCCTGTGACCCATGTATGCTGTGCCAGTAGCATGGGATTCTCTCAGTACCACACACATGGTTGGCAGTATGTGACGGAGTACATGTACAGGTATGTGGCATGTACCTGGGGGGGGGCAGACATATACCATTATACAGGCCCAATGATGTCAGGGGCATTCCCATGACTGGAACGTGTGCACTGTGTGGATGACCACAACCCTGTGGCACCACCTACTATGTGGTGCATCCTGGGCACCTCTACACCCTCCCCTCACCACCCTCCCTCCCCTCAGTGCCACATGTGTGTACTCCATTAGAAACATAGAAACATAGAATTTGATGACAGATAAGGACTGCTTGGCCCACCTAGTCTGCCCATGTCCCTACCTAACAGATAAGCTGCAGATCCTAGTTAACCAACAGCCTACTTCCTCCTACCCCCCACTAAAATTGCCTTATGTCTGTCCCATGTATTCCTGAATTCCCCCACTGTTTTTGACTCTACAACCTCCTCAGGAAGGCTGTTCCATGTATCCACAGCCCTCTCTGTGAAGAAATACTTCCTCACATTACCTCTGAGCCGTCCCCTCTATCTTCAAATTGTGCCCCCTTGTTTTTGCACATCCCTTTTCTGAAAGATGCTACCCTCTTGGACTTTGTTGATTCCCTTGAGGTATGTGAAAGTTTCTATCATGTCCCCCCTCTCCCTCCTTTCCTCAAGGCTATGTATCTTTAGTCCCTTTAGTCTTTCTTCATATGTCTTCTGATGCAGACCCTGCATCATTTTGGTTGCCCTCCTCTGGACAACCTCCACCCTGTCTATGTCTTTGTGGCGATGGGGTCTCCAGAACTGTACACAGTACTCCAGATGTGGTCTTACCAACTGTCTGTACAGAGGGCCAACAACTTCCTGTTTTCTACTGGTGATGCCTCTTCCTATGCATCCCAGCATCCCCCCAGCTCTCCTTACTGCCTTCTCACATTGCTTGCCCACCTTTAGGTCATCTGATATGATTACCCCCAGGTCCCTTTCCATTTTTGTTGTTGTCAGTATCTTACCCCCCATTGTGTATTCTTCCCCTTGGTTTTTGTTTCCCAGGTGCATTACTTTGCACTTCTTTGCATTGAATCTAAGCTGCCATACATTTGACCATTCCTCCAACCTTGCCAAGTCCCTTTTCATCCTTTCCGCCTCACCTTGTGTATAAACCCTGTTGCAGATCTTTGTGTCATCTGCAAAGAGACATACTTTCCCTTCCAGTCCCTCTGCAATGTCACCTATAAAGACATTAAAAAGGACCAGCCCCTTTACTGAACCCTGCGGTACCCTACTAGTAACCCTCCTTTCTTCACTGTGGACTCCATTTACTATTACCCACTGTGTCCTGTTGTCCAACCAGTGTTTTACCGAGGCTACCACCCTAGGACCCACTCCCAGGCTAGCTAATTTATTTATTAATCTTTTGTGCAGGACTTTGTCAAATGCCTTGTTAAAGTCTAGGTAGGCCATGTCCACAGCCCCTCCCTGGTCTACTGCTGTGGTCACCCGTCAAAGAAATAAATTAGATTTGTCTGACATGACCTTCCTACTGTGAATACATGCTGCCTTGGGTCCTGTGCCCCACTGGCTTCTAGGTACTCAACAATCCTTTCCTTCAGAAGTGATTCTATCATTTTCCCTACAACTGAGGTCAAACTGACAGGTTTGTAGTTTCCTGTCTCTGTGTTGGTCCCACTTTTGTGAAGGGGAATCACATCTGCCCTTCTCCAGTCCTCAGGTACCACCCCATCCTCCCATGATTTATTAAAAAGGGTAGTCAGTGGTGTTACTAGTTCTTCCCTTAGTTCTTTTAAAATTCTGGGGTGAATCCCATCAGGCCCCATTGCTTTATCCACCTTCAGTTTTAAGAGTTCTTTCAGAACCCTTTTTTCTGTGAAAGGACTAATATCAACCCCCTATCCAGAGTGCTTCTATTGGCCAGATTAGGTATTTCCCCCTGCTTTTTCATTGTGAATACTAAGCAGAAGTATTTGTTCAGGCTCCCTGCTTTTTCCCTGTTGCTTTCTGCCCAACCACCTTCCTCTTTGTTCAGCCTCAGTATCCCTGCCTTAGTCTTTTTTTGCTCCCTAATGTACCTGTACCCCCTGTGTAAGGATTGGGGGTGTTTGCTGCATGTACTCACCAACAGGGTGTCCACTGGGTACTAGGCCCCCCTCAACTGCCTGGCAGAGTTGGGACGGGTGCCAGATGAAGGTGTCATAGGCACTGCAGGGGTACAGTGCTAGGACTCATGGCCGGTACCATCGGTGTACAGCATATCTCTTCCTTGGCATATGGAGTGGCCCAGGGTGACCTTCTCCCTTCTCTTCCTGCTCAATGACTGCAGTTATCAGGTGCACCATGATGCTGTTGTTGCATACAGCCCGTTTCCTGTTGTTGCTGTGTCCATGCCCCCATCCTTGTTTTGCCCAGAGTTAAGACTACCTTTTTCTAGGGCAGTAACTTGCACCACACTGTGTCTTACACAAACTCACTTTGTGCAGTGCTAACATGCTGAATTAAGCATAGCACCTGTATTCATGTACACGCCCCCTGCCTTTGCCCAGTACATGCATTATGATTTTACGTTGTGCTATTCCAGTTTGCTCATGCTAATCGAGCTTTGGAATATAGAACAGGCGCATAAACAGTGTGCAAAGTGCATGCAATCTGTTTGCCCACCGGGCAAATTTTCGAATATTGGGCTCCTGGTCACCAAGAAACAATTTCTCCAGGGCTTGGAACTTCTGCAACTTACCCCAGAGCAGTAGGAGGGCTTATATCTTCTAGTCACTCAAGGGGAAATCATAGCTGCCATCCAGAAAACTAATACAGGCAAGTGCCCAGATCCAGATGGCTATGACATGGAAATTTTTAAGAAATATTGTGATTCTCTTCTGCCATTGCTACATAAAACCATTAAATTTATACAGGATGGAGAGGGACCACCACTTTCATGGAATTATGATACAATCACAGCCCTACTTAATCCAGGGAAGACACCAGACAATCCCTCCTCCTACTGACCCATATCTATGTTAAACATAGATTACAAAGTGTTTACAAGTGTTTGGACACAGAGGTTAGACCCCATTTTGCTGAAATTGCTAGACGGCAACCAATCAGGATTTGTATGTACCTTAAAAACCCTTGGCAATGTCTGCCGCACTTTGGAATTAATGGATTATGCCACCCAGAGGTCTCTTCATATAGTTGTGGTTAGTCTTGATGCTGAAAAAGCATTGGATAGGGTGTTCCATAAAACACCCCAGGATAGCCTATCAGTTATGGCCTTCCCCAGTGAAATTCTCACCATCCTACAGTCCTTATATGGCTCACCCCATGGATCTACATTAGGGCTAGTGGAACCTGTTTAGCCCACATATCATTAACCAGAGGAACTCAACAGGGGTGCCCTCCCTCCCAACTCTTGTTTGCCCTCTATATTTAACCACTGTCACTGGCAATCAGACAGGCTGATGGGGTGGAGGGTATCCCTCTTGGAGGTTAGAATTACAGATTAGAATTATTTGTGAATGATGTGATACTGACTCTGACATGTCCAGAAACTTCACTTCCTCATACTTGGGATATCATAGAAGCCTTTGGGCAACTCTCTGGTTCTAAACTATATACCCTTAAAACTGAAATACTTACTCTTTATTTTACTCCTTGATAAATCTTAGATGGAACAGAAGTGCCATTAAATATATAGGGGTTCAGCTGGTCAAAGATTCTCAGCACCTTGAACTGCTCAACTACTACCCCCATCCATACAACAAATTGCCAAAAATCTACAATCATGGCAAGCTTTACCTCTTTCCCTTTTAGCAAAAGTAAAAGTTATTCATCAAAAAATCCTACCGTGATGTCTCTATTACTTCCAGGCACACACCCCATCCCCATTAATTCCTGATAAATCTTATTTTCAATATTGGAATGTGATAATCTCTATATTTCTCTGGAGAGGGGGTTGACCATGTGTTGAATACCAGCTTTTACATCTACCAAAGGAAAAGGGAGGCTTAAATCTCCTGAATTTAAATTTTTATTCCATAGCAGCCCAATTATGAATTATTTGTTGTTGGCTTTCACCCACTTACCAGGCGCACTGCAAAATTATAGAATTCATATTAAATGATCTTTTTGATATTGATAAACAGCTTTTGCTAATCCAGTAGCTCTAACCTGTCTAACTCACTTTATGAGATACACAGCTATCCCATTAAAAATGTGGAGACACTGCTGTAATAAACTTTGGCCTAAGCATCTAACAGTACAGCTTCATTCCATGGCTTATAACATGGCCTACCCACTTAATTCAATAGACACCACACTCAAAATTTGGGGTAATAGAGGATTAAAATACATGCATCAATTTCTAGATCTACAGGTGGAGTTTAACCTCCCCAGGGCTGCTCACTTCAAAATAGGTTGTCACGGTATGAAATTTTAATGGTATGATAACTGCAGTGTGTGATACTGTGGTTATCGTTATACCGTGATATAATGCATTCCAATTGGAAAACCTAAAATATTCAAAAATAATGCAGTTTTAACAAAATTTTAAATGTAAAAGTAGTTAAAATACTAGTAAATGACACATTATGAATTTAATGAGAGAAAATAAAGATAAAGAGTCGAGTATGTGCAAGAGAAATATATTTTTTAAGTCAGATTCCTCCTGACATAATGATGAGAATGGAGCTTTGAGCACGGAGCTTCAAGCACTACAAGTAGATTTATATTAAAAAAAAATGTAATTTCATTGCAGTCTGAAATGTGAGTGACATACCATTATAAGTAAAGTGTTTTATTGTACTCTTAGCTTATAGCACAAAATGCTACCAATACCAAAAGTACTACACAAAAATAGCACAGTGGGCATGAGTAGTAAGTTGTTTGATTTACATTTTTGTTATGCTAAATTGTCAATAACTTAAAGATGAGAGTTGATGAATACGAAAGGAATGTCCAGTCACTCCACTCCTGCTGGTGGTGCAGACTGGAGTTGCAGATGCAGACAGAGTTGCACTTCACTGAAGTAGTGTGCTACTAGCTTTAGAAGCAGGCACAGCAAGAGCACTACTTAGAATCAGAACAGTTCTAACTGGAAAATCAAGGCTCACTGTCTGGCTATGACTAGGCTGAGTGTCCCTCCTCCATCCTCACCTCACAGCCTGGGGCTCCCTCCAAGACACAGGCCCCTCAAGTTAAGTTAGTAAAAGTAATAGTAAGAAGTGCAAATAAATTTGGAGAGATTTGTGTTCTTTATATTTACTCTCTCAATGTAGTACCCTACCACCACAACCACAACACAGCTCCTGCCTGCACTCACCACTAACTGTGTCCAAGACTCTGAATCCAAGCCAAGCCAACAGCCAGAGCCAATTGGCTGAGCTAAGCCAACTGTGAGAGATGGTGGCATTTAAAGGAATTAGCCTATATATCAAAAATGCCATGGTGGCTGCCTGGCTGCCTTTTTCCTTTTTTAATATACTAGGTATTTAGCTACCGTAGCCTCCAGCTGAGGCAGTGAGCCAATGTGAGTTGCTTGCTTGATTTTCTTAGGTTGAGTCAGTCATGCTATACTGTGACTCAAGTCAAGTCGTGTGACTGTGACATGAGTCTAAGTTTGACAGTAAAGATATCAGCTTATATATCCTCAATGCCATGACAGTGACAGGCACTCACTGGCTGCTTTTTTTCTTTTTTTAGGATAGGTAATAGGAATTTAACTACAGTAGCCTCCAGCTGAGGCAGTGAGCCAATGTAAGTTGCTTGCTTGACTTGCTTTGGTTGAGTGAGTCGTGCAATTGTAAATCGAGTCAAGTTGCGTGACTGTGACATGAGTGCAATCTGGCATTAAAAGAATCCGCTTATATATCCTTAATGCCGTGGCAGTGGCAGGCACTCATTTCTCTGCTTTTTTTTTATTGTTTTTTAAGCTACTAAACAAGTGACCACCAAACAGTGTGGTTCATGATATACTCAACTACAGAGTCAAGCCATACAAAACTGAGGGTACTGGACTTCAGGATGGCTGACTTTGGCAAGATGGGAGAGTGCCTTAGAAAAGTGCTAGAAACAGGCAAGAAGGAGGGGTGGAGCAACAATGGGAAAACATCAAACTGCCATCACAGAGGCAACAAGCCTTTGTGTGAAACAAAGAAACAAATCAAAATGAAAGAAAAAGCCACTGTGGTTCTCAAAAGAGGTGGCAGGGAAGGTTAGGGAGAAAAAGATAGCATTTAGGAAGTATAAGGAAACACAGAAGGAGCAGGACAGAGAACTGTACCAGTTAAGGCAGAAGGAAGCTTGGAGGAAGTCAGATAGCAAAGGCCCAAACTGAGGAAAAGATAGCCAACTCGGTTAAGAAGGGGATAAAACCTTTTATAGGTACATCAGGAGTGTAGAAAGACAAAGGAGGGATAGTGAAGCTAAATAGAATGGACGGTGGGTGATCAGAGAGGGACAGTGAAAAAGCAGGGATACTGAATGAATACTTCTGCTCAGTATTCACAAAAGAGGAGGAGTGGGAGGTACCTAATCCAATTAACAGAAGCACTCTGGATAGAGGGGTCGATCCCAGTCCTTTCACAGAAGAAATGGTTCTGAAAGAACTCCTAAAACTGAAGGTGGACAAAGCAATGGGGCTTAATGGGATTCACCCCAGAATTCTAAAAGAATTAAGGGGAGAACTAGTCACACCACTGACTACCCTTTTTAACAAATCATGGGAGGATGGGGTGGTACCTGAGGACTGAAGGAATGTGGATGTGATTCCCCTTCACAAAAGTGGGAGCAAGACAGAGGCAGGAAACTACAGACCTGTCAGTTTGACCTCTGTGGTAGGGAAAGTGATGGACTCACTTCTGAAGGAAAGAATTGTTGAATACCTAGAGGCCAGTGGGGCACAGGCCCCAAGGCAGCATGGGTTCACAGCGGGAAGGTCATGTCAGACAAATCTAATTGATTTCTTTGACTGGGTGACCAAAGTAGTAGACCAGGGAAGGATTGTGGACATGGCCTACCTAGACTTTAGCAAGGTATTTAACACAGTCCCACACAAAAGATTAATAAACAAATTAACCAGCCTGGGTGTGGGTCCCAGGGTGGTAGCCTGCGTAAAACATTGGCTGGACAACAGGACACAGTGGGTAATTGTAAACGAAGTCCACTCTGAAGAAAGGGGGTTACTAGTGGGGTGCCACAGGGTTCAGTACTGGGTCCTGTCCTTTTTAATGTCTTTATAAGTGACATTGCAGAGGTACTGGAAGGAAAAGTATTCCTCTTTGCAGATGACACAAAGATCTGCAACAGGGTTGATACACAAGGAGGTGTGGAAAGGTTGAGAAGGGACTTGGCAAGGTTGGAGGAATGGTCAGAAGTATGGCAGCTTGGATTCAATGCAAGGAAGTGCAAAATAATGCACCTGGGAAACAAAAACCCAGGGGAAGAGTACACAATGGGGGAGGTAGTAACAACAACAAAAATGGAAAGGAACCTGGGGTAATCATATCAGATGACCTTAAGGTTGGCAAGCAATGTGAGAAGGCAGTAGGGAGGGCTGGGGGATACTGGGATGCATAGGGAGAGGCATCACCAGCAGAAAACAGGAAGTTGTTATCCCTCTGTATAGACAGTTGGTGAGACCCCATCTGGAGTACTGCATCCAGTTCTGAAGACCACATCTCCGCAAGGACATAGACAGGATGGAGACAGTCCAGAGGAGGGCAGCTAAAATGGTGCAGGGTCTGCAAGAGAAGCCATACGAGGACAGACTAAAGGAGCTTAATATGTATACCCTTGAGGAAAGGAGAGAGAGGGTGGACATGATAGAAACTTTTAAGTACCTCAGTGGAATCAACAAAGTCCAAGAGGGTAGCATCTTTCAGAAAAAGAGATGCGCAAGAACAAGAGGGCACAGTTTGAAGATAGAGGGGGGACGGCTCAGGGGCAATGTGAGGAAGTATTTTTCACAGAGAGGGTAGTGGATGCATGGAACAGACTTCCTGAGGAGGTTGTGGGGTCTAAAACTGGGGGAGAATTCAAGAATGCATGGAACAGACATAAGGCAATTCTTGTGGGGGGTAGGAAGAAATAGGCTTTTGGTTAACTAGGATCTGCAGCTTATCCTGTAGGTAGGGAAATGGGCAGACTAGGTGGGCGAAGCAGTCTTTATCTGCCGTCAAAGTCTATGTTTCTATGTTTCTATATTACTAGCTATTTAAGTAATGAAGAAATTTATTAATTTAAATGACTTTTTCCATTGGGTTTTGTTTTAGGTAGCCCCCAAAAAAAATATGATTCAAGTCTTCTTGTTGCCACTTCAGACTCATGATTCGTGAGTCAAGTCTCGTGATAAGATGAGTGACTCAGGAGAACTGGAGTCCTGCATAGCATTAAGGGAATTAGCCTATACATCCTCAGTGCTATGGTAGGTGGCTGCTGAGTCAAGTGACTATAATTGTTAAGCTAGCAGCTAGGCTAAGGGTAATAACGCAATTAAAGTAATTTCTCTAGTTGGTTTTGTGTTAGGTAGCCCCCAGCCACAGTCAGCCAAGAGCTCAGCTGAGCCAGCCAATCAAAGTTTTGTGACACATATGACATGAGTCAGTCAAAGAGGACTCATCAGGAGTCAGGAGTAGGACTCACTCCATCCATGGGACCACTATAATGGGGGCATCAGGTGAGCAGACAGAGGGAAAGACATGAAGTGGTCCACAGTGGAACTGGACTGGAGGGACTCGGGGTGCATCAAGCAGACAGATGAGACAAGACAGCAACTTCACTAAATATGCTAGCTCTGCTGAATAGCCAATGCCAAGCATGAAATATCATGACACAAATCACATTAGAAGGACAGGGAGGGAGGACTCTGACTCAGAGTCAGAAAGCAACAGCAGCAGATGTCAGAGAGAATTTGGATTAGCGATCAGAGTGCACTCCGGATATGGCATATGTTGGTGGGTGTCAAATTCGTTATCCACACTGCAGGTGTGCTGGGCAGCAGTGACTTTGTGCTGCAGAATCAGATAGAGGGAGGAGCAGGGAACAACTGAGAATGAAAACTGAAGGAACACACAGACTACTAGTGCCAGTTCTTATCACTGAAACTGAAAAACACGGAATGTAAGTGTAATGCAAAACTGCAATTTGAAAATGCAAATGGCACTGGCATCATGGCAATTTTTGTGTTTTTATTTAACAATAAAAAATGAACCTGAAGCCAGTCAAGTGGTGCTAAGGGTTGAGGCATTGGACGCCACACCTCGCGCTGTGCCGGTGACCCTGGTTCGGGAGCGGATTCGGGCCTCCAGAGGCTGGAAGGTGGGGAGGAAGGATTGAGTGTCCCATGACTGCTCTCCTTCCTCTGGGGTGTGTGAGGGATCTGCATCACGCTGCAGTGACACCCAGTGGAGGCTGGGTGCTCCACAGTCATATGCATGCACAGGGGGAGGAGCGCAGTGGGCGTCTGCAAGTTAGGTGCGTTGACGCCATTGCAGGTCTGGCTCCTCAGTGGGCGAAAAGTGGAAAATAGGTGGTGCAACCTCCACTGCTGATGACAAAGCCCTGCGTCCCTGGACTCGAGAGGCGTCTTCACCAGGTCCTTGTCACAGGTCCCTATGGGGAGGTCCTGCCCTTGGCCGGCAGTGTGATGGGGTGTATAAATTCACACGCCAGACTGAGTCCAGGGGTGAGGGTGCTGGTGACCGGGGGTCAGGGGGACAGCTTCGACCAGGGGAAAAGAGTGACATGATAAAAAATGAACCTGAAAAAGTTCTCAGTGTGTATTTCATTCTCTGTCTGACTATCCCTGACAGTTTTGTGCCTCTGGCAGACTGACAGAATTGTCTACTCTCTATTTTTCAGACTTACAATGAATGAACATGAACACGCAAGACCACTCGAGACAGAGCACCAGCAGCACAATAGTTAACAGTAATGTGAATGAATGATCACTGCAGTCTCATCTGTCACTCACTGGCCCTGCCGATGAGGTGGCTGACCAGTCTGCAGTCCGAGTCTGTACCCAGAGTGGCAACCAACCACAGATAGTTTGTTGAAACTGTTACCCATAAAGATAAGAAAACTTAACATGATAATCATTACATGACATGACAGATGACATGTTACACAGTGTTACTGTTAACAAAATAACGTAACAGATTTTGATGCTGGGCCTAGTTACTGGTGTTGATCCTTCCCTCACCCCCATTCCATGCCTTTTGCTCAAGCCCAATAAACAAACAGATTTAGGATGGTTGGTCAACACCTGTAATGTCCCCCCCACCCCCTGCTACTTAAATAACCAACTCTGAGTCCGAGTGGTTTTGGGGAGGGGGTGCATTACCCCTGAATGCAGTGGTGGGGTCTGGCACCGACACTGCAGTGACCTGGTGCTGTTGTCACTGCAGTGTCGGGCGCTGTGGAATTGTCGCAGAGGGGGATGTAACCCTCAACAAACCTCTTTTGTTGTTGTTCAACTTTTGTGGAGGGATGTCTCTCATTTTGAAACCAGTACATCATTTTCTGCTTCTGTTCCAAAAGAACAGCGGAGGACAGGACAATAATGATGTGCATTGTGCATTTACAGTGTGGCTTTTTGTGCAAGCAGTGTGTTGCACTTCATGTGTACTGCGCAATCAGTGTGCACTGTGTGAGTGATACAGTCACACTCACACAGCGCACTGACTTTTGTGTGCTGTTGAGCTCTCTCTGTTCTCATCATTTACCAATAAAGAAGCAGTTATTACTTATATATCACTGGTGGCTTAATACTCACTTGACCTCTGTGTGCCTTGTGTGGCACTCCATGTGGCACACAGAAATTACATGATGACTAAAAAAAAATTTTGTCCTGAAACTGAACATCGAAAATTAAAAAAATGGAAGGAAGAAGTCAAAAGACTGACTTAAATTTTATTGAAGGTCTCTCAGCCAACATCATCAGTCCACTTATGGATTGAACACATGAGGACACCTAAACCTATCCTTACTAATCTGTGCATCACTGCAGTAGACAGCGGAAGACACATCCACGAAACAATTTTTGCATGAAAAAGACGCCTCCTCAAACTCTTGCATCAGGAAGAATTGATGTGTAAGGGACAGTTGTCCCTGAAAATGCAAAAAACTAGTTGAAAGGTCTCAATACTGCGGTATACCATAAATCATGGTCATCGCAGTATCAGAAATTGTCCACGGTATCAATATCATGACTTCTGACACCGCAGTATACATTGACACCGTCATACCATGACAACCCTACTTCAGATATTTACAAATTAGATCGACTCTCATGGGACTGAGTCCTGCATATAAACGATCACCAGACATACAGTCTATCATGTATAATCTCTTGGAAGATCACTGACAAGGTATAATGTGGCATCATTTAATTGCCACTGTCTATAAGGGCCTGATGGGTCTTATTCCCAACTCCTGGGTATCAGTGCTGGGAAGGTAGAATGCAAAACTCCACTTAAATCATACCCTAGAAATATGGACCAAATATTCCTCCAGTAATTATAGGCTTACCTCTTCAACACAATGGAGAGATTTCTCCTGGAAATGCTATATGAGGTATTTTAGGACACCAGAAGTACTGGCCACGTACATGGGCCCTCTGATGGGGAGATGCTAGAAAGGTTGTGGAGAGGGCAAGGCTAATCATTCACATATATTCTGGGCATGCCCAGTATTAGCTGAGTATTGGCAAGATATCCAAAATACCCTAAATACCATTTTTACAGACCAGGACCTCCTCACTCCCTCTCTATCCCTTCAGAAGGCATACATGTTTGAACATTAAAATTTTATTAACAATAATCTTAACGGCCAAAAAGGTTATCACAAGACTGTGGCTGCAAGCAATCCTCCCAACCAAAACTAAATGGATAACTCTGGTAAATACCATATATAAAATGGAAACTCTGGTGGCCTCTATTCAGGGCAAAAAAGAGAAAAATGAGGAATTCTGGCATAGATGGGTACTTTTTCAACTAGATACAGACCTGGACTTTGTACTGTAGCTTTAAGGGTAGAATGAAGTTCCTCGAGCCATTATTAGAGTCAGGGTATTCTCTCCCTGAAAGTGATACATTAGATGGAAAAGTATTTTCTATGTGAGATGGCTGTAAGAGAAATAATATTTGCTACTGTAGACCAATAAGGCCTTAATTACTATATTACCATCTTAGCCTATTGTGTAATGTTTCTTTTAATACCTATAATATACCCTCTCTACTATTTTGGAAAGCTTTGTTAATAAAATACTGAATTCAAAAAAGGAACCAAAGCAGTAAACATTATGACGATTGCCATCACGGGTACTGTATTTGTGCAGTTTGTGAAGATTAGTGTAATGTACTGTAATATGTGAGTGATGCAGTCATTCAACAGGGTTCAGAGTAGGCTGATTGATCTGCCCAGCTGCCACTTTCTACATATACTTCTGCATATATCCAATTAGCTAATCTGCATATCGGCAGTTACTGATGGTGTCAGGAGTAGACAGTCGGCAGCCACTACCAAGTTTCACACACATGACTGCAAACCACAGCAAAACAACAGACAACAGTATGTTTTCCTCTGCCTTTTGGAGAAGTGAGTTCTGGCCTCTTCATGTGATGCCCAGTGGCACAGTGGCATTGGTGATCCTTTGATGTTCAGAGAGGCATGCATATCTGGTATAAAGTGTTACCCAGCACCCTTTGACTGTCCCACTGAAAGCAAAGTCCCTAGAGTCCAGTGGCACCCACTTCCCTCTCCCCTACCCCCTTGTAATAAGTCTTTGGTATCAAGTGGTACCCCACTGCATCTAAGCCCCCAGCCCATCTCACAATGGCAACAGGCACAACACTCTGCTCACCTCCTTGTCTGGCAATCATCTAACTAGAAATCAAACAACTATATTGCTATACCAGACTACATCAATTTAGCTTTTTGTGTGACTTTCAGTTGATAACTACTCTTGTGAATACTTGTTACACCCTCTAATGCTTGCTCATTGATGCACTATATTTTGATGAATAACCTATCTGACTCCAGATCATAACATAGGGCAGCTTACTCCTGTTTGGTTAATCTGCCATATGCACTGCCTAAGTGTTTCTCTGTTTGTGTATTACAGTAGCTGAGGTTATCAATCTAAAGCATTGATTGGCTACTGCTAAAGCCTCAGGGTCACTAGGAGGTTGACCTGCTGCTATCTTATCCTTCGCAATAGGTGTAGCTATATAATTCTGTGTTAGGTAACTAGGAGGGATTGTGACTGACTCGCTGTGAGTCTGTATCCTAGGTCCTCATCTGTAGCCTCCCCCCAGGGTCTTCAAAGCTCATGCCACATATAATACTGCCATTACTCCAATACCCCCTTCTCCCTAGCTGAGTGCCTTGGCTATGCAATCTACCCCAAGGATTGCCTTGCGGTGTCACCCTGAAATGTACCCACTAGCATCTGTATCCATCATATGCTCTCTCCTTCTAGGTCTCACCTTGCTGTGTGAGTCCTGTGACTATACTTTATCCAGAGAACTAGCAGCTCAAGCAGATTACTCCTATCTGCCCTTGGTGAGTCACCCCTTATCACCACCCTACCCTCCCTATCCCACCCCCTATAAGCTATCACCTTTTTGGAGAAGAGACACTGTCGTCTTCTGGCTGCTTACATCTTCTCCCTGAGTTCCACTCAACATTCACTTTTCCCTCAGGATGGCAGGAACCATCTGACCCCCTATTGTTACTGTTACTAGGTGGGGACATTGAAAACAACCCTGGGCCACTAACATCCCCATTAAACATCCCCACTAACATCCCCATTAAACAACTCTAATCCCCTCTGGGCAAAAAGCTATGGGTTAAAAATTGCACACGTGAAGGTCTGTAGTCTTCTTTCCAAGATACCAAAGCTGGAGGCCTGGACTGCCCTCTACAACCCTGATATTCTGTATTCTGAGCACAGGTGAAACACTGCTGAAGCCCACTATCCCAGGTTCACACTGTCAAATTAAGGGCTATAACCTGTTTAGGAAGGATAGACCAGGGAAAAAAAGGTGATGACGTGCTTCTGTGTTTTAAGGAGAATCTAAAGGCCTCTGTTATTTTGTGCAGTGACACTGACAATTGCCTCCCAGAATGGATCATTACCCTTGGGGAGCAAAGAAACTTTACATAGGCTGCACATACTGTGGTGCGTACAGCCTTTCGCTGCCTACAAGGAACTCCAGGTTTGATCTGTTCTACTAAAGATGGAATGATCTGCAAGGAGAGGCAGGCTTCACTTCAGATGGAGCAATTGTTTTTTTTCAAGCATAAGTGCAAGGGTCACAATCATTGTTGATAGAACTATAACAGGCACACTGGAGGCACTTTAGTTTGACAATAACTACATTCTAAGGAAACACTAAGATTTCTACATTCACTAGCAATTTTGATTAACTCTAGACTCTATGGCATTTCAATGTACTCTAAGCTCTACGGTAATACAAATGAACTCAGAACTCTAAGCATCTATGAAATCTAAAAATACTACTACCCTGGCCAGGGGTTTCTACAGCACTTTTGGGTTAACCCTCATTGCAGCTGTGAAGGAGCCTATTACAAGAAGGGGTGCATCTGTGTGGAGACCATCAGAAATGAATGCACCAAGATAGGACCAAGGATGAAACTTTTCCAGCAAAACAATAGCAGTTTATCTCCTAGATGGGGATCAGCAGAGGAGGCTCCTTGTCCCCAACTGACAAACTATTAGCCTCGTAAAGGTCATCCCAGACTGCCAGGCTGGATGTACAGAGGATTTCTCTATCTGTAGAGGACTGTGGCAAAATGATGAACAACAGAAAGGAAGGTGCCCGCTAAAGGTCATCCCAGACCGCCAAGCTGGATGCACAGTGGATTTCTTCATCAGTGGAAGGCTGTGACAGACTGCTGGCCACTGAGGAAATAGCTTTCTCATTCACAGGATCCTCTGGGTGTTGGTAGGAGGTCAGGTCACACCGCCAGCTAGGGTCACCAGGAAACTCAGGAATTCGGCAATACAGGTGTCTTGCAACTATCATCATCCTCAATCTTTCAGCATTCATCGTCCTTGATCTTGCAGCTTTCATCATCCTTGGTCTTGCAGCTTTCTCTGACCCTGAAACATAAAATCCAATCCCACTGCACATCGGAGCCCTCTCTATTGAGCCGGGGAGCTCCTAATCTTACTTTACTGTTCCTTATTGGGATAGGGATGTAGCACAAAAGATCAGAAGAGAGGGCCTGGCCTAACTACTCCCTAGCTCTAGCTTGAATGGTCACCCACCTTAGTAATCCATCAGGTTTAGAAAACAGCAACAGTTCATTCATGACAGCAATGGAAGATGTCCCTGCAGTTCAGTGACCAGTGTGCATAATTCAGCAGCAATTCGATGCAGGGTGTTGCTGTCCAGAGGCGCACAACACAACTTCAGGTTAATTAGCACAGATTGAAGGCAATGGACATAGTTTGAGAGCAGGTAATACAATCCTGGGTAATTAGTACAGTTCCGGGGAAAGTTAACACAATTTCTGGGCAATTACCATAGTTCTGGGGTAATTAACACAGTTCCAGGGCATTTAATACAGTTTCGGGGTAATTAACAATTCTGAGGCATTTAACAATTCCAGGGCAATTGACACAGTTTCAGGGCATTTAGCACCTGTCAGGGCAATTAGCAGGGTTCCATGGCAATTAATAACAATTCCATGGCAATTAACACTTTTCAGTGCAATTAGCACAGCTCCAGGACATTTAACATAGTGCTGGTGCAACTAATACAGTTCAAGGGCACTTAACACAGTTCCAGGGCATTTAACACAGTCCCAGGGCAATTGACACCTTTCAGGGTAGTTAACACTGTTCCGTAACAATTAACACTATTCAGCAATTCATTTTAATAGCAGGGACATTATCCATGGGACACCTATAAATACCCTGGGTGCCCTATTTTTTCAGCCCTAATGGAATCTCTCACTTTTATTTGCCCTTCTCACTGGGCTTACTAGCGCACTCTAACTCCACCTCTATGTGCAGTCCGGAGGTGGGAAGAACCAGGGAACACCAATCCCAAATGCAGCCTTGGCTGCTTTAACTAGCACCCCCTTTAGTGTGGCTAAAACCTTTTAAAAGAAACAGAAATGCCCATTCTATAGGGACAACCGCATCCCTAGGGAGCTTGCCAATAAAGGCTTATATAAGCAAATGAGGCAATGTCCTGCTGCCCTGTCTCAGGATCTTAATATGCATGTGCTGTCCCTTTCCTATCCACCTTTCTGGAGCCTGATTAATAAATTTAAATAATTTTAAATGGGCCCACCCTCAGGACATCCCTCACTTCTGGGGCTTTCCTTGCCCCTGCTCAGTCGTCCTCAGTGCACAACCCAAAAACTTCCTTTTTTTTAAGTGTGGTGGATAGCACTTGCCCACTGGCACTACCTCTGACTCACTGCCCCAACCAAACTAAAGGATACAGAAAGAGGACGAGGTTTGCTGGCTGCAGGCAGACTGGAGGCAGGCAGTAGGAAAGACAACTCTGGGGGTCTTACTGCACTGATGCTCTCTGTCTTCAAGATGCGGCCACCTGCTCGGCAATGCAGTAGCCAAGAAAATTATACTCTCTTTTTTTTTTTTTTTTTTTACATGAAACAGTAAACAGAGCCCACACCATGGCTATGCTACCGCTACTGGAGATCCCTCTGACACTGCTGTGTTGCTGCAACATGACAGGGACCGAGCTACCTGAAAGATCTCCTTTACTGTCCCTCCCGTCCTCTCCAATCCACCGATGAGGGATTGCTAGAGGTTCCCAGGGTACGTTTGCAGACATCAGGAGCAAGGGCATTCAGCTTTGCAGCTCCATCCCTGTGGAACTCTCTACCTCATCGGGTACAAGATTGCCTGACCGTCCAGAGTTTTAAAAGTGCATTAAAAACTTTTCTTTTTGATCTGGCTTTTGGTAACTGAAGTGTTTTTATCTGGTTTCATATTTATTGGAATTTCTATAATGTATGTAATTTTACTTTATTTGTTTTATTGTACAGGCACCTTGGTTTTGGAAAGGAGCCTTTTTATAAATAAAAAAATTGATTGATTGCTTGATTGATTGATTGATGCCTACACTAAGGAAAGAGAGGAGGAGGATAGCAGGTAAGCCTTTTAATCTCTGCTACCGACCTGCATTCCCTCTCTCCCTCAGACCACAGCTGGTAGATGTCTTCTTTTTCTTCTGAGCACCTGAAAGTGCTCCCAGTTGTACTTTTCTTATGGGTTGCCTGAAAGCAATCCCCTGTGGTCTCCAATGCCTGATCGCTCTACTTACACAGATAGCCACTTTTGCTGTCACCAATGTGGACTCTCACTGCTGCTGTGTCCTCTATCCAGGACAAACATTTCCCTAACACCACCTGGTGGCTCTGGGGTGGGAATTTCAGATGGGTAAAAAAAGAGCTCCTTATGAAAATAAAACTGAGAGACACCCTTTGGGTGACCTATAAATCATCCCCACCCCCTGTCACTTGGAACAACTATCATAGACACAGAAACCTCTGTAAACATGAATCTAAATCCCGTAAGGCCTCCTTCATTAAAAACCAACAAAACCACAGCTTAAGTGACCCTCATAGTTTCTGGGCCATGGTTAACTCCCTAATTAAACATGGCTCCAAACAGTGCCACATCAACCTGCTCTCTGATGCAGGCTTCATAACCAAGCCCTCTCAAGTTGCTGAGGCTCTGCACCATAAATTCACTAATCTCACTAAGCATCTGGCCAAACTCCCACCCAGGGATGTCACACTCATCTGTGAGGAAGGGAGAGCAGATGTGAATGGTATTTCTGCATTCCATTTTAAAACCACATTCCCCATGGAGGTCTGGCTTCTCCTCAGGACCCTTCCTAATTCCGGTAGCACCAGAAGCGACAGTCTCTGGTCTCAATTCCTTAAATTGACTGCTGACCTCATTGCTAGGCCCCTTGCTATCTTATTCAATCTGTCCATCTCCTCCTCTTCCTTCTCCTCATTATGGAAGCAAAACAGGTCAGAGTCCTCCCCATATTCAAATCAGGTGATTCTACACTCATGGAGAATTACAGACTATCCTTTCACACCTGAGTAAAATTCTGGAAAAAATTGCCCTCCAGAAAATCTCAGATCCTGTCACTAAATACAATCTGTATCCCCCCACCAGCATGACTTTAGAATGGGCCACAGCACAACCACTGTTCTGGACTGTTTCACAGACGACATCTTAAGGAACTCAGGCAAAGGCAAGTTCACTGGTGCCATCTTCATAGATCTATCTAAGGCCTTCGACTTGGCTGATCATGACATCCTCCTGGATGAACTCCTCTCTTATGGGTTTTCAATAGGGACCACGGCATGGTTCAGGAACTACCTTAGAGATAGATCCCAAAGGGTCCATACTAGGGGGTCACATCCAGCACCCTAGGGGTGTATAATGGAATCCCACAAGACTCCACTCTAGGGCCTATCCTGTTCTTCCTCTTTGTCAACCATCTCCTTGGAATTAGCATAGGCTGTTGCATAATTATGTATGTGGATGATCTTGTTTTGTACCAGAGTGGTAAGAGCCCACTGAATTTATCCCTCTACCTCTCCGGGGATTCTGGGATTTTCCAGAAGTGGTTTTCATCTAACAGAATACTCATGAATGCTAAAAAAACTAAGCCATGCTTTGGGGTCGAAACCAAGACTTGCCAAATGCACTGCAGGGCGAAATAACTCCCTGAACATTCTGGCCCCAGATGGGCACTCCCTGGAAGAAGTTACTTCCTTCAAATACCTGGGAGTCACACTCGATCCCTCTCTTACCTTTGTAGATCACATTGAGAAAGGAATCAAATGTGTGAACCAGAAACTGGGTGTCTGTTACCGCCTGAAGCACATCATGACCCCCTAAGGTACATCTGGCCATTGACCAAGGCACACTGTTGCCCCCTCCTTGATTACTGCTCTGCTGTCTTCTCCCAGACCTCAAATCAGTACCTCACAAGACTCAATACTGCCTTCAACAGCATCTGCAGGTTTGTCACACTTGTGCCATTCCACACACACCACTACTACCTATACACAACACTTGGTTGGATGTCCCCCCCCCAGGCCCGCTGTGACTACCTCATTGGTACCCTTATCGATAAGTTTCTTTGGGATGGGACTAGCTCCCCTCTAGCTAGACTCCTTAGCATTAAATCTGGCACTGGTGAACTGAGGTCCTCCATTCAATGTTTCCTCAACTATCCCTGGACTGCAAATAATATGGGTTGGAGAGTCCTCTCCATTGCTGCCCCCAGCCTCTGGAATAGCTTACCAGCCATGCTACACTCTCAAGATGTTTCTCACCTTTTCAAATTACATTTTAAAAATTCCCTCCTATCTGTCTCTGCTTCCAAGTGCCCTTCTTGACATAGGGTGGAGGTGCAGTTACTTACAGTTTGCTCTTTTACTCTACCTATCTAGGTTAGCCAGCCCACTTGCCTAACAGTGGCCCTTATGTAACATGTACTGTCAGACTGGGTGTATTACTTTCACTTGTATGTTGCTCTACTTATATGTTGATTTTATTGTACTGATTATTTGTCTGAACTGTCTGACTTCAAGTATCACCTGTAAGTGTTTTATAGTTACCTATGTACTGTATGCTGAACCTCATGTATTGCCTTTCTTGTATTGGATGTGCCATCTAGATGTCCCCGGTCATTCCTGAAAATGGTCCCTAGGACCAGTGTACCTACCCAGTTATCAAATATAAATAAATAAATAAATAAATAAATAAGAGATGGCAGGCAACCGAGGAGGAAAGGGTAGGGATACGGTATGACAGTTTCATGGTATACCACTGTATCAGAAGTTACTGTATTGATACCATGGGCTGTTTCTGATACTATGACAACCATGGTTCATGGTATACTGAGGTTTTCAGGCCTTTCAAGTAACTGTTTTGTGTTTTTAGGTATGACTGTCCCTCCTGTGCCAACTCTCACCGAGACAAGAGTTTGAGGAGGCCTCGTTTTGTACAAAAATTACTACTTCCATAATACCATGGTTTTCTGGTAACTATGGTATTACATGCAATGATTTTTTACCATGACATGTGACACAAAGTGTGGAATTTGAATATAGTTGGGTTAATACCAGTTTCCAGGAGACAGATGTCAATGTTTTAAATGCTGTTCCTGGTCTCCATAGCACTAGAGGTGTTTGAGTCCCATGTTTATGGAGGCATTTTGAATTGTTTTCTGCAGAGCAGTAATTGTCAGTCATGTGGTCACTTGTTTGGTTTATTTTCATTGGTGAGACTGTAGGTTCAGATCTCAGCTGAGCCAGGTAATCTACTCGATCTTGAGCAAGTCACTTAACCTCTTAGTTCTCCAGTCCACCCAGATGTTTATTTTTTAATTTAGTTACAATTTGGTGACTAGGATTGGCACACCAAGTCAAAACTCATTTCCAGGTGTCACAGAAAGGAGCAGCAAGAGGGCAGGGAAATACAAAATGCATAATTAGTGCAATAATACATAGCAACAGAATGCATACGCTATGCATAATTAGGGTAAAAAAACAAAAATAGGAGGGTAGAGAAGAGGTATTCATGGGTAGAGAACAGAGGGGTAGCAGGAGTGAGAAAAAGCTGCCTGAAAGAACAGAAGGGGAAAATGAGCATTTAGAAGACACATGACAGAGGGGAAAGAGGAAGTGAGACACACTAGATGAGGGAGGCTGTTTCAGAGGTTTGCGAGATAGACAGAGAAGGCAGACTAACCCATGCTTTGCAGTGAGAGTTGAAAAAGTGGGCATTGGGCAGCCGGCCCGTCAACACAGTGGTGGGATTTCTGCTTGCGACGCTGGCGACCCGGGTTTGGGAATGGACCCGGGTCGTCGGAGGGCCAGCCGGGGCGAGAAGGATTGAGCGTCCTACGGACTGCTCTCCTACTCCATGGGGAGGGTAGGGGAGGCAATTGGCGCACTGAGGACTCCTGGAGGAGGCCGGGGGATCTCAGGCAACCGACGCATACAGTTCCGGGAGGTGGGGCGAACGCTGGCGTCATTGCACATCCCCACCTCCATAAGGAAAATGGCAGAAAAACCAAGGAGGGCAAGGACCGTGTCTCCATGAAGCCCTCCCGGAAGACCTCGGTTCACCACCGTAGCTGCAGGTCCCCCGACTAGATATTGGCTCCGTGGTCACGGTAAATCATGGCCACGGCCCCGCCCTCTGGGGGGCAAGCCGGGGGTGACTGGGGGACCTCGGCAGCCATAGATGGTGGTGGAGGCTTCCAGGGGCCATGACCAGGGCTGATTAATGACGGGGTCCTGCCATAGAAAGACAAAATAAAAAAAAAATTAAAAAGTGGGCATTGGAGGAGTGAAGAGAATAGAAGAAAGGGATAGAGAGGATGAGATAATCAACTACGGCCAGTATCAAACTGCAGTATTACAGATGTAATAACATCAACCAGAAATCAGATCCTGTGTTCTCCGTAGCAACCTGTTATGATATCACACCAGGTTGATAAAGGGTGTACACTGTCACACTAACTGAAAACAGCTGTGACATCATCTATCAAATTACTTGTGCTCTCTCTCTCACACTTTTTGTTTTTTATACACACTTACAAACTTACTCCGATGAGGGATTGCTAGAGATTCCCAGGGTTCGTTTGAAGACATCTGGGGCACGTGTGTTTTCTTATGCTGCCCCTACCATGTGGAATTCTCTACCTCATCAGATACGAGAATGCCTGACCATCTAGAGTTTTAAATCAGAACTGAAAACATTCTTGTTTTATAAAGTATTTGGAGAATGATTCTATTATTGTTTATTAATTATTGTTTTTAAAGTGTTAGTTTTTAAATTGGTACAGCGCTTTGGTTTTTGAGAAGCGCTTAAAAAATAAAATGTTACTTTACTTAACTTACTTTACTTACTTTCTCACTTCTAGTTCTGGTTGATATCAGACCCTAACAATTGTTATAAAAAAGTTAAATATACATGACTCAGTGATTACGTATTTTTCACACATCGTCATTTTGTAAACTCAGTTAGTTGTCTTGGCCTCCTTGCACTTCCAAGCTCACTGTCAGACATGTACTATTCACTTTTAAACTGACTAATACATTCGCCATGTCATGCTCAAAAACTAAACAGCTCCATGAATTTTAGTGGTGTGGTTTTCAGTTGCTTAACACGTCCAGCAGTGTTTTATCTTCTAATATACAGAATTGTTAGCTATGGTACTGTGGCTGTATCTCTCTTACGCTGCCGTGTTTGTACTGTTTATGGATCACATGCAGATACTGTATGCAGCACAAACTGCAACATCATCATATAATGTCTCATTCCATTAGGCAGACACAAGCCAGTTAGGAATGTTGTGTTATGGCCCACCAGATAAGGGACAGGAAAAATTACAATCTACATAAAAATAAAGATACAGTGCATAGAACAGTGTTTCAAATATGGTTATTACCCATACCGATCCACTGAAATCTATTAGAAGTGCATGTTACTCATCCCTGTCCCCTTTAATTTCTCATCCTATTAATGTGAGGGATTACAGTCTCATTCCTGCTCTATTATTGTGAGGGGATTACAACAGTCCTCCCCCTTATGTTAGGAGGTTGCACTGTGACCCCTCCCATTAAAGGCACACTTATTGAGAAGGGGTTATAAGGCATCAACCCCACCCTCACATCTCCACAGATGGGAGTGCAAGAACTCTGCAGACCCCAAAGGGGGCTGTAGTCCATCTCTCTTAGTAGTCCCTCAATATGTCCCACAGACCCACTTGTCACACCCCACCCTAAACACAAGCCTCTACCCTAACTTTACACTTAGATTTTACACTTGATAGTTATTTATGATGATCAATTTACATTACATTTTATTATAAACACCAAACACAAATTATCACAGTGTTTCTATTTTGTTCATTGATAAACATTCCCACACTGTAACAGCCTTATTTAGATACAAGGATTGAAACTAAAACAGTTCCATTAGAGTAGCCAAATGCTGGTAGAATTTGTATTGGGCCAGTAAAACTTTCCTTCAGTTAGCCCTGCTGGCCTGTATTGAAGAAGACAACATTGCAAAAGATACAAATTGAGCCAGTGGAAATGTTTGTGGGGCCAGTAGATTTTTCTGGTCACCAACCCTGCTGGCTAGCGGCTGCAAAATGTAATTTCTACCCCTGAGATAAAACACCCAGGCCCAGATATTCAAACTGCATCCAAAAAGTGCGCAACAGCAGAAGCAAGCGCAAGTCCACTGCACCCATGCGCAATAAGTGCGATATTCAAAAACTGCGCAGGCCAAGATGTGCCTATGGCAGATGACTGAATATCGCACCACCTGCGCCATAGTGCAACAAGGGATGTTCAGCTGAGCAGTCCAGATGCGCCATAGCACAACCAGGGACGCCCCCAGCAGCAGGGCAGTAATGCAACAGCACAACCAGGGATGCAGGGGCCCACCGCCCATGCCACAGATGGGCAGAGGAACACAACAGCAGAACAGACATTGTCCCCCACACCCCATGCACTGCACAACTGGGGGAGAGCTGGAATAACCACTGGCCCATGGATACCAGCAACCAACCCACAGCTGGGCCACTGGCCCCAGACACACCCCCTGCAAGCTGTAACTGCACACAAGGATGGCTGACCACCCCGTACCACACCATCCCACCAATGCAGAGCACACCCTGCACTATGATCCCCACATACCCTGCCCAGGAGTAGCACCAACAGTGCAGGATATCCCATGCATGCCACCTCACTCCCCACTGTGACACAACCCAGTGCACTTATGGAGCCATGGGCAGTCCCACCATGGGCACCCTGCAATGGGTGGCAGCAGACAGCGATGCAACAGATGCATACACAGTGCCACCCTGCATGTCCCCTCTGAGGTATAGCTGAGAGACTGACCATGCGTCAGCACATGAGGTACCCCACATGTGACAGGGCATGCCCTGGACCCCACCTCCTGTGGTACAGCACCCTGCACACCCTCCCAAGGACACATCCCATCCCAGCACTGGCCACAACAGCCAGCACAGACACGCACAGTGTAGCATGGAGGCATGCACCACACAGGATGCAACACAGTGCATGGACAAACACCCACCCACCCATACCCAAGGGCACAGCAACACAGGGACACAGTAGCGGTCAACCAAGCCACTGGCGTGTGGCCAGGGCTGATGTGTACACATGGCCAGCACCTCTACATTGCACAGGTGTGCCAGCCACCCTGCACAGGCACCATGAAACTGTATGCCACCAGCATGCTGCCAGAGCACAAGTGACAGACACTGGAGCACATCCCCTGCAACAGACACAAGTGACAGCATGGATGGTGGACAACAACAGCGGAGGCCACAGTGCCACCAGAGGCAGACGTGCACAATACTGGTGATGGCAGTCAACCTGGCATTGTGCCGGGTACAGTTGTTATCCAGCATGGACAGCCACCACTGACATGCCAGCAGACTGTGCATATCACAGACATGCAAGGGTGTCAGCTGCACAGGCCATGGACAGTCTGACAGGGGTGCCATGCACACAGTGCAGACCCCGTGGACCACTGTACACAGGCATCCAGTGCACAGAGTACAACACACAAACCACAGACAGTGACTGATCCCCCTGCCCACACCATAGGTGGTTCATCTCTGCATACACACACTTACACATGCCCATGCGTGTACCACCCCGACGCCATGTACACCACTGCAGCTGAGCACCTGTAGCCCACTGCAAATCAGAGACCACCACAGTTGTTATAACAAAATGTATATATTGAAACAATGTAAAGTAAAACTATTTACAACTATATACAAGAGTGGGGGAAGGGCCACATAACAGGTGGGGGTGGATAAGGGGCAAGGGTGAACATATGGGAGAGGGAAGAAGGGGTGTGAGGGTGGGTCAAAGGGGGGAAGGTGGTAGTCTGGGCATGGGGACTTCACTGGCCACCCCGGTCCTCTTCTTCCTGGTGCCAATGAGAGCTCCGCCTCCTCCTCCTGACCTCGTGGTGGTGTATTCGGCGCAGGAGCTCTAATGTCTCCCTCCTGACCACAGCAGCTCTTGAATGTCCTGCTGGATCTGCAGGAGTCTCCGGCCACCTAGGATGAGGGAGCAGAGTCAATAGGTGTGACTGTCCATCCCCCTGCAGCCCACCCATTGTGCATGGCATACAGCCATGTGACACACCCCTGTGATGGTGTGCGACCACCCACAGTGACCATGTCCACAAGACTGCGACCACCCACAGTGACCGTATCCACAAGACCTGCCCACCCAGGCAGCCACAGCCATGTGGGCCACTGCACACACCCACAGCCCATGTTCTGCACAGCACCACCATGGCCGTACAGTGACTTGGCTATGCGGTGTGACAGCAGTGCCACAGCCATGTGACCGGTGCAAGCATGGACCACCATTGATGCACTCACAGACATGCAGTGCCACTGGACAGTGCTGACTGTAACAAGTTGCGTGCATGGCAGTGGTGTTAATGGATGGTGGCCATGCCCCACTGCCCGCCCAGTTATACAGCATGCAATAGTAATCATGGATGTAAGGCATTCACCATCAGCAGGCTGATCCACATGCCGCAGACCACTTTCATCCCTCCTGTCCCTCTGCTCCAACATGTGGTGCCTCCCCTCCCTGTTGCGCCACTGTTCTTCTGGCCCTAAGGTGCAAACATGGAGAGAGGAACATCAGTACAATCCAGCAACAATGTCCCCCTGCCCCATGAGTGTGCAATCCCACATAGCCAGACCCACCCACCCACACCCGATACCACCAACGGCCAACACCGGACGGCCCCCATGTGCCAGACACATGCAACCGTGATACCCGTATGGATGATAAAAGTGTATGGATGTTGCGCCTACCTGGCCGTGGCACTGTGCCCCTCCTGGCATGTGCCCGCAGGTGGGCAAGCAGGTCCAGGTCCCTGCGCCTCAGGTCCCCATAGCGGTGGTGGCACTGCTCCACCATCCACTCGATACCGGTGGCCTCCTCCAGGGTGTCAGCCACTTCCTGCCATACCACACTCCTGGCCCTGTCCAGGGGTGCCTCCCCAAACAAAGCCCCAACATGGGGCTCAACTATAGCCACAAGGTTTGCGAGCTCAATCTGGCTCCACACCACAGCATACCTCTGCGCCATCTCTGCTGCCCAGTTCAAGCAAAATGGTGCTCTGCAGTGTGGTCCTGCCATGTGCAGATGCTGTGTGGTACAGTGCTGCCATTCCCTATCATGCACGGTAGTGGTGCACCCATGCCTGACACATGACGCCTAGGGGGCAAAGGTCGGGCACAGGGTCAAGGGTCTCTGGTCCACTGACAGCCACAGTGGGACTGGAACCCAATGCATGTAGCGCAATTGGGTGCCTGTGTGCCACCTCCTGTAGTGGTCTACAGCGCTGTTGCCCCAGTGCGCCTTTGACGCCCCAGTGCCACAGCGCCATATAGGTGAACAGCGCCGTAGCACCACTGGCACAGTGGTGGCTGTGCCCTGCATTGCCTCCCACGCACAGCATGTCAGCAGCGTGGCAGGCGCCTGCGACATCAACCCAGGCATGCGCAATTTGGTGTGTACTGCGCATGTCACAGAACTGCGCCCTTGGCTCAGCACATTCAACACAATTGCACAAAGTGCAACAGCGCGATATTCAGCCTGCATATGCAAATCATCTAATCAGCCATTCAATGGTGCAGCCACTGCATTTGCATCCACTTAAAGATGTACCTCTCCTCATTTGCATGGGTTGCGCTATAAAAGTGCGACATTGGGCTGCACTGGCCATAGTCGGTTACTGCAGTCTATTGCGGTGAGTTGCATGCTGTTTGGGAGTGTGGACTGTGGAGTTTGGGACATGCATGGGACTGCAGAGTCACAGGTAACACCTGCCATTCTCACAGGATGAATCATGACCTAGCGTCTGGTGGAGGAAGAGGAACAGAGTTGTGGGAGGAAGAGGAGGCCAAATTTTACTAAAGCCGAGACAGGTGCCCTGTTCGAGGCCTACCTCAACCAGGAGCCACTTCTCAGCGGACGCCAGGGAACACCACAGGCCCATGCTGCTGCATGGGAGGAGGTGGCACGTGCTGTAAACCTGCACAGTAGCCACCAGTGCTCCATGCAGGAGTACAAAAAGAAGATGGACACGGACAGGCGGAGGATTAAAGAGAAGGTGTCTACCATCAGGGCAGCATGGTCTGCAACCAGTGGGGGAAAGCCAGAGGTGCTACGCCTGACCCCACAGGAAAAGCGGGCTGCTGGCAGCATGCAGCGTTGCTCGATTGAGGGTGTTCTGGGTGGTGGATTCCAGATGGGTGGTAGCCGGCACTGCATGGTAGGTCATGGTCTGTCTATTGGGGTGGACAGGGTAGGTCACATGCAGTAACACTACCTTTTTTCCCTTACAGCTCCTGAGCATCTGCATGGGTCAGCGGTGGGCTTCTCCACTGAGGCCAGTCACATGGAGATGGAGGAGGGCCCATCCACCTCCACAGGAATATCGGGGTCAGGGCGACAGTGGGCCCACCTGGACATCTGGACGGATGTTGGTGGAGCAGGTGCGGAGGAGGCCCTGCCCGTGTCCCAGCATGCCAGTGTTCATGGATGCCAGCATGCTGAGACTCAGGCTGGTGCCGGATCCATCACCAATGATGATGATGGAGCTAACATCATGGGCAGTGACACATGTGTGCCACAGGATGGCCACACAGCAGGTGACAGCGCGGCCATGGCTGTGGGTGGTGCCACCGTGGATGCCTGAGTGTCATCACTGTCCCAGCCTGTGCCTGTCTGCACCAGTGGGGCAGCACTGGTGTGTGTCCAGGACAGTGGGACTGTTGCAGCCACTGCAGTGGCACCATTGAGCCCTGGGGAGTGGCAGCCGGAGGGGCAGCATCAGCAGTCGGCCAATGGCCATGGGGGTACAGTGTCAGGGGGTGGCATCAGTGCACTGCCTGTGGACATGCCCAGGCCTGGCCCTGGTGTGCAGCGCCCACCCTCAAGGAGTGATGAGCATCAGGGCCATGAATACCCTGAGGGACAGCATGCCGATCAGGCAGATGACCTCTTGGATAAGCACACCCGCATACTGCAAGCATCAGTCAATCAGCAGATGCAGCTTGTGATGGCAGTGGATGTACTGAGTGTGGCTCTGTGCCATGCAGAGGAGCGTCGCAGCAGATAACACCGCTCTGCTCCTGGCAGGGATGGACTGGTTGCGGGAGGATGTGACCACTGCCATTGACAGGCAGACACAAGCATCCAGAGCTGTCATGGCCACAATGGGCACACAGTTATTTGCCCATGCATCGCAGACACCACGCAGTACAATGTCCACCCCCCGTTCCCAGCAGCGTGTGACACCATCCTTGTCGACACCGGGTTCAGCTGTGGGCATCCCAAGCATGCCTGGCGCAGGCATGTTCAGTGTGCTGCAGACCCCTGCGCGAGCACGGTCATGTTCATGCAGTGAAACCCCTGGGGGACCGTTGGTGCCACCCCATGAGGCCAGTGGTCAGCCTGTCACTGCTGGTGGGTCTCGGCGGGGCCGTCCATGCATCCGTGGTGGCCGTGGCACTGTGGCACGTGACTGACCTGTCTCCCAGTGTGGCTACTGTCTGATGCTGCCCTGTGTGCATTGTGTTGTTCATCAGGCAATGCGCGGGTGGGTATCCGGCCCTGCACGCACACACACAGTCCATCTGCACACCCTTCCGGCTGCTGTCATAAGTTGTGTGTGCATGATGATGCCTGCGTTGCACTGTACACCACTGTGCAATGGTGCCCAGTGTCTGACACACGCACAATGACAGGCAGCGGGCATGGTGGTCTGTGGACATGTGTGTGGCTAGGAGTGGCGGTCTGGGTTGGTGTGCCTCCTACCCTTTGTGCATGTCTGGTGAGGTGTGTGTGTGTGTGTGTGTGTATGTATGACCGCGTGCCATGTTAGACCTCGCCCATCCCTAGCGGTGTGTTTGGTTCCATGCCTGGCTACTTCCCTTGATGGCATGCGCCTCTGGTGTGTGTCCATGCATGTTTGTGGGTTGTGCCTTTGCCACTGGTGGTTGCACATGGCCCCATGACTTACCTGGGTTGAAGTGCTCCTCTGTGATTGTGTCCTGGTGCAGCTGTGCCAGCCGGAGCAGTCGGGGGTCCCGTCGTCCAAGGAGGGGATGCCCATCACCATCGTTACCGGCGTTCTCATCGTCCCCATCACTGTCCCCCTCTTCGACCTGTATGGCTATTCCACATTCATTGGCCATGTTGTGCAGGATGCAACAGGCCAGGAATAGCCCACAGACCTTTGAGGGGCTGTACTGTAGGGCACCACCGGAGGTGTCCAGGCAATGGAAACATGCCTTCAGCATCCCGAACACCTGCTCGATAACATTGCATGTGGTGGCATGTGCCTCATTGTAGATGTTGCTGCGATGGGGTCATGGGCCGCCGGTATGGTGTGAGCAGTCAGGAGCAGGTGGGTATCCACTGTCACCTGAGGGTAGAGGGTGGAGGTTGGTTGGTGATCAACATCTCGCCCTGCCTCAGGCCATGTAGGCCACTATCCATGTCACCTCTGACCATGCCCCTCCCAAGCTCTATGTTTGTCCATGTGGTTTGCATACTGACCCACTAAGTGGCCAGTGGGGATGTCCCCACTCTCGAATCTGTGGCACAGTGCTGACTGGTGCCAAATGAAGGCATCATGTGTTCCCCCAGGGTGCGTGGCACAGACATTGATTATGTGCCCCCTGGCATCGCACACCACCTGGCAGTTGATGCTAGCATAGCCTTTCTGATTGAAATATGCGGCCCCTCGGGGCCAGGTGGTGTGCCGGATGGCCACATGGGTTAGTCTATTGCCCTAGCATGCCAGGCATATGTGGTACACTGTGGAACTCCTATATGTTTGCTGTGCGCTGGTCGGTGTGCTGGGGAAATGGATGTACCCGCAGCATGTGGTAGCAGTGTGCTGAGGAATTGGGTAAGGTGGCATGACACGGCCAACTGGGTTATGCCTGTGGTGTCCCCTGTTGGTCTCTGGAAGGTACCCATGGTGAGCAAGCACATGAAAGCTGTCACTTTAGTCTCCACTGGCAGAGCATAGCTCTGTCGTGTGGGTGCCTGCATCACATCACTGCACAGCTCACAGAGCCACAGAGCCACCTCAGAATTGCCTGATTCAGGTGGTACCAGCCCACACTCTCAGTATCTCTGTACAGCATGAAGCTGGTGCGGGCTTAGTACTGCCTGTTGGGAGCATGCAGCCAGCGGGCTGCCTTCACTGACAGCGCACCCTGCTGCCTGCCTTCTCACCCCCCCTCATTACTGCCTCCATCTGGATGGTGGCACGGCCATGTCCCTGGCTTGTGGTTCACCCCCGGAAGCTGTTTCTGTGTTCCCCCACTGTCCTGGCTGCTACTTCCCTGCACCGGAACACCTTCCTGTGGTGGCTCTGTGCTTGTGTGGTACTTCCCCTTTCTGCACTGGCTGTGGCCTCCACACCTTCCTGTGCCTCTGTGTTCAGAGTGCCCTTTCCTGGCCTGCCCTGTGTGTCCCTCCTGCCCTGTTTGTGTGGCTAGAGTTCAGCCCTCATGTGCCTTCTCTGTAGCGTTCTTGTGCTCTCCCTTGTTCCTTTCATTTTGGCTCATTTCTGCTATGGCAACTTCCGCTTGCTCCCCTAATGCGCATGGTGCATGTTGTTGAATATAGCACTGTGCCATTTATGCATGGTTCTGGGCATGGGAACTCACTGGCCACCCGGTCCTCTTCTTCCTGGTGCCAATGAGAGCTCAGCCTCCTCCTCCTGACCTCATGGTGGTGTATTCAGGCGCAGGAGCTCTTCTCCTCCTGACCACAGCAGCTCACTTGAATGTCCTGCTGGATCTGCGAGATCTCAGCCACCTAGGATGAGAGGAGCAGAGTCAATAGGTATGACATCCATCCCCTGCAGCCCACCATTGCCAGCATACAGCCATGTGACACACCCTCATGATGGTAACGACCACCACAGTGACCATGTCCACAAGACTCGACCACCCACAGTGACCGTATCCACGGAACCTGCCCACAGGCAGCCACAGCCATGTGGGCACTGCACACCACAGCCCATATTCTGCACAGCACCACCATGGCGAATACAGTGACTTAGCTATGCGGTGTGACAGCAATGCCACAGCCATGTGACGGTGCAAGCATGGACCACCATTGATGCACTCCACAGACATGCAGTGCCACTGGACAGTGCTGACTGTAACAAGTTACGTGCATGGCAGTGGGTGTTAATGGATGGTAACCATGCCCACTACCCGCCCAGTTATACAGCATACAATAGTAATCATGGATGTAAGGCATTCACCATCAGCAGGCTGATCCATGCACGAACACTTTCATCCCCTCCTGTCCCTCTGCTCCAACATGTGGTGCCTCCCTCCCTGTTGCGCCACTGTTCTTCTACAAAGACCTAAAACATGGGAGAGAACATCAGTACAATCCAGCAACAATGTCCCCCTGCCCCATGGTGTACAATCCCACATAGCAGACCCACCCACCACACCACCCACCACGGCCAACACCGACGGACGGCCCCCATGTGCCAGACACAGCCAACCGTGATACCGTATGGATGATAAAGTGTATGGATGTTGCGCCTACCTGGCGCGCTAGCCTGTGCCCCTCCTGGCATGTGCCCGCGAGTGGGAAAGCAGGTCAGGTCCCTCGCCTCGGTCCCCATAGCGGTGGTGGCACTGCTCACCATCCACCGACCACCAGTGGCCTCCTCGAGGTGTCAGCCACTTCCTGCCACCACACCTCATGGCCTGTCCAGCGTGCCTCCCAAACAAAGCCCCAACATGGGGCTCAACTATAACCACAAGGTTTGCAGAGCTCAATCTGGCTCACACCACAGCATACCTCCACGCCATCTCTGCTGCCAGTTCAAGCAAAAGTGGTGCTCTGCAGTGTCAGTCCTGCCATGTGCAGATGCTGTGTGGTACAGTGCTGCCATTCCCTATCATGCACAGTAGTGGGTGCCCATGCCTGACACATAGCGCCCTAGGGGCAAGGTCGGGCACAGGGTCAAGGTCTCTGGTCCACGGAAGACACCAGTGGGACTGGAACCCAATGCATGTAAGCGCATTGGGTGCCTGTGTGCCACCTCCTGTAGTGGTCTCTGGCGCTGTTCCCCGAGTGCGCCTTTGGCGCCCCAGTGCCACAGCGCCATATAGGTGAACAAGCGTGGCACCACTGGCACAGTGGTGGCTGTGCCCTGCATTGCCTCACGCACAGCATGTCAGCAGCGTGGCGGGCGCCTGCGACATCAACCCAGGCATCGCGATTGGTGTGTACTAAGATGTCACAGAACTAAGCCCTTGGCTCAGCATTCAACACAGTTGCACAAAGTGCAACAGCGCGATATTCAGCCTGCATATGCAAATCATCTAATCAGCCATTCAATGGTGCAGCCACTGCATTTGCATCACTTAAAGATGTACCTCTCCTCATTTGCATGGGTTGGCGCTTATAAAGAACACGACGTTAGGCTGCACTGGCCGCCAGGCGGTTACACAATCTAATGCAGTGCAGTTGCATGCTGTTCCAGGAGTGTGGACTGGAGTTTGGGACATGCAAGGGACTGCAGAGTCACAGGTAACACCTGCCATTCTCACAGGATGAATCCATGACCTAGCGTCTGGTGGAGGAAGAGAACAGAGTTGTGGGAGAAGAGGCAGAATTTTACTAAGCCGAGACAGGTGCCTCAGCCGAGGCCTACCTCAACCAGGAGCCACTTCTCCAGCCCGGACCCTTAGCAGGGGAACACCACAGGCCCATGCTGCTGCATGGGAGGAGGTGGCTGCGTGCTGTAAACCTGCACAGTAGCCACCAGTGCTCCCATGCAGGAGTACAAAAGAAGATGGACACGGACAGGGCGGAGGTTAAAGAGAGGTGTCTACCATCAGGGCAGCATGGTCTGCAAACCAGTGGGGGAAAGCCAGAGGTGCTACGCCTGACCCCACAGGAAAAGCGGGCTGCTGGCAGCATGCAGCGTTGCTTGATTGAGGGTGTTCTGGGTGGTGGATTCAGATGGGTGGTAGCCCGGCACTGCATGGTAGGTCATGGTCTGTCTTTGGGGTGGACAGGGTGGGTCACATGCAGTAACACTACCTTTTTTTCCTGCCCACAGCTCCTGAGCATCTGCATGGGTCAGCGGTGGGCTTCTCCACTGAGGCCAGTCACATGGAGATGGAGGAGCCCATCCACCTCCACAGGAATATCGGGTCCAGGGCGACAGTGGGCCCACCTGGACATCTGGACGGATGTTGGTGGAGCAGGTGCGAGGAGGCCTGCCCGTGTCCCAGCATGCCAGTGTTCATGGATGCCAGCATGCTGAGAGCTCAGGCTGGTGCGGATCCATCACCAATGATGATGGGCTAACATCATGGAGCAGTGACACATGTGTGCCACAGGATAGCCACACAGCAGGTGACAAGCGGCCATGGCTGTGGGTGGTGCCACCGTGGATGCCTGAGTTGTCATCACTGTCCCAGCCTGTGCCTGTCTGCAGTAGGGCAGCACTGGTGTGTGTCAGGACAGTGGGACTGTTGCAGCCACCGAGTGGCACCATTGAGCCCTGGGGATGGCAGGCGGAGGCAGCATCAGCAGTCGGCCAATGGCCATGGGGAGTACAGTGTCAGGGGCAGCATCAGTGCACTGCCTGTGGACATGCCCAGGCCTGGCCCTGGTGTGCAGCCCACCCTCAGGGCCAGTGAGCATCAGGTGCATGAATACCCTGAGGGACGCATGCCGATCAGACAGATGACCTCTTGGATAAACACACCGCATACCGCAGGCATCAGTCAATCAGCAGATGCAGCTTGTGATGGCAGTGGATGTACTGAGATGTGGCTCTGTGCCATGCAGAGAGGCGTCGCGGCAGATAACACCGCTCCTGCTCCTGGCAGGGATGGACTGGTTGCGGGAGGATGTGACCACTGCCATTGACAGGCAGACAAAGCATCCAGAGCTGTCATGCCCACAATGGGCACACAGTTATTTGCCCATGCATCGCAGACACCACGCAGTACAATGTCCACCCCGTTCCCAGCAGCGTGTGACACCATCCTTGTCGACACCGGGTTTCAGCTGTATGGGCATCCCAAAGCATGCCTGGGCGCGAGGCATGTTCAGTCATGCTACGAACCCTCGCTGAAACGCAGTCATGTTCATGCAGTAAAGAACCCTGGGGCAACGTTGAACCTACCACCAGAGGCCAGTGGTCAGCCTGTCACTGCTGGTGGGTCTCGGCGGGCCGTCCATACCATCCGTGGTGGCCGTGGCACTGTGACACGTGACTGACCTGTCTCCCAGTGTGGCTACTGTCTGATGCTGCCCTGTGTGCATTGTGTTGTTCATCAGGCAATGCGCGGGCCGGGTGGTCGCGACCCTGCACGCACAACACACAGTCCATCTGCACACCCTCCGGCTGCTGTCGTCAAGTGTGTGTGCATGATGATGCCTCGTTACACTGTACACCGACTGTGCAATGGTGCCCAGTGTCTGACACAGCACAATGACAGGCAGCGGGGCATGGCAGTGGTCTGTGGACATGTGTGTGGCTAAGGATGGCGGTCTGGGTTGGTTGCCTCCTACCTTTGTGCATGTCTGGTGAGGTGTGTGTGTGTGTGTGTGTGTATATGTAACGCGTGCCATGTTAGACCTCGCCCATCCCTAGCGGTGTGTTTGGTTCCATGCCTGGCTACTTCCCTTGATGGCATGCGCCTCTGGTGTGTGTCCATGCATGTTTGTGGGTTGTGCCTTTGCCACTGGTGGTTGCACATGGCCCCATGACTTACCTGGGTTGAAGTGCTCCTCTGTGATTGTGTCCTGGTGCAGCTGTGCCAGCCGGAGCAGTCGGGGGTCCCGTCGTCCAAGGAGGGGATGCCCATCACCATCGTTACCGGCGTTCTCATCGTCCCCATCACTGTCCCCCTCTTCGACCTGTATGGCTATTCCACATTCATTGGCCATGTTGTGCAGGATGCAACAGGCCAGGAATAGCCCACAGACCTTTGAGGGGCTGTACTGTAGGGCACCACCGGAGGTGTCCAGGCAATGGAAACATGCCTTCAGCATCCCGAACACCTGCTCGATAACATTGCATGTGGTGGCATGTGCCTCATTGTAGTGTTGCTGCGATGGGGTCATGGGCCGCCGGTATGGTGTGAGCAGTCAGAGACGGAGTGGGTATCCACTGTCACCTGAGGGTAGAGGGTGGAGGTTAGTTTGGTGATCAACATCGCCCTGCCTCAGGCCATGTAGGCCACTATCCATGTCACCTCTGACCATGCCCCTCCCAAGCTCTATGTTTGTCCATGTGGTTTGCATACTGACCCACTAAGTGGCCAGTGGGGATGTCCCCACTCTCGAATCTGTGGCACAGTGCTGACTGGTGCCAAATGAAGGCATCATGTGTTCCCCAAGGGTGCGTGGCACAGACATTGATTATGTGCCCCCTGGCATCGCACACCACCTGGCAGTTGATGCTAGCATAGCCTTTCTGATTGAAATATGCGGCCCCCTCGGGGCCAGGTGGTGTGCGGATGGCCACATGGGTGTAGTCTATTGCCCCTAGCATGCCAGGCATATGTGGTACACTGTGGAACTCCTATATGTTTGCTGTGCGCTCCGTCGGTGTGCTGGGGAAATGGATGTACTCCGCAGCATGTGGTAGCAGTGTGCTGAGGAATTGGGTAAGGTGGCATGACACGGCCAACTGGGTTATGCCTGTGGTGTCCCCTGTTGGTCTCTGGAAGGTACCCATGGTGAGCAAGCACATGAAAGCTGTCACTTTAGTCTCCACTGGCAGAGCATAGCTCTGTCGTGTGGGTGCCTGCATCACATCACTGCACAGCTCACAGAGCCACAGAGCCACCTCAGAATTGCCTGATTCAGGTGGTACCAGCCCACACTCTCAGTATCTCTGTACAGCATGAAGCTGGTGCGGGCTTGGTACTGCCTGTTGGGAGCATACAGCCAACGGGCCCTTCCACGGCCGCGCACCCCTGCTGCCTGCCTTCTCACCCCCCTCATTACTGCCTCCATCTGGATGGTGGCACCGGCCATGTCCCTGGCTTGTGTTCACCCCCCCGGAAGCTGTTTCTGTGTTCCCCCACTGTCCTGGCTGCTACTTCCCCTGCACCGGGAACACCTTCCTGTGGTGGCCTCTGTGCTGTGTGGTACTTCCCCCTTCTGCACTGGCTGTGGCTCCCCACACCTTCCCTGTGCCTCTGTGTTCAGAGTGCCCTTTCCCTGGCCTGCCCTGTGTGTCCCTCCTGCCCTGTTTGTGTGGCTAGAGTTCAGCCTCATGTGCCTTCTCTGTAGCGTTCTTGTGCCTCTCCCTTGTTCCTTTCATTTTGGCTCATTTCTGCTATCGCGCAACTTCCGCTTGCTCCCCTATTGCGCATGGTGCATGTTGTTGAATATAGCACTGTGCCATTTATGCATGGTTCCTCCCCCTTCAGTTGTGCATACATTCATTATCATTGTGCTATTGCTCAGCATGATTTGGGGGGCACATCTGCCTCCCACTGAATATTGCAGAATGGTGCATTTTTTGGACTTGCGCTGGAGCAACCCTATTGCGCAAGGCACAATCCTTTTGAATATCTGGGCCTTAGTCCACAAAAAGGTACCAGGGTGGACAGAGTCATAGTACAGTAAAATGACAATAAAGCAGTTAACATAAACACACTGGAAAACAAAGCAGGTGATAAATAGGTCAACTCAAGACATACAGTGTGGTTATATCAGTTACTATTACATAAGTGCATTTTAAAAGTAAAGTTTGTATCTCCATGGTTTAATCAGGTGTGCCACATTGTCTCCCTGTCCCATAATTAGCCTCCTGTTCTCACAGTCTGCCTTCTCCCTATATTTTCAGGGTTTCAGAATCTATAGGAATTCCTATATTTCACAGGAAAATGTTGCAACCTACAGCTGAATTGTTATAGACTTATATTGCTTATAGTGAAACCCATACAAAGAGAAGAGAGCGAGATAGAAATAAGTGCCTTAGCTGGGATTTGAACTCAGGTTGCTTGGAATCCAATTCTGGCTGTGCTACTGGCTGTGCCACCAAGGCACCGGTAAACCTGGAACTCGCAGGAGACCATAACTCTTTCTCTAATTCACAGCCTGGTGCTGCACAGATAATTACATTTTCATTCACAAGGGTGCGGTGTTCACATACAGTATATGAAACCCAAACAAACAGAACAGAGAAAGAAATAAGTGCCTTATCCAGGATTTAAAACCAGGCCACCTAGAATACCATATGGTTGTGCTACCAGCTGCACTACCAAGGCAAGTGGAAACCTACAACTCCCAGAAGCACACTACTGTTTCTCTAATGCATAACTTGGTGCTGCACTGATAACTGCATTACAGTCCCAGTTAAGGCACTTATTTCTTAGTGTCTCTTGTTTGTGTTCTATATACTGTACATATACACCGCACAGTTGTGAATGAAACTGTAATTATCTGTGCAGCACCAGGGATTATGCATAAGAAAAAGAGTAATGAGTTTCTGGGAGTCCCAGATTTCTAGCTGCTTGGTGGTACAGCTGGTAGTGCAACCAGAATGGCATTCTGGGTGGCCTGGATTCAAATCCCAGACAAGGTACTTATTTATTTTCCTCTTCTGCTTGTTTGGGTTCCATATAGATGCACACTGCACCCTTGTGAATGAAAATGTAATTATCTGTACAGCACCAGGCTGTGCATTAGAGAAACAGTAAAGTGCTTCTGCAAGTCTCAGGTTTCCAGTTGCCTTGGTGATGCAACTGGTAGTGCAACTAAAATGGCATTGTGGGTGACTTGGATTCAAATTCCAGCTTAGGCACTTATTTCTTTCTCTCTTCTGTATATTTGGGTTCCACTTATAAGTGAAAACTGAGAAATTTAGGTTCAATAGGAAATAAATGGAATTTGCAGAAAAATCACCCTAGAGTAACAGTAGAAAATGGTACACTGACACGGTATCTGAGTACTACATTTTGCCTCGATGTCCCAGTTTTTGCATCCCTGCTTCACAGTATACTGTACCTCTCAACAGCCCATAAGTAGTGCATTGGATAACAGATTACCCATTGATGTCATCTTCCTTGACTATGGAAAGGCCTTTGATACTGTCTCCTATAGAGTACTGATAGAGCAGCTAATTAGAAACACACTTCATCCAAATATCATTAAATGGATTGACTCATGGCTGAAAGATAGAAAGCAATGTGTAAGCATCAAAAGACAAGTGTCAAAATGGGGCAATGTTACCGGGGTGGTGCCACAAGGCTCCGTACTGGGGCCCATATTATTTAATATTTTGATATCCAGTATGCAACTACCAAAGGGGTATGGATCAACAAGTATGCAGATGACAGCAAACGTGGCTATATTACGAATGACATGAATTCCATACAGTCATTACAAAACAATTTGAACCAACTGGCATTGTGGGCTATAGAAAATAAAATGACATTTAGCACTTGTTCTAACACTGCATAAGTTTAAATTTGTTAGGTAGTTAGGGTTTTTGAGTGAGACAGCTAGTTTTCTGAACGTTATCGGGATCTCTTGGATCATCCTCGCAGAGTATACTGAGGATGCTCGAACAGTCCTGCTACCATCCAGATACATAAGGCAAGGCCCCTAGAATTCTGAGGCTGCAGAATTTTGTGCAGAACTTGCAACCTACCGCAGAACTTCTACAGTGCCACAGAATTCACTGTTTATTTATTTATTTAGTTTTTCTTAACCGGGTAGGTACATTAGAGAGCATAGCTGCCTATTTTCAGGTACGACCCGGAAGATTACAATAAAGGGTATGTAAACAATAGTAGATACAAGAAAACATCATGGGAACAAGTAGAAGTAGAAGTCAGACATAGTACGCTTATACAAAATTTTCAGCAATGACAGTACATGTGCAGGAATCTATATGTAGTAACAAAACAGAAATATAAGTGCAAATATCTAATAGTCATAAGTCATATAACTAGTGAGTAAGTGCTAGAAGACAGGAAATAACAAGATTTCCAGGTAGGTTTAAGAGTAGAAGAGGTTGGTCTTGCTGATTCTTTAGTAATATTTCCGTTTATCTATAGAACCTGGTTCCCTTCCCCTTTTTTTATATCCAAACCCATCTATGCTGAGAATGTGATGTTATCAATGCTATAACATCATAGATTAGCTTGCAAAGGTGGAAGACTAGTTTTGCTGCAAAGGCACCTAGCTTCACCTGAGCTTTTTTCTTCTAGGTTGTTTGTAAGGATAGAGCAAAGAACCTTACCAGAGCAAGGAAAGGATTAAGGCTTCTTTTGGCTAGGCGGATTTACTGTGTGTTGTTATTTTCTTTTGTACTCACAGGGATTGTTACTGTTTGTTGCTAGCATTTTATTGCTTTATTTTTCTATGATTCAAATTGTTGTTGCTGGGTATACCCTCTGCAGCATTATTACAGGGTGTGCCTACAGGTGTGTGCTTACAGATTACTGCTGTAATCTTCTGATTCAAATTTACTTTTGCAAGGTATATCTTCTGTTACTGCTTTATTGTTCTCTGTAGCAAAGTGTTTCTTACAGGGTATATCTTCTGTGAAATTATTACAGGTGGTGCTTTACAAGTTTTACAGTTTTATCTATCATTAGGATAAGCTTTCTGGGCTACTGCATTTGTTGCTGGCTGATTGTTTCTGCTCTTACCTCCTTGTTTCTTTCATCCGTGGGTCTTCTTTTTTGGCAGGGGAAGGGCCCAGCCACCAACCCCCATCCCCAGCCATGCCACTCTACACTCCTTTTATAGGGTAGCACAGTCGTGACATTTCCTGTAGCAAAGCAGGAAGGGGTGAATCAGAGGGGTATCCACACAGTGACCTCATTTACAGGGGCACAAGTAATTTAACTTGTTATAACAAGTTATACAACAACAAACAAACAAAACACAAAAATAAAACTTTTGCTTTCATTTTCCTCCTTCTAATTGCGCTGAGCAGGTTATAAACCCAGCAACTTATCTGGAATGGATGTTATTAACTGCAGGTACTGCAGGACACTTTTCAAAAGGGCAGTTATAAAGGATTTAGGACACAGTCCTATATGCTGGGCCATTGGCGATCTAAGGGCTTAGCTCCAGGCAGCATGGACAGAGAATGCATGCCTCAAATCTCATATTCAGGAGTAAATATAAGAACTGCAAGCCATTTCCCCAACATCCAACAGAAGCACCTTGACTTCAGAGAGAGTTGGTCCAGCAGGTTGGCAGGTGGTTAGGAGGGGCAAATCAGGTGCCCCATCACTCGGTGCTTTCCAACATATCACCTCCACAAACCATATAAAAACTATAAACAGGTATCTGCCTCTATCTCCGAAATCAAACAAATGGGCAGAGGACACTGCAGCACAGGAGCTAGCACAACAAAACTCCACCCAAAACAGGAACCAAAACAAAAAAAGCAAAATGAAATCCAAAACACTTCTGATCATAGGAGACTCCATGATTTGGGGAGCTGATACCTATCTCCAGCCAGGGGTAATGGTCAGATGTCTCCCAGGTACATCAGCATGGAGAGACACTGGCGCATTGCTAAAATTGTACAGGAAGCAGAAGAAAACATCGATGTCCTGGTACACATAGGGACTAATGATCTCACCAGCTGGTCAGTTTGGAGACCAAGGAACACCTGCCCAGGCTGGGTGACAAACTATCATCCATTTCATCCAGCATCTCCTTCTCTGAGATCCTGCCAGTCTGAGAGAGTGGAGCAGATGGACAGAAGATCAGAGAAGGGGAGACAGAGTAGCTAAACATGTGGCTCAAGGGCTGGTGCCAGGAAAAAGGACACAAATTTGTAGGCAACTGGCAACAGTTTTGGGAGCGAAAGTTCTTTAAATTCGATGGACTGCATCTGACTAAGGAGGGAGTCAGTTCATTGGGGCAGAAGTTTAACATCTTTGCAGAATATTTAAACTAGCAAATGCAGAGAGGGGTGTAGCACTCGATACATCGAATGGGAAGAACACCTCTCCCCCCTCAGCTAGTGATCAAACAGGAATTCAGCATGTTTGTAGTTAATTTGCACCACCAGGTAAGGAAAAAGGTCCAGCTCCCTATACAACACACAGGGGAAATGCCAGTCCTTGCCCAACAACTAACACACTGAAATCTGGGCAATGAAAAATCATGTGCACAAATGCTTGCAGTCTTGGAAACAAGATCTCAGAGCTGCAGGCAATAATGACAGAGGCTAAACTGGACATAGTAGCCATTAGCAAGACATGGTTTACCAGTAACCACACTTGGGAGACTTCGGTACCCAGATATGTACTGTTCAGAAGAGACTGAGGTGCAAAAAGGGGAGGGGGGGTGGAGTGGCCCTGTATGTCAACAAAAATATCAAACCTACAGAAATTCAGAATACACATAACGAGTCAGAAGAACTGTGGGTCGCCCTGGAAACAGGAAATGGGACAGCCATACAAACTAGTGTTGTCTACAGGCCTCCAGACCTGGGGGAGGACATAGACATATTACTGTTAGAAGATATACAAAACATGACAGCTAAAGGGGAGGTTCTGATAATGGGAGACGTCAACATGCCAGATGCAGATTGGTCAATAACAGCAGGAACATCTGCCAGAACTAGACACATAGTGGATTCTCTACAGGGGGAGAGCCTCAAATAACTGGTACAACAACCCACAAGAGACAGGGCTATCCTAGATCTAGTACTGACTAACTGGGAAAGGATCACAGATCTCCAGGTAGAAGGTCACCTGGGGGCCAGTGACCATCAAATGGTATGGTTCAATTTGGCCACTAGAACGAAATAATCCAATTCCAAGGCAAAAATATGGGACTTTAGAGGAGTTGACTTTGATAAGATGGCCAACAGAGTTAAGCTAGTCCTGGCAAGAAGAAATGCAGGTGAGGGGGTACAGGCAAGGTGGGCAAGCATTAAGGATGCAATACTTGAAGCAACATCCCATTGTGTTAGAGAGAAAAAGAAGTGCAAAAGAAAAAGGAAACCACTTTGATTCTCAAAAACAGTAGCAGAAAAGGTCAGAGCCATAAGGCTGGCCTTTAGGAAATATAAGGGAACACAGCAGGATGAAGATAGGGAGGCATACCAAGCTTCCCTAAGGGAAGCAGGGACAGCAGTAAGGCAGGCAAAGGCCCAAACTGAAGAAACTGCATGAACAGTAAAAGGTGACAAGACTTTCTATAGATACATTAGTGAGAAAGTCCAGAGAATTGCTAAAATCAAAGGGATAAGGGGACATGTGAGAAGGAGGACCATGTAAAGCATCTATCCTAAATAGATACTTCTGCTCAGTATTTACTGAGGAGAAGGTAGGCAGGAGCCACAGCTCAGCACCATGGACACGGGGGAGGAGGTGTGCACCAGTCCTTCACAAAGAAAGGGTCCTACAAGAGCTCGATAAGCTCAGGATAGACAAGGCAATTGGACCTGATGGCATACATCCCAGAATACTAAAGGAGCTAAGGGTAGAACTAGCAGAGCCATTATCAGAACTGTTTAGAGAGTCTCTGAGCATAGGAAAGGTCCCAGAAGACTGGAGAAGGGCTCATGTTATCCCGATCCACAAGAGTGGTAGCAGGGAGGAGGCAGGGAACTACAGACCAGTCAGCTTTACCTCAGTAGTGGGCAAGATTATGGAGACACTCCTTAAGGAAAGGATAATGCAACACCTGGAATCCATAGGAGCACAGGATCTAAGACAGCATGAGTTTACAACAGGAAAGTCCTGTCAAACTAATCTCACAGATTTCTTTGACTGGGTGACCAGAGTGGTGGACCAAGAGGGTGCAGATGATGTCACCTACCTTGACTTCAGCAAAGCTTTCGATACTGTTGCATGTAGAAGATTGATTAATAAGCTGGGCAGGCTCGGGGTGGGTCAGAAGTTGGTCAACTGGGTGGCAAATGGTTGGTAGGTAGAAAACAGAGAGTGGTGGTAAACGGTACTGTCAGAAGAGATGCATATCACAAGTGGGGTACCTCAGGGATCAGTTCTGGGGCCAGTCCTCTTCAATATCTTCATCAGTGACATTGCAGATAGACTGGAGGGTAAGGTTTGTCTGTTTGCAGATGACACCAAGATCTGCAACACAGTAGATGATCCAGATGGGGTGGGCAGAATGAGAAGAGATCTGGATAAACTGGCAAAATGGTCAGAATAGTGGCAACTGGGGTTTAACACAAAGAAGTGCAAGATCATGCACATAGGGAAGAGAAACCCTGAAGCCACCTATAGGTTGGGGAAGGGGAGTTGCTGGCAGTCACAAGGGAAGAAAGAGACTAGGGCATAATCACCAGAGATGACCTGAAATCATCAAAGCAGACCACTTAAGCAGTACGTAAGGCTAGGGGGATGTTGGGGTGTATTAGTAGGGGTATCACAAGTCATAAGAGGTAGGTAATAATCCCTCTTTACAAGACACTGGTTAGGCCCCATCTGGAGTACTGCGAGCAGTACCGAAGGCCACACCTTCACAAGAACATTAACCAAATTGAGGCAGTCTAGAGAAGGGCAACCAAAATGATGCAGGGACTGCATCAGAAAACATATGAGGACAGATTAACAGAGCTCAATATGTATACCCTAGAGCAAAGGAGGGAGAGAGGTGATATGATTGAAACATTCAAACACCTTAAGGGCATTAACAAGGTAAAAGAGTCTAACATTTTTCAGTATAAGAAAAATAGCAGGACAGGAGGACACAGCATAAGATTAGAGGGAAGCAGATTAAGGGGTAATGAGAGGAAGTTCTTTTCCACAGAAGGGGTGGTGGATGCATGGAACAGCCTACCTCAGGAAGTGGTGGATATGAATACAGTGCAGGGCTTCAAACAGGCATGGGATAGGCATGAGGGAGCAATACAGATAAATATGAATAGATAGGCCATTGACAGAGGAAAGGCCGATGGCACATTCATCAGGTTGAAAAAGAAATGGGCAGACTGGATGGGCCTTGCGGTCCTAATCTGTCGTCATCCTCTATGTTTCTAATGAAATGGCTGCATTCTGCCACAGAAATGAATAGTTACTTGTCTACTGTGGCTCCCACTGCCAGAGGTGGTGGCACGGCACTTCAGGCGTGGTGATATTTGCTCAACCTGCACTACATCCTAATATAGTTTTCAGTCTTACATTATTACGCTAGATCTAACTTAAACAAAACCTTGACAATAGCATAGACCTGTTAAGTCCACACCTTACCTTGTAAAAACTTATTTTTGCCTTTAAGGTATTGAGATGCAATCTGAAATGAATAACTGGTAAAATGAATTAACCTGTAATTTTTAAGAAAAATAATTATGCCAATAAAAGTGGAATGTAATGTTGATCTGACGAAAGAATAGACCTGTTAAATAAATAATTGCGCTGTATACATTTTTGCCAGGGTTACTGAATACATATTGTCAGTGGTTGCTAGAATCACCTAAAAGTTATGGAGAAATGTTGTGTGCTGGGCCAGCTGGTGGGCCAGAGGGTAGCATGTTGTGTTCCCATGCCGGCAACTCAGGTTCAGAGATGAACTCTGGGAGCTGGCTGGGCAGCACCAGGATTGGGGAAACACACCACTGCTCTGAGCCTGGGAAGGTATGGTGCAGTGTTCTGTCACACGAGGAACACATTGTGATGGGCTGGACAGCTTTCTCTTATAACGGGTTCACATGCATGTCATGGCCTGATGGTGTTATGCAGTGTGTCAGGGGAAGCAGTCTGGCATGAAAAATGAGTTTTGCAATATCTCCTCTATTCTGTTTGTTCCATTTTTAAAGGGACCTGTATGAATGAGGATACAATTTCATGGAAATTTAAAGATATATATATATATATATATATATATATATATATACATATATATAAACACACATTCATATAGTATCTCTCTCTGTCTCTCTCTCTCTCTATATATATATATATATATACAGTGTATATATATATATATATATATATATATATATATATATATTTATACACAGTAAGTGGCCATATTGCCGCCGGACAAATAGTTGCGGGCATTACGGAGTGGAGAAATGGTATCGGGGACATTAACATGCCGGACAAGATGTTGCAATTCAAAAGAGGCACTATTACAGAAAGTCGCAGTTAAAATGTAGAAACTCGGACATAAAGCCTCAAATAGAATTAACAAGTTGCTCCAAGATTTAAGGGTGCAGAGTAAGTGAGCTATTGTTTAAAGTACATTAATCTACTTATATTTTTACCATTTTAAGCTTGGTAAGTTGCTAGATGGCAAGGTGCTTAACATTGATTTTCCTAATTCTGCTTAGCTGGTACTTTTTATTCTTGTATGTGTCAATTACGAGGACTCAGGAACTTGTTAGATCTGAGCTTAACTAGATTGCTTAGGAATAAATGTTTTACCTCCCTGAACATTGGTTGTATCTACTTTTCTTTTAATTTTGACTTTTTAATATTTTCACGATCCCAGGCTTACCATTAGCCTCCCAATCTCAAAACCACCAAGGACAGATTTAGCAGGATCCCTGCACAGGCAATTAATGCAAGCAATGGGTGGGTGACTAGAAAAGTTTAAACTTGGCTAGATCCTGTTGTCTAATGAAATCGACTGGAGTTCCAAGCTGGAAAAGTGAGCATACTACAGTGTAAAGCTGCTGCTGCTTCTCAGTGTTACTGAGGCCCTTGGCAAGAGTGGATATGTGAACGTTTTGTGCTGAGGTAATCCCTAGGAAGAGATGGAGTGGAATTTTAACAGTATAGTTACCTGTTTTGGCTTTGCTTTACATCTCAACTATGACTGAAACTTAACAGTATTCTGTACTTTTGTTTTTGTCATTGGAATCATTCACACAGCTTACGGGGATTATTATTCTGTCACTTGTTTTTGTTTGCATGTTCTGGTGGTTTGATAGCATTATGAGATTGTCGTCGAGGGATAATTTATTATATTGGTGACGGGTTGTCCGCGACTTAAAAACCGGCGACGAAATGTCTTCACGACTTATAGACCGCTCCGATTTAACCGCAACCATTTAAACTGCTACGTTTTGTCCGTATGCCATTACACACACACACACATTTGTATGTATGTTATATACTGCACATAAATATATAAGTCATACACAGTGGGGACCTCATAAGTGGTGTAGACAACACATATAAATATATAAGTGATACACAGTGGGGACCGCATGAGTGGTATAGCTAGCATGAGTATAGAAATACCTTATTTATCACATAAGGTCCCCTCTGCATATTTCATTTATGCAATAGGCTAGGACCTTAAGGGACAGCTATCTTTTTTCCTTTATTAGGCATAAAATTATTTCTATTAGTCTGTTATATTTTGAACTAGTGTTACTGTGCTTTCCCCCATACTGGTTGCTATAACCATTGCCATAGAAGTGAAGTCACGATGACAAGCTGACACTGTGCTGTGGTAGTTCATTAGTACCGCAGAAATGACAAACCACCGCCACAGAAGTTATGCGGCAAATGGTAATCTTGCCACAGAACTTGGTCCCAACGTGCTGCAGAAAAGTAGGGGCCTTGACATAAGGGGACCTGTGTCATTTTAAATTTGCCCACTTAACCCTGCACGATATATGCTGGTGTGGATATAATTCAAACTTATTGCCTCTAGCTGTTCATTTCCGTGTGTCTGTGATATTAGAAGCTGAGGAGAGGGAGCAAGCTTTGTTGGGAGGAAGCTGTGTGTGGAGTGGAGTTTGTCTACTGGAGGATCGTTTTGTGTTCTGGACTGGCCAAAAATGTGATCTTTCAGTCTGTCTGTGTGATCCAGCCCGAGTATTGGAGCAGAGCCTGAGTTGTGAGCTCTGAATCTGACTTTGGTGAGGTCAGCTGAGGGTGTTGCAAGTGGGCCCGACATTGTTCTGGGGACCAACTGCTGTATTTGCTGTTACATGGGGGACTGGACCCTAGATCAGCCAGGGAGCTGGCTGATGAACCTGTAGTGCTCCTAGATCCCTGGGGGTTGGCTACTGTGTGGTCACTGCCCGGGAACCAAAGTGGAGCAGTGAACATCTCCGGTGGTGGTCTCTGTGGATAGTGTTTTGTGGGCCCTGGCTTCTGACTGCTAACTGCTGACCCGGACTTCTGGCCGTTGTTGATTGAATTGGATCCTCTGTTTTGGATTGCCTGCACTTCCTGGATTACTCCATACTTTGCTCTGGAATTACGATTAGACTTTCATTTTGGACAGTGAGAGTGTCCTTATCATGGTTTCAATGGTGGAGAGAGGACCTGGGTGTCCACATTTCATTTTTCCTTTGTTAATTCTGAAAGAAGATTTTCGGATTTGTAACAGTTTGATTTAATTTGAGCTGATTTTGTATTTCTGGGCAGTGAGAGTGCCCTGACTCCTTGTACTCCCAGGCTGTAAGAGGGCCTGGGGGGTTTTACAACTATAATTCTACATATCCAGTGAGAGGGAACTGCAGGAGACTTTATTTGCTTTTGTTTTATTGCTGTTATTATTTCCCGTTTGTGTTTTCCATGAGCCAAGTCTTGTATTGATTCATCCATGTAGTGTGGGAAAGGGCCTATTTTTAACTGTTTTATTATTTGTTTTGGGGGGGAGCATTTTTATTTGTTTTGGGGGTATTTTATTCATTTATTTTATTTTGTGTGTGGGTTGGGTATTTTATTATTGCTTGTTTGAGGGTCTCTTCTTGGGTCAGGGGCTTGTGTTTTGTGTATTTTGATTTTTGGGTAGCCTGTGGAATGTGTAGGCCTCCCCCCAAGTCGTGCACTATTCATCCTCTGCCCTCTGTGCCCTCCACCCGTTCCCCCCAACTTTGAGGTTGTCAACTTATCAGCACTGTCGAGTGCTGGGTATTGCTCGTAGGGGGGGCTGCGGACATCAGAGGATGAATGAGCGGGTCTCTCATATCGGTGTAGTTAGGCCTAGAAGACACACTGGGGTGAAATGGAGACTGGAACATGGTTCGCCATGCCTAGTCCCCATACCCAAGAGCACCACCTTTCTTGGTGGCCAAATAGCCGGGGTGGCCTTGGAAACCCATCCAACTCGAGCTGTGTTATCCAATGCCAGATCTGTTAAGAATAAGACTGCAATTATTGCAGATCTTGTAAAAAATTGATCACTGAGACCTGACTGGATGAAAATGCTGGTCCCACATTGGAAGCTGCAATTCCGACTGGGTACTCGGTGATACACCGCTCTAGATTGGAGTGCAAGGGGGGGTGGTGGTCTGTTTCAAGACCAAGTTGTGCCTCATGAGTGTACCAGTTGAGGAGACTGAATATTTTGAGTGTACTGTGGTAGCAGATGTTGGCTGTAGGATAGCTGTCATCTACCGTCCACCTGAGGATGAAAAGCAGTTCCTACAGGAAGTAGTGGATTTAGTCATTGACATGGTGTTGGAGTCGCCCAGACTGATGGTTCCAGATGACTTTAACACCTGGGTCAACGACAAACTCTCGCAATTTGGACAGCACTTCCTCCAGCTGATTATATCGCTGGGCCTGACACAGATTGTTACCTCTGCTACCCATAAACATGGTCACGCTCTTGTTTTGGTCTTCCTCCTTGGGATTGAGGCCTCCAATTTGGGGGTGGAACCTGTCAATTGGTCTGATCGTTACACCATGAGGTTCAACTTTTGCACCCCCCTCCATAGGCCTGTCCCAGTTACCGCCTTTTATGGGATGTGAGCCATGAAGGCCTAGTGGTAGTGATCGACCTCTCAGAGTTTGCTGTGGCTAGCCAAGTCCAGAGACTTTGGTCTTGGCCTATAATAAGGCCATCTCCATGGCCCTGGACTTGATTGCTCCTGTCTGTGTTCATCCTCTCCCCCTTCTCCCTCTGGCCCCTTAGTTTGATGGGTCCTTGAGGGAGCTGCAGTGACTAGGATGAAGGTTAGAGTGGTGCTGGCAGAAATCAGCCCTGGAGGTTGACCACCTTAGATTGGTAGAGCATTATCAGGCCTACCAATCGGCGATCTCCCTTAAGGAGGCAGAATTCCTGTCCGGGGAGATTGCTGTCACTCAGAACCGACCAGCTCAACTCTTCTGAACTGTGGATAGGCTATGCAAACCAGCCTGTCTGCAGCTCCGAACAGCTTTTTCGCAAGCGGAGTGCAATGAGCTTGCTCAATTCTTTGCGAATAAGGTGGCCGACATCAGGTTGGAGATCCTCCTGACTCGCTCCGCGAGGGATGTTGTTGATCGGTGCTTGGTCACCTCATCTCGTACTTCCTGGAGTAACTTTGAACTGCCAGAGTTCGTGGCTGTCATGTGGATTGTCCAGAGTATGTGCCCTATGTGCTGTAGTTTGGATTCGAGCCCAACTTCTCTGATTATGGGTTGTTGTGATATTATCGGCCCATTCCTGGTTCAGATAGTCCAGTGCTCCCTTGTTTTGGGTGAGTTCCCAAGCTCCCTGAAGGAGGCGGTGGTAACACCCCTCCTGAAGAAAGCTTCTCTGGACCCAGACTCTCTGGCCAACCACAGACCAATCTCAAACCTCCCCTTTATAGGGAAGGTTATTGAGAAAGTAGTGGCGGTACAGCTGGAGAACTACCTGACCATCCATAACATCTACAAACCTCTCCATTCCCATTTTTGAAAGGGGCACAGTACCAAGACTGCACTGGTTCTGGTGCTCAATGATATCCTGAAGGCAAGAGATCAGAAAAGCTGTTCTGTCTTGGTGCTCCTTGATCTTTCTTCAGCCTTTGACACTGTGGACCATGGGGTGCTGCTTGGGTGCTTGAGGTCCATCTGTGGCCTGACAATTACAGTTCTCAGGTGGTTTACATCCTTCCTCACTGGCAGAACTCAGAGAGTGGTGTCTGGGATCTTTTCCTCTGACCCACTATCTCTGTCATGTGGGGTTCCTCAGGACTCAGTACTATCCCCCATGTTGTTTGCAGTGTATATGCTGCCCCTCGGAGACATTGTAGGATGGTATGGACTGAGGTTTCACCGCTATGCTGATTATACCCAGCTTTACCTGTCTTTTACACCTGACCAGGATAGTGCTCTCTCTATATTTAACAACTGCCTTGCTGATATCCAGGACTGGATGAATTCGAGCTGCTTAAAGTTGAACACGGGAAAGATTGAGATGATGGTTCTGGATCTGGACCACCGGATAGAGGGGTTGAGGGCTGGTCAGCCCTCTGGACTTTATCTGGGGGGCTCCCAGATCCTTACTTCTGAACGGGTGCGAGGCCTGTGGGAAGTGCTTGATGATGGGCTGACGCTACAATCTCAGGTATTGGCAGTCTTCAAGTCTTCCTTTTACCATCTTAGGAACATGACCAGGATCAAGCATCTTGTTCCAGCCAGGGATTTACCTGCGTTGGTCCACGCCTTTGTGACCTCATGCCTTGATTATTGCAACTCTCTGTACCTAGGGCTACATGGGGTTGATATCTGCCACCTGCAGCTAGAGCAGAATGCTGCAGCATGATTGTTGATGGGGACTTGTCGATCTTCTCATATTACCCCGGTGCTGTGCGATCTGCATTGGCTGCCGATTCGGTGGCAGATCACAAATTAAAATTGGTTTACTGACTTACAAAACTCTACATGGACTTGGCCCTGACTATCTGAAAGAGCTTCTTGTTCCCCACTGCCCTTAGCTACAGCTCTGCTCGGCTGACGAGGGGTTGCTGAAGATTCCAAGGGTGTCTTTGAAATCTTCTGTGGCCCATGCATTTATGTACGTGGCACCTACCCTCTGGAATTCTCTACCCTGTCAGCTACGGGAGTGCACGTCTGTGGAGGGATTCAAACAGGCGTTGAAAATTTTTCTGTGGCGTGAGGCCTTTAGCAATATGCAACGAAGGGACCCGTCAGTTTATTTATTACTGTATTGCTGATTTTATCATCTTTGTTTTAACTCTTTGTGTAAAGCACCTTGGTATTTTGAAAGGTGCTCAAATGAAATAAAGTTATTATTATTATTATTATTATTATTAAATGCAAGATTAGCTAATTATATATTGAATAATATTAAATTACAAGTTTTACCTCAGTAAGAGACCTGGGTATTACCATTACAAATGATTTGAAATTTAATACCCACATAAATAAAACAGTTAAAAAGTGCCATAGAACAATAGCATGTATTCTCAAACATATAAAAAGTAGCACTGCTGAGGTCTTGGTTCCTTAATACACTAGCTTGGTGAGGTCACCTATTGAATTTTGTGCCCCATTTTGTGCCCCTACTATATCAGGAGGCAAAGCTATAGCTGAGAGGGTACAGAGGAGAATTACCAGAAATATTAATGACTTAAAAAATACTGAATATGAAGAAAGATTAAGGACCCTAGGGCTTTATTCTCTTGAATACAGATCACTAAGAGGTGACCTTTGTCTTGCTTATAGGGCTTTTAATGATCCTGCCTTATTTGAAACACTATGCCTCGAAAGGAAAAAAACAAACAAAAATACAAGATCCTACACGCTAAAACTAAAAGCCAAAATTAACAAAACTGTTAAGAGGAATCACTTTATAACTCAAATAATTCCTCCTATATGGAATTCACTACCTATGTCAGTAGTTGCTAGTGACACAATGGAACAATTTAAAATCAGACTTGATCAATATGTAAGTAATAGGAAATTCCTCTTCCACCATTAGGCCTAATGGCAACGAGTTCAACATGGGTTCACCCCCAAATTCGTAGATACCTATGAACCTTTATTTTACCACTGAGAACCCACACCCTGACAACCTTATTTACAGACAGTTTTGAGAACATTTAAAAAATATAGTTGTAGTTACAATTCAGGTTATAGTTCATGAACTGGTTGCATTTCTTTTCCCTTTGTTCTACATTACTACCGCAGGTTAATTTTCATGAAAAGGGGAAGCTTGTCTCTTAGAGACCACCTGTTTTGACTGTTTCTCCTTTGTTGAAGACTTAAGCATTAGTTTAGGTCATGACCTCACAGTTCAGACTATGGAAATGGTTATGATGTGATAAAAAAAGGATTGTGACTACAGGAAATGATTAAGCAGCAGGAGCAGCTCACTATTGTAGGCAAGGATCCTGTTTCCATGAAAATGTACCTAGTAATGAAGGATAAAAGGAATAGAAGTACAGAAAATGTATAACATATAAGCTGAATTGTATAGAAAATAATGGTTAGCTCGGTGTGTGTTATGATGTTTTTTTACAGCCGAGGTGAGTAATAAGCCATAATCCTTGAGAGCGAAGCTTGAGAGTTTTATGAGCTGATCACTCACCAAGGGTGTGTAAAAACATCATTAACACACACCGACCTAACCATTATTTTTTACAATTGCTGGTGCAAAGACCTACTGTTGGGAACAACTGGTTTCCTTTCTGCAGACTTTGGGTCCCTTTAGCGTAGGTGACCGAAGCAGTGTTCGCTGCAAAATATCAATGCAGGCAACTGGAATGCTGTGCTTAAAATCCTGTTCTTAGTAGTAGTTCACTTAATTTGCTTATTTTTCTTAGGTTAAAGCTGCCAATGCAGATTGGCGTTAGTGATCTTTGGAGGCTTCAGAAAAAAAGATTTCAGGTGTAAGCGACCGTTGCTATGGCAACACCCACTTACACTTGAATGTCATTTTCTGAAGCCGCTGAGTCACTTGCTCTCCTCAATCAATACTTGGCAGCTTTGACATAAAGAAAGATAAGCAAAATTAAGAGAACTGTTACCAGGAGAAGGATTTTTAAGCTCAGCATTGCAGTTTGTCTGCATTTCGGTAATTTGTTTTACCTGAATGAACACCACTCAGTCACTCTACAACTGGCAAGAAAGTGAAAGTAAGTTGCTTTCCAAACACCGTAATAACTGGTTCTACCAGTTATCATGATGTTTGAAATAAGGTTCTAGATTGTGTGTTAAAGGGGGTCACCAGTAATAATGTAGAGAATAATATATGGAGTGGTGTGTGTAAAATCGAGTTTTATGCACACCATCCTGTATTTTGTTTTATATAATTGCTGGCGGGCACTTTTTGGCCTCAGCAATTATAGAAAATAGAATAAGCCAAACAGTGGTGTTCACACAGACGGGGCCCAGTCAGCTTTCTGAGTCTGCCAAGTTACAATTGTGTGCATGATCTGCCAAGTTAGAAGGCTCCCATGGAGTGTTGCATATGTTTGATTTGAAAAAAACCTGGAGATTTTGTTTTTAAATCAGTCTACATTTTTTGTAAGTTAAATTTACCACCGAGCGATGGTTGCGAACTATCGTCATGCTTCACTTTGAAGAGATGGGGAGAAGCGCTGGTCAAAGTGTGCTGACAGGGAAATCTGGTGCCTGTACAACGTCTCCCTTTTCTAAATGGTTTTCTGGGTCAGTGGAGGAGACGACTTAAAATAAATCAAGTTACTGCTGACTGCAAGGAGCGGTTAAGACTGTAGCCGTATTGCTTCTAGGAACATTGCAGGGAAGAACAGCAACTGGCACATGCATGGTCCGAGGGAAGCCCGGCGCATGTTAACCATTATAATCAGCTGGTTATAATGGAAAATTACAGCCAGGTTTCCCTGTGAGAAAAAGTGCCCATCTGTATTTATACAGAGAATAATGCATGTATAATATGTGTTTTGAGGTTTTTTTTCACACCAAGGTATGTGATAACTAGATGTGTTTGAAAGTTGCTATTTCTGTCTTAATGGAACGTTCGTGAAATTTGGCAACTTTCAAGGAATTTTCTGAGCTTCTGCCTGTGGTGGATCGGAAAACTTCTGAATGTTTGGGACAAAATTTCACCCTGTTCCAACCCTCCCGATATGTCAATAACATCCTCCCAGTGGATAACGGTCCCTACCTCCACCCAATCACCCATCTGTGTCCAGTAGTAGTCACTACTAGTCAGTGATGTAACCCCCCCATCCCTATCCCCATATAGTAAAATATTTGTTTTCCCTGGTGGTCTAGTGACCCCCCTTCCTCCCTATATCCCTGATCCTCAGTATGCAGTTTTTCTTCACTTATTCCCTGGTTTGGTAGTGGCCCCCTGCCCCCACTCCAGCAGGTAGTATCACACCCCACTCCCTCCCTTCCTTTCCAAAACAGAGTGGGTGACCGGCACAGCGCTCCGCTGTCCTCCACAACCAGACCGCCCACTGAGCTCATTCATTGACATGTCAGGGGGTGGCATGGCCATGGAGGAGAGTGGAGGGATGTGCTGGTTGACCATTCCATTTTTGGATGGGGGGAGTGGGGTGGGACACTACCTGCTGGGGTAAGGGGGCCTTTGGACCACCAGGGAATAAGTTAAAAAAAACTGACATACTGGGTATTGGGAATAGGAAGGGATGTGGGGATTCACTAGACCACAAAAGAAAAACTATTTTACTATATGGAGAATAGGGATAGGGGTTACATCATTGACTAGTAGTGACTATTGCTGGACACTGGTGGGTGATCGGGTGGGGTGAGGGATCACTAGTCACCAGGTTTTTTTTTTAAAACATGTCAGGTGGGCAGGTAATTAGGTGGGGGGAGTGATTGCTAGTCACAAGGGATTTATTTTATTTCTCTCATGCAATAAGGCAGCGATCGGTGGTGGGGGGGGGGCTGGCACTAGACACCAGGGATAAAGAAGGATGCAGGGCAGGCAGAATTTCCATGAGCATTCAGAAATGGATTTTCAAACTTTCACAGAAGCCAAAGTCAGACTTTCACTTAAAATCTGGCTGCGGAAGTTTTTTTACGCACACCTCTAATGATAACCATAAACCCCTGAAAGCGAAGTGCGAGGGGTTTATGAGGTTAGCACTCACTAAAGTTGTGTAAAAAAAAAAATCTCACAGGCATGAATATATTTAATTTTTTATTTTAACTGGTGCAGGGTGTTTTACTTTGTCTGTGCCTGCTAGATGCCATCTCTCTCCCTGCATAGGTTTTTTAGGAAATCTAATTGACCAATTGGATTTATTTATTTATTTTTGTTGTATATTTTTCTTGCATTACCTCCTCAGCATGGGTGATCCTATAGTTCCCCTTTCTGGTCTATTTCAGTGGCACTGCACCAGTGCCATGCCCGAGCTCACCCCCTTTGCCCTCTCACCTGTTCTTGTCACATCACTTACCCCCATGTTGTAAAAGACCTTCAGGGAGTCAGGTTCAGAGGGAGCACCCTGGGAGCATCTGGTGCAGCACAGATGGGGGCCTATCATCATAAGCGCTGGAGGGTTGGGGTTATTTTTCTCATGTTATGGTTTCCACTCCATGGAACAGGCATGCAGTGACATCAATGATGCTGCTGTGTGTGTTTCCATGCACTGTACATCCGACATCAACCACACCAAACCCACAGCTAACTGCAGTATGCACCAACCACTAGCCTCCGCCAGGAGCCATCACAACCACAATTATCCCTCACCAGAGGAGGAGAGCAGTCTCTGGGATGCTCAATCCTCCTTTCCCTGGCTGACCCACTGATGCTGGTGGTCGCTCCCGACCCCAGGTCATCAGTGTGGCACAAGGTGTGGCGCCCAGCACCTCAACCCTCAGCACCACCGGGCCAGCCAGACCAATTGTATTTATAATAACAATTATTATATGACAGGTTGTCTCTTGTAAGCCAATCAGAACACAGGAAAACTGTCATTTTGTATTTATTTATTTATTTAGCTCTCGGAAAGCACCTTTGCGCAGGGAGCTCATTTACAAAGGTTCCACATCAATCAAAAGAAAACAATACATACATATAATTGGAACAGAGAAAACAGTAAAGTGCAGTGTTACATATTACAATTGAACATACAGAAGAACAAAATTGTTACATACAAAGCACAGGGTTACATACAATTTAAGTATGGTTATGAAACATAAAGCAATTTAAGCAGAGTAAAGAATTTCTTTGTCCAAGCTCAAGGGGAGGGGGGTGTTGGAAAGAGAGGTTGGGGGTAGTGATAAGTGTCTCATGGAGGATAGGAGATGTTAATAAGGTGGGGGTTAGTTAGAGCTGGGAGGGAGAGGGGGAGGGATTGGGACTAAGGGAGAAAGGGCAGGAGGAGGGTGGTCAGGGAGAGAAATTGGAGCTAGTAGTCACAGCTGCTCAGATTGGAAAGGTACTGGTGGAGTTTTCTCTTAAATGGCCCCAGCCTAGTCTTACTGGTGATACCTGGGGGTAGTTCATTGAGCCATTGTGAGGCCTGGTCTGCAAAAGAACTTTGCGCTTATGAAGTGCGAAAGAAAGGGACATGCAGAGATTGTCTGGCTATACTTCTTGTGTAGTGGGGGTTGGGTGCTAAGAAGAGAAGGTTCTGGATGGAGGAAGGGGAAAGACCTTGGGCAGTTTTTTTTTCCTGAGGAGACACACTTGGTATCCTACTCTTTCATGAAGTGTTAGCCAGTTGGTTTGCACATAGAGGTCACATGTGTGTGTTAGTCTACAGTATATGCACTAAGAAGCAACCTGCAAGACTTATTAAGGGCAACACTAACCCTTTTGAGGGTGGAGTCAGAGGCTGCACCATACACCACTAGTCCGCAATCTATGATGGACAATATGGAGCTTTTTATAGTAAGTGGCAAGGTCTCTGGGGTCAGGCAGTGACAGTGCCTGTATAATAGCAGGCACTGACTACAACATCTTTAGTGGCTACTTCTACCCCCTTTACATCATCAAGGACTACAGTGAGCTGAACTGCCTTCCTGCATTTATTGTGGACTTGTGTGCTTTTAACAACTGAGCTTGACATTTCCATGGAAACTGAAACAGCTGATTGCCTGAAGGGACCACCCAGGAGGAGGGGAGACTGCACTTTAAAGCTGCATGCTGCCCGCCAGAAGACTGAAACAGCAGGTGCCGACCACAACATCTTTAGTGGCTACTTCTACCCCCTTTACATCATCCAGGGCTATGGTGAGATAAACTGCCTTCCTGCATTCATTGTGGACTTGTGTGCTTTTAACAACTGAGCTTGATTTTTCCATGGAGACTGAAACAGCTGATTGCCTGAAGGGACTGCCCAGGAGGAGGAGAGACTGCACTTTAAAGCTACATGCTGCCCGCCTAGCGCGAGCATGAGTGCCACGAGCACCACTCCATAGAGACAAAAAATAAATAAATAAATAAATAAAAATTAAGCAATACTGGGAGTTAAGATAAAGTCTGTTTATAATATTAATTGGTGAGAGTTATCATTTGCTTGTTTAGCTTTAGTATTGTACTGGGCTAAATATGTATAGTCTGCTGTTATTAATTATACCGTTACCTTGCCTTGCAGGTAAAACCACTGAGGTAGAGTCTAAAAGTAAGTTGGGAGCTTTTTGGCCAGCTCCCAGCTTTGAAACTCGAATATAAATAATTTTACCAAAAGAAGAAACAAGTTTACAAAGAAATGGAAACAGTGGAACCAGCAGGGCAGAACAGTAGTTTTAAATTCATACAGTTGCAATAACCTACAGATAAAACAGGGTACAGTTGCCTTTTTGATACTATTGACCTTAGGTGGGGATGCAGAATTAAACCCTGGGCCTGATGTTTTTAAAAAAAGTTAGGATTTTACATGCTAACACTAGAAGTTTAAGAAACAAAATGGATACTGTAAAAATTCTGATCGTGGAACAAGCTCCAGATGTAGTAGGGTTAACAGAGACCTGGCTAGTAAAAGATATAGATAATGAAGAACTTGGTATTTCAGGCTATACACTGTTTCGCCAGGACAGACCGAAGGGGGGGGGTACTTTTATATGTCAAAAGTAATCTGGGCCACACTGAATTGCTAAACAGGGGAAGTCAGAATAATATAGAAAACATAGCAGTAAAGGTAAGTAAATTAAAAACACTTTTTTCAGTGATTTATTCTCCACCCAAAACAAATGTAAAATTGATAGAGGAAACCTTAAACATAATTCAAGAGGTTGCAGGAGATAAACATATTGTCCTTATGGGGAACTTTAATTGTAATTGGGAAGAGAAAAGGGGCAAGTCCTTAAAAGATGTTATATCTGTTTTGGGGGTGACCCAACAGATATTAGAACCTACAAGATATACTAGTACCACTAAAAAGGGCACGATATTGGACTTACTGTTTGTATCCCATGCTATAAAATTTGAAGCATCAGGAGTTCTTTCTCCTTGCCTCGGAGACCACAACCCAATATGGGGTGACATCTTGTTAGAGACAGAACAGAAAACACAGAAGGTAAATACCACCTGGGCTAGAAATATGAGAGTCTTCTCAGAAAATGCATTTTTGATGAGTGTCGAGAGGGAGAGGTGGGATTGATATGACCTTATCCCTGATTTAGATTCAACTTTAAGTTTTTTTTTTACGGAGACCTTTAATGAACTATGTGATAAACATGTCCCAAAAATAAAAAAAAAACAAAATAATAGAAATTCGATAAAATTACCTTGGATAAATGAAAAGATCTTAAAAAGTATAAGGGTAAAAAATTGGTGTTGGAAAAAAGCAAAAACAGCAAAGTAAGAGAAAGATTGGGACCTGTTTAAGCAGAAAAGAAATAGATGTAGGCAACAGATAAAGAAGGCTAAACCTCTTTATTACAAAAACCACTTGAATAATGGACCAGATCCCAGAAAATTTTGGAAATCCATAAATTCACTATCTAGACCTGGGCAAGGAACTAAAATTATTTATAATCTTAAAGTTGGTGAAAGTTTGATAGAAGATATCCAAGAAATAGTAAACATACTAAATAACTTTTTGTGGACCTACCAGGTCTTGATGTGAAGGTAGCGAACTCAGATCCAGAAAAACAGCAAAACAAAGTTAATTTTACAGGACCACATCCACCTTTTCTGTTCAGAATCTTAAATGTGTTTGAGGTTTATAAAGGGTTAACAAGAATAAATGTTAACAAGTCAATGGGGCCGGACTTGTTAGAGGGGAGATTTATGAGGATAGCTGATAAAAAGATTGCACGTATAGTGACTAATATATTTAACAGAAGTCTACAAGAAAGTTATATTCTATATCAATGGAGGGTGAGTAAAATCACCTCCATATTTAAAGGGGGTTTATCCACTGAGTTAAATAACTACAGGCCAATCGTGTTATTATCTGTTTTGGCTAAATGTCTGGAGAGACACATTCATACACAATTAACTGAGTATTTAGAGAAACATAACTTAATTACATCATGTCAATCGAGTTTCCAAAAAGGTCATTCCACTACGTCAGCCTTGTTTGAGTTCATCGACCTTGTGAACACATCATTGCATGAGGGCCTGGAAACTGCAGTGGTGTTTGTGGATTTATCAAAGGCCTTTGACCTGGTGAACCATCCCCTTTTGTTACAAACAGCTAAAAAAATTGGGATCACAGAAGGTCCAAGGGATTGGTTGAAATCTTCTTTGGAGGGTCATATACAGTATGTTTCAATAAATGGGGAAAGCTCCAAAATACAGGCAATAAATAGGGGAGTGCCACAGGGGTCCATTTTAGGACCTCTGTTATTCCTGATCTTTAACAATAGCTTCCCACAAGTCATACAGCATTCAAATGTACAGTTGTATGCAGACGATACTGCTTTAATAGTTACAGGTCGTAGTTGCAGTGAATTAGAAACTAAAATACAGTTGGATTTCAACAACATGGAGGGGGGTCACAAGGTCAGGCCTAGTGATGAATACTAAAAAAACTAAATTATTATACTTTGGGTCAAATTCAAAAGGAAACAAACAGCTAAAATAAAAGTGAATAATAATGCTTCTTTAGAACAAGAGATCGAATATTCATATCTGGGAACTACTTTTGATCAGAACATGAGTTTTGCAAAACACATAGGGGTGCTAATTGAAAGGGTAAATAAAAGGGTGGGAGCCCTTAGAAAAACAACTAAGTGCTTAACAGAAAATAGTAGATAAAGGGTTGCAGAACAATTAATTATTCTAGTATTGACTTATGTGGATAGTTTGTACCGTACTGGAAGCAAGACATTATTAAACAATTTAGATAGAGTGTATTATAGGATCACAAGGTATGTCTTATGGTGTAGTCCAAGAACACATCACTGCAGTTTGTTGACCTCTTTAAAATGGTTATCACTTGAAACAAGATGTACCATGACATGGCAAACTCTAATTTATAAATATCACATGGACAGTCCTGAGCATTATATAAATAAACATTTATTTGGAGGGTATTATCAAATTGAATTAAGACAAAAGAGATCAAACTATTAAAACAAAATCCCCTTTACTGCTTTTAAAAATAAATATGAGGAAAAGACACTACGTCACCAGGCGGCAAAACACTGGAATATTTTATCAAACTTAGCGCATACATTTTCACTGTATAGCCAGTTTACACAGGAATTAATTGCACCTGTTACATGCCAATGTCTTGGATGAAAAGTATAGTTTGAATGGATTAAAGGATGTCTGGAGAATGTTTTGAACCTTGAGGAATGATACTTATATATTTATTGTAAAAATGTGCACACTTCTGTACTTTGTACTTGTTTTAATGTTTAGGTAATTTGTAAGGAACAGGACAATTCTTGTAAACTAGGTCAACCAGCCTAAAGATTTGCTCTCCAGTATAAAAATAAAGTTTTTACTACTACTGCATTCTAGAATTAACAACCTTAACAATTTGATCTGTATGCTGCACAAAGGATAAGGAGCTGTCCAGCGTAATGCCTAGGTATTGGAAAATTTGTACTTGCTCAATGGAGGTATGTAAGCTATTCAGGATTGTCATCTGAAAGTCCTTATGCTTATTGTGGTGGTTCACAAATAACATCACTTTAGTTTTGTTATAGTTCATTAGGAGCTTGTATTTGATGAACCAAGCTTCCGTGATGGAGAAATAATTTTGGAGGTGAGATTCTAGGTGGTGTGGCTCAGGGCTTTTAGAGAAGATGACTGCATCATCGGCATAAAGCAGAATTTGTTCTCTGCAGACTGATGGAAGTTTGTAAATAAAGAGGCTGAATAGAAGGAGGCCAGTGATTGACCCTTGGGGGACACTAGTGAGCACCTGACAACTATTGGAGAGGGGGTCTTCAATTTTTACCCATTGGGACCTATTACTAAGGTAGCTCTGAAACCATCCTACAGCTTCAACAGAGAGGAGCTCAATTAGTAGTGTATTATGATTGACAGTGTCAAAGACCTTAGTGAGGTCAATGTAAATCACCCCAGCTATCTGACTACTGTCTAGGGCCCCATGCAGGAAGCTCGAGTACTCCAAAAGGGCAGTAGTGGTACTGTGTCTCTTGCAGAACCCGTGCTGGTGTGGGCATTGTAGTCCGTACTTTTCCAAATATTTGACCAGCTGTTTAGAAATTATTCTTTCTAATGCTTTTGGGGGGGCAGTATCGATATTGGGCAGTAGTTTGAGTGTAAGGCTCTGCACCACTTTTGTGGACAGGGGTGACCACAGTGACTTTCCGTACCTGGGGGATCTGTCCCAGCTGGAGAAAGAGATTCATGAGATTAGTTAGTGGTAGAAGCACTACATCAAGGATGAAGGCAAGTAGTTTAAGATCCAGCATGTCATTGCTGCATCTAGATTTGCCAAGCACTTGTTGGAGATATTTTTTGGCTTCAGACATGGTGATTGTTTTAAGGTAGAAGTGGGGGGGGCAGCAGGGGACTCTTTATAAGAGGTCTTAGGGTCTTTTGAGTTTCCAACTGATGCATCAGGGAGATCAGGCAGCAATATACTGCTGAGGTCAATGAAAGCCTCATTGAAGGTATTGGCAATGGTTTAGCGGTACTGGGTGATTTCCCCATTCCCCAGGAGCATGGATGATGAGGATTTGTTATTTTTACCAATTAGGTCCTTCAAGTTATCCCAGAATTTTCTGCCATTTCCCCAAGAACTAGTAAGGCAGTCCTTGAAATGGTGCATTTTAGCGAGTCTGACCATGTGGGTATAGATGTCTCTGATTATTTTATATTTCTGAATGTCAGCCTGCAGGCTAGTGGCCTTGGCTCTGTGCCATAAATGGTCTCTGGTGGCCATAAGATTCAGCAGAGCGGTGAAGATCCAAGGATGGTGGACTGCCTTAATTTTGAGTTTACGTATAGGAGCATAGATGCCACACGCTTCGTTGAATTTAGAAATAAAATAATCTAGTGCCTGGTTTTTGTCCATGGCTGAGTTGAGGGTGGACCAGTCAATTTGACTAAGGTAGGCCTTGAGCGAGTTTAGCTGTCCACGCTATAGGGTGTGGCTCATTATGAATTATGAGGGGCTTAGTGGCCTTATTAGCCCAGTGACAAGTGACAGGGGAATGATCACTCAATGCATCTGCGAGGACTGTGGTATTGGTGATCTAGTCTGGATGATTCATGAGGATCCAATCGAGCAGGGTGCTGGAGCCAGTATGGTAGTCGATCCTGGTGGGTGGGTCTACCATTTGCATGTAGTTAACACAAGACAGACTATCTTTGTATTGGACGGCCTCATGTGACACCCAGTTTACATTGAAGTCACCTATGACTACCACTTCCCAATTTTGCTTAAGGTCTTTTATGTATTCAATGATTTTGTGGAAACCTGCCTAATGATCCCTTGGGGGAATGTATACAGAGACAATGGTTAGGGATTTGCTTTGGGCACCTAACAGCAGCCTTATATTTAATACCCCACAAACTACTACAACCACATTTTAGACATGCCGCAGTTGGTTATCCATATTTTAGATACACCCATAGTAGTTTATCCATTTAGACCACAGGAAAAAAGAGGAAAAAGAAGCATGTTTTACTTTAACTACCAAATAACCTTTAAAACCCCAGGTTCAAAATTTCTAGTCGTAATAGTAATAACATTCAGTTAGCCAGAGTATACTCGGAATAATCGGCTTCTGTGGTTGCTTAAATGCTTTTTTCCTAGGCCTCAGCATTTAATCAGCTGCATCAGACTGTTATTCCTTCATATACTCTGGCTAACTGAATATTGTCACTTAACCTTTAGGCTGCCATTTGAATTAGAATGCATAGTAATTCTGGGCCGATATATCAGTCAGGGGCACAACAAGGTTTAAGTGCATATGACAATTTATATCAGTGTCAGTGGCTCAGTAGATAGAATGCTCACCTATGGGGCTTGAAAATCAGAAGGTCATGGGCTCTAGCCCCACATCAGGTACTTGGAGTAATATCTATAACTGACGGTGTAGTACAGTATGAGTTGGGTGCTGCACTTGTGAGGTGCCTTCCTTTGGATAAGATGTTAAATCAAGGTTCCTTCTGCCCATCTCTGGTCACTGTCCAGGTGAACATAAAAGATCCCATGGTACATATCGAAGAACAGCAGAGAAGTTTTCACAGTGTCATTACCAACATTTCCCCTGTCAATAAAACAGGCCCATGCAACCCATTTCCCAGAATGCATCCAGAAGCAAGCTATAATAGCTTATGTGCTTTTCCTGGTAAAAGAAATTACAAATAAAATAAATAACAACTGAGCCGTTGACCTAATTCCTTACATGCAGGAACTGTTTAAACATTTTTAGACCATAAGCCAAGGACGGAGATTGTGGGCCAGAATCACAAACTCTGTAATTTTAATTTAAGCTATCAGCAGGCATGATGCTAGCTGCCTATGCCACTCATGAAGGACCCCCAGTTTTCACCAGTTCAGTGGGCTTCCTGATAGCCATACCCACTGTGGCTAGGGTGTAGACTAGGTGTGCTGCTAAGGACCTTTATGTGGAGACTGAGGTTAATTTGTAAAAATGTTTCATGCCATTTGAAACAGGCACATGATCTTTCAAAAAATAGCAAGAAATTGCAAGTCAGAAAATGCCATAATTGCGTGTGACATCACACTAAGTTATTAGGGCATTTGAAATCTCTCTAAATCAAGTTGATACAAGGGATCACCAGTTATGTCTAAATATATTTTTCCCACATGTGACAAAATCACTTAAAATACAACTCAATACAATACCTCTCAACTGTGCCACATTAGAAAGGACAATAACTCATATTACTACTCAGAATCCCTCTGTGCACACCTCTCAAATGTCCTATATTAAAAGGAATAACCTTTGTTTTATCCCTCAAAACCCCTTGTTCCATGCTCTCAAGTGTCCCAAATTGCAAGGGACATCATCGTTGTACCCAAAACCATTGTCCATACCTCTCAACTGTCCCACATTAGGAGGAATTTCTCCATTTTACTCCTCAGAACACCTCTGTGCATACCTTTAAACTGGCCTGCATTAAAATGTACAGTCCATCATTTTACCCAATCAGATCCCCTGTATTCATTCTCTCAAGTGTCCCAAACTGTGAAGGAGATCCTCATTTTACCCCTCAGAATCCTATGCTTCTGTCCCTCCTCACAATTGTCCCCACATTGAGAGGGATGTATTTCATTTTATCTCAGAACCCCTGTCCATACATTTCAAGTATTTCACATTAGGTGTGATGGCCCTCATTTTACCTCTCTTCATGTCTCTGTCCATTCATCTCAACTGCATCACAATAAAGTCACATCAGTCACAGTAACGTACTGACAAAGTGTTGTTGTATAGTGTATAGAGAATGCTTGTTGTACGTGGCTTTCTATCATTACCAGAACACTATTGTACCACAGTGCAAAGGTCATGGAATGCAGGCTAAGGGTTAGCATTCCTCATGCTTACCTGCACTGCACATTTCTCATAACAAAGATATAAGCAAGATTGAAAACACCTCTAATGAATGGTTTGTTAAAATATATGACTACTAGACATGTTGTCAGCTTCTGCAGCTAATACTTAAATCCCATTAAATATTTCAATCTTATCCTGTTACTTGCTGCTTTTGGTTAATTGAACCACAGTTCAAGACAGAGTTCAAAAGAAGGTAACTTAATTAAAACAGACATATACCATATAAAGTAATGTATGGGCAACCATACACAGCAAGGCTAAGATTTCCATCTTGGGAAAGGGTGGTATCATACATCCTCTCAAATCTTGCTTTCAGGGTCTATGATGTCATCTCACCCCTCAAAGGAAACACAGCCTTGTTGTGTATGACTGCCATACGTCACTCTACAGTACATGTGGCACGTTATGTAATACCCAAAAAGATGGTGACCCAGTAGAGCTCTGATCTCCCAGTCTCCAGTGTCCTCCACATAGTACACCTTAGTAAAGCCCAAGAACAAAGCCAGAGATCAAGTAGGGTCTGTGGTGTTGTCAGCTGGTAGGGAAAATGGGCAGACTGGGTCAGCCTAATGGTCCTTATCTGCCATCAAATTCTATGTTTCTAAGTGTCCCCAGTACACACTGATATGACTCATTAAGGTGCTCCTAGTCCTGGGCAGGTACAAAATGGCAGGAGATGGTGGTACCTACAAAAAATTGGGGGACCCACATACAGTACATGAAAAGCTGCCGGCTGGTCAAGCTTTTTTTTCTTTTCTCTCTGAAACTTTTCCTTACACAGTGTAACACATTCCCTTCCCCCAGCTTATGGGACAAGTTAAGTGTCAATATTTTGAACATCCAGCTGGCTCTGGAACATTGGTAGCCCCCCACATCATTAGGGACTTAGTGTTATGAATGTTGGGGGCTTACATATAGATCCAGCACAGCAGGAACCAGAGTAACTGAGAGGCCATCAGGTGGCAGTTCTGTGAGCACTCTCAAATGATTGTGAAGTGCATCAGGCCTGGTCAATGTAGCCTGAGGGACAGAGGGGATGTAGAATGTTTGGTAAAGAAAGGATCTTACTTGTGGTCCTTCTCTAGCCCTTATTCAGTTCCTTTCACACAGTTTCCCCCTCAGCAGTTCCAGTGGTAGCTGTCGGTGGATCCCTTCATAGACCAGTGGTTCAGTCAGAGGAGTGGCATCCAGCAGTTGGGTGGCAGCAGCTGAAGATGAGCCAGGTCAGTGAGAGAAGTCAGCAGTCAGAAGCTGGTGTTGCAGAGTGGAAGTAACAGCAGATCAGCGGTCACGGTGTGGGCTCTGTATGTTCCTGTTTTTTTAAAGTTTTATCTAATTTAAAAGTATTCAGGTCCCTCATAGGTGGCAAAGTGGGTTGTGGTAGTGAGATGAGGAGGCTGAGAGGGAGCAAGCATGAGTAGTGCCAGATTAAGGCTGTGGTGGGGAGAAGGAGTGCAGGGTCAGAGTCAGGCCTCTGCCAGCAAAGCCATCCACCATGCCTTCCTCCACAGTGGCACCCAGCAGCACCAGCAGCCAGCCTCCCCACCACAGGCTTAGCACTTCACTCTCAGTCAGGGCTGTGAGTCAGCAGCAGCACCATTGGACAGGTGCTGACCTCTAGATAATTATTAAAAGAAGTGCTTAGTGGTACAACAGGCAGCAACTGAGCCTGCAAAGTGAGGGCTGGACAGGTCCCAGTATCTATGAATGCCCTGGAGGACACAATAAGTGGGCAGGAGGCCCTGTTGAACTAAACCGAGGTGCCAAACAGTGAGATAAGTAAAGGGCAGGCCCTAATTAAGGAGAAGAACTGCCCCAGGAGGCAGGGGTAAGGGCAGTACAGGCCCATATTTTTTTTATTGACTAACATATCAAATACCAGAGTGGGGACTAAAGGGGAGGCCATAACCCCTTTAAATAAAACCAATGACAAAGGGTAGGCTAAGTGGGTAAGCAGGTCCCATCTTAAATAAAAATAAATACCCAGCAAAGAGCAAGGCAATGAAGTGGTCTAGTAGTCCAGAAGGGACACCAGCAACCCAAACCAAGGGCAAGTTTAAATACGTAAATAACATGACTGATTGCACAACAGCTACAGCCAAAAGTGGGGGGGAGGGGTGGTGCCTCAGCAAGATGGCGGACATGCTGACAGACTGATGGACGCTGCTGCACACACATCATCTACCAGCTGCCCCACAGTTGCAGACATTGGAGAAGATAGTTTAAATATAGAAGCTGTCACAAATGCATAACACAATTCTTCAGGGGGATTGCAAGCTTTGGATGAAATGATTGCAAAATCAGGAGCATATCAAGCAACAAAAACAATAACCCCTGACAATGGCAACACTGCAGAGGGAGAAACTTTAAATCTGACCCTGCAGCAAGAGTCGACATTGCAAATGGGTCAGCCAAAATGGGAGAGCAGGTCCAGGAGAATCTCAAACTTGACACTGGATATAAATACAAAGAAGGAAAGAATCGACATGCTCGACAAAGATCAGTCACAGATACAGGTACAGAAAAGGGCAGAAACTCAGGATAATTTAATAATGCAGAAACAAAATGCAGAAACTAATGACTATTAGGAGAATCTACTCAGGGAAATAAGAGAAGGTTTCAAGAGTGTAGAAACCTCTATTGTGAAATTAACAGGCTCAGTAAATGATTGGGCTCAAAAAATTAACTCTCTGTCAATTAGGATGACAGAGCTGGAGGACAGGCTGAGCACAGTGGAAGACACTTTAAATCCTCTGAAGCTGAAAACAGAAGACCATACAGAAGAACTGGAGAATCTACACAGCAAAACTGAAGAGCTGGAGACATGAAGTAGGAGAGGGAACCTAAAGCTGGGTGGAATACCTGAAGGTTTGGAGGGGACTAACTATGGAGCTCTTTGAAAAACTGCTCACTGAAGCATTGGATAGGCCCTATCCAGAAAGGAAAATAGAACTTGATAGAGCTCACAGGGGAAGTAAAAACCCGAACTACCAAGGATCTCAAATGTGGTTTGTCTTTATCAGACCACATCACTACCAGGATAAGGAGGCAGTTTTGAGGAAGGCTAGGCTTGGAAATGGCATTAAGGCAACAGGAACAAATATTCAAGTCTTCCCTCATCTGTCATACAAAGTTCTAAATAGAAGGAGGGCCTTTGCTAATGACAAGCCTATGCTGGTGAAAAAGAATATCTGTTTTATGATGCTTTCCCCAGCAAAGCTGAAAGTTTGGTTCCAAGGGAGAGTGAGAATATTCCTGTCTCCAACAGAAGCCAAAAAAAACATAAAACAATGGATTATAGAGAAACCAGAAGGAAATGGCTGAACAATATACCTTGAGGGAAGAAAGCAAGAAGTTTAAAGCTAAAGAAAAGAAATATATATTTCTTCATACTGTAAATATAAAAAAAAATTGACATTTTAGTAAGCCCTATTTGCAAATCCCCTAGTGTCTAGAGTGATGGGATAGTTCTTACACCACATTATAGGAGATGTCTTTACACAGTTTAATTATGGGTTACTGGTTTAGTTTAGGGGAAATAGGACACATTTAGAAAGGAAGGATGATGAAGGGAGAGAGCAATGAGAAAAAAAGAAGATAGAAACAGTCAAATTGGAAGAAAGCTTCATACTATTCTCTTCTCCTAGGGCAAAGCAGCATATGTACACAGGTGGTCCCCACAGAGCCACCCTCATTGGCCAATCTGGTTATTCTCACTGCCTCCCAAAAATGTGGAATTCCCTCCCCCCTCAAATTCATCACTCATCCTCCTACTATTCCATCAGCTCAGCCCTTAAAAACTTCCTTGTACCTAGCTGTTCCTGCTACAACCTCACAAACTCCCCCTCTGAGCCCAACAAACCCTATCCCTCTCAGTACTCATGCAATGCCCCTGCTGCAGATTCACCCCCACCCCACTAAAAACTAGCAGTCCTTCACTTCCTCCAACTTCTACCCCTTCAGACCTTCTATTGTCTCTTACTGTGATTTCTCTATCATCCAAAGTTGTACCTAGGGTCAGTCCCTACCCTATCCTTATACCATTAACCCAACTGTTCCCTCCACTTCTCCACATCCTGAAGGACTGGGATCCTGGCCTCTCTTCTCTCTCACCTTCACCTTCTCTTCTGTCCTTCCAAAGCCTATTCCACCTGGCTGCCTACAACCTGCTTCCCTCCTATTGTACTCTACCTCTCACTGCCACAATCTGCTCCCTTCCCATCATACTTGACCCCTGCCTTGTGCAGGCAGGGTCCTCAGCATACTGGAGGGGTCAGGCCCCAGCAGACCTTTCTCCTCCTACCTCTTTCTTCACCTCCTTGTTCCATCCCCTTCCACCACCATCCTGCTTCTCTACCTACCAACATACCCATGTCTCTCTCCCTTCTCCCCCTTACATAGCCCTATCTATGGCTGACCCCAAATCGCTAATGCACTTGTAGTTAACTTGCACTTCTGTTATACCTAAGCCAACCTGTTCTATCTGTGTTTACTCCTCACTAACTTCCCTAGATCAAACTACAACCGTTCTATTAAGCCATTTTCCAGCTACACAGTTATGAGTCATTTAGTGTATGCCTAAATGTTATTTTTTGTTGTTGTATCTATCTAGTCCAAAAGCATTGGCATAGTGTCTATCTAGTTCAAAACTGTTAGCATTCTACTATTTCATTACTCCTGTACAGTCTGCTCAAATTATTTGAATGTAATGTACTGTAAATTTATATTGTGCACCAAATCTCTGTAAACTATCCTCATGTTCCCCTCTCCCCCAGGTCGCACAGGGAGATGAGCAACTTGTTGCTCAGCATGCCTTCCTGGTGAAACATTTCAATAAACAAATAAATTGCCCCAAGATAGTCTATCAGTAACACATCTGGTGTCAGGAAGTCATGAAACAATACGTTTTTCAGCTATCTAGCAAGTAAGGGTGGGGGGGGGACCAGAGGAAGGGGTAAGGGAGTCAATTGGGAAAGAAAGTTAAGCCAAAATCAGGGCATCAGGAAAATAATTTAGGTCAAAACATATATTTTGCTTAACAATAGTTCTGTTATTTGTTATCCCTTTAGTTCTAAGGGTTTTGATACAAGAGGAGAAAGGGATAAGGGGAGGAGGGGTAGGCTGGGGAAAATACAGCTTAAAAAATAGACAATTTAATAACAGAACAGGGGGATTCACTTAAAAAAGAAGATCTAATTGCACTGGTCTACACATTTATAACTCTCTATTTATAATGGCAGAAAAAAAAAACATTTTTAACAGCCAGGAGGGTCTGGGCACAGGTCTTATTAGAAAATAAAAAAGTAAAACTAAATCCAAATATAAATATAATAGATGGAAACAATTAATGTAATGAGATGGAACATAAGGGGTGTGGAGGACAGGACAAAAATAAGGACAATAATAAATCAATGTAAGTGGAAAAAGGTGGATATCTTGTTTTTACAGGAAACACACTTTGAAAGCAAAGACTTCAACAACTTTAAGAATATATATAGAGAAATTGGGTCTTATTCTCAATACAATAATAAAGCTAGAGCCATTGCAATAATGATTACAAAAAAAATAGGCTATACAATATGCAGCATAATGACAGGGAAGGTAGATATCTACTATTCAGAATTAAAAAAATCTCTCTGAATATACATTAGTGTCAGTCTATGCACCAAATGAAGAAGACACTTATTTCTTTAATAGGTTATTTATTGACATTTCGATTTTCCCTGCTTTCTATATAGTTGCAGGTGACCTAATATTACTTTGGGTCATATGGATAGAAGTTTGGGAGCAAAGGAAAAAAAACATAAAATTATTCCTTCTATTTAAAAACTACATCCACGGTTTGAATCTGGTGGACCCTCTGAGATCTCTCTACTCAAATAAAGAGGTGTATTCATTCCACTCTATGATTCATAACACTTTTCCAAGAATCAACTGCTTTCTTGTATCCAAGCAACTAATAAGTGACTTACAGGATCTGAAGTATGATTCAATTACGGTCTCAGACCACGCTCCAGTGTGACTTATACTCAAACAATTGGGAACTGATTTACCACAGTCTCAATGGAAATTTGATGTTAAATTCCTTACTGATGAAATATTCTATCAAATGATGACTGAGGAAATAGATAATTGTTTAAATAATAATGCTTCAAAAGAAGTGGATTTAGGAATAAAATGGGATGCACTAAAAGCATGTCTAAGAGGTGCATATGTTTCATATAACTCTGTTAAAAACAAAACAGACCCAAACCTTCTTAACTCTTTAGAACAAGAGTTGGTTACTGCAGAAGCAGACCCAATAACAGCAGGTAGAGGCCTCCATATGGTTTTACTTCTGAGAGATAAAATAAAACAGACTTTGGAAAACAGGGCAAAAGGAGCATTCGCAAGGGCAAGGGTGAAATGCTATTTTCTAAGTGAGAAACCAGACAGACTCTTAGTGTTTAAATTACAAGCAGAAAAGCCACACAATATAATAGATTCAGTAGAAAATGAAAAGGGATTCTTAATAACAAATCCCACAATTATAAATGAAACTTTCTCATCCTTTTACTCTAATTGAAGAATTCTTTTCAACCTTAACACTGAATAAATTACATATACAAGACCAACAAATACTGCAAAACCATATCACAATACAAGAAATATTAGCGACTATTGATGAACTCCCAAATAATAACTCCCCCAGTCCAGGTGGATATATAAATTAATTTTGCAAATACTTTAAAAATAATATAATTCATTTACTTCAGCAGGTATTTAATAATATCTTAGATGGGCATACCTCCCCCCCCCCCTTCCTTTTATCAAGTCACTATTGCACTAATTCCAAAACAAGATAAACTGCTTCATAAATGTGGCTCCTACAGACCCGCGTATTATTATTAAATACTGGTTAAAAAATATTTACAAGAATATTAGCAAAGAGGCTGGCAAGGGTCATACCCCAAATTATCCACCCGGACCAGACAGGTTTATCCCGGGCAGAAAACTGATGGATAACATATGCCGAACATGCAACAATTTAGAAAGTTCAGTACATAAACATGCAGCTCTAGTAACACTCAGTGCAGAAAAGGCGTTCGACAGGGTAGGTTTGGAGTACTTATTTATAACATCACAAAAAAATTAGGTGTGGATAAAGATTTATAAACTTAGTTAAGACAATTTATAGATCTTCATCTGCCCATATAAAACAAGTAAGCAGATATTGTCTGATATATACTTAAAAAGAGGCATCATAGAATCATAGTTACTTACAAGCTCAGGAGGCAAAGCCTATCATTGAGCTCGCCACCCGAAGGTGGATTAGTTTTCTATATAATCACATTTAGAGTTACCCATGAATTTGTCTAATTTACACTTGAACATATCCATTGACTTGCTCTCTACAATTGAGGCAGGTAATGTGTTCCTTATGTTAACTATTCTTTTTAGAAAACCACTGACATCTTTTCTTTGTTCTACAATTGACCCCTTTTAATTTAAAGTTATGAGAGCTTGTTTGTGATATATTGAAGTTTTTATCTATTCCCAGAGTTTCAGTAAGGCCTGGTTCTCTTATGGCTTTAAAGGTCAAACAAAGGTTACCACAAAGTTGTTTGTGCTGAATGGAATATAGGCCCAATATTTTCAGTCTTTCTCCATAAGATTTATCTGCCATACCCTGAGTTCTTTTAGTCATTTTTCTCTGAACCCCTTCTATTTGTTTTTTACCATGAATTGTATTAGGTGCACAGAAGGATGCACAGTATTCTAGGTGAGATCTTACTAAACTAGTGTAAAGTGGTAGAATGACCTGAGGTTGTCTACTTTTGATATTTTTCCATACGCATCCCATTATTGCCCCTATCTCCACTACTCTTTAACATGCACATTGATCTATTAGCCCAAGCAATAAGACAAGCCTGTTTAACACCTGCAGCTGCACCTGTCATTAACAGGCCGTTTGCCTTTCACTAAGGGCACATCGACAAAGTCCACTGGGCAGCATGTACTTTGACAAAATCCTCTGGATTGCCTCCTTGCCTCCCCCCCATCCCTCCTGGTCTCCTCCCCCCATTCCAGATATATGCACTTTTGTAACTACTATGTATGAAATGTAACAATGTGTATATCAAAGGTATTTAATCTGTGTAAATCTATATGTTAATCAATCTGTAATACTGTATCGCTGTTGTCCTCTATGTGACAAGGTACATTTGTAAACGAGCCTTTGGCTCAAACATTGTAAATCCAATTGTATAAGTAAATAAATAAAAAATAAAGCTAAAGGAATCAAAGGCATAGAAATAAATGGGAAAAAAATCATGTGATATCTTTGTAAGCAGATGATATACTATTATATTTGAAAGATGCTTTTTTGTCCACACCTCTATTGATGAATCTCATTAAGAAATTTGCAGACATTTCTGGATATAACATACCTGTAAACACAAATAAATCAGAGGTTCTTCTGATAAATGCAGAATTCCCAATAACCTAATTCAAAACAGAAAACAATTTATAAACCACAAAAAAAAAAAAAAAGAATAATGGGGTTTGGATTACACACAAAAAAGAAGACTTATGGTACATAATAAAAATTATGACAATACACTCCAGAAAATATACAATGATTTACAAAGATGGCAATTTCTCCCTCTGGCTTTAATTGGGAGAATAAATGTAGTTAAGATGAATCTATTGCCTAGAATGCAGTTTCTCTTCCAAGCACTCCCTATCTGGATCCCAATAAAAACATTTAAAAAACTTTAGATGGAGGTCAGAAATTTTGGGGGGAAAAATAGTCAACCAAGGATAAGTCTTTCTAAATTATATGCCCCCACTGACAAAGGTGGGCTTGGATTGTCAACCTTCCAGTGATATTTCTATGGTGCCCAAATAGCACAGATTAAGCCATATTATCAATCACAAGAAAAAAACAGATTGGGTAGAAATCGAAGAGGCAAAGTCAGATTTAAAAACTTTGACAGGTATTCTTTATCGGGGACAGAACAACCATTCTAAAACATTAGGTTTGTAGAAGACTAAATTATCTATAAAAAATATAAGCAGAAATCCACAAAATAATTGGTTGGAAAGAAACGCTAGGCCCATTTACATATCTAAAATGTATTCCTAATCTCAAAAAGAACCTCTGCCTCCAAAAACTGGAGGCTAGATGTCTATGCCAAATTGGGTAGCTGTATAACCAGGGAGAATTTATGGCATCTGAGGTTTTTACACAGCACTTAAATTTAGAAGAAGGTTATTTTCTCCCTTACCTTTAAATACAGCATTCCATAAAGGTTAAAAGAGGTAATCTAGATAAAATACCTAGTTCTTCAATTGAAGAATTACTAAACTCAAAAATGAACCAGAAGCTGACCAGGAAAATCTATAGTAAGTGCCAAGAAGCAAAATCATCTGAGCTAGATAAATTATATAAGAAATGAAGGGAGGATTTAGGACCAGCATTGACACCAGAAAAATGGCAACATGTTATCCCTACAACTTTGGAGGTGTCCAAGAACAGTAAACTAAAGCAAATTCAATACAATATTTTACATAGGGTTTATTACACCCCAAAGAAACTCCATAGCTTTAATATAAAAATAACTGATAAATGCCCCAGATGTCAAAATCAGATAAGATCATTTATCCACATGTTAGTAAACTGTCCAAAATTATCAAAAATGTTAGCAGTAGTAAGGAAAGTGAAGGAAATTGATTTCCCATACAATTTAGGAATAATTAATTTCAGAAGTAGTTCTTTGCAACCTATAGAACAGAGTGGAGGGAAAAAGGAAAAACTATTAGATACAATGCTCATTAATGAAAAACAAATTGATTATGCAGAGCGGAAAAGATAAAGACCCTCCACACTTGAATAATTGGCTTAATTTATTGATGAATTGTGGCAATCTAGAAAGAATACTTTTATAGTCAAGAAGCTAACCTTTCCACATTCAGAGGCATATGGGACCCCCTTCTGGACCATTTGAAAAAATCCTTAAAGACCTTGTGCAACCATTACATTCCCTACATAAAAATCTAATAATAGATAGATGCTGTGACCCAGACCTCCTGGCACTTTCTGAAAAAATGATGACTGGCAATTGAATCCCTGATATTACATCAACAGGATAATACACCATGTTCTGATTCAGAAGTTAAAAAAAAAAAAAGCAGGGAGAGGGGAGTGGACAGGCTTCAAACAGCGACCCTGCAGCATAGCTGCCACAGCCCTAGCTAAGGCATAGTTTATTTATTAAATTTTGATAACCGGGTAAGCTGTCTGGGCCCCGAAGGTCCCTTTTTCAGGGGCGACCTGGGGAATTACATGGACTAATACATGGGGTAGCATACAGCACAGGTACATTACACTAGACAGTGAGGAACATAATACATAGCAGTTTTTCAGCAGTTACATTTAAGAGGTAAGACATAGTAGCTTTTTAGCAGTCAACATTCCCTGGGACTACTACCCTGCATGCATCAAATTTTCCCTGGTTAAGGTTGTAAAACTTTAAAAACTTTTAAAAGGTATTTTACTGATCCCAGAGCCCCTAGCAAGGAAGGAACAGTGGACATGGGACCCCTAGAACACAGGCTCCACCTGATTAGCCGTAAGCAAAGAGGGCAGGACTGCTATGTCTGTGGGGGGGGGAGCATAGCCCACAGCCAACACTGGAGATAGGTGTATCCCAGCCATTTAATCCAGGTTCCCCCTTATATAGTGCCTGCCCTGGTATAGTGCCCCTGGTTACAGAATGAGCATTTTAAAGTACAAGTGCAACTACTATTTAAGTGACTGTGTTATTTAAGTGACTGTTTTATATCTTGAGTGTACATTTTTAAGTGCAAGGTGATGGTGTATTTAAAGTGACAATGACAAACTGCATGTGAACAGATTTGAAAGGCAGGAATTGTTTTGTTCCAGGGCTGCTCATTTAAATAGACAGTGCCCAATGTGAATGCATGCTCCGAGGCTGTGAGACTACTACCCTGCATGCATCAAATTTTCCCTGTTTGCCTTAAAGCTGCCTGATTTCACTCCAAGATTATATAAATTGTCCTCAAGTGCCCTGTATGATAAATGCATGCTTCAAGAAACTGCTCTTGCATACCACAAACCCTTTTAAGTTGATTGTATTTGCTCCAAAAAGTACTTGCCCTGCATGCTCTCAAATTTTTCTGCATGTTCTCAAATTGCCATGAAATAGTTACATGATCCAAAGACTGCTGAAACTAGCTACCCCCAAGTAAAAAGACAGTATGCTTTGGAGACTTATTTCCGACTATTGCATGCTAACAATTTTTCCTGCATGATCCAGAGACAGTTCTATCTACCTGCATCATGACAAACTGGAGTCAGTCTTCAGAATAGGAATAGGATAGTCAGCTTAGAAACTCCTTGTCACATGCTTTCTTGTATGTTAATACTGCCACCAAGACAACTTTACCTTAATTCTTAGGATATGAGAACCACAAACTGATGAAGAGCAGTTCTGATACCATGTAAGTGAGACCACTCTTATAACTGTAGGAGTGGTCTCAGTGGCAGTATTAATATATTATTGCTCAAGACTGATCAATAAGGTATTAACATTTTAGAAAAAACATACGCCAAATTTGCCTGTTTACAGGGCAGCAGCACACAAGACACTCTTCACAGAATATGAGTGTCTCCCATGCAGAAGAAATAGTGCTCTGATCGGCCAGGAGTTCTCTCTCAATCTATAGTCAGATTCTTCAGGCCAACCCCTCCCTAACAGTGAGCTAGGCAGTGCAAGGAACCACACTGGTTTACAGATAGGGATCCAACACTCAGTGGTGTTAGGGTTTTCTTTTTCAAGTTCTTCAGTGATTCTCCAAAGGCTGACAGCCTAGACATGTTCCAGATCTTCAGCTTCATCCAGGTTCATTTCTTTTAATTATTTCCCCAGGACTATGGTGCTGGCCCACAGGTTTTTCAAGGTTTCATCCAGTACTTCAGCTGTCTAAGGTTCAACAGGTCCTCAACTGGTCCTTTCCTGTGGTCAGTGGGGATAGCCCAAAGGTTCTTCACTTTGTAGCACCCAGATCTTCAAGTCTCTTCCTTGGTTCCATGGTGACAGACTAGAAGGTCTTCATTTTGCCAAAATTCCTTGGAGTTACAAGTGTTCTATTTCTGAGTGAAGACAATAAGGTGGTATCCCACAGTGTGGGCTACTGGCTCCAAAAATTGTGTGCCCATTGGGACAATGCCACACAAGGACAATGCTTCCCATTATGCCATGGATAAGTGTTGTACACACTGGTTTCATGGACGACATTGCCACAAAAAGTATTTATTCAGCCTGTGTAGACCTGTGAAAAAAAAATGACAAAACATTATAATCTGAAGAAGACTGAGTGAAAAGAAAAGTGCAGCATCCCACAGTGTGGGCTACTGATTCCAAAAAGTGTGTGCTCATTGTGACAGTGCCACACATGGACAAGGCTTTCCTTTATGCCATGGATAAGTGTTGTACACATTGGTTTCATAGGCAACACTGACTAAAAATCATTTATACGGCCTGTACAGACCTGCTAAAAATTCACAAAGCATCAGTCTGAAGAAGATTGAGTAAAGACAATAGTGCAGCATGCCACAGTGTGGGCTACTGGTTTCAAAAATTGTGTGCCCATTAGGATGATGCCACACATGGACAAAGCTTCCTGTTATGCCATTGGTAAGCATTGTACACACTGGTTTCATAGGCAATGTTGCCTCAAAAATGTATTTATTTGGCCCGTGTAGACGTGCCAAAAATTCTCAGAACATTCATCTGAAAAAGGCTGAATGATGACAACAGTGCAGCCTTCCACAGTGTGGGCTACTGGTTCCAAAAATTGTGTACCCATTGGGAAAGTGCCACTCATGGACAAGGCTTCCCTTCATGCCATGGATAAGTGTTGTACACACTGGTTTCATGGGCAATGTTGACCCCAAAATTATTTATTGAGCTATTGTAGACTTGTAGAAAAGTCACAAAGCATTAATCTAAAGAAGAAGATTGAGTGAAGACATAAATGCAGCATCCCACAATGTGTGTAGGCTACTGATGCATAAAAAAACTAATGGACACAAAAACCCTCCCCACCCACCTCAACATCCTCCACTGTATTTAGCCCAGCTGGAAATATAGGAGATTCAAGATCGCTACAATTGATTAGGTTGCTTTTTTTAGCGTTCCTAACTTTTGAAGTAAAAAATCCTCACTAAAGCTGTTTCCTCTACCTATTGTATCCTCAAGTGAAATGAATAAAAAATACAAAGAGAGAGGATCAGCTTCAGGGGACATTTCTTTGTTAAATATGGTCCTTTGGATAAATTCTTTAAAGCTGATACACCTAGCCCTGGGAGTGAGGAGGTACAGGCTGGGGCCATGGCAAGGCCTCTACTCTCCCCCCGATGACAAATGCAAACAAAGAATTCCAACAATAAATATCTGTATCATTCATAAAAGATTCCCAGACAATACAGTAGGGAATGGAGCTGAAGATGGCCCAATACAAGTCCTTTTTCACTTATGAAACAGATGTACCAACATTGATATCTGGTGAAGACCAGGAAATTCAAATGATTCAGATCCTGAACATGTAAGTAATTGGATGGCAAAACTAGATATGGGAATGAAAAACACTGAAAATAACCTGCAATGGTCGGCCCAGTGGTGCTGAAGGCTGAGGTGCTGGATGCCTTAGCTTGTGTCATGCCGGTGACCCATGTTCAGGAATGACCTCAGGTAATTAGGGAGCTGACATGGGGGGGGAGGGAGGAAGCAGGATTGAGCAACCAAAAAGCTGATCTCCTCTCCCAGGTAAAGTTGCTTTTCTCCCCATGGTTCCATTCTCATTGAGTGGAGGTCCGATGGGAAGCATAAGTGGAGGTGGTGGTAGTCAATTGCCAGGGGTGGAACGAAAGGGGCCAAGCCACTTCCTGGCTGGAGTGTGCACCTCCACATGCATGTGCATGTCTGCCGGGGCCCCAGGCAGGGGAGAAAACACAAAAAAATTGTAAATTGAAAGTAACCTCCAACAGTTATCTGATGAAACCCTTCAAAAAGACACAGATTTGCAAATATTAAAAAAAAGATACAGTTGAGATTAAAAATGGACAGACATCTATGAAACCCAAATAGCTACCTTAGATGCTAAATCAAATGCCTACATAGTGGGACAGCCTGCAATAAACCGCAAACTACAATAGCTTGAAAACACTAATAGATATTGTAATCTGAGAATATTAGGAATTTCTACAAGTTTTGATATAGAATATACCACTTTGCCAGATTTTGCAAAAACATTAATATTAGAAACTTTTCAACTGCCTGAGGAAAACCCTTCAATTACCTCTCCATAGAAACATAGAAATATAGAATTTGACAGCAGATAAGGACCCCTTTGCCCACCTAGTCTGCCCATTTCCCTACCTAACGGATAAGCTGCAGATCCTGGTTAACCAACAGTCTACTTCCTCCTACCCCTCACTAGAATTGCCTTATGTCTGTCCCATGCATTCTTGAATTCCCTCACTGTTTTTGACTCTATGACCTCCTCAGGAAGGCTGTTCCATGCATCCACAACCCTCTCTGTGAAGAAACACTTTCTCACATTACCTCTGAGCCGTCGCCACTCTATCTTCAAATTGTGGCCCCTTGTTCTTGCACATCTCTTTTTTCTGAAAGATGCTACCATCTTGGACTTTGTTGATTTCCTTGAGGTATTTGAAAGTTTCTGTCATGTCCCCCTTCTCTCTCCTTGCCTTGAGGCTATACATCTTAAGCTCCTTTAGTCTTTCTTCATATGTCTTCTGCTGTAGACCCTGCACCATTTTGGTTGCCCTCTTCTGGACAGCCTCCGCCCTGTCTATGTCTTTGTGGAGACGGGGTCTCCAGAACTGTACACAGTACTCCAGAAGTGGTCTTACTAACTGTCTGTACAGAGGGCCAACAACTTCCTGTTTTCTACTGGTGATGCCTCTCCCTTTGCATCCCAGTATCCCCCAGCCCTCTTTACTGCTTTCTCACATTGCTGGCCCACCTTTAGGTCATCTGACATGACTACCCCCAGGTCCCTTTCCATTTTTGTTGTTGTCAGTATCTCAATACCCATTGTGTACTCTTCCACTGGGTTTTTGTTTCCCAGGTGCATTACTTTGCACTTCTTTGTGTTGAATCTAAGCTGCCATACATTTGACCATTCCTCCAACCTTGCCAAGTCCCTTTTCATCCTTTCCACCCCACCTTGCATATCAACCCTGTTGCAGATCTTTGTGTCATCTGCAAAGAGACATACTTTCCCTTCCAGTCCCTCTGCAATATCACTTATAAAGACATTAAAAAGGACCAGCCCCAGTACTGAACCCTGCGGTACCACACTAGTAACCCTTCTTTCTTCGCTGTGGACTCCATTTACTATTACCCACTGTGTACTGTTGTCCAGCCAGTGTTCTACCCAGGCTACCACCCTGGGACCCACTCCCAGGCTGGCTAATTTGTTTATTAATCTTTTGTGCGGGACTGCGTCAAATGCCTTGCTGAAGTCTAGGTAGACCATGTCCACAGCCCCTCCCTGGTCTACTACTTTGGTCACCCAGTCAAAGAAATCAATTAGATTTGTCTGACATGACCTTCCCACTGTGAATCCATGCTGCCTTGGGTCCTGTGCCCCACTGGCCTCTAGGTACTCAATTCTTCCCTTCAGAAGAGATTCCATCATTTTCCCAACCACTGAGTTCAAACTGACAGGTCTGTAGTTTCCTACCTCTGTCTTGCTCGTACTTTTGTAAAGGGGAATCACATCCACCCTCCTCCAGTCCTCAGGTACCACACCATCCTCCAATGATTTATTAAAAAAAGTAGTAAGTGGTGTTGCTAGTTCTTCCCTTAGTTATTTACGAATTGTGGGGTGAATCCCATCAGGCCCAACTGCTTTATCCACCTTCAGTTTTAAGAGTTCTTTCAGAACCCTTTCTTCTGTGAAAGGACTAATATCAACCCCCCTATCCAGAGTGCTTCTATTGACTGGATTAGGTAACTCCCCCTGCTTTTCCATTGTGAATACTGAGCAGAAGTATTCATTCAATATCCCTGCTTTTTCACTGTCACTCTCTGCCCAACCACCTTCCTCTTTATTCAGCCTCAGTATCCCTGCCTTAGTCTTTCTTCTCTCCCTAATGTACCCATAAAAGGTTTTATCCCCCTTCTTAACCAAGTTGGCTATCTTTTCTTTGGTATGGGCCTTTGTTATTCTGACTGCCTTCCCCGCTTCCTTCTGCTTTAACTGGTACAGTTCTCTGTCCCGCTTCTTCTATGTTTCTTTATACTTCCTGAATGCTATCTTTTTCTCCCTTACCTTCCCCACCATTTCTTTTAAGAACCATAATGTTTTTTTCTTTCATTTTGACTTGTTTATTTGCTTCACACAAAAGCTTGTTGTCTCTGTGATGGCGATTTTGATGTTTCCCCATTGTTGCTCCACCCCACCTTCTTGCCTGTTTGCTAGTGCTTTTCTGAGGCACTTTCCCATTTTGACAAAATCAGCCCTCCTGAAGTCCAGAACCTTCACTTTCATGTGGTTTGACTCTACAGCTAAGTTTATCGAGAACCACACTGTTTGGTGGTCACTTATTCCCAGATGGCTACCCACTTCAAGATCAGAGATCATCTCTCCATCCCCATTTGAGAATACCAGGTCTAAGATTGCTCCCTCCTGAGTGGGTTCCATAACTAGCTGTCTGAGGCATGACCCCTGTAGGGCATCGAGAATGGCCCTGCTCTTGGATGTGGCTGCAGCAAAGGTGCTCCAGTTAACATCTGGCATATTCAGGTCCCTCATCAGCAATATCTCCCTTTTCTGCCATCCCAAGGATGCCTTCTATCATTTCCTTGTCCATTTCTCCCCTGAGATGGGGGTCTGTATACAACCTCTGTGCAGATTGTGGAGCCATTTCTAGTCTCCAAGGTGACCCACAGTGCCTTCTCTCCCCTCCCTGTTTACCCATTAGTTCTGTTGCTTTGATCCCTTCCCTTTCATAGAGAGCTCCTCCTCCTCTTCTTCCCTCCCTGTCCCTCCTGTAGATTGTGTACCCTGGTATGTTGACATCCCAGTCATGGTTCTCTGTGTACCATGTTTCTGTGACTGCCACAATATCCAGACATCCCTCTTCCATCAAGGCCACCATTTCAGGGAGCTTTTTACCTAGACTACGGGCACTGGTACTCATTAACTTCCATTTTTTTATGGCTTTAATTCTTTTTGCCCCATCCCTGTCCTTACTGTCTTTGTCTTTTTCTCCACTTACCCCAGCCCTTCTCCCTATCAATTACTCTATCTTGGAGTTTACCTCACTAATTACCCTGATTTTGGGGGGGGGGCTAGTATTTCCCTTCTCCTTTTCAGTGCCTCCCACCTTGGCTAGTTTAAGTGCTTGCCAATGAAGCATTTAAATCTATCACCTAGGATCCTGGGTTCCTTCCTTGATAGATGCAGACCATTGCACCTGTATAGGCCTGCATCCCTCCAGATGGAGCCCCAGTCCCCAAAGAAGCCAAATCCTTGAGCTCTGCACCAGTTTTTCAAACAGTCATTGAATCCCATGGTGCAGAGTACCCTAGCCTCATCCATGCCATAGACAGGTGTCACTTCCAAGAAAGTTATCATGTGTGCTACTTGTCCAAGGCCCCTCCCCAACTCCAAAAACTCCTGTTGCACTGCTCTGATCCCATTCTCAGCCAGGTCATTTGTCCCTAGGTGGATAATGACATCCAGCTCCCTCCCTGTTGCAGCTGCTCCCTTGATCCTGAGGATTAATTTCCTGTCCCTCCAAGCCATGATGCCAGGCAGGCACCTTACCTCCCTTTCCCCTCCCTCCACCAGTTCTACCCCTAACAACTGAGTCCCCCACCAGGAGTTGTTTCCTTCCCCTGTGGGGTCCTGTGCAACCCTACTGTGGGTATCCATTGTGGAGGTTCCCAGCATCCTCCTTGGTCTCCACTGTGGGTACCTCCATAGAGGAACCATGCTCCACCAGAGTGGTGAATGAATTTTGGAGAGGCACAACTGGAGGGATGCACCTCTGTTCCACCACCCTCACCCTCCCTGAGCCAACCGTGGTCCAACCACTCCTCTTTCTTGGCAACCTCTGAAATAGTGGCAGTGGCCTGGGTGGTCCCTGGGTGAGGGAGCAGGTTTCCTGAATCCCTGCCAGGTCAGCATGGAGATGAACAACCTCCTCTCTCAGACCAGAGAGGTGCCTGCAAATAGGGCAGCATCAACACAGTCTCCAGAATGTCTCCCGGAAGACTGCTGCTCCACTGCCAGTGCATTGCACCACTCCCCACATGTCTGTGTCCCTTCCAGTTACAGATGCTTTTCTTTTGTTGTTTTTTGTTCTTGCTTTAGTGTGTGGAAGCTTGTGAGTGTCTCTCTCCCTATTCAGTGTGCTGTGCCTTTAAGGATATGAATGGGGTATGTTGTTAGCAGTTTTGGGGAAGTGATGTCAGAACCCCTGCTATAAAGGAAGTTATGCACTTGGGGTGGTTGGAGTGAGGGGAACGGTAGGAGGGAGTAAACCTATGCCGTCCAGAAACAATCAACTACAACTCTAACCCTCTACCCCGGGAGTGCCTTCCTTCCTTTCAGACACCTATTTCACAGAGGTTAAGTAACAGGTCTAATCATAAATGACTGAAAATATACAGTTCCTCCCTGGCAAATTAAAGTTAAAGCTAAGAAAAGTCAACCCCAAAAACAGAATCAATACTAGTTACTTACACAGGTCCAAAAAGAAATAATTCAGTTCAGTGTAGTCTAGAAAATAACCTCCTTGATTCAAGAAAGCTGTGGCTGCTTTCTCACTCTCTCTGCCTCAGTCTCAGCAGACAGAGACCCCAAACAACTCCTGTTATAAATCCTCAGTTCAACTAGGACCCTTTCAGTTCCTCCCCTTAACAGACACCTATTTCACAGAGGTTAAGTAACAGGTCTAGTCACAAATTACTGCAAATTTCTCCCAGCTACAGTCCCTCCCTGGCAAATTAAAGTTAAAACTAAGAAAAGTCAACCACAAAAACATAATTAATACTAGTTACTTAAACAGGTCCAAAAAGTAATAACTAAGTTCAGTGTAGTCCAGAAAATAACCTCCTTGATTCAAGGAAGCTGTGGCTGCTTTCTCGCTCTCTCTCTGTCTCAGTCTCAGCAGACAGAGACCACAAACAACTCCAGTTATAAATCCTCAGTTCAACTAGGCTCCTTTCAGCTCCTCCCCTTAACAGACACCTATTTCACAGAGGTTAAATAGCAGGTCTAGTCACAAATAACTCAAATATCTCCCAGCTATGGTTCCTCCCTGGCAAATTAAAGTTAAAACTAAGAAAAGTCAACCCCAAAAACAGAATCAATACTAGTTACTTACACTGGTCCAAAAAGTAATAATTCAGTTCAGTGTAGTCTAGAAAATAACCTCCTTGATTCCAGGAAGCTGTGGTTGCTTTTTCACTCCCTCTGTCTCAGTCTCAGCAGTCTTTTCTGTTCCTACAAAGTGGAACCCAACAGAGTTGAAGCCTCCAATGTTGGTTCAGTTTGCTTTTGAAATGGACAGGGACTTAATTATGAACTTAGCCCGTATCAGGAAATAACTTATTTTTATTATTTCTTATTTTTAGAGGCTTTAAATTTTCAGTATTCTTGGACTATGCACTGGTTATACAACAGAGATGATGGCAATTTTTAAATTTAAGAGATGATGTGTTTTAAATTGGATCAACATTTACACTGCAGTCTACTGCTAAAGTAAAGCTTGTTTATCATGGTAGAACTTATATTTTCTTTGATCTATATCAGGTAGTGGAATTTATTTGATGAACATGCTGAACAAAGATTGAGTAACCCTTCTTCCATAAACTCAGAATCTGAGCGTTTGGCTGCATTAAACACTGTAGAAGAATCCTTAGCAGGGACTTGAAAGTAACAGAATGTAAAAATATTGTAAAACCTATAAATATATATATATATATATATATATATGTATATGTATATAAATTAGACTTCAAACATAGCTGTTTTCTTTGTTTTTGAAATCTAAGAGTTTAGCATACCCAATATTTAGTGTGCATTAGCTAGGTTCAGGTTTTTTTTTCTGTGAACTATAGTATTGCTTGAATCTCTTCGTTATTATCTATCCATAAAAATGTATTATGTTATGATGTTGTGATAACTAGGAAAATATAAATATCAATAGCTATATAATATGCAACTACTAATGCCATGGAGTGTTGCTAGATCACCTGCATGTGATCTGTGGGCTGCCTGGTACAGTCCTTGGGTGGTTTTGTTCATTCCTCACTGGTAGCTCTCAGAGGATGGTCTCGGGGGTTTATTCCTCTGAGGCGTTCCCTCTGTCTTGTGAAGTACCGCAGGGTTCCATGCTATCCCCCATGTTGTTCGCAGTGTATATGCTGCCATTGGGAGACATTGTGAGACAATATGGGTTGAGGTTTCACTGTTATGCAGATTATACACAGCTCTACCTGTCTTTTGCAACTGACCAGGATAGTGCACTCTCGGTCTTTAATAACTGCCTGACTGAAATACAGGACTGAATGAACACCAGCTGGTTGAGACTTAATCCAGACAAGACTGAGGTGTTGGTAGTGGACCCGGGTGGCCAGATTGAGGGGTCAGGGATGGGGTATCCCTCTGGACGTTGGCTCAGAGGGTCCCAGTTGCTGAACTCTGATCGGGTGCATAATCTGGGGGTAATACTTGATGGTTTGACACTTTGTTCCCAGGTGTCAGATGTTGTTAAGTTGTCTTTCTTCCATCTGAGGAATATTGCCAGGATTAGGCACCTGATTCTGTCTAGCGACTTGTCTATTCTGATCCATGCCTTTGTAACTTCATGCCTTGACTACTGTAACTGCCTTTACCTAGGGCTTCCTGGGGTTGATATCCACCACTTGCAGCTGGTGCAGAATGTGGCGGCATGGCTGTTGTCTGGATCACTGTGATCCAGTCATATTACACCTGTACTGTGCGAACTGCACTGGCGGACTGTTCAGTGGTGTATCACCTTTAAGGTTGGCTTGCTGACCTATAAAGCCCTACATGGACTGGGACTGAACTACCTGCAAGATCTTCTGCACCCCTACTACCCTCTCTGGCCACTCTGCTTGACCAGCAAGGGATTGCTGGAGATTCCCAGGGTACAGCTAAAAACATCTGGAGCTAGGGCATTTTCTTTTGTGGCCCCTACCCTGTGGAATTCTCATCCTCATTGGGTACATCAGTGCCTGACAGTGGAGAGATTTAAGACTGCCCTCAAAACTTATTTATTTCAACAGGAATTTGGTGCTGTATTGTATTGATTACTCTGTGGTTTTATGGCTTATTAAGTTATTGTATTCTAGGATTTTATTGTTGTAATGGTTATTTTACTGTGAAGTGATCTGATACTTTGTTGAAGAGCGCTATACAATAAAGTTTACTTACTTACTTACTGCTACTTACTTTATATAATGCATTTTTGATTCAATATGAATTTGAATCTCCCCTATGGGGACTGTAACTTATTAATGGCACAGATATTTTTTGTCTTCTCTCTGTAAGTGTCATGTATGTAATTAGTTGCCCAATAAACTTTAAGTTTAAAACAAAAAAAAATTCCTTTTCTGGGGTCAGGGTTGAAAGCCCAAAAGTTTTTTAGTTTGCAACATGACTTCTTTAGGTTTCTTCCCAGGGTTCATGATGACAGCCTAGAAGGCCTTCCTTTTGCCAAAATTCCTTGGAATTACAAGCATTTTATTTCTGCCATGGAGTCATTTGTGACTGCTTGGAGGCTCTACCTGTGGAATACAAGTTTATGTGGTTCTCATACAGTACTTAGATTTTGCTGACACCCAGTGGCTCCAATTCTATGATCTTGGTAATAGTTAAGTTAATCAAGGCAGCCAACTGAAAGCACATGGCTACAGGTTCCTCTGTCTTCAATCTTCTCAACCACATCATCTATGGTGCCCAAAGGATCCACGTAGACTCTGGTATGACATTGTACCAGTTTTAAAGTTGTGCATGTATAGAGTACAGTAATATTCATATAGAAAGATTTTAGAGGTCCTTACTGATTATACAGGGATTTTAGAGTACAATATAAGGAATCATGTATAAGCAACCATACACAATGAACCTGTGTTTCCATCGAGGGGTTCAGATAACAGTATATGGACCTCAAGAGCAAAGCCCATGTTGTCATCTCTCCCAAGATGGAAACACAGTGTGAGTTTTGTTTGATTGCCCATATTTTATTTGTTATAGTATATGGTTTCAGCGATTTATTGGAGTTTGTTACCTTTGTGTAATTTTAGCTGAGCACTGCTGTGAAAGTGAAAGTGGAGGCTGCAGAAATGTGGATGAGGTGGACAACGTTGTGTGACTGAGTGAAGAAACTGAAAGCAGTGGGAGTGAGGCAAGTGTGAACACAGCTGATTTAATTATTGAATGTGTGCAACATCTTTAGAACAGGCACAACAACTTTTAGACTGTGCACATCAAGTTATTTGAAATAGCTGTATTCAATACATAGTAAGGTCAAGCCATATACAGTACTATAATAGTTACAGAAGTGATTTTAGAGTACATTAGTATTTATTAGGACAGTGCAAACCTCCCAAAGTTTGACCGTGCGAACTTTGACTGCTGAATCGGGTAAAGTTCACCAAAATTCTCTAAATGGTGGACTTGTTTGTGCTGATCTGACCACTAAAAGCATTAGGAGATTGGATAACATAAAATAACTTAATGCATTGGGCTGATGAAGCACCCAAAACAGCAGGATGATGCAATGGGCCACATGGAGGGGTTACTGGTCCAAAAATTGTGTTCGTTCAGTCAGTGCCAAACATGAACAATGCTATTAGTCAACAAGAGCATGTGGCTAACAATGCTCAAATAAAATGTTTTTTTAAGGACTATACTGCATACGCCCACAAAATATCAGTACAGAATCCCACAGCATAGACCACTGGTTCCAAAAATTGTGTGCCTAGCGGGACAGTGCCGCACATGGACACTGGACAAATTATGAGGAGAGATGCAGTGAAGTTTAAATTTACAGGCAAACTTCCCACAAATTTGCCAGATCTGCCCTGCAGATCATTTTGTAGATTTTTCCTCTTTGATTGGAAAGTCACCATTTGTTACTTCACCTTGCTTTTAGTCTTTTATAAGTGCAAAATTGCACAGAAAAAATCCAGAAGCAGGGCAGAGTTACCAAATGGTGAATTTTCCAGTCACCAGCCTGACACTTTTTGGTGTCTAATGCCTGCTCCCGCTGATCACTCTGATTGCTACTAAACTTTTTCCATGGTGTATAGTACCCCCCCTTTCACTGATCACCTGCCCAATAGAAAATAAAGTTTCCCAAATCCCTGGTGGCTAGCTGCCCCTTCCTCCACCTGAGACCATGCCCCATGGTGTAAAAAGTATTCTCTGGTGTCTAGTACCTCCCCTTTCGTGAAATGCCTGCACGTTGCAAATACATTTTCCCATTCTCTGGTGACTAATGGTCCATCTCCCCACCCAAACCCATGCCCTGCAGTGTAAAAAATAATTCCCTGGTGTCTAGTGGAGCCCCTCACCCTGGCAGGTAGTGCCCCACCACCCCACTCTACCCCAATCTTGAACCCGAGTGGGTGACTGGCACAGCCCTCCACACTTCAACATGGCTGGCCACCTGAATGAGCTGCCAATGAATGAGCACATACTTGTACAAGCACATGCTCATTCATTGATAGCCAGGCCAGATCTTGCTCATTCATTGAGCTCTTTTGGGGACACAGACAAGAGTGGAGGGCTGTTTCGGTCATTGGCGGGGAGTTGGGATGGGAAAATGGCATTGTGGTCCCCCTCCAGGGTTCCAAGTTGCCAATCCATCCATCCTAAACCCTGTGGCAAACAAAACAGCCCTCTGCTCTTGTCTGATCCCCCCAAAAAACTCAATGAATGAGCATGAGCTAGGAATGAATTGTACAACTACACGCTCATTCATTCTAGCTCAGCTGGGTGGTGACCATGGTGGAGTGTGTAGGGCTGTGCTGGTCACCTACTCAGGGTCTGGTTTGGGGAAGGAGTGGGAGTGTGGAGCACTACCTGCTTGGGTAATGGGGTGGGGGTTCCACTAGACACCAGGCAATACTTTTTTACACTACGGGGCATGAGTTCATGTGGGGGGGAGGGTACCGCTACCCACTAGGAATTGGGAAACAACAGTGCAACCTTTCACGTATGGGCTACTGGTTCCAAAAATTGTGTGCCCATTGGGACAGTGCCACTCATGGACAAGGCTTCCTATTATGCCATAGATAAATGTTGTATGCATTGGTTTCATGGGCAATGTTTTCCCCAAATTTATTTCTTCCATTATTGTAGGCTTGTGAAAAGTTCAAAAAACATTAATCTGAAGCAGACTCAGTGACAACAACAGTGCATCATCCCACAATGTGTGTGTGTAGGCTACTGGTTCAAAAAAAAAAACTAATAGACACATAAGCTCTCACTATCCTTCTCATCATTCTCTTCTTGTCTTTAGCCCCGCTGGAAATGTAGGAGATTCATCATATATAAACTGTGTCAAAAATGCTTTAAAAAAGGGGCAGATTAAATTTTAAAAAGTCACATTTGGGGTTGAAAGGCATGTTCTTCTGTTGGTGAGAATATTGCCTACAGTGCTGAAAATTGTCTCTGAGTATTTACTTGCAGGTGGGCAACTGAGCTGTTCAACAGCTACCTGTGTCAAAGAGGGCCAAGTGGTCTTTTTTTGGTACCAGTACAATACAAGTGTGTCTCCTTCTGCTAGTGGCACATTCTTATCCAGATAATCCTGCACCATTTTGTTTGCTGGCATCTCAGGCACCACTGTGTCAGACAGGACTTGTCATGCTTTTTCATCAAGCCATAGTCAGATAGTTGTTCCCATAGTGGTTTATCCTCAGCAACTGTCTTTCTTGGGGGTGCAGTAGCAGCAGCAATTTGACCTGGAGACAAAAAAGAGTGACTCCTGTAATGTTCAGTAGTAGCAGTGAAAACACATTGGGATCCTCCTTCTTCACTCTCCGCCACCTGTCCTGTCAGTGTGATTACAAGAGATGATGATGAGTGTAGTTCTGCTCTATTTGTGTTCCTGTTTTGTTTTGTGCCATTCATACAGAAACCAGATGGATAAGACAGGTTTTATAGGACTGCTGATTCTTACTGCATTCTTGTGTATCTAAAGAAGTCTCAAATGTGTATTTGAATCAAGGGCTCAAGAGAATGGCCACAATGTAATGGTCATCTGTATGCATTTTTGAAATGTGTGTGTCATTCCAGAAATGGGATCTTATCATTTCTACTAGATTGAGGGCAGTGGTATCCTCCTTTTCATCATATTGGGCCCTATTCACAAAGGCTGCGCATGCCTATGCACACCACGTACTGCCGGTGTGCAGCCAGATAAACATAAATACATGCACACAGCCACTGTGTGATGTGCATAAACTGTACATTGGATGGCACATATTACCATGACACAAACATGCACACTCCTGGGGATATGTGGGCACGTAGGGGCATGGCTGTGTAGACTGCCCACGAGGAGCCGCGTACATGCATGCACAATGCTGGGTACATTGGCAGAATGTGTAGCAGCCCCACAAACAGACTACATATCCTGGAGGAAGCTGTAAACACCATGCATGGAGGTGCACTGCCATAGAGCCACAAAGGGTGGACCACAAAGGGCACGGCATAGCCCTCTATGACCAGGCACCCACACACGGGGCAATGCATGGCACGCAGGATGCCACACAACACATACCCACCATGTTCCTCTGGTGACCACTGTAGCCACAATACCATGGTGCACATGCCCTGTCCCTCAGTGCCATGTGTATGCCACAGAGATGCCATGCCCACCACAGTACTGCTCATACGCGGCACACCCTGGACCTGACAGGCACTTGGAATGGCACATGTCCATGCTATGCAAATCCAGTGGCCATGCTACACAGTAGGACATGACACACCACACACACACACACCTGCCTGGGCACACTGTGCCAGGGTGAATAAGGGACACACACAGAGTGGCTCCAGAAACCAAGCTTTACTATGACCAGTATGACTCCCAAGACAAAAACAGAAATAAACAACAAGGCCAGGCCAGCACAGCCTGTAGAACAACCAACAACAGTGGGTGTGGAGGGTGGGGGAACGGGTCCACAATGGAGTCAGGCACAGGCACCCTAGTCTGAATCTTCCAATGCGGTGCTCATGGTGGGGCTGGAGAAGGGGGTGGATGGATACTGCGATGGCATGGTGTCAGTAAGGGCCTCTCTTAGAGGATGATCCAGCATACTGGTCCATGATACCACTATAACAGCAAGACCACACAGTGAGGAACTACCATCAGTGACCTTGGTACCACCAGTGCACAGTGGACAGAGAGATACATGAACACACACACACCACAGCTTGTGGCCCCACCTACCTGAGATGGTGCTTGGATGGCCCGCAGGTTGCCGGCATCATCCCTGTAGAGGTAGCCCCTGGTGGATTACCGAAGGTCGAACCACCATGGTATGTCATGCAGCAGCTGCCACCATGGTGCAACAACCCGCCCCATGCCTCCAGGGCCAAGGTCCAGGAGATCTAGAACAATCCTGGCCTTCATCTGCCAGGTCCCCTGCAACACAGCACAGGGTAACAGGTCAGCATCATGCCCCAAGACACACAGACCACACACACACCAGTACAGACCTGCAGAAGCATTTACCTGCCTTCTCTCCATCACCTCCCAGATGGCCACCACAGGGATCCTGTCCTGGAATGTGTTAGTGGTCACATGATACAGTTTGCATGGCATGCCGCACCTTCCACCAACAGCACCTGTTGCCCCTGCTGCCACTGTCATTTCTGCAGGATTGCATATGGCATCCCCAATGGTGACACACCCACACCACGAGCCCAAGGAACACCCATATGGCCACATGTGCCATAGTGCTCGCCATGCACCACACTCAAAGTGGATATGCATATCTACAGTGCACATACACTGGACAGTGGGTTTAGTGGAAGGCATGAGACATATGTCCAGGTGCATTGCTACACAAGGTCCTCCTGGAAGATGCCATCACGGAGCACTGTGGCTGTCAGAGGTGGCAGCAGTGACACATGTTCAGGCCACGCCTGGAGGCACAGACACTGCACCATACTGAATTCCTCCAGTGGTACCGCATTGACCATGATACACTGAGATACATCTGTGGCCTTCTTGAGGATGCAGTCTGGTCACACACACGGTGCTCCATGGCCATATCTGTGGAGATGAAGGTGCTATGCGCCATGCATTACTATGCCACTGGCAGCTTTCAGAGGGGCACAGGTGATGTGATGGATGTGAGCTAGTCCTCCATTTCATGGGCACTGCAGCAGGTGGCCGACACCCTGGTACAACACAGGGCCATACATATCTGGTTCTCCACAACAAAGGGTGACATTATGGCCACCAAGGAGGTGTTTCATGACAGGTACAGCACGCCAAACACTTTTGGTGCCATATACTCTGCGGGCTTCCCAAGCTGCTCCTGTGGCCTTGGCTCTCTCTGAGCAGGCCACAGCTAACAGACCACCCGACTGACCCCCGGACAGATTCAGACAGCCCATCTGCGGGCTTCCCAAGCTGCTCCTGTGGCCTTGGCTCTCTCCAAGCAGGCCACAGCTAACAGACCACCCGACTGACCCCTGGACAGATTCAGACAGCCCATCTGTGGGCTTCCCAAGCTGCTCCTGTGGCCTTGGCTCTCTCCGAGCAGGCCAGAGCGAACAGACCACCCAACTGACCCCCGGACAGATTCAGGTACACACCGGACCTCCAAAACTAGTGGTTTTGAATGCCACTGTTTTGGCTGGATGCCCAGTGGAGGAACCAGGCACTGATTGGCAGCTGTACTCCTTGGCTGATTTTCCAACGCCTGGCGCTTCCTGATCTCAGGGAAATCTCTTTCTGTGCTTTGTTCTGGACTGAATTTTTGTTAATGTAATCTACATATGTTATTCATCAATTGGTCTTACTTTACCTGTCAGCTTAGCTAGTCTATTACAAGCCACTAGTCTAGCCTCTCAGTGTTACTTAGTGCTTGACAAACTGTATTGTATAGTAGCCGATGTTTGTCTGCTTGACCTAGCTACTGAGCAAGACTGCTGCAGTTTTCCATTTCTGCCCTACTGATGAACTCTGCTCCTTCCCCACACTGGTCACTCTGCCAATTATTAATTTCTCTGCCCCACTTGTAATGCTGTCTCTCTAAACACCTTACTTTCTTTTCTGCCTTACCTACAAACCCTTTCCTTACACCCCCCTGCTGCTGCTGCTGTCCTCCTCAGATGTCCCGGTGCCAAAGCACAGACCCCACCATTAACTCCTCTTCTAGCTCCAAATAATTGCCCTGCATTTACCACCTCTTTACCTCATGCTTTGTCTTTCCCCATTGCCTGCCCCCCACTGAGCTTGCTATTGTAATCTAGCTGTATTTAATCCTCTGCGTTTCCCTCTTTGTTCCACAGACAGCCCATCTGCGGGCTTCCCAAGCTGCTCCTGTTGCCTTGGCTCTCTCCGAGCAGGCCACAGCTAACAGACCACCCGACTGACCCCCGGACAGATTCAGGTACGCACCGGACCTCCGAAACTTGTGGTTTTGAATGCCACTGTTTTGACTGGATGCCCAGTGGAGGAACCAGGCACTGATTGGCAGCTGTACTCCTTGGCTGATTTTCCAACGCCTGGCACTTCCTGATCTCAGGGAAATCTCTTTCTGTGCTTTGTTCTGGACTGAATTTTTCACCCACCCCTCCCTCCCTCTCCTCCCCTCCTCCTCACAGTATTAAATAGACCCTTACTCCACCCTTCCTCAGCCTAGCAGCAGATTGGTCACTCCACTGCTGCACGTTTTCATGCTATTGGCCTCCCTAACTTCAATACCTGACTTGACCCACTTTCTCACTGCCCCTTTTTAAAGCAGTCCCACCCACAGGATCACACATTTGCTCTCAATCTTTTCTCCAGCCACTCCATCTATCTCCTCTCAAGTACTGCTTTACCTGCCCTATTGTTAGGGACCTCACCCTAATTCGACTATATACCCTTCCAACTATAAACCAGCTAGCAGTTAAGTAGGCCAGCAACACCAAACAAACTACCAAGGGGTGCAACCACCTACTACTACTCCTCACTACCTCTTTTGGCATTCCTGGTACCATACACGTCCTTTTGTTCTGCAAATTTTGGACTCCCCGCTGTTCTGTTTGACCCTTTGTATGAATGCCCTTTATTAATCCCTGCTTTCCTTCTCTCCCTCAGCCGAGGAACTGCCACCTAGGCTTCCAGCTCCTAAGCCATGCGATTCCCGGCTACCGAGTGGTTGGCGCCCCTCTATCCAACGCTCGAGCCTGCAGACATGGACCCAAGGTCCTACAAGGTACGGCAACTGCTGCAACCAACCGGATTGCAAGCGCCCTCTCAGACTACGCTCTGATTGGTCCCTGGTGGAAGCTGGCTTCTGCTCTTTGATTTTAAACCCAAAAATGTTTAAGTTGGGACAAATGTTGGGACAAATGTTAAAAAGCCGAAGTAGTAACCCAGTCTGTAATTAAAAGGACATGAATTGTGGTTTGGGAAAGAAATCTAGTGTTTACAGCCCTTTCCCTGCATACGTGCACTGGCCCTAGACACTTTTGGGTGTCAAAGTAATACATGTCCTTTTGTTCTGCAAATTTTGGACTCCCCGCTGTTCTGTCTAACCCTTTATGTAAATCCCCTTTATTAACCCTCACTCTCCTTCTCTCCCTCATCCGAGGAACTGTTGCCCAGGCTCCCAGCTTCTAAGCTGCGGGATTCCCGGCTACCGGGCGGTCAGCACCCCTCTAGCCGACCCTCGAGACCGCAGACACGGACCCAAGGCCCTACAAGGTACGGCAACTGCAGCAACTTTTTCGACCGCCCCCCTCCCCCACCTCCGCTGATTATTAAATACAGTAGCTCCTGCCAAAATATTAGTCCACGTCCCCTGACGCAGTGCCCCACCAATAGAGACTTAGCTCGTGATCCCCCTCTTCTCTGTCCAGCCTACGGGATCCAACTCTCAGGGCCTCGCCTTACTAAAACGCATAGTCTCTCCTTGGCTGTGCCTTCACCACTAAATATTTTTAAATGCTATCAAATTCGGGTCAATCTGGATCAGAATGCTACTGATAAGCTGCATTAATCCAGCAACCCCACTGGCTCCTGGGCTAATTGAGTGGCTCCTTTTTTGAGGTACCATCATGTCAGGCCCTATATAGCTCCTTATACTGCCCCTTCTTCTGCTGATACCAGCTGCCCAGCATTGGACACCTGAACTACCATGATGTTTGGTCTACAATGACACCTTGTGCTGTATACCACATGGCAACTTATCCTTTAATTGCCTCTGTGATTCCAAGTACCAATACCTCGAACCCTGCTCTTGGACCACACATACCAGTAGTACTTATAACACTCCCCCCACCACAAGGCCCACCTCCCACCACGCAGACTTCTATCTCCTCCCCGCCTATTGTGGTAGGGGTACTTGCTACAAGAGATCAGCTCTTCTATGGTGGCTACTTTCCAGTCCCTAAAAACATCAGATCTACTAGACGGAAGAAAGGCAGGAATTACAAGCTTATAATTAGCGCTTTTAGAAAAATCCTACTTATCCTCCTGCTATGTTCAGGCAACGTAGAACTCAACCCTGGCCCCCCAGAAGCTATTGCTTTGCCAGCAGAACTAGCAAATTTTAAAGGAATAAGCTTCTTGTATATTAACGTATGTAGCCTCCTTAAAAAGATAACCTTAATACAAACCTGGGTAAATCATACTTCTCCTGACATACTTGTGATTTCTGAAACTTGACTTAGACCCAGCACCACTGATAGAGAAGTAAACATACCCAACTATGCCTTGTTCAGAGCTGATAGGCATGCCAGAGGAGGGGGGGTAGCTATCTATGTTAAAGACAAATTTTCAGCCTTCTGCTTATCCTCGGCATCTGTCACCAGCGAATTCGAATGCCTAATTCTCAAAGTGGAAATTACACAGACTACTGCACTCTGCGTAATAGGATGCTACAGACCACCGTCTGCTGGCCTACAGCTTGTGTCATATCTAAGTGACAAGTTGGGACAGGGGCTGCCAGAAACTATTATTTTAGGAGACCTCAACTTTGACTGGCTCTCTAACACAGCTTCCCCCCTTGCGTCCTTCTGTGATGAACATGGGCTGACACAACTTATTACTGAACCAACACGCCCAAACGTGAAGAACCCCAGTAAAAGTACACTTTTGGATGTGCTAATGGTGAGCAAACCTCATCTCTTCTCCCATGCTGATGTCTTATTCTCAGACGCCAGTGACCATTGTTTTATTGTGGGAATAAGATCCACCAACAACCCAGCACCCATCAGCAAGTTCTCTATGAAGAGATCCAGGCGCAACTTCAATGAACATGCCTACCTAAACGAGCTTAAGTACTCCCCTCAGTGGCAAGATTTCTACCTGGTCAAAACGATTACATCAGCTTACAATATTTTCCACAACATTCTATCAAGGGCCCTTAATAAGTATGCTCCCCTGATTAAAGTTCGAACTAGGACCAAAACCTGTAAATGGTTCACCCCTCAGATCAAGTCCTTGCTTCTAGAAAGAGATAAGCTCTGGAAAAAAGTGTGCAGACTGAACACTGCAGAGGACTGGAAGCAGTTCAGGAGACTACGAAATTTATGTACCAAAACAATCAGAGAATCGAAGGCCACCTTCCTCAAATCCGAACTTGACTCTGCCACAAAGAGCCCAATCAAGCTCTGGAACACAATCAATGATCTGCTAGGCCACTCCCCAGGAAATTCACTCCCGACCAAGATTACCTCTGGCAACTTGACTATAACCGAAAAGATGGATATACTTGACACATTCAATAACCACTTTGCTACTGCAGGCATGGCATTTGATAACTCCCCTGCAAACATGCTTCGCTCCCAGACTGCCAGCCAACTGCCTGAAACTCCGATAGCGTTGCCGTCTTTCTCGCTTCAACCTGCCCCACTGAAAGAGGTAGAGGACCTCTTGCTTCAGTTGGATACTAGAAAAAGTGCTGGGGCCGACACCCTTGACCCCTACTTCCTAAAAATTGCCTACCACGTACTAGCAATACCCGTCACCCACCTTTTTAACTTATCCCTGTCTCAGAGCATCTTACCACCTATATGGAAGCCAGCACATGTCATACCACTGTTCAAATCAGGTGACCCTGGTGATCTCAATAACTACAGGCCAATTTCTCTCCTTCCGGTCCTGTCCAAGCTCCTAGAGAAAATTGTAAATGCACAGCTGAGGACTCACCTTGAGTCTAGGGAACTGCTAAATCCTATGTAGTCTGGATTCAGAACTAAACATAGCACTATCTCAGCCCTCCCCAAAGTTACTAACGACTGGCAGCGTAATCTTGACAGCAAAAACTTTATTTGTGCTGTTTTCCTTGATCTAAGCAAGGCTTTTGACACCATCGACCATAGTCTGCTCCTCTCCTCCCTTCAAACCATAGGTGTGGACCCCTCCTCTCTGCATTGGTTTACTGACTATCTTACAGGGCGCCTTCAAGTTAAAGCCAAAGGAGGCCTGTCCCCTTAAAAACTCTGCAAAGAGGGGTACCAAGGTTCTATATTAGGCCTCACATTTGCAATCTACATTAATAACATCGACTACTGTATAAAAGAAGCCAACATCCATCTGTTTGCAGATGATACAGTTCTCTATGTGGTCGCCTAACACCTGAAGCTGCCTGCAATGACCTGCAGTCAGAATTCAACCTTTGCAAAGCCAACTCCTCCAAAAAAAGTTACTCCTTAATGCCAAAAAAACTAAAGTGATGGTCCTCTCCCCTTTTCTCCATACAGTTAACCCTGTGTCCAGTGGGACAGTTCCCCAAATTACCACAGTTCTAGGTGAAAAACTAGAATTTGTTACAAAATTCAAGTATCTGGGAGTTTGGATAGACCAAAGACTCTCCTTCATTGAACATACCGAGGACTTGCTAAAGCGACTTGGCAAAGGCTTGACTGTTTTTAGAATCAACCAATTTCTCACCAGAGATGCCAAGAAACAAATGGTCCAATCCATTTTCCTATCATTGGTTGATTACGCTGATTTCCTCTACAACCAATGCCCCAACTCTACTGGCTAAACTGGACACCGTTACCATCGAGCACTGAGGTTTATAACGGGAATCCCCTTCGATACGAATCACTGCACCCTATATGTGGCAGTGGGGTGGACATCACTAAAGTTCAGGCGCCACAGAAACGCCACTTTCCGGACCTATAGATCCATCTGTAATAAGCTGCCTTACTATATCTCCTGCTGTCTTCCCATGAGTATAATTGGGAAATACGCATTAAGCAATTACTCAGCTATTACACCTAAAGTACCCAAAGCAAAATCCCGCTTCGGCAGGGCAGCCATAAGCTTCGTGCTACCTACCTTTTGGAATGATCTACAAAAAACCCTCAAATTAAGCACTCTAATTGGTATAAATGCCTTCAAGATGCTTTATTTCCATACAATCAGAGAAGTATGTAACTGCTTCACCCACTCAGACCCAGTACCGGTGTCTGCACTGGTATATAGCCATGCCTAGACCCAATTTTAAGCACTGACCTCCCAGCTTGCGCCTCACCAGCCTAATTGTTCTCTCTCTCTTATCCCCCTGTCTTATCAACACTAGGCCCGTCCATCCCCTTATTCTACCTTTCCCAACCTCGGATGGGGAGCTCACTACCCTGGGTTGTGACATCCTACCATGCCCGTGCTTTATAGCATTCATCCGGGCTCCACATACTCCTTTTCCCCATCCACCTTCTCTACATCCCGTTTTCCAACTCCTCTCTGTGCACCTTGCCCTCCTAGCTTTCTCCCCTACCTCCTCCCTCCCTTCCCCCTACCTTCACCTCTACCTGGTGTATATTTTTTTATTTTTTCTTCCGTTACTTCCTCCTGCAACCTTAGATAACCTGCTTTATCTTCCTATAGACACTTCTATGTATGTAAATACTGTGTAATCTGTACAATATCTGTATAATTCTATGTATATATGAACTTCTTTTTCTTCCTCTCTGTAAAGAGTATTATCTGTATTGCCTTGTAAATACCTGTGTTGACCTGTAAATACAATTGTTCATGCTCCACCCTGGTCCATCTTGCAAATGAGCTTCTGCTCAATGATGAACACCTGGTTAAATAAAGACTTGATTGATTGATTGATTGATTGATTGATACTGCACACATGTGCCTGTCCTGATACCGGCCATGAACAAGGATGCATACTGGAACCATACGGGGTACCACAGTATCCACTGCCAGGTCATATGTGATGCCACGGGCATCCTGAAGAATGTCTATGCCAAGTTTCCAGGGGCATGCCATGACTAATTCATCTTTGACCACAGTGAGTTGAAGCATCATCAGAAATGGCAACCAGAGGGGTATGGCTGGCTGTTAAGTAAGTGGCCACCACATCCAGCAAACCATCCTGCCACCCATGTGCAGCTATATCCCTACTAATTAAGTATACTTCCCCCCACAGGTGACAGCTGATACCCACTGAGGACCTACCTCATGACACCATACATGGCACCACAGCACCCCATGGAGGAGGCATACAATGTGGCATATAGGAAGCCAGCAACATCATGGAGCATACCATCAACCTGTTGAAGATGAGGTTCCGCTGCCTGGATCACACCAGTGGCACAATGATGATATCGTCGGGCATGGCGTGCAGAGTGTTCATGGCCTGTGCTATGCTGCACAACATCTGTGTGTGCTGCAAAGTACCAGAGCCCCCTGATGTACAGCCACCAGAGCAACCAGAGGGACATCCATCATCAACACATGGCTCGGCGCCAGTGGAGGGTGCAAGGAGTATGCCCCAGGGATCACATGGTGCAGAATGCGTAGTGGTCCAGGTGGTGCACCATTACGTGGCCCATGGCACCTTTGGGTGTTAAGATTCTGCACATGTGGGCAATAATGATGCTGCCTGAATGAGCAGGCATGTGCATTGGCTGCACACCACGGGGCATCTGCACACCTGATGTGACACCAGCGTGTGTTGTACCTGCACAGGGGGACTGGCATTGCCCGGTTCTGTAGCAGCCTGTGGGTCAGCTGGTGGCTGCAGTGGTGCAGGTTGTCCCTGCCCTCACATGTGGTTGCAGAGCGCAGAATGATGCATGTGGTGTACTGTGCACAATGTGTGTTTCGTGTGTGGTGTGGATAGGTGGGTGTGCTGGGTCACTTTTGAGGTGGGCAGTGTACGGGCATGTCCAGGGATATTGTAACACCTGGCCACTGTGGCTTGCTGTCTACTGGCTGTGGCCACCAGGACTGCATCCCCTGCCGGACACTGGGCCATTTCGGGTAGGGGCATGTGGCTGTGATGTGGCCGAAGGGTGTTGGCCATGGAGGAAAGTCATATCTCTGTCTCATACCCCAGTCCAGTGGCAGCGTGGTGGCAATCCAGGCCCTGACCTGGACATGCCCCACTGTCTGCAGCAGCTAGTGTCGTGTCCTGTTCCAGTGCCCTGCCCTCCATATGTGTGGGTAGGCGTGGCTGTGGGGCTGCCATATGGGTGGTGATGGCTGCATGGGCATCAGACATCTACTCCTGGGCCCAGTCATCCACTGCCACCTCCTCTGCCAGATGCTGCTGTGCATGTGCCCCTGAGGCTAACTCCTCTGTGAGCCTCTCCTGTGCCCTGAAACCAGTGGCTACACTGTTGGGCAGACACTTCTGCACCTATACGGCCCCCGTCACAACCTCTGCAAGGCACCCCATGGCCTGCGTACAGTCCCAGGTTGCCTGCAGGTGCTTCTGCTCCAGCTGCTGAAGGTTGAGGTAGTAGTTGGCCAGCAGGGAGCCTGGTGCAGCCAGTTGTGGGCTCCTTGCAGGCAGTGGAACCTTCAATGCACTCCTGTTAAGCTCCTGTGAGAAAGCGGGTGTCTCTGGTGTGCCGTTCTCTGTGTCAGCCATGCTGGTGTCCTCCTGGCATCCTACCTAAGTGTCGCTGCTATCATCCACTGCAGGCATCTGTTGCCCATCCACATCCAGGGCTGCAGGTGTCTGTCCCCCATCTGTGATCTGTGTCTGTGTGGCTGTGCCCCCATTGCACCTGGTATCCTGGGGCTGTTGTACATGGTTCTGTGGTGTGTCTCCCTCGTGGCCATGAGAGGGCTGTGCAGGCAGCTGTGTGGTGTCCTCCTGCTTCCCATACCTGTCCTGTCAATGTGACCCTGCAGTTAGCAGAGCTGTATGTACGCTGTGGCACATGTCAATTTTGGTGTGCTGCACTTCCCACCATCGCCAGTTGATGTCTGCGTCCCCCCTCTACTGATGCCAGAGGGACCCTCACCACCATTGTTCTCTTCATGCACTATCTATGGGATGGGGACAGGTGGTCAGTTACTGTACTGCTGGTGCTGTGCAGGTCTGGTACTGTGGGAGTGCCATTGTGCATTATGCTCACCTGGCATGCTGCCCAGGCCATCTGGCTTGCCATCCTATTGGACATCTCTGATGGTGTCAGTGACAAGTTTTTCTACAGGCATGAGGGGTGGTTCTGGCAGTGGCAGGCCTCTGCCTGTGGCACCCTGTGACTTGCATGCCCTGCTGACCTTTTTCATTTCCTGGGGCTGGAGGTTCCGCCACATGTGCTTGATTGCTGTGAGTGCGTTTGCCTCCGGACCAGCAGCGTTGATAGCCACCTGCAGGTTTGGCCATATGCAGACCTTCATTTCTGTGGGTGTGCTCAGGGACCGTCTACCATACAGCACATCGTAGTGCTGTCTGATATCGATGATGAGTATTGCCACCTGGGCACCACTGAAGTTTGCGGATCGTTGATGCCTCCAACCGCCGCTGACCACTGCAACAGTCCTTGTGGTGGTTGTGGGCCTCGGGGTCATGGGGCCACCTGCTGCTCTAGGGCAGGGTTGCTCACCATCTCCTCATCCACCATCCCTGTTCCACAGTGCATAACATGGGCATATTGTGTTTCTGCCTAGCCATATATGGTGGGGTCAAGGGGCATTTCCTGGCCTCCGCTCTGCTTCTGGGCTACCCCTGCACATTGCTGCTCACCTCTTATGGCTCCACTCCTGCCTCTTGGGGGCATTGTGGGCTTCTTCATGAATGCTGGGTATACCTGGTGCTCTGCATGGCATGCAGCTGCGCGCCCTCAACTATGATGCGCACCCACGTAGCGCGATGCCCTTCATCAGTAGGCCCCATCGAGGTTTCATACAAAGAAGTTACAGATTAATGAGGGCAGTGTTGGGTAGTACCTGGCTTAGACCAGCTGCTTCAGAACTTACTACACTTGTGGCCTCCTCAAAGGACTTCTACACAGTGCAGAAAGTCTCTATCAGGTGCCACTGACTTGGGCTGATGTTTAATTCTCCCTTGCTAGTAGTATGCTCAGTGGTATCCTGGTGGATGGCCTTCTGCTGTTCTAGCAGCCGTTCCGTCATGTAATAATTGGAATTCCATCTTGTTGACACATCTTGTTTCAGGTGGTGGATGGAAATGTGGTTCCATAGCTGAATGTTTCATAACAGCTTCTGTGCCTTTACAGGATGGCTAAAATTACCACAAACTTTTTTGACCAAACCTACATATATCTGTACAGTGATGCCTTCCTCATCTAGGAATCCCTGAACTACCAGATTTATACAGTGAGCAAAACATGGAACATGTGTATAAGACCAGTCCTCTACTGCCTTTACAATGTTCTTTGCATTACATGATATTATAAATTATGATGTTAATGAGTGGGGTGTCAGGCACTTATCAAATGCCTGGTAAAGGAAATGTAACATGCTTTCTGCACAATGGTCATTGTCAGAGCCAGTAATACATAAAGCTACCTGCCTGCTGTTGTTGTTGGCACTTAATTCAGAGGAGGATGAGGAAGACAAGGGGAATGAAGATGGGAAACTCGCCTGATGGGAAGTTACTGTCATGTAATCAGTAGTCTGACCATTGGTCAGCATATCAGCAGTGATGTGAATGGCTGGGACAAATGATGCTTTCAGGTCATGTGACATAGTCTTGTAGCCACTCCTATACAATATAGAAATTGGGAATAGCCACTGAGGAAATGTAGGTGCAGCTGGGCACTTGATACCTTGGCACTGCAATTTGCATTAGTGATAGAAAACCTGCATTGCTCTTAAAGAAAAATGGCAGCAAGTTAATGGCTAGCATTTCCACAATTGCTCTGCTAACTTTTTTGCCTCTGGTCTGTTAACTTTAAATTTCCAGCCATTTACAGGTACTGGACGTGTAAAAGTTGAGTGTTTGTTTCCTGGATGAGGCAGTTGGCTCTTCGTTTTTTTTTTGCCACCCCTGGGGGTGGAATTGGTTGGGAATTTGCTGCCTCCTGGAGGTGTGGGAGTCAATGGGCTAAAGAACTAATGAATGGAACATGTTGGAGTTGTGTGTCTGCTTGAAAGACTTTCTTCCTCTTCTTCTCTACCTGGTCTCTTAATGTTATCATCCCTCTGGCTGTCATCATTATTGTCATCATCAGCTTAACTGCTTGGTGGTGCTGCTTCTGATGTTATGCATTGCCAAGCCTTCTTATACTGATATCTGTAGGACTTCAGTAAATGTCTTTTCATAGCAAATGTTCCCAGCCTTGCTCCCTCCTTACCCTGACTCAGCCTGACTTTACATAAAGACACACTACATGTGTCCATGATCCTTTGTCCACTCAAAAGAAATCCCATACTTCCAATATCACTGGCTCAGTCTTTCATCCTGGCACTCTCAGATCCTGCCTAATGGGTGAGTTACTATAACCTGCTTCCACACCATCATCCTCTTCCTCCACCAGTTCTTCAGGTTTGGGAAATGGTTCTTCCTCTACCATGTGTCCTCCTGGGCCACCAGTGTTGCCTATGTCTTCTTTATCTGCTGTCATTTCAGATACTTCTTGTTGTGTTTCCCTTTGTTGTTCTGCTGGCTTTCTTTTTTGTTTTATGACCACTTTTGGTCTTTTTTGATCTCTTATGTGCACCTTCCTGAGGCCAAACTCCCACCTCTTTCACCCCCTACACTCCAGAACTGCCACTACTGCTATCACTTATCAATCAATTAATCAATCAACATTTTTATTTTGCAAGGCGGAACATCATTGAGACAAGTTCATTTATAAGATGGACCTGGGGCAAAACAATTGCCAACAGGGTTAAGACATAACAGGTTGACAGAACATACATAACAGTTACATAGTAATAATAACAACATAATAACATATAACCATCACATGTAACAAGATACTTCCACCAGAACATAGCAATAGGTTCAACAGGAGGTAGTATCATTTAAATACAATTGCATAGAAACAGATATATGGATGTAAGGTAATGAGCTAAAGTGTATACAGTAAACATCATTGGAGGAGTCACAGTGAGCAGGAGTGGCAATTCCTCTAGCGTCAAAGTGTGAAGAAGATTGAGATGTAAGAGTCCTTTGATAAGTACTATAGGCATGGCCTGGCAAGGGGGGTAGGAAAGGGAGGGGGGTATAGGGAGTGAGGAGGGAAGGTCAGATGAGATATGAGAGGGTTGGATATGATGGCCTAGGGAAGAAGGACTGTTCTAAGGGAGAAACATGACAGATGCCACAGGCAATGGTTGGGGTTTAAGTCCAATATCTGAAGCAAAGACAGATCGTGATGTTGGAACCTTCATTTGGAAAATGACAGAAGGGAGGACTCAAATGATGCCGCAGGCAATGGTTGAGGTTTAAGTCCAGAATTTAAAACAGTAACAAATTGTGATGTTAAGACCTTGACTTGAAGCAATGACAGACCTCGCAGAAAGTCCTCAGGAACAAGGATTTGAAGAGTGAGAACGTGACAGGGGAAGCGAGCCTTAAGGTTTTCTGGATCTTATTCCAGAGTGTAGGAAAAGTGAAGCTTATTGAGGCTCTACCAAAGCACGTTTTAACTTTAGAGATAGCCAGAGATAAGATGGTAAGACTTCTGAGAGAATAGGTACTAGGGATACAAGATGTTAGGCAGCTTGTGAGGTACTGAGGTCATTTATGAGTGATTGCATTATATGTCCATAGAATAGTAGTTTGTTGCCTCCTGAAGTTAAGGAAGCTCCGGAAGAATAGAGGATGCAGTGGTGCATGTTATAAGAAGCATCTTAAATTAACCTAAGGGCTCTGTGGTATAGGGTATCAAGCTTGGAGACAGCTGTGCTAGTACTATGGCCATGTAGTAAGTCTGCATAGTCTAGAAGAGACAAGAAGGTAGCTTGGACTAGGAGTTTTCTAGCCTCCTGGGTTAGTGAGTGCTTGATCCTGATGAAAATACTGAGCCTTTGATACAGTTTCTTGGTGAGTTCTTCAATGTGATCAATGAAGGACAAGCTGTAGTCAATCCAGACCCCAAGGTATTTGAATTGTTCCACAAACTCCATACTTATATTAGGTATATAACCACGATCTTTATCTCTGTCCCCAAGCTCCACCAAATTACTTTGCTCCTCCTACTCTGCCTATGCCACTACCTGTTGCACTCCTTTTTTTTTCCTTTTTAGGGCTACAGTGGACTTAGCCCTGCAGACCTCTTGCTATAAGAAAATGACTCAGTGCATTTGCTTCCAACTGAACAACATGTTGGAGTTGCAACACAATTGCCTCCATGTCCATGAGGCACTTTGCTTGTTGTCTTCATTGGAAGTCGCACTGCACTATTTTTTTTTGCTGTGTCGGTGGTCATGATGGAGCAAGGCACACTCCAGCATGTCCAAGATGGTCGACGAACTGTGCACATGCACGACTACTAGTGCATGTGCAGTACAATGTGGTGGCCATATTGATCACAGCAGACTGTGCTGTGTTCCACTGTGCCCACTGATTTCTTTTTTAAATTATTCATATCCCCTCCACTCGACCCTCCCTCTCAGCAACCCCACACCCCCCAGAAACACAACAATAACACTGAGGGTTCCCAATCCCCCAGTGATGTGATCATGTTCCATTGCCTAATTTTTAAATATGCTTCCCCCCCACCAATTCTCTTTCTCAGCACCCCCACCCCAGAAACTTAACAATGACACTAGGGGTCCCCAGTCCCCAATGTCACAATGGAGATACCTTGGTCCTTTTTTTTATGCTGTAAAAAGAAAACCATCAATCAATGCCTTTTTTTACCCAGTAAAAAGAAAACCATCCATCAATGTTTTTTTCACTGTTACCATCCCACCACCCAACCCTCCAACTTACTACAGACCAACCCCACACACCCCTAGCCCTTACTTACCCATTAGGGGTCCAATGCTGTAATCCTCTCTGGACTGCAAATACATCTTTGCTCTTCAAAGCCAGACCATGAACTGAAGAAACAGGTATTCAGTTCAATGTATTTCAATGAGATTTTGAACATAGTGACATAAAGTGGACATTTTTGCATATTTTTGGCCCAAATTTTCAACATGCTTTTTGGAGACCCTACCTCATGAATAATTGCACTGACATTAGGCAAATCTGTCCTGAAAGGTGATTTTGCAGTCTCTGCATGAAATCACCTTTTGGGCAGGAGTTGAAAATTTTCTCTGCCCTTGTACATGAGGTGGGATCTTAGGAAAGCTATGTTGAAAATTTGGTGCAAAAATATTAAAAAACAATAAAGTTATGAGCCTCTATTGAGCCTCTATTGAAATTTGCAAATGCAGGCTCATAACTTTGGTAATTTTCAATATGTTTACCCCAAATTTACAACATAGCCAAATCATTAAATCACCTCATGAATGTGACAGCTGTCATTTTTCAAATCCTTCCCAAAATGTTTTTTTTTTACATCCCAAAAGACGATTTCACAGTCCCTGTGTGACATCACCTTACAGGCAGGAGCTGAAAATATTCTCTGCCCTTGCTCGTGAGGTGGGGTTATAAGGAGGCTATGTTGAAAATTTGGTGTAAAAATATTAAAAATCAATAAAGTTATGAGCCTACATTGAATTTTGCAAATGCAGGCTCATAACTTTGGTAATTTTCAATATTTTTACCCCAAATTTACAACATAGCCATATCTTTGCATCACCTCATGAATGTGATAGCAGTCATTTTTCAAATCTTAGGCAAAATGTTTTTTTCACATACCGAAAGGTGATTTCACAGTCCCTGCATGAAATCGTCTTTCGGACAGGGGTTGAAAATTTTCTTTTACCTTATTCATGAGGTGGGTCATAAGAAGGTTATGTTTTAAATGTGGTGTAAAAATATTTAAAAAAAAATGAAGTTATGAGGCTATGCTGAATTTTGCAAATGCAGGCTCATAACTTTAGTAATATTCAATTTTTTTACCCCAAATTTTTAACACAGACATTTCTTTACAGCACCTCATGAATGTGACAGGTGTCATTTTTCAACTCCTTCCCAAAATGTGTTTTTGCATCTTGAAAGTTGATTTTGCAGTCCATGTGCAAAATCACCTCTAGGCTGGGTGTTTTCTCTGCCCTTTTTCATGAGGCAAGGTCATAACAAGGCTATGTTGAAAATTTGGTGTAAAAATATAAAAAAACTAATTTTTCAATGTTTTTACCCCAAATTCCTTGGATTCAGCCCTATTGGCTCTGGCCAGAGTTTGTTTTCTAGAGTGATTGATCATGTTGCGAGCCTTTCAGTGCCACTGCAAGTGAATTCTATAGTGTGTGATACTTTATGGACTGTTCGACTACTACAGTCATCTTCCTCTACATCTGAAGTTCCCACTGAGGCAGAGGGTCTATGACCAAGCCCACTCTGCTGTGTTTTTTTCTTTGATGTGACCAGATGATCACATGCCACCATCTCATTGGCCTCTGTTTCTCTATTTCCTAATGCTTGCTACAGGACTCAGTCACTTGGGTGATGAATGATGGAGAGTAAGACTTTATTTTTTTTATTGTATTTGTTATTATTTTTATGCTTGCATGCATATGTATGTGCAGCAAACATTTTGTTAGGAAGAATTGAATTTCAGAGGTGTGTCGCTGTCAGGTCCAATGTTACTCAGAAACTAATAGCAAGGCTGATTTTGATACTTTTCTGCCTGTTGATGGGTGGAAACATTGTATAGCTGAAAGCAGGCAGGCATGCCTATTAAGAATGACTGACTATTTTAATCTACATGACCCTGTCCACCAGCTGAGAGGTGTCATGATCAATAATGTCCTGAATCACAATTTTATTCTTTGCATGGCATTAAAAAAAAAGTGAAGGAGTTCTATAACTACAACCAGCTAAATAATGTTTGAATTTATAAGCTTGGGGACTCCAGGCAATCATTACTTCATTACAACTCATCTGTTAAATTATTACATGCACACCCCTACACACAGCAATTGTCTCCACACTGGTCTAGTCTATTGTCCATACCTGGCTGAATCATTACCAGTGCTGTTCATGACAATTAGATCCTTCTCACCTGACACCAGCTCCCCGTCGCTCAGCTTGCCAGACTCCAAGTCCATCCCCTGCTCGGTCCCACATACCCACTTACTATGTATTTAATATAACAGTAGTCTGCACAGCTTTTGAGGTGCAGGTTTCTCTGTTTTTTCTGAGAGGGGAGCTTGACAGGAGCTTGAAACCTGAGATCACACTGGTCTGAGGGGGAGCAGAGAGGAGAAATGCACTGCAGCAGTGACCCAACTGGTGAGCTCAGGTGCTGCTTACCTCCCTGTCTGCCTCTTTCCCTACTGCTAACAATGACTGGTCTGTGCTGGCATCCTATACTCCATGAATGTAGTTTAGTACGTAGGACCAAAAGGGCAATGATATCACTAAAGATGCAAATGGAAAGGTAAAAGTCCACTAAAAATAGTTCATATTCTGCTGGGCACAGATGTCTCCAGTTTTTCCAAGAGGGGTGCTTGAAACCTGAGAGCTCGCAGGGCTAAGTAGGAGTGGACAGGATAACTGTACAGCAACAGTAAACCCACGTGATGAGCTGAAGTGCTGCTTATCTCATTCCCTGCCTCTTTCCCTACCGCATGTAAAACATTTTGGGATTTCTGCTAAACCATCAACACACTCTTCACAGTTCTGCAGACTGAGAAGCAGAAGTGGGCATCAGTCCCCAGTCTGCCAGGAACTGCCAACTGTTTCTAAGTCTAAACACAGAAAAATATTTTTGTTGCTGTATTGGTCTTTGTGGCAAAAGATCCAGAAAAAAAGAAGTTTTAATAACTTTTATTGGACCAACATAGATGTTACAAAGGAAAACAGGTGTTTAAGCTTTCAGACTATACACAATCCTTCATCAGAAACTAATGCCAGTTGTTTTGGAAGAATATATTATATTAAAGCCCAGATCATACATAAAAAAAAAAAAAAAAGTTGTAAAGAATCCCATTGGCCAAAAATTTACATTTACAAGTTAAGTTAAACTATATAGAGAACACAGGCTGACTACTATCAAAGAAAGGCATTTCAAGGTCAAATGTCACGTACTAGATAACTCTTGAAAGAACTCATAAAACAGGCAGAGTCCCATCCAAAAGGAAAGCACTTCAAGGTCAGAATTACAGAATGAATAACACTTTATCTAAGAGAAACCCCAGAACACACCCAATTCAATTAAGATCATGTCTATGTGTGTTAGTGCATACTTTCAAAAATAACTGTGATTTTAAATCCCAAGTTAAACTAGGCTAAGAAATCATAGTATATAATGCTAAAACATCTCCTAAATAAGAATATACCCTTGTTTATGGCAATTAGTGGGTTTAAAGATAAGCAGCCCTAATGTGAACAATAAATATTCACAAACTGTTTCACACTTCCATACAGTGTTAGTCCTATCAGGAGATGCATATCCTGAATGCATGTCCTCAGTCCTATGCTCAAAAAGTCAACATTATTCATGAATATTAAAACCTATACTACTCAAACATGATCCATCTGCAACTTTGTAACAAATGGCAAGTGTTTGTGCACAATTAAAATTCAAACTTAACAAGGACTCCATAGTAAGTGAAATAATGTATCCTAATATGCCCCTGTATCAAAATGTATCAGCATATATCAGATCTTCTGTACATACAACAACAGTTCTAGAAATATGAAACAAAAAAAAGAGGGAATCTACCACCCATCACCATGCCCTACTACCAACCCCTGGGGTAAAACCAATGTATAGATAACTAGTTAGAAGGAATATATATCAGTAATGTATGTGAACATATAGCAATATCATAATATGTCCATGCATTGTTCCTGAAGCCAGTGAAAGTTTAAGCAGTGTGTAATGTGGCATAAAACCCAAATCAAGGTTCATTCCATCTCCCACCATATTGAGAAGTAAAATGAGCCTACCCTCAAAAGCAAACCTCTGTTGTGTATTTTTGAAATGTCTTTTCAAAACCAGTACTGACCAGGGCCGTTGACATCTGGGGTTCGTCTAGTTCGAACGAACCCTTCCCTTCCTTGAATCTCCATTTTGTTTTTTTTAATTTTGAGTTTTTGATATGCAACCACCGACTGTGCTCCTTTAACACTCCCCCACCACCAAGCAACTGTAGTGCGGTGTACACGGTTGCCTTGTACCACCCTTCTCCTTTCTCCAACCCATACCCCAGTCAGATTGACCAATCAGAGTGTGATGGATGACCTTGAGTCACCCTGATTGGCCACTGTTATTACAACCATGGTCTGTCTTTCCCCCGCAGAGGTTACTATCATGGTTCATGAATTGTCTTGCCTCCCACTGCCACTGGTAAGCTTTCATTTCAGGATTTTTAAGTTTTGTAGCAGTTGGGTCAGTCAGCGATGGAGTGTAGAAGCGGTATATCCTTCCTTCAGGGAAACCAAGGATCCGATCATTGGCAGCATGCACAGAGTGTTTTCGAGCTGCTGAATGTGTGACTTTTCCTGGATGAGTGCTCTTAATTGATTAATTTTGGAGTTTTTTTTATCTCTTTCAGGCTAGTGTGTTCAGTCTGAAAATATCACTTTTCATCGCTGTTTAAATGAACAATAAGGGCTACCTGTTATTTATGTTGAGGTTACAGGCTATATAAATGGACAATTTTTACCCAAGGGCCTACCTGATTAATAAATAGGTATTTTATAAACTTTAAATAAAAGTTTTTGGGGTGTGAAGCTAGCAGCCCAGCAAGGAGCAGCAAGTTTCTCCATGGGAGCTCTAGAAAGTTATTGCTCCTTGCTTGGCTGCTAGCTTCACACCCCTAAAACTTTTATTTAAAGTTTATAAAATACTTATTTCTCAGGTTGGGTAAAAAATGTCCATTTTAATAGGTGACCTCTACATAAATAACAGAAGAAAATCTATCAGATCAGTTGGATTACAAATACTGTAATTAATAGCAGACTTACAAACCCTTAGCATTTTATTCATAGATTTGCCAGAAGCTGTACTGTATTTTGCAACTTAAATTGCACAGGATCCAAAAACATGCTGTGATTTTGTAGTTTTGTTTCTGTGTTAAAATTACAACTGCTGCTTTATTGTCACTGCTAGAACATTTTCCAAGATACCTGTCTGCTGGAAGAAGGAAACTAGAGTTGCAGAACATATGTGGAGATGGTGTACATGCAGTATAATGCAGCCTGGAGGCTAAACTTGAGCTAAATTTGCTGTGACCCTCTTCCATCCTTCATAGAAAAGGTGCTGCCCACATAGAGAATGTTCTATAATTCATACTCTAAAGCAAAAAAGTCAAGATGCAAAATCAAATACAAGTAAACACAATGCATTTCCACACTGTTCTGAACTGGTTTTTGCATATTTGAGGATTTGTTCCTCATTAAGTTTAGTTTCCCTCATTTTGAGCATCTGTGTCCCTCAATTCAGTGACAAAAGGTTGAGAGGTATGACATGGCCTTTGGATTTTAGATGGAGACAAGCCCTGGTGCCGAATTAACTGTTAAAGTTACCAATATGCCAGTTACTTGTTTTGGGTGTAGATTATATTTTGTAAAGGTTCATTCCAGTCTTTTTATGTTTGCTTGCACAAGAAACATTATGCAGCAGCTTAGGAGAGAAGCGGGTTTTGGAGGTGCAGCACTGTGGTAGCCAACGGCGGCATTGCATTTGGGGACTTGGCACTGCTGGACCAATGCAGGCACACTGTGCTGATGACATTGGTTTCCAAAAGTGCCACCAAGTTGAAATGATTTTGCTGCTGCAATGAGGGGCTGCCTTGTCATTGCAGCGTCAGCCATGCCGCTGCAATGAGGGAGTGACCCGTCATTGCAGGGCGGTACCTTGCCTAGTGTAACATTTTTTGTAAACATGGCGGTGGCTTGCCACCACCTCACAATCCCATGAAAGCCAACAGGGGTGGCCAATCCCCCTATCAGCATGCCTCCAACCCAATTCATTTGCCGACAGGGGAGCACACTCCCCGTCGGCATAATGTAACCCTCTCTTTCATTTGTTGTGTGCCAAGGGGGTGCCCAATCCCCCTCAGCATCATGCCCCCCCAAACAGTCATTCTTTGCTGATGGGGCGGCAAAATCCCCATCGACTTAAGTCCCCCACCACAAAAAAGACTGGTGGCACACTGGGAGCCCACCCCAGTGTGCTGAAACACCTTTCCATGATGTCTTTTTTTTTTTTCCCCCTGAAAGAAAGGGAACAGTCCCACGACAGTCGCCATCCCCTCCCCCAACCCGCACCCACCCACTGCGTACCCTATCTCCCCATACCCCCATCACCCCATACTTACCTCCAGAGCCTGGTGCGATGATCTTCGGTGGACCAGGAACATGCCTGCACTCTTCAAAGCCGACGTTGAACTAAAGAAAGGCCGGTAAGCTGTATAATGGCATAAATAGGGTTTTATCAACTTTGGTGCATATCTCAGGCATTTGGGGGAATTTTGGCACCAAATTTTCAACATGGGGTTATTAGGACCCCTCCTCATGAATTCAGCCACTGCCATTGCGCTACTCCATCCCGAAGGGTGATTTCATGGTCACTGCATGGAATCACCTTTTGGGGCCAATTAACAAAACAACAGTGCCAGTGTTCATGAGGTGGGCTCTCAAAAAGCCTATGTTGCAGATTTGGTGAAAAAAATCCAAAAAAATGACTGTTTTATGAACATGAGTTTCGCAGTTTCCACGCACGCTGGTAACTTTACAATTTTATAATATTTTTACTCCAGATTTTCAACATTGTCATTTTTCCACACCTCTTTATGAACAGTACAGCTGTCATTTTTCACATCCTGACCAAAATGTGTTTTCTCACTTCCAGCACACAATAGCGCTGTTGCTGTGGGAAATCAGTGTTTGGGAAACATTAAAAAATCACAGTGACACTGTTCATGAGCAGAGGTCCTAAAATGCCTATGTTGAAACTTTAGTGATGAAAGTCCATAAAATGACTGTGTTACGAGCATGTGTTGTGCAGTTTCCATGCACGCTCATAACTTTATGAATTTGTAATATTTTCACTCCGGATTTTCAACATTGGCATTTTTCCACACCTCCTTATGAGCACTACAGCTGTCATTATTCATATCCTGGCTGAAACGTGTTTTCACACTTCCGACGCAGAATGCCACTGTCACTGTGGGAAGTCAGTGTTTGGGACAGATTTAAAAAAAATCACAGTGACACTGTTCATGAGAAGAGGTGCTAGAATGCCTGTGTTGAAAATTTAGTGGCAAAAGTCCATGAAATGACTGTGTCATGAGCTTACATTGCGCACTTTCCATGCACCCTCATAATTTCGCACATTTATAATATTTTCACTCCAGATTTTCAACACTGGCATTTTTTCACATCTCCTTATGAACAGTACAACTGCCATTTTTCATATCCTGCCCGAAATATGCATTTACACATCTGGCACAGAATAGCGTGGTCACTTTGGGAAATCAATATTCTGGACAAATTAGGAAAATCATAGTGACACTGTTCATGAGCAGAGGTCACAAAATGCCTATGTTGAAAATTCAGTGAAAAAATTCCACTAAATGACTGTTACGCACGTGTGTTCTGCAGTTTCCACGTACACCTGGAAGTTTGGGAATTTTTACTATTTTCACTGCAGACATTCAACATTGCCATCTCTTCACACCTCCCTGTGAATGGTACAGCTGTCATTCTTAACATCCTGTCTGATCTGTGTTTTCGTACATCTGGTTCAGAATGGCACGGTCGCTGTGGGAACTCAAAGTTCAGGACACATTAACAAAATCACAGTGCCACTGTTCATGAGAAGAGGTCCCAAATGCTTTCATGAGGTGGGGGTCACAAAAAGGCCATGTTGAAAATTTGTAGTGCAAATACCAACAAATGTCGGGGGTGTTAGAGTTCTAACCATAACGTCCCACCGTGTACAGACTGACAGGCATCAGGGGTGTGCCTTTGGATTGCTGACTGTAATGCTCATGCCATTCCACCCCCACCCCACCACCCTGCAGCCACTGACAGGCATCAAGGTGTGCCTTAGACTCTTCAGCCTCAGAGTTCACCCCATTCTTCTATGCTGCACCCATTTCAGTGTATGTCCTTATGGAATGGGGTGACTGTAAAGCTGAACACCCCAAGGCACAACTCAACATGTGTCAGTGTCTGCAGGATAGGGTGAAGTGAAATGGCATGAACATTATGGTCAATGACCCAAATGCATACCCTAATGCCTGTCTGTCTCTGCAGGATGGAGGTGGGGTTGGCATTAGGTTCAATACTTCACTGCCATTCCTATTCTGCATCTCTCTAACTCCTTCATTTCCAATGCTAATACCAGCAAGCAAACATTCGGCATTGACAAATGCTTGTTTTAAGATGATGTAAGAACAAAACCACTGCATTGTTGTGTTTGTATAAAATTATTTTATATGTTATCAACAAAAGGCCAGAGAAACAATTGCATTTACTTATGTGTTATGCAGCAGTTCCCACACCCTCTCTCACTTCTGGCAATGTTGGGCAAATGAGGATTATCTGGGTATTTCAACATCTTCTGTGCCTCAGGGAGTGTTTCATACCCCCATCACTAAGGCATTTTATTTTTTAATGCCACACTATTACCAGAGGTGTGTGTGTGGTGGGGGGAGGGGGGAGTACTTTGACTACTGAATTACTTTAGGGGATTGTGGTTCAGGTGTTTGATTTGTACAGACTACTCCAGCCTCCACACTCAAGTGTAGTGCTGGTGGTTCAAGTTTGCACGTTGTGTGCAAAAACATTTTTTAGGCACCAAATGAACTCTGGAATTAATTGTCATGGGTATGACTAGTTTGTGTATCAGATTTTCCTGTAAGGTATGTGTAGGGAACTATTTCCCATTGACACCCCAGTAGGAAATCAGTCATGTGATTTGCTTTGGTTTTCGCCATTAACTTGCATTTGTGGAGTAACATATCTAGAGAGTTTCCTGTGTGTCTCACTAGCTTCAGGTACTAAATACATATCTGTATTTACCCCTTGCTCTAAGGCAAATTGTTTTATTATCTTGCTGGCTGCATGATGAATACATATATATAGTATATGGTTACCCATTGTTATGTATAAAAATCAGCCCGCTCAAAATCCTTGTTAAGTACATTCAAAACCGTTATGCGCATTCCAAAGTGCTGTTATGCGCATTCCGAACAGTTGTTATGCACACTTCAAAGGTCATACAATTTTAAATTTCTAATTTATTCTACACATAGCTACTTACTAACTACCCAGTGACCAAAGTCATACCTTTTAGCTTTCAAAAGTCTGGAAATTTGATTTTGTTATGTGAGTAGAACAAAGAAATGACAAGATTTTTTGTTTTCACTTCAGTGGGAGTCTGTCACTCTAGTGTAAAAAACATATACTATAAAAATTAAAATATGGTCAACCACACACAGCTCAGCATGTGTTCCCATCTCAGGGTTGAGATGACAGCATGGACATCTTGAGCTTCACTCTGAAGGTTCATATGTTGTCATCTCAACTCCCTGATGGAAACACAGCCTTGTTATGTATGGTTGCCCATAGATTATTCTCTATGTATACAGTACCTGAAGCTAGCAAGATGCTTACAATATTGTGCCTGAGGCACAGGATGTGCAGATGTAATTGGCTGGCTATTGTTCTACTGTGCTACTCTGCCTGCTGGTTTCTATGCCAGCAGACTGGGGCTACTGTGTCCCAGGGCTTCCCACATGTACTAGATACTTCGTGGTGCATTTTGTGTGTGTGTGTGTGTGTGTGTGTGTGTTTAAGATAAATAACTCATCTCTGAGCTCTCTTTCACCTCCTGCTCTAAGGACAATTATTACTAACTGGCTAGCAAGATACTGATAATGTACTGAGGCAGAGTCTATAGTTGTCAGGGTATTGTACAGTATTAACTTGCTGCTGCTGTGCCTGTTTGCTTAACAGCAGGAGTCAGAAGGCTGCTAGGTTCCCAGATATGCCCTGGAATGCTAGATGGTTTGTAGTACATTTTGTTGGTTGATGTTAAATGACTCAGTTTGATCTCTTCTCTACACTTTTCTGTATTATTATTATCTGGCTAGATGCAAGGTGGAGGAGTGCTCAGACTGAGTTATTTAGCTTCAAACTAACCCACAAAATGTACAACAAAGTATCTAGTACCACAGGGCCTCTGGGGGCCCAGCAGTCCTCAGACACTTGCCATGGTTCCTACAGCCAGCCAGATAACAGTAATATTTTTCCCTTGAGCAAGGTGTGGAGGAGAGCTCAGATGTGAGTTGTTCAGCTTCAAAATGAGCCACATAATGAACCATAGAGCATCTAGGACTCCAGGACTTCTGGGGTCCTGGTGGCCCCCAGCCCCTTCTTTAAAAAGTCACAGACGTCAGTGTGGTTTATACTGCACTATTATTGCAGTGCTATGCTGACCTGGTACCCAGCAAATTACATCTGCAGACTCTATGCCTCAGGTATAGTACATTATCAGCATCTTGCTAGCTTTGGGTACTGAATACATATACAGTATATATTAGCATGCAGCCAGCCAGATAACAGTAATATTTTTCTCTCTTGAGCAAGGGGTGGAAGAGAGTTCAGATATGAATTGTTTAGCTTCAAAATAAGCCCCAAAATGCATCTGAGAGCATCTAAGACCACAGGGATTCTGGGGACCTGGTAACCCCCAGACCCCCGGCTTTTTTAAAAAGTCACAGACAGCAAAAAAAAAGAACCCCCCTTGCAAAACTCCTGGCCATGGCCCTGCTGACAAATCTGAGATGGAGTGGTCAGACTGAGAGAGGTGTTGTCCCACTAATGTTTCAGTTATCTTCATTTTAATAGCATGTATGTGTGTATTCAGTTTTAAGTTGACTTTTAAATGTAAATTTGTGGCCAATGGGATTCTTTTCAACATTTTTGTTTGTTTTGTATGTATGATCTGGGCTTTAATAGAATGTATTCTTCCAAAACAAGTGGCATTAGCTTCTGATGAAGAATTGTGTGTAGTCTGAAAGCTTAAGCACCTGTTTTCTTTTGCAACATCTATGTTGGTTCAATAAAAAGTATCAAATCATCTTTTTTTTCTGGATCTTTTGCCACATGGACCAATACAGCAACAAAAATATTTTTGTGTGTCATCATGGAAGATATAGAAATTCACCATCTTTCGTGGCAGTTGAACAACAACAGGAAGGAAGACGCCCAGCTTGGCAGTGACATCTATTTTCTAATTCAGTACAAGAAAAATAATATTGTCCCTAATGGCCTAACCATTAAGAATCCAATAAAGGACACTTACTATTCTAAATGTGCTCAACAACTCTGCCGGAGGACTTCTGAGAAACTGAGAACATTTGAGAGGATGGTTGCCACCCTGGAGAGAAACTCTGGTAGGCTTAATCCAGGCCTCCATAAAGAGATACACATAAACTACCAGAAGACCTTTAAGGAAAGCAATGCTCAAAAGGAAAAAGAAGTTGCATACCCTTCAACAAGCCATAATTCCTAAACACTGTGATAAAGATAATAGAGACATAGAAGAATAAAGCAATCTTGATGGGCACCTGTCAGTTGTTAATTTGTCCAATCACACACTGACTATTGGGGAATTAACTGTACTTTCTAGGGGTATCACATTCTGCCCAACAAGACCACTTGACAGAATACAGTTTTGTGGGGAACTGGAGGAATACATCCATAGACTGAGAATTAAAGAATTATTTCACAACAGAGAAGAAATCACAAACAGCAACAATTCAGTGGATAAGAGGAAGAAATCATCTGATTTTACCCCCCCCCCAAAGTGGGCCTAATATGAAGTTGGACAACTGTATTCATTCCTTTTGCCAGAAAGTTAATTATCAGATTATATAATAAGCAAAAACAGACCAGCTATAACCTCTCTCCATTGGAAAGAAGAGCAATACATCCACTGAAACTGAACCACAACATTATCACAAAAGAATTGATAAAGGTTCTGCAGTGGTGATCTTAAACTGCGAGGACTATGTTAATGAAGCTATAAGACAGCTAACATATCATACCTACTACAGGGAATTGCCTAGTGACCTCACTACACAATACACCAAGGAAATATGAGAATACTTAAATTTTTTTTCTAAGCATGTCCAAGACAGAGTAACTGACCTCATCCCTGTTGAATCTAAGCCAGGGACATTCTACTTGCTGCCTAAAATCCATAAACTGGGCAATCTGGGGAGACCCATAGTATCTGGCAATGGTACCATGACAGAGGGGATCTCAGGTCTTATAGAAACCATTTTAAAACCACTGGTTATAGAAAGGGACAGCTACATTCAGGACACTACACACTTCCTGCATAAACTTTCTGGTTATAATGACTTACCACCTAATACCATATTAGCCAGGATGGATGTAACCTCCCTTTATACTAATATTCCACAAATGGATGGCATTTCAGCCTATCTTAAATACCTACATGAGAAAAGACAGCACCAAATATCTACCCAGAAGTGGTGGGGAAACTTATTGAATTTATTCTGACACATAACTTCAGCTTCAACGGTAAACTGTGTGTGTGTGGGGGGATTCACAAAGAAGATATGCTTGGCACATCCCAGCTGCACCAGCGCAAATGAGATGCACCGAGCCCAAACTTTGGTATTCACAGAAGATGCACCACAAGATGCATCCAGCGCAATCTCTTTGTGAATACCAATGACACACTATAGTGCAACCTGAGTTGCCCTGGCGTATCCTGGATGCTCCAAAACACCAGGAAGCATTGAACAAGGAATCAGGAGCAACACAGCCAGGGACACTGGAGCAACAGGGGAGGACTGCAATGGCAAAATGAGTGCTAGGGAACAGCCCAACAGGACTGCACCCAAGGCCAAATGGCTGGAGAGTGGCCGGCCAAAGCAGATAAGGTGCACAGACAGAGCACACATCAGCCCGGAGCACCACACAAAGATTCTCGACCCAGGGTGCACACAGGCACAGTGGACATGCACTGGGGCAACTGGCAAGGTGTGACACAGAAGCAGAGGTGCAACAGTTAGCATGGCAGAGGCAGCCATGCATGCACCAGTGCACATGAACACTGCAAGGTGGACATGGGAGCCGCAACACAGGTACACTGGAGGAAAGGCATAATGGCAAACAGACCAATGGCCAGAGCTTGCACAGGAGACACATGCCCATAGGCACTGTGGGCCACAAGCAGAATAGCACAGAACTAGGGTGACCACCACAATTAAACAACCTGTGCCACACCCAGAACATGGGCAATGTGCAAGTGAGCATGTAAGCAGGCCATTCAACAGGCCAGATGTAACATGGAGGACACACACTATGGTAGCTATAAAAGGTGCACATGAGTGCCACAGAGGCAACAGTGTAAATGCAAACAAGGGTGGTTGGGCACCTAGGAAGCACAACAGGTGACCAGTAAAAGACAAATGAAATGACCACAGACACAGACCTCATGTATAAAACATGTACTCAAAACAAAGAACAAAACAGCCACAGTAACCAGGACAACATTACCAACAAAACAACAGATATACAGGTTAAAAGGGTCCATAAAAACTATTAACAATGACCCAAAATAACTGGGGAAGTGGCAGGTGGGTAAGTGGAACAGGGAAAGAAGTCCATGAAAGGGGATTGTCTGGAAGGGTAGGGGACAGGGTCACAAATAAGGGTATTTACAGAACTGTACAATGACCTAATGTTCCTGACAGGGCACAGCCCTGCATCACCCCAGTGGCCTTCTGCATGTAGTGTCCTCGGCAGAGTGTTAATCGCATGCAGGAGCTTCCCCTGCATCCAGTAGACTGGCGCCATTATTCTCTGTAGTGCCACCAGAAGTGCATTCCCTACTGGTCCTCAGTTCCTCGGACTCCTCATCCTCACCAGTGTAGATGGCGCACTCTGTGAATCTACAGTGGGGACACAGGGAACAGGATATCAGTGCCATGGTCCACACTGAGGCCCCCAACCCCCTGACCATGGTGCAAGTATGATGGAGGCTGCTACCATGCCAATGGCTGACAGCTAGCCATGCACCCCACACACCAGCAACAGTGACTGTGGAGTGGTAAGGAGACAAAATAGGCCCACACATGCATGCAGAGTGTTGCGCAGAGGGGTATGAAGCTATGCCCCCCACAGCATGTATGGATACCAACTGGGTGCACAACTGTGCAGGCCCTGTCCTAATCCCCAATGAAGCACCACAGGGTGCCCAAGGCCCTGTGCAGATGTGGCAAATGGGGTACAAGCTCACAGAGGCCAGTGGCACAGTGGCCCTAGCACACACCATAAGAGGCAACACTCCAAGTGTGTGTGCAGTATGCAACACACTGACACGCACGTGAGGCAGGAAATGGCCTGCTGTGGAGAAGGAACCATCCCTCCCCAAACCCAGATGTCCACACAGTGGAATCAAATGTAGTGCACTCACCTGCACCCTCCCAGCCTGACTGACATCCTCCTCCACTGGGCCTAGTGGCCCTGGTTGCCACCCATGCCACAGCCCTCAGCCTGTCTGTTGGTCCTGCAAGGGAAACATGTGCAAAGAGCACCGTGTGAAGACTGGGTATGTCAAACCCCAACCACAACCCCCCCACTCAGTGTCCCACAGCAACAGCACCATGGCCAGCAGGCAGGGACCGCCCCCTCACAGTGACCCAATGTAACAGCACCCTGGGCAACAAGTAGGTACAGCCCCCATCACAAACAGTGACCCACTGTGACAGGGCACAGATGGATGTAGGCCTAGCCAAAGTGGACACCACAAGGTGGCTGTCACAGTGCTACCTCAGTTGCCATGGTGTGCACCAGAGCACACATTGCGAAGCATGGTATGTATGGCCTCACCACACATGGACCACCAGCAGAGTATGCCTCCCGTGTGTAGGGATGTGCGCACTCACCACCACCCCCAAATTACTGCATTGTAGATGGATAGAGTGGAGGTAATAGAGAAGAGACATACCTGGATGTGGCACCCCCCCCCAGTGGGCCTGTGCCTGTTGGGAGCGCAGATGTGCCTGGTCCCTCCTTTGCAGATCTCCATAGCGGTGCCTGCACTGCACCCCATGCTCCATTCACTCTGCCACCCTTGCCCACACAGCAGAGTGTGGCTTCTGCAAGTCCTGGCTGCCAAACAGTCAATCCTCCAGTGGCAGAACCAGTGCTACCAGGTTTGCCAGTTCGACATCCCCAGTTCTTGTCCCTTATTCCAGCTGTCTGGGTGCATGGCATGGTGTAGCAGTATGTGGCAGTAGCAGGTGTGCACTCCACAGGTCTCAATGCTGGACTGGCTGGATTGTGCCACATGCGTGATGGGCTGTTGTGCAATGCACCACGCAACACCCTACTGCAATATGGCACTGCGCGATAGCCACCAATCGCGAATCAGCATGAATGCATGGTAGGCACAATCTGGGTGGGAGTCCAGGGTCAGGGTGGTCACTGGGTCCTGCATGCATGATTCATGCATAATCAACATATTGTGTATGGAACATGATGCCACACAGATAGCAATGCAGATGGCGCAAGCACCCAGACATGCGTAGTAGGCTGCAGCGGCGCATCGCTGCACCATGACACATATGCACCATACACTCACAACATGCCACGTGCCGCACAGACCCAATGATGCATATTAACTGATATGCACTGTCAACTGCAATCGCGCATCCACTGAAAGTGCCTGGGATGTGGGATCCATGACATGCCCTGTACGACTTCTGGTACATGCTCTGGGATGAGCCGCATGAAATGCACCACATCCAGCGAATGGGCCAAGGTACTCGCACATGCATGTAGATGCCTGATAGACAGATGTGCTCAACTAATCAGATGCGCCATGCTGAGTGGGATGAGCTGGGAGTAACTGTGCAACTCATAGCCACAGCATGCAAATCACCTCATAGCCACATTCAGGGGCATCTCATGTGCTTTGCATCTCATTACTGTTGCTGTCAAATGCAGTTGCATGCACTGAGTTATGAATGCTCCTGAAGGTGCCACCCCAAACCACAGGTGGCCGATAGGTATTGAAGCCTTGAAGGTAGGTTTGTTTATATCCATCTCTGTACAGGTTTTTCAGCCACAGAGAACAGTGGGGTTTGGCAGTCATCCAGGAGGCTGTGATTGTGCTACTGCCTTCCCAAATGCTGGCCCACAGCCATATAAGTTGGAAATGTGCTGCAGCCTGCCACAGTACTGGAACACAGCCATAGATGTTGGAAATGTGCTGCAGCATGCGACTGTGCTGGAAAACAGCCATGCATTCTTGAACTATGCTGATGCCTGAAACTTATCTCCCCACAGGAGCCACAATGTCTGATGAGGACAAAGCAAATGGACAGAGATGTCCGAACTTCACACCAGATGAAAACATGGCACTGGTGGAGGCCTGCCTCCAAAGGCAGAGCATCCTGGCTGGCAGGGGTGTCAACCGCTAGCACAGGGATGAGGCCTGGGAGGAGGTGGCCCATCAAGTAAATGCCAATGGAATTTACAATCAGACACCCAAGGAGTGTTGCAAGCACTTCAATGATGAAAAGAGGAGGGCCAAGGAGAAGATGACTGCCATCCAGGCCTCCCTGAGGGCGATGGGGGGGTGGGCTGCAGAGAGCAGTGTGCCTCACACAACATGAGGAATCTGCTAGTTGCCAGCACTGGCCGTATCACAGTAATGGGTGTTCCAGGTGGCAGCTTCCATACTGGGGGAAGTCCATCACAGCACTGTAAGCATGCAGTGGGCACTACCTGTACAGGTCTGTGTGTGCATGCCATAGGTGCCATGTCATGCCCCACCAGGCTCTGTTCAGTGTTAAGGTGTCAGTGTGCACAGTTCCTGTCACTGCCCAGCCCTGTCCAATAACAGTGTGCTGCTGATACATGGTATGCAACATGTGTGTGGCACATGGTGTGAGGACCCTATGGGAGGGTGCCAGGGGGGAGACAGTCCTCACAGTGGTGTTGTGTACCACACATGTCCCTATGCAGTGACACTGGCCACAGTGCATGGCAGGTAATGCTGGTGCCTGTGTGCTGCTGTGTCCACTCTGGGTGTCACTTGCCTGTGTGGTGGGAGACATGCACACCTATGGCACACATGCATGACTCCTTGTTCATACCCATATGTGGACACCACTGACACATGTCACTAACCATGATACCCTTTCTCTCTCTCTCTCTCTCTCTCTCTCTCTCTCTCTCCCCCTCCCTCAGCTCCATCACACCTCACAGGTTCTGCAGGGTCCAGGGAACACTCAAACACCCTGGGCAGAGGAGGAGCTTGGAACATGACACAGTGCTGCAGCCAAGGATGTGGTGGAGACTGTGACTGGAACATCATACACCTCTGCTGCCCCAGATGTGGTGGAGGATGTGACCAGCCCATCCAACCCTTCTGCAGTCAGTGTTTGTGGTCAGGGTAACACACCCTGGCTTGTGACCTTTTTGGGTCTTGCTGACGAGGACCCTGTGGGCAAGATCGACATTGCGGATTGCCTGCTGGTGCTGGCCTCTGACATGGAGGGGGCATATTATGACACAGATAATGATGCTACACAAATATGGGAGGACACAGACAACATTGGCATGTCTGCAGTTCATGTGCCTGTACAGGTGGCACCATGCAACGTTGGCAGTCCTATGGCCCCATGCACACCCATTGGGCTACCACAACCACCCCCCATGGCAGATGTTGGTGGCCATGTGTCAGGTGTTGCTGTCAGACCAGGGACTGCCACCACTGTCTAGCAGGGTGCTGTAGAGCAACAGAAGGTGGCAGAGGACCATGTTGCAGCTGTTCCTGGGTGCAAAGTGGTTGCCCACACCCAGTCCCCACCCAGACAGTGGACTACCATGCATTGTCCACCAATGGTGGATGTGGCACAGCAAGCCAGAACCCTATCTACCCATCAGTGCCACCTCCCAGATGATTCCCATGCCAACAGGGTTGAGGAGTATGCACACCTCCTGTGGGACACTGTGGAGGGTCAGGCATCCCTCAGGGTGGACATCAGGGGCATTAGGATGCAGCAGGTCATGGAGCATAAGTCGGCATCTGCATTGCGCACCTAAATGATGGGTGAGATTCATCTCATATGGGTGGGCACAACCACTGCAATGGAGAGGATGGCACTGGCACTTGAGGTGCTCAGTGCTAACCTTGCACCATGTGGATGCCAGGGTACCAGACGCTCCAAGAAGTGCCTCACACACCCCCAGGTCACAGCATCAGGTGACCCCATTGCAGCTGATGCTGTCACCACTCAACCCCATCCCTGACACCCCGGAATCCAACCTGTACCTAGGGAATGACACACCCATGAGCACCCTTTCATGGTCTCACTTCAGTACCCTCAGGGGAGTGGACTCCCCTGTTGCCGGTGGCACTGACTCTGTGAACACCAGGTGAGGGTGTGGCTGCCTTCATGTCCGCAGTGGCCATGGGGGCTCCTGCTGATGCCTGGGTGACATGCCTCCATGCCCTTAACCTGCACCTGCAGCCCACAAGCCTGGTCAGCAGTGCCCAGGGCTGTGTGTTGTGGCACACGTCTGCCCCGGGAAATGCCTGTGTGGTGCACTGGGCATGGTCAGGGCCACTGGTATTGTGCCATGTGGCATGAGCGTGATGAGCGTGGCCCTCAGTCTACTGTGTATGTGTACTGGCAGATGACCTCTGATCCATGCCATTCCCCACAATAATACTGTGCCCCCCATCCATGTCAGACCTGCTGTGTGTGTCTGTGCATGTCTGTCACCTCTGTCCAGTGCACTCTGCACCTGCTGTGTGGTGGTCACCTGCACATGTGTGTGCCCCCCAACTGTTTTGTGTGTGTGTGTCTGTATGTGTGTGTGTGTGTGTGTGTGCGTCTGTGTGTCTGTGTGTCTGTGTGGGGGGCTGTATGTGTGGCTGCTGTGTGTTGCCCTCATGTGCTACTCACCTGTGGTCTCCGAAATGCTCCTCCACTATGGTGTCCCTGTGCTGCTGGGACCTAATAACCAGGTGTGGATCCCTCTGCTCCAGGGGTGGCTGCCCATGACCACCCTGGGGTTCCTCCTCCTCCTCGTGTCCCTTGAACTGTTGCCCTCCTCAGCCTGTACAGGTATTCCATGGTCAATGGCCATGTTGTGTAGCATACAACAGGCCAGGAATATGCCACAGGCCTTTTCTGGGCTGTACTGTAGGGCACCATCAGACCTGTCCAGACACCTGAAGCACATCTTCAGCATGCCGAACACACACTCGATGACAGTGTGTGTAGTGGTATGTGCCACATTATACTGCTCCTCAGCCTCAGTGCCAGACCTGCGGTAGGGGATGAGCAGCCATGGGCAGAGGGGGTACGCAGCATCACCTGTGGGGGGAACAAGGCAGTCTGTTAGTCTCACACATGCATGTGCATTAGGATCCTCTGCCCCTCCATTGCACATCTCAGCTGCACAGCACATTTCTGATACACTCACTGCCTGGCATGTCCTGGCTGCCTTCTCCTGCCCTGCACCTATCCATTACCGCTTCTGGGGCTGCCTGCTCCTGTCCTGTCCATCCATGGTTACCCTCCATTACCCTGCAGTTGCCCATGCCTGAGGGCATGTGCTGCCTTCCACCATGCCGCACATGCATGCTGTGCCACATCCTTACACTGCTCATGCTGTGCTCTGCTGCAACACTGTCCCCTCTGTTTGAGTGCACCTTCCCGACTATATGCCCATGTCCACTGTCCTGCATGGGTGCACTCTCCCTGTCACTGCCCCGCACCCACAAACGTCATCCTGACATATGTGTGCCATTGTGTGCATTGTGTGGGCATGTATTCATGCCCCACTCACCCACTAAGTGGCCGCTAGGAATATCCTAACTTCAAACAGGTGGCACAGGGCTGAATAATGCCATTTAAAGGCATCATGTGAACCCCCTAGGTGTGTGGCACAGACATTGCTGTTGCACCCTGTGGCACTGCACACCACCTGGCAGTTTATGGAATATAACCCCTTGCAGTTCATGTAGGGTATCACCTCATCACCAGGTGGTGCGTGGATTGACACTTGGGTGCAGTCAATGGCCCCATCATGCCTGGCATGTGTGCCACCCTGTGGAATTGCTTACATGGCTTCTGTCCATTCTGCCTGTGTGGTTGGAATTGGATGAACTCTGAAGCATGTGGAAGCAGTGCAGTGAGGAACTGGGTGAGGAAACGGGATGTGGACAAATGCGAAATGCCAGTGGTGTCACCTGCTGGGTTCTAGAAGGGCACATTGCTGTTGTCACCTTGGCCTCCACTGCTATGGCATGACCCCTTCCAGTGCATGTCTGCAGTTCATCATGGCACAGCTCACAGGGCTGCCTCAGAATTGCTCTGTTCAGACAGTACCGGCCAACATTTTCTGTGTCAGTCAGCTGTTCGAACATGACTCTGGCACAGTATCACCTCAGGGCAAGTCACCTATGGTTTCTTCCACTGCCACATTGCTGGTGTGCCCACCTCCTCAGCCCCCACAATATGCCCACCATCATGAATGGTGCACCATCCATCTTTCTCACCTCTTTGCTGCTGCTGCTATCCTACTAGCTGCCTGCTGGGGGCTTGCACTCAAGTCTACTCCTTTTGTACTTATCTCTTTTGTGCGCATCTGGGTGGTTTCACTAGATGAGCTTTCATTTTGCGTTTTGAATGGGGATGCACCATATGCAGCTCTACGCCTCCTCCAGATGCACCGCATAACATTATTATTGGTCTTAGTCACATCTGGAGCAACGTGGTGCATCCGGGATGCACTGGCACTTCCCTGCCCTATGTGACTCATGATTGGGTGCAATTTGGGGTTGCGCTGGCACATCTCAGATGCACTGGGTGCATCTCTTTTGTGAATCTCCCCCATTATGTTCAAACTAAAAGAAAAGCAATGGGTACCAGGATGGCTCCACAATATGCCAATCTATTTATGGCCATTTTGGAGGAGGACTTCTTAAGGCACTGTACTCACAAACAACCTGCTTAGTTACGATATATTGATGATTTATGTATAATTTGTATAAAGAGCACTGACACACTCAAACAGTTCCATCAGGAACTTAACAGCCTCCACCCATCCATAAAACTTTCCCTAGAATATTCCGACACCAGCATTAACTTTCTGGGCATCACAGTCACCATCAAGGATGGAACCTTGCAGACAAGTAATTACAGGAAACCCACAGACAGGCAGAGATACTTGCATAAGAACAGTAATCACCCAAGGCACAATAAAACATTCTGTAATGTACTGTCACGCAGTTAGATACCATTGTATCTGTTCTAGAGAAGAGGACAGGGATAAACATTTGGCCACATTGAAAATGACGTTTATTGGGCAGGGGCATTCTTCTATAGAATTTGACAGAGCAGTAGAACATGCAATGCAGATACCAAGGGAACAACTACTTCAGTATAAAGAAAGGACTACCACCAACAGAATACCCTTAGTACTAGTCACATATCATCCTGATCTTGAGCTTTTACAGAAAATTATTAAGGACCTCCAATCAATATTCAGTGAGGATGAGACCCTAAAATGTTTTTTTTTCCCTTGAACTACTACTACTGTCTTTTAATCAAATGCCAAATTTAACCAACCTGATCATTAGGAGTAAACTTGCACCAAAACAAAATAACAGAACACTAGATGCACAAGACCCTGCAATTATGCTAGAGGTACAGTAAGTTGTGAGCACATTTCTACTTCCGATAGTATCAATACGCCACAAAACAGACTATTCAGGAATCAGATACAGGGGAACTATACCTGTGGACCTTGAAATGCTTATTTTATTCAATGCAAGAGATGTCCATAAACAGGGTATATGGGAGAGACAGGACATCCTCTCCACACCCAAATGAACTCACACAGACATGCTATGAAAATGAAGATTTAGGAGGCAGTATAGTGCAGTGGCCTAAGGCTCTGAGCTGCAAATCTGGTGACATCCAGCAGACCAGAACTGGGTTTGAATCCCCCAGCTTCCACTTGCATACTGTGTGACTCTGAGCAAGTCACTTAACCTCCTTGTGCTCCCAGGTCGCTCCTGTAAAAAAGCTTTCAGCTTAGTGTGCTATACCTGGTTAAACAACTAAATAAAAAAAAAGATGACTGAAAAACCAGTGGGACAACACTTCTCTCAGTCTGATCACTCCATCTCAGCTTTGTTTGTACTGGTTTTGAAAGGACATTTCAAAAGTACACAACAGAGGCAGGCTTTAGAGGTCAAGTTCATTTTACTTCTCAATATGAAGGGAGATGGGATGAATACTGATTTGGGCTTTATGTCACATTACACTGCTTAAACTTTCACTAGCTTTTGGAACAACACATGGACATACATTATGGTATTGCTATATGATTACATACATAATTGATATATATTCCTTCTAACTAGTTATTTATATATCGGTTTTACCCCGATGGGGGTGGTAGGGCATGGTGATGGGTGGTAGATTCCCTCAGTTTTTGTTTCAGACTTCTAGAAGTGTTATTTTATATACAGATGATGTTATATATACTGACACATTTTGATACAGGGACATATTAGGATACAGTATCTCACTAACTATGAAGTCTTTGCTAAGTTTGATTTTTAATTGTGCACAGACACTTGCCATTTGTTACAAAGTTGCAGATGGATCATGGTTGAGTAGTATAGGTTTTAATATTCATGAATAATATTGACTTTTTGAGCATAGGGTTGAGGACATGCAATCAGGACACACATCTCCTGATAGGGCTAACACTGTATGGAAGTGTGAAACAGCTTGTGAATATTTACTGTTCACACTAAGGCAGCTTATTTTTAAACTCACTAATTGCCATACACAAGGGTATATTCCTATTTAGAAGATGTTTTAGGATTATATACTGTACTATGATTTCTTAGCCTATTTTAGCTTGGGGTTTAAAACCACAGTTATTTTCAAAAGTATGCACTAACACACACAGGCAAGATCTTAATTGAACTGGGTGTGTTCTGGGGTTTCTCTCAGATAAAGAGTTATTAATTTTGCAAATTTCACCGTGAAATGCTTTCCTTTTGGATGGGTCTCTGCCTTTTTTATCAGTTCTTTCAAGAAGGGAGTTATCTAGTCTTTGACATTTGACCTTGAAATGCCTTTCTTAGATAGTAGTCAGCCTGTGTTCTCTATATGGTTTTAAGTTGACTTTTAAATGTCAATTTTTGGCCAATAGGATTCTTTACAACTTTTTGGTATGTATGATCTGGGCTTTAATAGAATGTATTATTCCAAAACAACTGGCATTAGCTTCTGATGAAGGATTGTGTGTAGTCCAAAATCTTAAGCAAGTCTGGACAGTTATTAGTTCTATGCTCGGTAACTGCACCACAAAAACTTACACCCAAAAAGAAGTCCCTGGTTTTACTGAGTTTGTTGAAGGACAAGAAAAATAAATAGCACTAACAATAAAATTATAAAAAATAAGTAGTTTTACAATATTTGAGCTATTACAAAATAAAATTCAAGATAAGGATTGGATAGATTTCTTAAATAAATTTCATATTATACTTGTTCAAGAAACATGGGTGGCTAATATAATTGACATAAATGGTTACACTGCAATTCATTTTCTGGCTGTAAAGGAGGGTTTGGCCATATACACGAAAATTAGTAATAACATTAATAATATCAATATAATTAAAATTACACAAAATTATATAATTATTACTTTAGAATGGTATAATGAGGGTTTTATTATAATTAATGTCTATATTCCTCCTACACTTAAATCACCATTCATTTGGGAGGAATTATCTAGAAATCTGGATGTTGTTTTTAAGAATTCCCCTGACAAGATTTTTTTGATAGCTGGTAATTTTAATGCACGAATAGTATATAACCCAAGGAATTTTTGGCCTGTAAGTTTACTAGATGTTTCTTCAAAAATTGTCACCAGAATTTTGCTAAATACATTAAACATATGGCTAAATCAAACCCTTTTTATTTCACCCATGTAAGCGGGATTTAAACACAGATTTTCCACTATAGATAATATCTATTGCTTGCAGCATATAGTGGAAAAATATGTCAAGTTACGTAAAATAAAACTATATACAGTACTCTTTTTGTAGACTTCAGTTCTGCATTCAAGTCAATTAACAGATCCATTTCATGGAAAATCTTGGAGAGTGGTAGAATAGAGTTGTCTTTATTATGTCCAATAGTCCAATTACAGTAGGATTGTGCAAAAAATTTATTAGTACTGAGGTATATCTTGAGGTGCCACTGAGGCACTCAAGTTCAATTTGCATTAACTGTAATGTGATCCTGCCTCAGTACCACCAAGGTATACTGTATATTCTCAGACATCTACTGCCATCTGATATGATAATTTAGACATTATTACAGAGTTTTTCAAGACAAACTGCAGTATAAAACAAGGCTGCTTGTTGGCTCCTACTTTATTCAGTGTTTATGTAAAGTCTTTATTAGAATTTGAGGAGTCAGACCAGTTAGACCCCCCCCCAAAAAAATATTCAATTATCCATTACACTCTTTGGCATATGTGAATGATGTACTATTTTCTTTAACCCAATCTGGTTTACAAAGGAACATTAAAATGTTTTACAAAAATGTGAGCAACTGGAGTTAAAGATAAATTTAGATAAATCTAAAATCATGGTATTTGGTCTAAATCCCCAAAATTGTTCTAAAATAAAAAAAATGATATGGAAACTAAAAGAATTGAAATAGTCAAAGAATATCTTTAGTTGAGTATTAAAATGGTTCACACTGGTAACTGGACCCGACATATTAAACAACAAACAATTAAGGCTAAAATTGCAACCAAGGCACTAATAAAATTCAACTACAAATATGGGGGCAACACTGTAGCTCCCGCTTTGAAAGTTGGAGAAGCCAAGGTAAATCAAATACTACTTTATGGAGCAGAGGTATGGGGTACTGCTAGTCAAACAATCTTGAAGTATCATATTATTGTAAAGCTTTACTAAATGTGTGGTCGGGGCTGAACTTGGTTGGATAAAGATTCATAACATAAAAGAATTATGTCTTACTACAGACTGGCTTAGAATAATCAACAATCAGCATAATTTATTACCAAAGTATGTCTTATAGAAAAAATAAGTTGGAAGAAGGAGGGTCTTAGGTCTAATTGGTTAGATACCTTACTTGTAATCCTAACTAAAATACAAATGATGCACATATGGCAGGACTATAGTAGAAATATTAATATTGCAGCAACTTATGGTTCTCTTATTAAAAATAAACTGTATTATCAATCTCAGAGTGAGGATATGGAAACAGTAAGAAACCAAAAGTGTGCACAATGGTTCAGGGAAAATAAAATTAATCATACCATAGAAGAGTATTTGGTGTTTACAACTTACCCCAGAACAAAGAAAGTTAGTAAACTGGTCTAGGTTTGAGATTTTGACTTCTAAACATACCTATTTTAACAAATGATTTGAGGGGAGGAGAAACATAATGGATAATCAATGACCCTGTGGCAAAGGTTTTCAGGACTCAATCGCTCATTTGATAAAAAGTTGCCCCCTATACCACAAACCCAGGTTACAATTTTTATCTAAAACATTAATCACTTAGGCAAATTTCAGCTATGATCCTGTCTTCAATTTGCTCCACCTGATACATCTGGAGAATGCTGTAATGATAGTAAAATTTTTGGCTGCAGCAACAACAATTAAAAAAAGGACATTTCATTCTCACTAAAAGGATCCAGCAAAGTAGGTAGTGCTCCCTCTTTTTGGGCCTTATTTCTAGATTTTAAAGAAAGGATTTGCTAATTTGATGTACTTTATGATTTTAAAAATGTTTTTATACCTATCTCATAATAGATGTATTGTGAAGTTATTATTGTATTACAATGACATTTTTAATGTACTGAATGTTGTAATAATAATAATAACTTATGTATGTTATGGTTGATAAATAAAATTGAAAATTAATTGAAATATTGCAGCTGCACACAACTGGTCTGCAGCTCAGAAAATGTTGTCATGTTATTTATTTATGTATAGTAAACTTATTTCTATGCCCCCTACACTCAAATGAACTGTGCTCTAATCTCCTGACTGGCTCCACTGTCACTATCTGGAGTTGGTCATAAGTCTTGCAAACACAGACAGCCCTTTTTAATGTATCTCCCCCCATCCCCAACCTCCCATTGAATTGCATTCTTGTTTAACAGTAGATGCTGTTTAACCAGCCTTATGTATTTTTTTATTTTCAATCAGAGGTGCACTCTGGCTCTTTCAAAGCAGATGCCTGTGATCTCAGTCTTCACTAAAACACATTGAAGACCCTACCCCACTCCATTTTGTGCATGCTGATTCTAAAATGACACACCCAGGCTTGCTGCCAGGCATCTTTTCTGAGTTGTCTGTTTTCTGCACGTGAGGGAATTCCCATCAGTGTTGCTGTTGGTGAATGTGGGGTGGTCAGCTTCAAAGGGGCACTAGGTCAGAATGCCAACTTCAACAATAGCGCTGTAAACAATACAGCAATAAAAACACTGTCAAATACAGCTCCCAGTATAAACAGAGTGGGACAAAACATAGCCAATCATAGCAGTCCAACAACACACCAAGGACTGCTACCATGGCTGAAATAAACAACAGTACATTTTGTTTTTGAAGAGGGCTCTGTCCCCTACACCCCCTTAATTATTATAATTAACTCCATGGGGGGGTTGGAACTCGAGGATGGGGAGAAACTTGAAGGTGGGAATTAACTCTGTAAGGGTGAGGAATCTTATAAAAAATAAAATAACTTTGGGGCGGATGAAAACTTAAGGGAGACAGTGAACTGAACCCTGGTCTTCAGGTCCACACTGGCTGAACTGCTCCATGCCTAAGCCCTCTCCACCATGGGAGCAGCTCAACCAGCCACCATGCTTTTCCCCTACTTCTACACTTCCTCCCCCTGACGTGACAGCTACAGGGACAGTAGTACTAACCTTTCACTACACTATCCCTGTAGCTGTTCTCATTCTTGCCATTTTGAAGTGCTGTTTTGAACAGCGCTGTTCTTAAAACACACTTTTCACAGGGTATGACCCAGGTTTGCCAACAGATAACTTTACTCAGCTGCCTATTTTCTGCATGACAGGGGTCCCCCATCAGGATTACTTTTGATGGAGGTGGTCCAACTTCAAGGGATGGAGACATTGCTGAGGAGTTAAGAGGAATGAAGGGAAGAGAAAGAGATGCAGAAGCTGAACTAGCATGTCTTCTTCTACCCTTTCACTAAGCAAGCACCTGGGCAGTTCAGTTGTGGCAAGGGTTGCTCCACCCTTTCTCTTGATGTAACCCACCCCCACCGGCCCCCCTTGTCTAACTAGCAGGGCTGCTCTTCTCACCACATGGCACCAAAGAGAGGGATAGGTGTTGTCACTACAGTTCAGATTACTAGTACATCCTCCTTCTGTGCCTGTCATGTACAGACAGATAAACCAAGTGTGGCAGCTACCTGGCACACACCTGCTGGGACCATTTACCATGGCCATCAACCTGGGTTCCTGGGAGAAAATGTTTGATCACAATTATGCTAGGTTTGTAGTTCTGGTCAGGGGCACCCTGGTAAATCCAGACACAGTGGAAGCACTAACAGTACCGTCCAAACCAGGTTGGGATTTTAGAGTGTGGCTTTTATTCACATGCACAGAGACTAATCACAAAGTGAAGATGGACCCCCACAGGGCTACTCCTACTGGCAATGCAGATTACTGAGGTACAGAGAACACACAGTGAACCCTCAGGTTCTGACTTGAACAGTGAACACTCTGGTTCTGAATGAGGAGATAGGCATACACAGCCACTACTGGTACACTTCCCTTGCCTAGGCACACACAGCCAGTACTAGGAGACTTTCCCATATTTCAAGAGGAACTAATGGTGGCACCCTCGACCACCAAAGAGCACATACAGGCTCACAGAGAATCCAACCCATGTTTGGGTAAACTATTTTCTTCAGGCACTGGCTAAATTCACTGAAAGAAAACACAGGTGCCCAAACTGAACCCGGAGAGGTAAACATGGTAACTCCAGATGGGGGGGTCTCCCACCTTTTGCTTCCAAATTTATACTCAGCCATTCATCTGGTTAATAACACCCTGACAGAAAACTTGTAGATGCTATCTTGAAATGTCTTTCACACTTAACATACTGCATTACACAACTCTGAGGTGTCAAAAAGTTAAAAGTTCTGTAATTGCCCATAGGAAATGAAATGTCCAAAAAGTTACTACATGGAGATATTTCAGTGTTACTGTAGCAGTGTACACTTTCTGCACACTTCATTCCACTGTGTACTCCCTAAGTGTTTAATTAGTGCACCTGTAGGTTTCTGTCGGTCTGCATGCAGTGCTGGCACAGTATATGCAAATTATGTTAATTAGCACTGCAATCACACTGAGTGTACTGCAATTAGCAGTGTTGGGGCAGCAACACTGCCTGAAGCAGTGTTACATTGCTTTTTCAGTGTGTACAAAGTATGTTAATTAACATACTGACTCAACACCTGTAGTGTACTTCAGTGTACAGTGTGGTTTTGATGATTAGTAGCACTCCTGACAGCAGTGTCACACTGCTGTTTCAGTGTGTCCCCGTTATAGCTGCATATAGCTACCTCCTCATCCAGAGGACAGATGGGCACTGGAACAGTACAACAACATGGGACCATGAGTTCCAGAGTTTCATCCTGCTGGCCACTCACATTTTCTACCTTTCTATCCAAGGCAAAATTAGCCAGGGCTCACAGGCACATGAATACTGAAGCATGGGAGCAACCTTGCCATATAAGCTTGTTGTGCCCTGTTTGTCATGATGCCTTGTAGTGAGTAGAAAGCAGCTATGGAGCAGTCAACTCTACCCTTCTCTCTGAAGGCTAGGAGCAGATTACTACTGCATGCCGTTAAACACTTCTATTAAATTTCCATTACAGTTTCCCATTAAAATTCCATTAATCAGAACATAATTAATGGCCCAAATTGCACTGTAAAGTTTGTCTAACCATTCAATTTAATGGGTTATTCACACATATTCTGGCCATTAAATTGTAAATGGGCATTAACATTTAATGGTAGTTTTAATGGCCAAGTACCATTAGTTGAGCAGGCATTAATTTCTGTTAATGGCCATTACATTAATGGTCAAGCAGCCATGAATTTTAGTGGACATTAATATCCATTGATGCCCATCAAAATAGCCATTAAAATGCCCATTAAAACTCCCATTCAAAGTCAGTCATGTTTTATTTACTCGATTAATGGCCATTAAAATGTGGCCCCATATTAATGGCTACATTAATGGGTTCTAACCCATTAAAAACACACCATTGCTACCCCCTTAAATGGTACATAAATAAAGGCACCATTAAATTTTGATGACCCTTTTAGTGGCCAATTTTCTTTTAATGTTATTTATTATTTTAATGGCCCATTAATCGTGCGCAATGCCAGCATGACACATATGCACCAGGGCATCATTAACTTTGATTTTGGATGAGCTTAAAGGAAAGCTGTCTTAATTGTAGAATCTCCACCCCCCAAAGCCTCCCTCCTTCCCCCCAGACTAGGGGTTTCACAAAGTAGTCTAGTGTTTTAACATACTCTATTTTATTTTTAAAAACTCCAGGATTCCGCAAAATGGCACAGGCTGTGCAGTTCCGTTTCAGGACAAAGTGCGATGCTGCACTGATCAGCTTCAATACACTTGTATCGAAGTTGAGCAGTGGCACTGCACTTTACCTTGAAATGGAACTGCATAGCCTGTGCCATTTTGCGGAATCCTGGCATTTTAAAAAATAAAATAGAGTAAGTTAATACACCTGAAAAAAGAAATTTCTTTGTGAAACCCCTAATTGGAGGGGTGGGTAAGGCTTTGGGGGTGGAGATTTTATGATTAAGACAGCTTTCCTTTATTTACTGTTCCCCATAAACACAGATGTATAGCTGAACCCATCTTCATGCAATTTCCTCAAACAGATCAATTTTTAAAGACACAACACCGAGAATTTAATTATTCCCGTGGTGGTGCTATCACATCGCATGCTCAATACTAGTCAGAAACACCCTGCGTGCCTTGACTGTACTCATGCTTGGCCAATTGCCATGATTGCACTCCCTCTTGACTGAAACAAAACCTTTTTTTAATGAAACAGAGTTTCATAGTATTGCAATTTCACCTCTAGTTTCCATTCATAACTCACTCATGTAGTTTGTAATGTAGAAAAAGGTTATTTTTGCCCCAAACACATGCCATCACGTACAAACATATGAATTTGCCAGCAGAAACAGGTCACATGGTCTATCAAGTCTGCTCAAGCGTGCAGCTAGCACCCTTACCTTGCAGCTGCCCAACCCCCTCCCCTTTCACAATTTTATTTTTATTTTATTTATTTAGTTTTTGTTGACCCGGTAAGGTGCACTAGCCATAGCAATGACTATTTTCAGGCATGACCCAGGAGTTTACAGAAACAAAACATTTTGAAACAACGACAGTACAATCATATAAATAGTAGGTACTTAGAAAATAGTAATACAGTGTGAGAAGTGGAACAAAATAGATACAACTAATTCTGCAGAAATCTACAACATAGAAAAATATGGGAGAGCAACAGTAAAAATCTCTTCGCAACATTTAGGTAGCAGTCCATTGAGCTAAAACAAAGCAAAAGTGTCAAATTAATAGTCAAGAAAGATGGAATACAGTAGAAACAGAAGTAATTAGGGGGTAGGGAGGTAGTATATGGAGGCGGGATGGGAAAGGATGGGAAAGTTGAGGTGAGATAAGGGAAAAAGTTGGCTAGATATAATTCAAATTAAATTATGACAAGATAGGAGACAGGAGGTATGTGCAGGAATATTTTGTTGAGGAAGAGAAACACAGAAAGGCTGTTGGGGTAGAAGAAATATTATGTAGCTGTACTGAGCTAAGGAAGTTTGAAACAGGAGCAAGAGGATGAGACAGCAAGATGGTCACACAGCAATATTTTGAAAGAGGCATGGGATAATGCCAGATGTATAGTTGGAGGGAGGGAGTTCCATTTTTTGGGGGTGTGGCAGGAGAAAGCGCTAGCACCTTTGGAGGAGTGATATCTAGGGATGACAACATGGGCATTGGCAGCTGAGCGTAGTTCATAGCTGGATGACTGGTTTAGGAATAGTTCTGCCAGTGGCTTAGGTGTTTGATTTCTGATGATATTGTCGATATTAGAGTAGAGCGCATAATCTCAGGAGGCTGCTGGAGAAAGCCATCCTAGTTCAGCGTAGAGGAGGCAGTGGTGTTTCAATCGATGTGAGGATAACGCATATCTACAGATATTGTTGTATGTGACATCCCACTTCTGAAAACTAGTCTTGCTTGACGAGGCATATGCTGCAACCCCATAAGTGAGTGATGGAAGCAGTAGACCACGAGCTATGGCAAGCCTAACTGATGGAGTGAGTACGAAGCTGGAGCAGTAGGCCACATCAAGTTTCATGTTGGCCAGCTTGCAAGTCTGCTGGATGTGGAGATCAAACATAGGAGCTGGATCGAGTGTGATACCCAGATATTTAAAGGGGGGTGCAACCATGACAGACGAGCCATGTGATACCCAGATATTTAAAGGGGGGTGCAACCATGACAGACGAGCCATTTATAGTAGAGATATTAAAAGTGGGTTGGGCGAGTTTACGTTTGGCACTGGAACCAAACAGCATGGCTTGATTCTTAGAGACATTTAGGACAAGCTTATTGCTTATCAGACACTCTTCAATTTGTTGGAAATCTTGTGAAAGTCGTTGGTTGATTTCAATGATGTTCTTTGCACTGGTGTACAGGACAATGTCATCAGCGTATAGCAGGGAAGCAGTCTGGGGAATGCTTGAGGTAATATCATTTATAAAGATGGTGAAAAGCAGGGGACCGAGAATAGACCCTTGCGGCACACCAATATTTATGGTAGCGTAATCCGACAAGGTGGAGTTAAATTTTACACATTGAGTGCGATCTGTCAGTAAGCTGTCAAACCATGCAGTTACACCCGGTGAGAAGCCTAGTGTTCTTAGAGCAGTGAGAAGGATAGAGTGATCAACAAGGTCAAATGCTTTAGTCATGTCTATGAAAATTGCTCCCATTAGGAGACCTGAGTCCATGGCTGTTAGGGTATCAGACATAAATTTGAGCAAAGCAGTGGTGATGCTATGCCCCTTGCAGAAACCATGCTGTGCAGGAGTGAGAAGGTTATGCTTCTGCAGGAATTCAATGGTTTGAATGGCTACAAGCGTCTCAAGGAATTTGCTGAGCACAGGCAATATGGCAATGGGCCTATAGTTGGAGGGTTCTTTGCGGTCACCTTTTTTGAAAACAGGGGTAATCCTGGCAGTCTTCCAGATATCTGGCACATAGCTGTGACAGAGGGAGAGGGAAAAGATTTTTGCAAGAGGTGCAGCTACGTAAGGGGCAGCGAGCTTTAGGAGCTTGAGTTCAAGGTTGTCCTACCCAGCAGCAGTGAAATTGGATATATTGTTGAGCAGTCTTAGAACTTCAGGCAAGTGACAGATTTGAAAAGAAATTTGGGCCCAGCAGCATCAGGTTTGTCATTTGAGTACAGTCTAACCGGGAAAGATGAGGTATAGTTGGTGAGGTCAGAGAACTGGGCATTGAAAAAGTTTGCAATAGTGGAGGGATTATTGCAGTGGACCCCATTAAGAGTCATATCCAATGGAGTGGGGGCTGGATTTGATCCTAGGAAGCATTTAATGTGGGACCAGAATATTTTGGAGTTACCATATAATTTAGTTAATAGGTCCTTACAATAGGCACTTCCGGCCCTTTTGATTTCCTTCTTGCAGGAATTTCTGAGTGCTCTGTAGGAATTTAAGTCAGCTGGGAGCCTCATGCTTTTGTAGTGGAGCCAGGATTTGTCCCATTGTCACAATTTGGAGAGAAGGTCGGACTTTAACCACTGAGTATGTTTATTTTTTACTCAACAGGTAACACGAGGGAAATGTTTGTCCTGGACCGCCAGGAAGTAAGTCAGGAATATATTTAGAGTAGCCTGAGGGTCACCAGAGTTAAAAAGGGGGGTTCAGTCAATAGTGACAATGTCCAGTAGGAAGGCTTGAGGGTCAAAATTTGCATAGTTACACAATTACCCTCCCAGTCATCCTGTTCCATCCCCTTTTTAAACTACCCCACTGTCGTACAGGATACTGCCTCCTCTGGCAGTGTTCCATTCCGCCACAACCCTCTCTGTGAAAAAGTATCTCCTCATTTCCCTCCAATATCTCCCCCCAGTTCAAGACCATGCCCTCTCGTGTTCCTCCCCCTCCTTAGCTTAAATATCCCTTCAGTACCTGTCTTGTTTATCCCTTTTAAGTATTTAAAGGTCTCAATCATATCCCCCCGATCCCTTCTCTCCTCCAGAAAGTACATATTCAACTCATTCAGCCTCTCCTCGTATAGCCTGTCCTCCAATCTCTGATCATCTTTGTCACTCTGCGTTATACCCCTTCCAGTAATCTTACATCCTTCTTCAGATATGGGCCCCAATACTGCACACAGTACTTCAGGTCTGGCCTGACCAGAGACCTGTAGAGAGGCAGGATCATCTCCCTGCCCCTGGAGGAGATTCCTCTCACAATACATCCTAGCATCCTGTTGGCCTTTGCTGCTGCCTTCCTGCACTGCTCTTATATTGTTTATTTTCCATGTTACAACCAGCTCAGATCCTTTTCCTCCTTGGTGGTACCTAGCTGCTCTTCTTCTATCTGGTAACCCTTCCCTGGGTTCTTTGCTCTGAAGTGCACTACTTTGCACTTTTTAGCATTGAACCCCAACTGCCACGCTTCTGACCACTTCTCCAGTTTGGTCCAGTCATCCTGTAGCCCCTGCCATCCTGCTATGTTGCCCACTGCCCGCACCCTGCCATCCTGCTATGTTGCCCACTGCCCGCACCCTGCCATACTGCTATGTTGTCCACCGCCCACCCCCAACTTGATGTCATCAGCAAACTGACCAATCTTATTCCTAATGCCATGCGAGATGTCCGCTATGAATATCCCAAACAGCAATGGCGCCAGTACCAATCCCTGTGGCATCTTGCTCATCACAGCCCTCTGAGACGAGAGCTCTCTCCCACCACCACTACCCTCTGCTGTCTCCCCTGCAGCTAATTCTCAGTCCATTTAACCATCTTAGTCCCCGCCACCACTTATCTCAACTTTCCCCCTGACCTACCAGGTGGCACGGAATCAAAGGCCTTTCTGAAGTCCAAATATAGGACATCCACAGCCTGGCCCTTGTGCAAATCCCTCATTACCCAGTCATAATACTTAACTAAGTTAGTCTGATGAGATTTCCCGAGACAATTCCATGATGATCACATAGCGTACTCCATGGTCCTGTAGCAGTCACTCATTGCGTCGCCCTTCTTCCATCCCCATCCTGCTCTTGGTCAACTGACTTACTGTACTCAAGATGGCTGCACATCTTCATCTGCAGAAGATGAATTCAAGCCCTATTGGTGTCACTGAGCAGTCTGTTCATATCTAGTGCTTATATGAAAGCATTCCTGTTATCTGACCTGACTAGCTGACTGCAATCACTCTGCTCTGTTGAAGTGCCAATGAAAAAAATAAATAAAAAATGTAATCCTACCATGATTTAGGAACAAGGTATACAGAGAAAAACACACTGGCTCCCATGCTACTATTTGGAGACAGAAGGTAGGGGAGGGTCAATAAACATAACCTTGCTGAAAGTATTGAAAAGACAGTGGTTAGATAACCAACCAAGGAACAACACAGATAGCTGAAAACAACTGTATACGAAATAGCAGCACTCTCTACTGGCAGGTATGCCAGTTCAGGGACTACATCACAAGAAAATGAAGTTGTACTCCTTTTTACTAGTTACAAAGTATTTAAAATTCCACAGATAACCCATTGTCTAAGAGCAATAATACACTCCAGGGTGGGCGGAATGAGTAATACCAGAACTTCCTGAAGCTATAAGGCCCTTCACCTGCGGTGTCATGCCTCATTATGTGCCTTTAAAGTCTAGTATTGCACAATACTGCCCACCCTGTTGGTATTATTGTCATTAATAAATCATTATTAATGATGCTTATATAAAATGCTGTAACTTTAGTTAAGAAACAGTATGGTCTCTTACCTGTCCAATCCAAGTTGGGGATAGCTGTTCCTCAAAACTGATCCTAAGGAATGCCTGAAAAAAGGAAAACAATAAATTTAAACAGGACTCAACTAACAAGTGTTTGATTTAAACCACAGTGTGACAGGCGCTCCAAGGGAGACTTGCAGTAAAGACTTTCCTGTAGAGTGCTTCAAGTCTAAAGGAACAACTGCAGCTTGCGCTGTCAGATCATTGCAAAGGGCTTCAGTTCTAACAAAACACAGCAATACCTGGGGCATGACATCACACTTACTTAGCAGCAGCAGAAGAAAAGAGGTGGTGATGCCACTGTTCAAATCACTGGTGAGATCTCATTTGGAGTACTGTGTCCAGTTCAGGAGGCCACATCTCTGACAGGACATAGACATGGTAGAGGTAGTTTAAAGAAGGGCAACAAACATGGTGCAGAACCTGCACCAAAGGTCATACAAGGAGACTGGAGGAGCTCAATATGTATACCCTGGAGGAGAGGAGGGAGAGGGGAGACATGAAAGTTACCTTCAAGTACCTAAAGGGAATAAATAAGGTACAGGAGGGCGACATCTTTCAGAAAAAAAGATGCTCTCAAACAAGAGGGCAGGACATAAGACTGGGGGTGGTAGAGTAAGGGTCAACGTGAGAAAGTACTTCTTCACAGAAAGGGAGGTGGAAGCATGGAACAGCCTCCCTGTAGAGGTGATGGAAGCAAAGTTGATGTTGCACTTCAAAATTACATGGGATAGACATAGGGGGACCCTAGTGATTAAAAAGAGAAGGTAAAAGCAGAAATAAAGTATGATTGCTGGCATTTTTAGTAGGTAGGGAAAAGGGGCAGACTGGATGGGCCTATTGGTCCTTATCTACCATCAGATTCTATGTTTCTAATGTGCTTGATAGCAACCAAATTCCCTGTCGATAAAGGGGCTCCTCAGTTATTAGCATTTCTTTATACACAATTACATGAGTAATGTATGCAAAAATGCATTTGATATTTATTTGTGCAAAAATACAAACCACCACCTAAAAGTGATTGCATCAGAGAATATCAGGCTGGGATATAGAAAGTCAATACTGTACCAGGCAAGTTCCTTAATCGTTCCTGCTGGTGGCCTCCTCGCAGTTGTAGTTCTACCAGTAGAGCTGCTGCGAGCATGCAGAGAGCCGGTGTTCTACGAAGGATAGTTTAACCACAAACTGAACAATTTCCACACACACATCACTCGTAGGCAAATGTTTACTGCAAAATGCATAAATATTTACTTGGGCTCTCAGTCCCAAACCCCAGCTCTTTTGCGAATGCCTTTGTCAGGGCCTGATGAAGGCACTCGCCAAAGCGCTGGGGTTTGAGACTGAGAGATCAAATAAATCTTTAAGCATTTCGCAGAAAAATTTTGCCTCTGAGTGCTCTGTGTGTGGAAATTAGCCTCCTCACAAAACTGCATCTTCAGATTAAGTTGGTGGATGGTGAAATGTCAATATATGCTACTGGTCCCATAGGTCATTATGCTATGGCTTTCAAGTTGTTCCTAGTCATTTACATTCCTGGAAGTTAAGTTCTGTACTGCAATATTGTGCTGCAAACTCTGAATTTGACTTAGTGCAGAGGTTGTTGCTGCCTAGCACAAGAGGCACTTTACAAAGCCCCAGATCTGACAGCAATTTAGCGAGGAGACAACCAGCAGTAACCACGAAGGAAAGTGCCTGTCCACTGGTCCACATCTACTGCTTCTAAGAGGAGACCTGAATCATAGGTGCTCCCTCCACCAGAGGACCGGCTTCCCAATCCCTGAGCAGTGTGGCTGGCCCTGAACTGCCGCCACCCACATGCCACTGGTCTGCATCTACTGCTTCTGAGGTACGGTGCCATAACCACCAATCAGAATCCAATGCCTTTCTGCAAACTTCTCCTGATTGGTTGCTCCCCTCTGTACTCTCTCTAGTGCTACAAACAGCGCCTTTGCCCAAAAATGTTGTACTGTCTTAAGTTGATACACTGTTTGAATTCTACTGTTGTTAAGTTTGCCATTGCTGCTTAGAGTTTAAACTGTGTTAAAGTGTTTTAAGGTTATTCCTCATCTCCTGCTCTGACTCTTTCCCACAGCCCTCTCCTTTGTCTTGCAAATTCTACTCTGTCTCTCCTACACCTCCTGCTGTGCCATGTCTCCTCTGACTGTCTGCCCCATGCCCCTCGCTTTCTAACTCTATTTTAACCACAGCTCTTTCTTTCCTCCTTAGAGGAGACCAGAATCGAGGGCGCTCCCTCCAGTAGAGGACTGGCTTCCCAATCCCTGAGTGGCACGGCTGGTCCTGAAATGCTGCCGCCCATGCTCCACTGGTCTGTATCATCTACTGCTTCCCGCCCTCCCCATCTCACCCACCCTGGGTGGACTCTGCAATTTATAGACTGTTGCAGACTAAGTGCCTAAGCTTCCATCTGACGGTTATAAGAACTAACCACCAGGGGTCTTGGTGCTGCTGATAGACTCAGTATCAGTCCTATTTCCTTCTTTTCCACTACTAGCCTTTCAGTCAGCAGGTCTGCTCACCTACCACTTGTTTCTGCTCTAAAATGAACAAACATGCACTGGTATTTCTGCTCATGGTAGCATTACCGCTCTTTCACCTATCAGTTATGTCTGTACCCCAAACAAAACCAGCTTACTCGAATATCGTACCATCCACATAGGATTTTTGCTTTTCAAACCTACTGATGTTGCTACACTTCGATGCAACTTTACTCCCTTACTGCTAAACAGGGCTTGCATCTATATGGCTGCTTATGACCTCAGAAGATGTCCCCTGTGTCGAATGATCCTGTCCCCTTTCTTACACCGCAAATTATGGTATCTCCTTCTGTTGGCTATACTACTATCCGGTGATATTCAGTTAAATCCAGGTCCTGTGAACATCATACCTACTCCTAAAGGTCTCCTAGTTGCCCACTATAACATCAGGAGCCTGGAACATAATTTTGCCAAATCGGAAACCTGGACTGCCCTCTACAAGCCAGATATTCTCTGTTTAACTGAAACCTGGCTCAAATCCTCTATCCCTGATTCTCGATGCTCCCTGCCTTCCTATAATCTACTTAGGCATGACAGAACAGCTACTAAAAGAGGAGGTGGGAAGGCTATTTATTTCAAAAATCATCTCAACCTCACTGCCATCTGTTCTTCTCCACTAAACCACAGCGAATCACTGCATGTACTCCTCACCCTTGGTTCAAAAAAACTACACATTGTCTGTGCCTACAACCCTCCTAAAAATGGCATGAAAGGTCTAGAAGAGTTATTTAATCAAATGTCACTTCTCTCAGGGAGAAATGAAGTACTCATACTGGGGGACCTAAATATAAACTGATTGGGTAATTCTCAGGCCACGTCATTGTCCATGATTCAAGGTTTCAACCTATGCCAGATTATCTCTGAGCCCACCAGAACATCTCCGCACTCAAACACTAGCACCCATCTGGATTGGATAATGACAGATCATCCTGAACACATATTTTTCACAGGTACTTTAGCAGATGCCAACACCGACCACTCCCCAACGTTCTGCATCTGGGGCAAAGCTGGTCCTCCTACTGCTACCTACCTTCTGTAACTATGCCAAATTTGATCCCCACAACTTTTTACAAGATGTCTCCAGAATCGACTGGACCTCCTTGTACAGGGCTACTGATGCCCCGTCTGCCCTCAATATCTTCCTAATCAATTTTATAGCCCTATAGGACAATCACTGTCATCTAGTGACATGCCATGTCAAACAGAGGCAAACCTGCTGGCTAAGATCTGATCTACTCACCAATTTAAGAGTGAGAGATAAAAGCTGACTCTGTTTCAAAGAATCCGGACTAGCAGGTGACTACAATACCTATAGGTCTAAGTGTAATGCCTGCAAAAAGGAAATCAGGCAAAAAGTTCCTACTGCAAGGACCTGTTAACAAACTCGTATGGTGACTCCAGAAAATGTTGGTCGCATGTAAAGACCTTCCTGAGGACAAAGAAATCCTCTACCCCAGATGACATGGTGCTTAATGGCATCCACTGTAACAATCCTCACACCATTGCTAACTTTTTCAACGAGCAATTTTCTGACATAAAACTTACTTCCTCCTTCCCTGCAGCGCAAATCTCAAGCACTCCTCCTGACACCTCAGTCCCTCTCTTCTATTTCAAATCTATAATGACTGAAGAAGTCCTTAGGCTACTCTGTACTATTTCCAAGACCACAGCTCCAGGCTCTGGCATTCACAAACCCAAGCTTTTAAAACTTGCTGCCCCTTTCATAGCTGCTCCCCTAACAAAGATCTTTACTCTCTCCCTGTGCCAAAGTCAAGTTCCGGACATCTAGAAGATAGTGAGGATCACCCCGTTTTTTAAAAAAGGTGACCCTAAAGACCCCTCAAACTATAGACCCATTGCAATCCTGTCAGTCCTCAATAAGATCCTTGAGAAACTACAAGTAGCTACACAAACTTAAAACCAGAAACAGAGTGCGCGACTAGGCTGAGGTGCTCTCAAATAATATGAAACATTTTAAACTGTAAAAATTTGGGCACTCTCCACCACATTAAGATGCTGACACTGTTGTTGTAAAAAAGACATAAATAATTTATTGCATGTTAAAAAACTCCACCCGCATGACATGTTTCAGGTCAACATACTGGACCCTTTCTCAAAGGCTACACAAACTATTGAATATCTTCAGCAGAATAACCTCCTAACTGCTGCTCAGCATGGTTTCCGTAAGAGCCACAGCACTACCACAGCACTACTCAAACTTACATCTAATATCTTATCAGCCATGGACTCTGGCCTTCTCATGGGGGCTATCTTCATCGACATGACTAAGGCATTTTATCTAGTAGATCACCCATCCTCCTTTCAACCCTTCACTCTCTGGGTTTTGCACCCAATGTTGTCAACTGGTTTGGAAGCTACATATCGAACAGGACACAAACAGTTAAGTACAACTCTACCCTCTCGGACAAGACTACGCTGAATGTTGGTGTGCCTCAAGGGTCCATTCTTGGCCCACTGTAACAATCCTCGCACCATTGCTAACTTTTTCAACGAGCAATTTTCTGACTTAAAACTTACTTCCTCCTTCCCTGCAGCACAAATCTCAAGCACTCCTCCTGATACCTCAGTGCTACATAAATCACTGAAACTGAGGACTCCTGTTAGTATTACTGGGTTTAAGACCTTATGCTCAAAATACATTACAGAAGCCTGCAACTATTTCCAATGATCCTAGCTTACTGACACCCACCTTCCACATCCTCCCTGCTTTTCCCATCCTTCCTTTTTGTATCAGGTCATAACTTGTCCCTGAGCCACCTACTTATCTACCACCCTAAATCTCACCCTCCCTCAACCACCTATTCCTTGTATACCCACAGCATGTCATTCCTTCGCTCCTAGTATTATCCCAGTTCCAGACCCCCCCCCCGGCTGCCCACTTCTCCCGACACGTCTCTCCCTTGATACGCCTGGGTCTTTTTAAACTGACTATATATGTCTCTTTGCTTGTAGCATTCACTTCAATTAATCTCTTTGCTGGACTATAATGCCTTTACCTTACAGGAATACTAAACCATGTATGTTGTTGTATCTGGTATAAATTTTTACTGACTTGCTACCCTATTGTTATGTATACCCTTACCAACTGTCTTTTACCTGAACCTAAATGTATTTTTACTTATCCTGTCTATTGCAGGCCCACCTGTACTGTTGTACTCTTGCATCTACTGTCTATTTGTCTGTATATAAATGCATTGTTACTTGACTTGTGTAATGCAGGTCCACCTTGTAAATGAGCTTGATCAATGGTGTTCGCCTGGATAAATAAAGAATTTGATTACTTGATTGATTGATTGATTGATTGACTCCTGTTCTCTATTTTTATAAATAGCATCATTTCTAACCTCTCTCAAACAGCCACGCTTCTGTATGTGGTTGATATAGTTCTGTACACCGGTGCAAAATGCACTACAGACATAAATCTGTGGCTCTCTGTTGACTTCCAACTTACCCAACTGTGGTTGGCTTGCCACAAATGTGTCTTAAATGAGTCCAAGACCCAAGGTATGCTGTTTGGAACAAACCTCAAACTCAAACACTCCATGAACAGTTTTAAAGTCTCTGCTTTGGATGGCTCCTCAGTTGGAGTAGTGAACCATTTAAATATCTGGGTGTCACCGTGGACCCATTGCTAAACTTTGATCTACATATACAAAAGGCCTGCAAGTCTGTCAACTCCAAGCTGGGAATTGCCTACCATACTAGTTATGTGCTTACCCCCTCTGCTAGGCTTGCCATAGCTCATGGCTTACTCCTGTTCTCACTTACCTATGGTATTGTTGCATATGCTATTGCATCTAAATCAGGCCTTCACAAATGGGATGTCACCTACAACAACATCTGTCACTATGCATCCTCCTGCCATTGATTGAAACACCACTGCCTCCGCTACTCAGACCTAGGATGGCTACCACCTAATGTGTCTAAGTTCTACTCACTTGGCTGTATCATTGATAGTATTATAAGATCACAAACCCCCAAACACCTAGTGGATCTTTTTCACCAGCTGCCCTCTCACCATGGCTTACGCTCAGTGGACTAGTCCCTTGTACACATCCCCAGATGCAATTTATCCAAACGTACCAGAGCCTTCGCCTGTCAAGCCCCCCAATACTGGAACTCCCTCCCCTTAGCAGTTCACCAATCTCTCTCTCAAAACACCTTTAAAAAGGAAATATGCAACTATCTCATCTCCTCTCACAATTGCTCCTGTTTCAAACCCCCTTAGCCACTCCATTCTCCACTCACCTCTCTTCCCTTGCCATTATTGGTTCTTCTCTATGATTAGCACTTTCCTGGCACTTTGATTATTTATTTACTACATTTACCTACTGTTATGTACCTCAGTTGTTATTTTAAATCTACCCTGTCTAGATTACTAATGTTTCATCGTGTCAAAACCAATATTATGGATCAACTTAGCTGTACTATGTATAGCTGTACTCATGGTTTTTGCTTATTGTCCCACCCTTAGCACTGTAGCATATGCCTATTCCTAAATGTTTTCGTGTATACTACACACGCTATCACCTTATTTTGTAATGTTATGGTGTTTTTGCTGTATTGTTATGTATCCTTCCAGGTCATGCCTGAAGATAGTTCATTGCTATAGCTAGTGCACTTACCCAGTTAACAAAAACTAAATAAATAAATAGTAACTTTCTATAGCCCATCTTCATATGCACTATGACTAGGTGGCATTTGCCTTTTTGTACAAATACATGTCAAATACATTGTTCCACACGTTAATCAGTCTTATGGTACTGTGTGTACTGTTTTTGGTGCCAAACTGACTCGTGACTCAGTTTTTTGGGGATACTTTAATATTTCTTCCTGGGTATATGTGCACCTATGTGGTGACTGAGCTACTGTTGTGTAGGGCTATGCGAACCTCTAAAGTTCTACCTCGCAAACTTTATGGATAGAACCTGATAAAGTCTCCCAAGTTCTACTAAGTTCTGCCTGGTTCATGCCAAACAGTACAAAATATGAAAGTTCCAAATTTCTACCTTGTTCTACCCGGTTCAACCAGATAGAACCAGGTTGTACCTGGTCAAAGCCACACAGCACATCATAAATCCTTGCCCTACATAAATGCACCCCTTCCCTTATCAGAAAGCACAACACAGCAGAATTGTATACCCCCTCCTCTGCCCCTTCTCCTGTGTTCTGAAGGGGGGCTCAACTTTCATCCAGTGTCCTCCCATCACTTCCTTTTGGTTCCCAAAGGGGCTACTGGACTATTAAAATAAAAAGCTATTGGCCCATTCTTTAGGGGGCACCGCTGTGTGCCTCATCCTGCATTCCCCTGCCCTAAATGTCCAGACTAAGCTAGTCCAATGCTGTCTATCATGTGGGTGGGGAGTACAAGCACATTATCCAGCATGAGATTGCTGTTTCCTTATGCCATGCTGAACAGCAGTGCAGTCTGGGGCAGGATTTGCATAATGGTGTCCCATTGCAAAGGACACCCTGACACAAGTCCTGCCCCAAACTGCCTTGTTATTACTTGACTTATCAGCAGGGATGATACACAGACTCTGTCCTGCACTGGACACTGCTCTTCTCTTCCCCAACCCCCATAGTGGGGCAGATAGGGATTCCAGCTAGCCTTCTGGTATGCACAGGTACAGAGAGGGAAAAAGCAGTGATGTTGTGTTGCCAAATTTTTCAAAAGGCCCCTGGCCCTTGTCCAACCTCCTAGCCCTTGTCCACCCCCTTCCTTAGCCCTCGTGTCCTCCTCATGGACTTGGGGCATCTCTCCACAGTACCCACCCCCATGACCTTGGCTCTTACTACCCCTAGCCAGCAGATACCTGTGTCACTGCCACAACATGAGAAGAAAGCAACATTTTTAGACACAAAATTCAAAGTTATTTGTAATAAAAAACTGGATTGAGTATAAACTTAAAACATTTATTTGGGGTCAAAAAAGCACACATTGCTGAGCACACCCCCTCCCCAACTTAGCAAGCCAGGTATGACTCAGTCATGGCATGGACTGATTCCAGTCAGGTGTGTATGTGGGGGGGGGCACGAGTCACAAACATCCCCAGCCCCCAGTAAAGCCCACCACTAGCTACTGGAGCAGCTACAGAAAAAAAAATACAGACCCCCACCTAGCCTCAGGTCTTACTCACCAGAGCTTGTACAAAGAGCTGGAAGATGATGCTGTATGCTGCCTCCATTAGTAATCCCTTCTTACTGCTGCTCAGAGTCCTCTCTGTCACATTCATGGTGGCCTGATGAGATATGATAGAGACCCTTCCCTTCCACCACTTCAACAGATCGTTTGAGCTGCAACCTACTGCCACACTTACAGTCGCACTGCTGACACAGCTCAGACTGACAGCAAAATGGCACATTAGGCACCAGACTGCTAGAGCCATCTTCCATGCTGCATCGGTGACTGTGACTGTTGAGGAATGGGTTGGTTGGGGGGGCTGTGGTCCTGGTCACCAAAGAACACTATAGCATAGAGCAGGAAGTAAGAGACTGTGCAGTAACCATGCTAGCAAGCATAAGCACCTAATCCATCTGCCTCACAGCACCAACTGCAGTCACCAGGTGGAAGGAAAATGGAAAGGGACCTTAAATAAAATGGAGTGTTTTTTATATAGCAAGTACATGGATGTATTCACCCATATGAACAGCTGGGGTTTCTACCTTTTTGGAGTTAAGGTCGAACCGAACTACTGTTGTGTGTCAAAGATTTCTTACCTGGTTCCTGGTGACTGTGGGATGGGGTCTGGGTGGTTTGAGGACACATCCAGTTGTACCCCTAAAATAAGAAAAGCTAGGGTCACAAAGGATCTGCAGCTCTTTAGTAACTAACTGGGACAAACAAGGTACTCTAAACATAAAATGATACTTACCTGATACATGTGGTCAGTGTCCTCCAATGCCTGGGCTGGTGTCTTTATCATTCCACTGGACCTGTAAACAAAGTGGAAAATGAGTTAGTACAATTAATAAAAATGCCGATCAGCTGTGTCAAGTAGAAAGTGATTGTCTATCGGGGGGGGGGGGTTCAAGTGTGTTGGTCAGGAGGGTACATACCAGTACCACACCATTGACCTGGGTTTTAGAATGGAACCTGTCACTCAGGGGCTATAATGGGGTGGATTCAGTGTTTCTAGGACTGATTTCTCTTAGAGGTGGGGGTGCCATGTTGCTGCACCCATCGACCAACACATGGCATGATGAAGACACCAGAAGCATGATACTCTAAACTTTGCCCAGGCACAAAATTGAGTTTGTCCATGCAAACTGGGTTTAGCACAGCTAGACAATACTGAAAAGACTGGTTGGCATGAGCAAACTGTTCGCTGAGTTACATCCCCACCGTGGGTTAGCCATCAATGGACTGGTGTTCTGGGGCAAATCATTAACACTTGCATGAGGAAATTTAAATTTAGGAAACTTGGGTCCCCATCTGCCAAACCCAGTTCAAGCAAACAACTGGCAGCCTAGTGGTGCCTCCTTTCCATCTCAACCCCAGCAGCTGGACCACTCACCACCAGTGGACCAGCCTCCACCCCCTCCCTGCACATAAAAACCATCCTCCCTACTGATGGACTACCCCCAACAATCTTCCAGACAACCTACATCTGGGCTACCACCAGGGCTGTGCAAATCCTATTGCCCCCTGTCCTTGAAGGGCAAGTACAAAAAATAAATCTATTTTCATTATAATGAATAGGAGAAAGTGAAAATTCAGCTAGTCATGGCTGGGAAAGTACTAAATGTTTTGATTTGAACACCACTGGCTAACACCCCAGACCTACCTGATCCAGCCAATGACACTCCATCACTGGACTCCTTTCCAGCACTGCTATTAAGAGTGCAGTGTCATATGCACTGCTGAATCCACATTGTGCCACATACAGCAACTGGACCACCATTCTTGACCCCTGAACCAGCCTCCCCTAAGTTTTTCTAACCCTCCCTGATCACACAACAGCCCTCAAACCTGTATCCCCCCGCCAACCACCCTCTCTGCATGTGGACCTCTTTCAGATCACTCACAGCCAAGCCACCAACACCATGATCACTCTTCCTGCAGATAGAACCCCCCCCACTGACCACCCTCCCTCCAAGGTAAGCACCATCCTCCACCAAGCTGAGCATCATCCTTGCACCTCTACAGTGGGGTGGGGGTTAGTCTGCTCCCACGGCCCTCTCCTAAACTTGCAGATCATCATAGAGCACACAGCTATTGAGATGTTCTTGAAAATAGGCATTTGATTTCCTAGTGCACCCACCTGGTCAATAAAAACTAAATAAATAGTCTTTGGCTGTGGAGTCCAGCCCCATACAGGAGTGGGGAGTCCAGGTGCAGGGGGAAGATGGGGGGGGGGCTGGTCCCAAACCTCTCAACTGTTCCTTGGGGACTTCCCTCATTTAACCTCTCAACATTACAGTGTCCAATTATGAACAAACAGGATCTAAGGAAATTTTAATTTCTCCAAAAGTATAAGGAGATATTTTCATAAACAACACTCAGCAGTTGTAGGAACATAAAACAAACACATGGATCTTATCATTACTATTCAATATAATGGATTAACACATGCAAATGTTTTAATAAAATAATATATCAAATGCAAGAAATCAGCTCCCCACACACATTTTATAGTATTTCACTTTAATTGCTTCTTACCAGATTGCTGGTTTCAGGAATGACTGGACACAGTAAGTAACTTCCAACAGCTCTGAGGTTTATTCAACAAACATATAGCAGATTAATCTGCAGGCCCCAGCACAACTTCTAACAGTACATTTTGCTCGTGCACTTTCTAAAACCCTTCTCCATCAGACATATCATTAGCCCAAAACTGCATGGGGAATGTGGACTAAACCATTCTACACTGTTACTGGGTAAGTTACCATAGACTACACATTTAAATACTCAAATATCTGCAGTAAATAAATCTTTCTTTATCAATCTGAAGGTTACTCCATCTCAGATAAAAAAACCTGTAAAGTCTTTTATCTGTAAAAATATATAGTGAATGGATATGCACACAGAAAATGCATTCTGAATTTGCTCATTCAGTCTTCCTGCAACTCCCCTGCCCCCTTCCCCAAAGAAACTACAACTTTAAAAGTAACCAAATCAGGACAAATACCACACATAATAGGTAAACTAGAGGAACAATGCACACGAGACACTTTAAGGAGTGATTTGATTGAAAAAAAAAACTACGTATTTTAGAGCCTTTTAAAAAGGTTCTAGCCACAGAAGTTCAGAGCAGAGAAAAAGTCTTAGTAGCAAAATATTCCATCAAAAGTGCAGAGAATTTCAATTAGAACCTGGGTAATAATTCCCTTACCGTATTTAACATTTCAGGGAGTTAAAATGATACACTTTTCTATTTAAACATAAGCACTTGCCTCATACATGAAAAGCTTAACTGCAGGCAACAGCAACTTGATCTTCCAAATGCAGGTTAACAGTCATTCTGGGCATTAACAGGAAGTGGTTCTGGTAAATGTAGTTCACTGACTGAGTAGACTTCTGGAAAATGTAGTTCAGTAAATTTTTAAAGGGACACTGTCAACCTTTTTTGAATCATATTATTTCAAAGAAAAAAAAACACATTTTGTATTTGCTTACCTTCACTACAATTCGTTGGTGTTGCTGTTTTTTTTAATCTGTCTCCTTGCTTAGTAGAACAGAAATGCGTGGTAATGTACCCAGCCTTGATTGGATAATTCAAATTATTGAACTGTAATCTTCATTTATGATTCAGTAGTATTAAATAATTGTACTTTGAAGAGCATTGCAGTTCTAATTTTAAGCCTCATTTAGCAATAATTTACTCTTAAAGAAGTAGTCTGCTTAGAATTTACTATTCTTAGAGGTTGCATTTATTAATTACGATTAAAGATGATTAAAAATGACAAAAAATAGTCTTTGAAGACAAATTAATGATTGATTCAATACTACGTTTAATATCTGACTTTGGGGAATACTTTTTCTTCCAGTTCCAGTGATTTTTCTGGTCATTTTGTGCTGGGCGATTGAAACTCCTGTTGGGTCAGTGGATTTTTCTAATCACTAGCCCTGATGGCTAGTGGCTGATAATGTTAGTTTCAACCCCTGTAACAGTCTGTAAAATCTATAGCACCGCAGTACAAGATGGCCACATATGGGGTAGGGACTGTCCCATACCTCTCAATGGTCCCTTAGTGACTTGTCCCTCATTTTATCCCTCAACACTGCTGTGTTCTTCACTGGAAATGGTGTTGCCACACAGAGAAGGTACTGTAGCAAAATGTAGTCTTCAGTTTTGGGGGTTCAACTGCAGGGAGGGGGTCCAGCTTCAAGGTGGGGATCAAGTGGTACAGGGCCAGATCTGAGGAGACTGATCCCATACCTCTTAACTGTCCCTCATTACAATATAGTATCATGGCACCAACCATCTGGACTTCCACTCTAATGGATGCAGATTCAGTTATGGCACAAACTCCTCATCCCCAATCAAGTAGCTAATTCATGGGTACTTTATGGTCCAGGTGAGGAAACCTCTTTGGAGATACTGATTCTGGAGAGTGGATGGGGAGTACATGTAAAACAAAAGGTTACACAGGAGTCAAAGGGGACCCATACTTCTTAGGGAAAAGTAGTACAATAGATAGTAAATAAAACTGTACTTAATGGCCATTAATGTATTGCCACAACATGACCGTAATTTCCATGGCAATGAAAAGCTCATTCAGACAGTTTTACATATGAACATACAAATGTACCAGCAGAAACAGACCACCCGGTCTATCTTAGTCTGCTCGAGTGTGCAGCTAGTACCCCTAGTTTGCAGCTGCCCTACCCTTTCCCCTTTGTCATCCGATTGTCACCCCTCACCTCCCCCACCCTCACTCTGCCCTTCTCCCTGTCCCATACCCTTTTAAAGCTCTTCACATGATACCACCCATTTTGGTAGTGCATTCCATTTTGCTACCACCCTCTCTGTCAAATAGTGTCTCCTCATTTCCCTCCTAAATCTTCCCCCCCTACTCTTAGCCCATGCTCCCGGTGTCCCTCCCTATCCTTAGCTTAAAGACCCCTTCTGCCCCATCCTTATTAATTCTCCTCAGATACTTGAATGTCTCTGTCATGTCCCCCCCTGTCCCTTCTGTTCTCCAGGAGTATATATTCAGGTCTCCCAGCCTGCTCTCATAGTCTCTCCCCTCCATTCCACATATCATCTTCATTGCCCTCCTCTGCACCCCCTCCAGTAGCCTGATATCATGCTTCAGGTACTGTATGGCCTTCAAAACTGCACACAATACTCCAAGTGCAGTCTTACCAGTGACCTGTAGAGGGGCAAGATCACCTCTCTTTGCCTGGACAAAAAAAACTCGCTATGTACCATAGCATTTTGTTCACTTTTGCAGCTGCTTTTCTGCACTGGGTAGTATTGTTCATGGTCCCTGTTACCATTACCCCTAGGTCCTTCTCCTTCTCAGTGATCCCCAGCTTACCCCCCCAGCCAGTATTCTCTCCTTGGATTCTTCGCTTTAAAGTGCATAACCTTACACTTCTTTGCACTGAACCCCAGCTGCCACCTCTCTGACCACTCCTCTAGCTTGTTAGGCCCCCTGCAGCTGCTTCGATCCCTCCTCTCCATCCACCACTGCTCCTATTTAGGTGTCATCTGCAAACAAACTTACTTTGCTCACCACCCCGTGTGCAATGTCTGATATGAAAAGTCCAAATAATACTGGTCCCAGCACAGAGCCCTGTGGCACCCCACTCATCACTGATTTCTGAGTTGAGAGATCCCCTCTCACCACCACCCATTGCAGCCTCCCACTCAGTCAGCTTGTAATCCAGTTCATAATTTTTGCCCCTACCTCTACATCAGTTAGCTTCCCCCCAAGCTGCCCATGAGGCACTGAATTGAAGGTCTTGCTAAAGTCCAAGTAAAGAACATCAACTGCATGACCCTTATCCAGTTCACCTGTCACCCAGTCATAATATTGTATCAGGTTAGCTTGACAGGACTTCCCTGAAATGAACCCATGCTGCCTCACATCCTGGAGGCCATTGTCCTCCAGGTATGACACCAGTCTTTCCTTTAATTTCATTTCTATGAGTTTTCACACTGTGAAGGTGAGACTTACCAGACAATAATTACCTGGTTCATCCCTTGGTCCTCTCTTGAGTAATGGCACTACATGTGCCATCCTTCAGTCCAATGGCACACATCCTGACTCCAGTGAGGTGCTGTACAGATCCACCAGTGGCTCTGCTAACACCTCCACCATCTACCTCAACAACCTGGGGTGGATACCATCTGGCCCTGGTGCCTTGTCTACCCTAAGTCCCTCTAGGACTCTACCTCACCTTAATCCTTCCATCTGTCACCTCCTCTCCCCCTGTCCCCACCCTCCCAGCCCATGGTGGTAGCAGTCAGCCTTTTCTTCCATGAGCACTGAGTTTTAATGGCCATTAGCACAACATGAACATAATATTCATGGCAATGAAAAGCTCATTTGTATAATTTTAATGTCCATTAATGTATTGGTGCAACATGACAATAATTTTCATGGCAATGAAAAGCTCATTTCAACAGTTTTCATGGCCATTAATGTATTGGCATAACATGAACATAATTTTCATGGCACTGAAAAGCTAATTTGAACAGTTCTAATGGCAATTAATGGATTGGCTCTATGTGACCATAATTTTCATGCCAATAAAAAGCTCATTGCTCAGTTTTAATGGTTATTAAACATGCCATTAAAATAGCCTGATACAAAATTTAAGGGGCGTGCCACACCCATTTAATATTTAATTGATACCTACCATGGTTAATTGATGGCATAGATGAGTAAATTAATGGTTTGCACCCATGAAACATCAATAATTAATGGAAATTTAATGGGAATAAAAATTGCCCATTAAAAAAAAGGTGATACAAAATGTAATGGTGAAAATTAATGCGTTCACATGAAAATAATGGAAAATGAATGGAATTTAATGGAATTTTAATAGAGTTCAATGCAGTAGTGTCCCGAGCCTCGATCACCATTGTAAACCAAACAAAACCCCGATCCTTTTTTCCATAGTGTAGTGGCCCTGCACACATTTCCCAGCCCCGATCACCGTTAGACAAAAATACACCCCAATCCCATTATTCATAGTGCAGCACCCCCAAGCCCATATCACTGGTTCAAGGCTCCAACCCCAATCCCCATTCCCTGGTGGCTAGTGTCCCCCCATGCCAGTAGGCAGTAACCCACCATCCTGTTCCCCCATCCCAACCTGTGCTGGTGACTGGCACAGCCCTTCACACCCTGCCACAGCCAGACACTGACTGATGGTTACAGGAGTGCATACAGTACATAGGAAATGCTCATTTGTTGAATTACTGCAGGGATGGTGTTAAACAGGTAAGTCAGCTAGAGGCCTATCAAAAATGCATTTGAACTGAAAAGGGAAATCTATTTTAAAGCCATGTTTAGTCTTGCTTTTTTGAAACAAGTATAGGAGCATTTTTAAATCCTAAATAAATCATTCGTGGATGAGGGAAAAAATCCTTTTCAGAAAAGAAGACAATCATAATCTATGAAGATTAAAAAACAACAACATTAAGACAGAAGTAAGCTGAAAACAATACAAAAAAATTGATTTTTTTATAAGAGTTTATTTTAAAAAGGGGGATGGAGCAGTGGGTGGTAGGGTTGGATTTTAGATTTTTAGCAGCATTTTCTAGTGGGCTTTTTAGTTCTGTATATTTTAAGTAGTTGCACAAATTCATGCTAGCCTGGGGGAGAGCTAAGTTCAAATCCCACTAGTCATTACTCACTGTATGATACACAAGTCCATCTTGATGTTTCAGGCCTCGATCCCAACAGTATAATATGAAAATATAGACCTCACTGTAAACAATGTGCTGTGGGCCTGATTCACAAAGGTTGGCACAAGCTGCTCTGAAAGCAGCTTGCGCTGATCACCTGTGTGCTAGTGACCCTGTGCCTGTATCACAACCGGGTATGGTCCCAGTGGCAAAGTCTCTCAGCATGTATGGCAACTGTAGCCCTCTGCCAAACAGACAGTGCATCTCAGAAGGTGTGCTGCAAGCCATGAGCCAACCTGTGACAACAGAACCATGAACATCAGTCACTGGTGGCTAGTGGCCACTCCAGCCCTGACCCCTAATAAAAAAAATCACATCCCTGGTGGCTTGTGCTGCCCCCACCCTGATCCCCATCTTAATAAAAAATTCACATCCCTGGTGGCTAGCAGTCCCCCCCAGCCCCAATCTCCTTGGTATTACAAAAAATCACAACCTTTGTGGCTGGTGCTCAGTCCCCTTCTAATTACTGTAATCACATCTCTGGTGGTCTAGTGGATCAACCTCCCTATTCCCAATCAGCCTATTATAAATTAAATATATCTTTCCCTGGTGATCTAGTGGACCCCCACCCTGGCAGGCAGTGCCCCACCAGCCTTCTCCCCATACCATCCTCAAGGTGGTGACCAGCAGGGCCCTCTACTCACCACCACGACTGGATACCAATTGAGCTGTATAGTACTGTTATAGCTACAAGTCCTTTATGAATGGATGTTGTGATACTGTTTAAAGTCTGGACCATTATAGCTTTCACTAATCTGATACTTTAATGGCACATATTATTCATTAATAGCCATTAACATATGAGCATTAAACTTAACAAATGAATGAATGGCATAAAAGAGCATTCATTTCTACATGTGGAAATAGTTACAGTATTTAATGGGTGAACATTTATTTTTAATGGCCATTAATGTATTGGCAAAACATGACCATAATTTTCATGGCACTGAAAAGCTCATTGGACAATATTAATGGCCATTAAACACATCAAAAGACCCTGTTACAAAATTTATGGGGGTGTACTACACCCATTAAATATTTAATGGGTACATGTCATGGTTAATTAATGGCAAAGATGAATAAATTAATGGTTTTCACCCATGAACCATCAAAAATTAATGGCAATTTAATGAGAAAGACAAAGAACCTCTGTGCACAAGCACTGAGGCAATGGTTATCACAAAGGGCATTTGGCCAGGAAGCCAAGTTTCAAAGAAATACAAAATCACACATGCCCCCACAATACAAAGCATCATGGGCTGCATATGCAAATCACCACAGAATATTATGCTGATTCAACTTTAAGCAATATGGTAGCTGGTTCATTTCACTGGGGTGTCAAATAGGCAAGGCAAACTGATGAGTCCTGGTAGGATGAAACACGTGTCTGTGTCTTCTGTTAGCACCCTTTGCAGACTGTGTGAGATGCCTTTTGGCACCATGCATTTCTGTTTAAAGTTGAAACCAGCATAATATTCTGTGGTGATTTGCATATGCAACCCATGGTATTATTTAGAGACCATTGCCTGCGCTGTACACAGAGGTTCTTTGCCTTTTAAACTGTTTTTTGTTTTAGTTGGGTTCACCACAACATAACCCAGATAGACCTTCTTAGGGTAGCTAGTTCATTTCACTGGGGTGTCAAGCAGATGAGGCATACTGATGAATACTGGTAGGGTGAAACATGTGTCTATGTCTTCTGTTGGCACCCTTTGAAAACTGTGTGAGAGGCCTTTCGGCACCATGCATTTCTGCTTAAAGTTGAACCAGCATAATAGTCTGTGGTGATTTGCATATGCATCCCATGATGCTTTGCATTGTGGGGGCATGTGTGATTTAATGAGAAAATGCATCAATAATTAAAAATGGTGATATAGCATTTAATGATGAAATTTAATGGGACTGCATGATAATAATGGGAAATTAATGCAATTATATATATTTTTTATGCAGTAGTGCATGTTGCTGGTGACCCTTTTCCTTGTGGTAGCTGCATAACTGAAATAAGAACACTCAGCTACAAATGTAGAAAAATGTGGTAGTGGCTTCATAATGCGGGACATATACAGTACACATCATCAAACATGGAACAACAAACTTAGAACACTGTTGAAACTACTAGTGCCTTTATTTGTGTGGTTATAAAAATCAGTATAAACTGAAATAAACATGCAGGGGATAACTAAAGATCTGTTAGTGAAACATATGATAGCAAAAACAATTTAAATATTAATTATAATGTGGAAGTACTGTATAATAAATGTTTCAGCAACAATTTAAAAGTGTGTACTGTAATTTCTAAGACAGTGCAGTGGTAAAGAAGTGTAAAATAAAAATTGTAAGTGTATGCATGTGTGCATCTAAAATTAATGAAGGAAATGCAGTGATTAAGAAGTGTGCAAAAAACTTGTCAATTATTTGCAGTGCTATTATGGTGTGCATCCAAAAATAAGAAAGATAATGCAGTGGTAAAGGACTGTAACACAAAATCAATGGAGTACATTTACAGTGCAGTGAATAAAAGCAGTGGTACATCAGTCTGGACTGTAATAGCACCAAAATGAGACTCAAGAATGCAGCGTGCACTCCACTTCCCTCTGGGTGGCAATGTCTCTTCACTAGACCCCAACTTTAGCAGACACTTTTAAACTGAAAACAGTCTAGGTGACAGAGTCCCTTTGTCAGAGGAAATTCACCACAAGGAATGCAGGTGCCCCAGGGATTTTCCAAACAAAAGTCACAGGTACTCACAGTGCAGTTGAATCTCAGGCAGCTTAAACACAGTTCAGAACTGGACCAGGGGATTGCCCCTGAATCCTGGAATCCACCCCATCCCTCCTGGGATGGGGCACTGTGAACACCACTTGACTTGATTTCCACCACTTCACCACTAGGCTGTACTGGCTCACACTAGGGTGAGAAACTAACAAAAACATTACTGGTCGCTCTCTGACAGAGCTAAAGCGAGAGGCTGCACTTCCTGCAACCTCCTCCACAGATTCCAACTGCAGACTAACTGCACTCTAACTCAACTTTCTAAAGCTAACTCCCTGGAACCAGCTTCCAATGTGGCTTATGCTGCTGCGACAGTTCCAAAGTGACATCATCATTCCAGCTCAGCTAAAACTGAAAAATAGAGTGTGACATTGTGAAATCCATTTAACTGGCATTTCACTAGCTGCATGTTCCTGACTGCCACTGATTCTAATGGGATTCTAGTAACCCCTGGGAACAAGGGGGTTACATTGATAAGGACCCTTCAGCTGGCATTACAAATTACAGCCTTGGCTTATTGCAAATATGTGGTGTCTGTCAGTCTAGAGGTCAGCCCCTAATCCTCTCCATCATATTCAGGACCATGGCACTTCACTGTCAGACTAGCCTCCTACCTCCACTCTTCACCTGGAGCTCTCCCATAGCTGACACCGGCTCTCTCTGATCTGGACTAAGTATTGGATGGGTCATGTGACTAAATATCTGTTGCTCCCAGCCAGCACTGAAGCATCAGGTGGGACAGGCAGGGGACTCTTGCCAATACTTTCTAAAGCCTTTGACCTAGGCCTAAATGTAAACCATGGAGTCTCCAACCAAGGAAATTGAAGAATTTGAAAGCAACTCGCTGAAGTACCAGCAGACAGAGCAAGTCAAGAACACCTGGCTGTACCTCAGAGGAAACAGTACTGTTTTCCAGCACTGTGGTTTGTGTCAAGTGAGTGATGTTTGTATCTCAGTATATCTTTGAAATTTATATTCTGCTGTGTACTGTTAGTGTTTCCATGCACATTGTGAGGTGCAGTTTCCCATCTAAAGAGATGTTGCAGGCTGCTCTTAGGGAGCAATATTTTAATATTAATGTTCACACTTTACAAAGGACTTTTCTTGTTGAATTCTAATGTCTACTGGAACCCTTGTATATTTGGCCCATATCCAATGCCACTGATGCTGCAGCTTCCCTCGGTAAAGCAAACCTTGTTCACTAGTCAGCTAAACGCAGGTCTGAGTCAATGATGCCGAGTTTTCCCTGCACATTTTCTGGAATCTAGCCTGATTATTTTCCTTTATGCAGCTCATTCTGACAAACAAAACAAGTCAACTCCATTGTATTTCTTCTTTCTCAGTACACTCATCTTGTTGTATTAGTTGCTCAGCCTTTAAACATATTTTTGCTAAATAAAAGCATGCAAGGTTGCTGGTTTTGCATCCCAGAAGTAGTGCTGCTTAGTATACTGTACCTTGTATCATTAAAATATATCAAGAGTCCGAACACCAGAGACATGGAATGCTTGCAGGATCAGCTGCAAAGGTCAAATTGATTTTACAGGTCATTATACTGGAAAAGACCACACTTAGCCACCCAGAATGTAGGGTTTCTGTCTGATTATTCTGCAATAACCGGACAGTAGACTTATCTGTGGGACAGTGACTCTGCATTCTGACTGGCTAAGAGCAATAATGGGAGAGTGGATCTGTATTCTGATTGGCTGCTGCATGTGTGTACTTAGCTAATCAGAGAGCAAGCTCAATGTGCCCTCCCACTTCAACACACAGTAGCCAATCAGAGACATCTAGAAACACTACAGTGCTTCTGTGAAAAACGTCCTGCCTTCTTGTTTCTCCTAGAGTGTTGTAGTGTAAGGATTTGCCAGTTAAAATTGTTATTTTTCTTAGTTTCCCAAGTATAATAAACTGGAACTGTGGGTTAATAAATACTTCTGCCTTTGGCCTCAGTGTTTATTACCCTATGTCTGGTTATTACCTCATAAACCCAGACCACTATGGTATTATTACTATATTATTTTAATTTAAAGTACTGGCATTAATTGTGTATTCAGTATGCATCACCTACTACATATTCTTTCACCTTGTATGTGTTGTTTATAATTTCACTCTCTGTTGACGGGGCTAATACATGTCCTATACAACGAGCTCTGTAAATCTCCCTCAAAGCTTTCCATATAGATGTTAGGGAAACACTGACAGCTTTTATTGTGAGCCTCCTAACAGGCAACTGAGACTTAGACATTATAAATATTTTATAACACTCTGTAAAACTGAAGCTGAATTAATTATGCTGATAAAAAACACAGGGGAATAACTGCCAGCACTTTCAAAGATAGTATAATTTTTGACTTATACCTTCAGCATAGCATTGCTGACCATTCATTTTGTTTGGAAATAAAACTGGCCCTGGCAAAAGGTGCCTCTGATGTTTAGGAGCAGAGAGCTGATAAATTGTCCATAGTCAGTTTCTGGGACAAGACATAATACAATCAACAACTGCCCAATAATCCTATCAACTTTATTTTTATAACAGTTTTTAAAAAATTGATATAATTTCACCTGCTGTGTGCAGTTGCATGCCAAAAGAATGTAATCTTTATCTTAAACATATTATTCAACATGTAGGGCTGCAAAATAAATCCAGACCAACCTGCCTTAGATACTTTAACAAAATGAATTTAAAATAGCATAATATATTACAGAACATAATGCTGGCTACAGTTATTTGGAAGTGCATTCAATAGATATTTTTATTACGGAGAAGGGGTTAATTAACACAGCTGTCATAGACAGAACAATCACAGGACGGCATGGGATGTTCAAATTCTGATAACAGAAATAACCCCTTTATAAAAGTAACAAACTAAAACATGTGTCAGTGTCACAGTAGAGAAAACACGTAAATATCACAGAGTACAATAGTAAGCAATGAATCCTATATACTGCTGGTAGTAGGATACTAAATTACTTCATGTGTAATTTTTTGTGTCCCCTGATATGCAATTGCATATTGTTTAGAAATGTTATGTACATTGCCTTTATTTTTGACTTATGACTCAACTGGAACCTTTCTCTTCATCTTTATTTATTTAGTTTTTGTTGACCGGGTAAGTGCACTAGACAAATCCTGCCTATTTTCAGGCATGACCTGGGGAAGGGGGATACAGATGAATGCCAATTGACCTTGAACCAGATTAAGATACTGGTGGTATTTTTAGTGAATGAGGGAAATTTGGCCAGGACACCGGGGAAATTCCCTTACTCTTTTCGATAAGTGCCATGGGATCTTTAACATCCACCTGAACTACCACCAATCCAGGCAGATGGGACCTCGGTTTAATGTCTCATCCGAAAGATGGCACCTCAGAAGTGCAGCACCCCTCTCATGCTGCACTACAGTGTCAGTACTGGGATATTAACCCAAGTGCCAGATGTGGGAACTGAACCTACAGCCCTCTGATCTCCCGGCCTCAGAGGCGAGTGTGCTACCTACTAAGCCACTGACATGGCTAGGCAACTGATATCCCTAAGCGAGACTAAACTATCAATTCACATTCTGTCTTTTTAATTTTTATTTAGCTTCCAGAACTTGGACCATCTTAGACTCCTGCATATTTTTCTTTCCTGTGTGCATTATTTGTGGTCAGTTACTGCCAAGAGAAAAACATAAAATACTTTCAGATTACACTCAGTGATTCACATGATGGATAGCAGACAGAGTGGAAGTGGAGAGTATAGAAGAAAGAGGTTTAGAATAGTGCAATAGAATTGTCCATAGTGTGTCATAAATCCAATGACCTGACTGAACCCATTACAGTTCGAGTTAAATAGTTTAATATATAGTTGAATCCCCTCGTTCTTCTCTCCTGTGTGTTTTTGAAGTTGCCAAATAGTGTTAGCACAGACAGGTCCAAGAAGGAATGGCCTGGTTGGAAAAAATGCTGTCCTACTGCTGTGCTGACTCTCTGGTTTAAAGAGACACTGTCAATCTCCTTAGGCCTCAAAATGTCCCTAGTTTAAAAAACATGTTTTATGATTGTTCACATTCTGTAGAGACTGCAGATGTAGCCGGGAGTTTTTTTTCTGATTCCTTTCTCCTTTTAAAGTGAAACCAGACTGCCCACCATACCAGTGTTGCCACACAAACTCGTATTTGTTTACATTCCTTAATCAACTCCCATAGCATCCTTCCTGAATTTGGGAAGACCCCAAACACAGTCCAGCCACTCATAATGCAGTGGGAGAAAAAGAGACTATTGCATCACGAGAGGCTGCACTGTTTGTGGGTGTTCCTAATGTTCAGAAATATTCAATAAGAGCAGAGCAAGGTTTTGTTTGCCTCTAGCAATGATAACAATTGTAGGAGAACACTGAACAGCATGAAGCAAACAGTGGGATATGCATTGGTAAGCGCAAATTTTGCATTAAAGCTTAACAGTACTCAAACTATAAAATTCAGTATAACCTGTTGTAAATATAACACTAGACCTCTGTGTTTACAGACAATAACTGAAAGAGAGCTAACTCCTAATAGGATTGTCTCCCAGAGAACTTTTTTAATATTGGAGACTATAATGAAAGCTTTACACTTCAAAGTTAAGAAACATAGATAGTTAAGAAAAGTTAAAATGCAATCTAAGAGGTGAGACAAACAAAATTTAAAAACCAAATTACTCAATGCCTGAATTTCTTTTTTAATTGTAGAGAAAACCAAAAAATTTAATTCAGAATCAAAACGAATGAGCAGATACTAGGTTTGGGGATTTGTGTATAGAAACATAGAAACATAGAAACATAGAAACATAGAAACATAGAATTTGACGGCAGATAAGGACCGCTTGGCCAACCCAGTCTGCCCATTTCCCTACCTACTGGATAAGCTGCAGATCCTAGTTAACCAGCAGCCTACTTCTTTCTACCCCCACCCCCCAGAATTGCCTTATGACTATCCCATGCATGCTTGAATTCCACCACTGATTTTGACTCCACAACCTCCTCCGGAAGGCCATTCCATGCATCCACAACCCTCTCTGTGAAAAAATACTTCCTTAAATTACCTCTGAGCCGCCCCCCCTCTATCTTCAAATTATGCCCTCTTGTTCTTGCACACCTCTTTTTTGAAAGATGCTACCCTCTTGGACTTTGTTGATTCCCTTGAGGTACTTGAAAGTTTCTATCATGTCCCCACTCTCCCTCCTTTCATGAGGCTATACATATTAAGCTCCTTAAGTCTCTCTTCATATGTCCTCCGGTGCAGACCCTGCACCATTTTAGTGCCCTCCTCTGGACAGCTTCCATCCTGTCTATGTCTTTGTGGAGATTGGGTCTCCAGAACTGCACACAGTACTCCAGATGGGGTCTCACCAGCTGTCTGTACAGAGGGATAATAACTTCCTGTTTTCTACTGGTGATGCCTCTCCTGTGCATCCCAGTATCCTCAACCCTCCTTGCTGCCTTCTACATTGCTTGCCCACCTTTAGGTCATCTGATATGACTACCCCAGGTCCCTTTCCATTTTGTTGTTGTTAGTATCTCACCCCATTGTGTACTCTTCCCTGGTTTTTGTTTCCCAGGTGCATTACCTTGCACTTCTAGCATTGAATCTAAGCTGCCATACATTTGACCATTCCTCTAACCTTGCCAAGTCCTTCTCATCCTTTCCACCCCACCCTGTGCATCAACTCTGTTGCAGATCTTAGTGTCATCTGCAAAGAGACATACTTTTCCTTCCAGTCCTTCTGCAATGTCGCTTATAAAGACATTGAAGAGGACTGGTCCTAATACTGAACCCTGCGGTACCCCGCTAGAAACCCTCCTTTCTTCTGAGTGGACTCCATTTACTATTACTCTCTGTGTCCTATTCTCCAGCCAATTCTTTACCCAGGCTGTCATCTTGGGACCCACTCCCAGGCTGGCTAACTTATATATTAATCTTTTGTGTGGGACTGTGTCAAATGCCTTGCTAAAGTCTAGGTAGGCCATGTCCACAGCCCCTCCCTGATCTACTACTTTGGTCACCCATTCAAAGAAATCTATCAGATTCGTCTGGCATGACCTTCCCGCTGTGAATCCATGTTGCCTAGGGTCTTGTGCCCCTCTGGCCTCTAGATACTCGACAATTCTTTCCTTTAGAGTGATTCCATCATTTTCCCTATCACTGAGGTTAAACTAACAGGTCTATAGTTTCCTGCTTCTGCCTTGCTCCCACTTTTGTGAAGGGAATCACATCTGCCCTCCTCCAGTCCTCGGTACCACCCCATCCTCCCATGATTTGTTAAAGAGGGTAGTCAGTGGTGTCACTAGTTCTACCCTTAGTTCTTTTAGAATTCTGGGATGAATCCCATCAGGCCCCATTGCTTTGTCCACCTTCAGTTTTAAGAGTTCTTTCAGAACCCTTTCTTCTGTAAATGGGTTGGTATCAACTTCTGTATCCAGAGTGTTACTACTGTTTGTTTTATGTACCTCCCCCTCTTCCTTTGTAAATACTGAGCAAAAATATTTGTTTAGTATCTCTGCCTTTTCACATTCTCCCTCTGCCCACCCTCCTCCCTTTATTAAGCCTCACTATCCCTCCCTTGGTCTTCCTTTGCTCCCTGATGTACCTATAAAAGGTTTTATCCCTTCTTAACTGATTTGGCTATCTTTTCCTCAGTTTGGGCCTTTGCTGTTCTGACTGCCTTCCCAGCCTCCTTTTGCTTTAACTGATACAGTTCTCTGTCCTGCTCCTGCTGCGATTCCATGTACTTCCTGAATGCTTTCTTTTCTCTTGAACCTTCACTGCCACTTCCTTTGAGAACCATAGTGGTTTCTTACATCGTCTTGTTTTGTTTATTTGCTTCACACAAAGGCTCGTTACCTCTGTGATGGCAGTTTTATTATTCCCCATTGTTCTTCCACCCTCCTTCCCACCCATTTGCTAGTGCATTCCTTAGGCACTCACCCATTTTGGCAAAGTCAGCCTCCTAAAGTCCAGTACTTTTGTCTTTGTATGGCTTGACTCTATTGCTGTGTTTATTGTGAACCATACTGTTCGATGGTCGCTAGTTCCCAGATGGCTACCACTTCTACATCTGTGATCCTCTCCCATCTCCATTTGAGAGTATCAAGTCTAATATTGCTCCTCTCGAGTGGGCTCCAGTACTAGTTGTCTAAGGCATGCCCCCTGTGGGGCATCTAGAATAACTGCACTCTTCAGTGGCAGCTGCAACTGCGCTCCAGTTAACATCTGGCATATTCAGATCACCCATCAGCAATATCTCCTTTTTCTGCCATTCTAAGTATACTTTCTATCATTTCCTTGTCCATTTCCTCCCCTGAGAAGGTCTGTATCTAACCCTGTGCGGATTGTGGTGCCATTGCCTGTCTCCAAATTTACCCACAGTGCTTCTTCTCCTCCCTGTTTACCCTTTTGTTCTGTTGCTTTTATTCCTTCCCTTATGTAAAGAACTACTCCTCCCCTCTTTTACCCTCCCTGTCCCTCCTGTAGATAGTGTATCCTGGGATGTTTACGTCCCAGTCATGGTTTTGTGTGTACCATGTTTCTGTGACTGCCACGATATCCAGATGTTCCTCCTCCATCAAGGCCACTAATTCAGGAAGCTTGTTACCTAGACTACGGCATTGGTACTCATTGCTCTCCATTTTTTGATGCCTTACCTTCTGTTGCAGCATCCCCACTGACCGTTCTACCTTGGTCTTTTCTCATTTAGTACCCTGTTTTGTAGGGAGAGGCTGGGATTTTCTGCTGCTTGTCAGTGCCTCCCCATTGACTAGTTTAAAAGCTTGCCAATGAAGCATTTAAACCGATTGCTCAAAGACTTGTTCCCTTCCTGGACAGATGCAGACCATCCTGCCAGTATAGGCTGGTGTCCCTCCAGGTGGAACCCCAGTCCCCAATGAAGCCAAACCCCCGTGCTCCGCACCATTTTTTCAACCATTCATTAAACTGCATGGTGCCAATTACTCTCGCCTCCCCCATGCCTTTGACAGACAGCACCTCTGAGAAGGATACTGTGTTTGCTACTTGTCTTAGGCCCCTCCCCAACTCTGCAATGTCCTCCTGCACTGCTCTAACCTCATGATGAGCCAAGTCATTTGTCCCTAGGTGGACAATTACGTCCAGCTCAGAATCCCTTGCAGCTGTTGTTGTGATCCTGAGGATGCGCTTCCTGTCCCTCCAAGCCATGGCACCAGGCAGGCACCTTACTTCAGATTTCCCAGCTCCTCCCAGTTCTATCCCCCTAATAATTGAGTCCCCCACCAGGAGCTGCTTCCTTTCCTTGTGGTGTCATCTGCCTCCTTTCTGTGGGCCTCCCTTGTGACAGTTGTCCTCAGCCTCCTTAGTCTCCTCTGCGGGTGTATCTATAGGGGAGCTATGCTCCCCCAGAATGGCGTATGGATTGTGGTGTGTAACATCTGACTGGGTGTGCCTCTGTTTCACCATCCTCATCCTCCCTGAGCCCACTGTGGTCCAACTGCTGTGCTTTCTTTGCAACCTCTGAGGTAGTGGTGGTGGTTCTGGTGCTCCCTGGATGGGGGAGGTTCCCTTCCTACTGTCCATTGTGGCCTGGGGTAAGGTCCCCGTACTACTGTCCAGTGTGGCCTGAAGACGGGCAACTTCCTCCCTCAGGGCAGACAGTTGTCTGCAAATAGGGCAGCATCTCAGCCTCCAGAAAGAATCCCGGAAGACTGCTGCCCCACAGCCATTACATTGCACTACTCCCCACTATGCCACTATCAGACGTAAAGAGCTACTGACGCCTTCAGGAGAACTTTAACAAAAGATAATATTTGGACATAGCTTGGCTTGTATTTCAAATTAGTCCTGTATTGCTCCTTCCCATCATTTATTACTGAGTTCATGTGTATGAAAACAGGATCTTTGCTCCTAAGGAGTTCATCTATTCCTATTACTTTCTCCCTACCTGAGGACATAATGCACTGCTTGTGACATCACAGCTACTCTCATGAGAACACATTGTGATGTCACAACATGTGATTATGACTTAAAGTATGGAGTAAGCTATAGAGGCAGATGAACTCTAAGGGATAAAGATTATGAGCCCGATTCTCAAAGCCCTAGGTTGGACGCAAGGTACCTGCGCCAAACATAAATGGCACAAATGGCACCTTGCATCCAATACCACCCCCTGAACTATTCACAAAGGCAGCCTGCATCAACTGCAGGCTGCCTGTCCCAAATGGGACTTGTGCCATCCATGCATCAAGAAATGGGCTGTGACATAGGGTAAGGGGCTTGAGGCAGACACAGGACGCGATTGCCCCACAATCGGGATTCACAAAGCACACCCAGAGGGTGAATGTCAAAAAACCCTTAGACCAGAAAGAGATGAACTAAGGGTACTTAGAAATCCATTGTCTGGGTGAGTTGTGCACTGTGGGGTAATGTGCCAGCAGTCACCTTCCACAGCCCCAAACACTGATAGGGCCCCCTTATTACTGCATACTGTAATTCCCTCAAACCTGGTGGTCTAGTGGTCCCCCAACCCCCTGATATGCCCAGTATTAGTAGTAGTAGTATAGTGGAGTTGTCATGACATGGACTGCATAGTTTCAGCCCCTACTACTTGCAGTCTGCCTCCAAAGGTTAATATTGAACTCCAGCAATTACGGGCATCAACAGATGTGGCCCAGTAGTGACAGAGGCTTGATTCTGAGCGATGGCCAGTAACTGACATTATTTCACAGGATTCTAGCCCCGCAGCTGATAGGAGATGCACGGCAGTAGCCCAGACACTGTGATTTGTGTACCAGGTACCAAGTTTAGCCTGATCACTTAGTTTGGGCAACACTTCGGAAAGAAAGTTCACTCTCAGAGGTTCTCTTGAGTACCAGATCTCTGGTTCAGTGGTTGTAGCTTCTTTAAACCACCTCAGGTGTACATAAAAAGCTGGAGGGTCTGGGGACAATCTGAATAAGTATTTCTGGAAAGATGCAACAGGGCAGAGAGGGTGGCCAGGAAGCTCAAAAATGTACAAGTTCCCTGAACTAGTGACATTGATGGAAGAGGGATGCCTGGACATTGTGGCAGTCACTGAAACATGGTACACAGAGAACCATGATTGGGATGTCAACATACCAGGATCACAATCTACAGGAGGGACAGGGTGGGTAAAAGAGGAGGAGGAGGAGTTCTCTATATAAGGGAAGGGATTAAAGCAACAGAACTAAAGAGTAAACAGGAAGTTGAAGTGTCGCTATGGGTAATCCTGGAGACAGGCAATGGCACCACAATCCACATGGAAGATGTGTACAGACCCCCCTCTCAGGGGGAGCAATGGACAAGGAAATTATAGAAGGCATCCTTAAAATGGCAGAAAAAGGGGAGCTATTGTTGATGGGGGACCTGAATATGCCAGATGTTAACTGGAGTACTTTGCTGCAGGCATATCCAAGAGCAGGGTCATTATTGATGCCCACAGGGGGCATGCCTCATACAGCTAGTGTTGGAACCCGCTTGGGAGGGAGCACTATTAGATCTGGTAGTCTCAAATGGGGAAGGAGAAAGGATCTCAGATTTAGAAGTGGATAGCCATCTGGGTACAAGTGACCACCAAACAGTGTGATTCACAATAAACGTAGCCATAGAGTTAAGTCATACAAAAACAAGAGTATTGGACTTTAGGAGGGATGACTTTGGGAAAATGAGAGAGTGCCTCAGAAAAGCACTAGCAAACAGGCAAGAAGGAGGGGTGGAAGAACAATGGGGAATAATCAAAACAGCCATCACAGAGGCAATAAGCCTTTGTGTGAAGCAAATCAACAAAACAATACAAAGGAAAAAAACACTACAGTTCTCAAAAGAGGTGGAAGGGAAGGTTAAGGAGAAAAGGATAGCATTCAGGAAACATAAGGAAACACAGAAGGAGCAGGATGAGAACTTTATCAGTTAAAGCAGAAGGAGGCAGGGAAGGCAGTCAGAATAGCAAAGGCACAAACTGAGGAAAAGATAACCAACTCTGTTAAGAAGGGGGATAAAACCTTTTATAGGTACATTAGGGAGTGAAGAAAGACCAAGGAAGGGATACAGAGACTTAATAAAGAGGAGGGAATGTGGACAGAGGGTGACAGTGAAAAAGCAGGGATACTGAATGAATATTTCTGCTCAATATTCACAACGGAAGAGAAGGTGGAGGTACCTAAACCAAACAAGGAAAACACTCTGAATAGGGGGGTCGATACCAGTCTATTCACAGAAGAAAGGGGTTTGAAAGAACTCTTGAAACTGAGGGTGGACAAAGCAATGGGGCTTGATGGGATTCACCCCAGAATTCTAAAAGAACTAAGGGTATAACTACTAATGCCACTGACTACTCTCTTTAATAAATCATGGGAGGATGGAGTGGTACCGGAAGACTGGAGAAGGGCAGATGTGATTCCACTTCACAAAAATGGGAGCAGGGCACAGGCAGGAAACTACAGACCAGTTAGTTTGACCTCAGTGGTAGGGAAAATTATGGAATCACTTCTGAAGGAAAGAATTGTTGAGTACCTAGAGGCCAGTGGGGCACTGGACCCAAGGCAGCATGGTTTCACAGCAGGAAGGTCATGTCAGATGAACCTAATAGATTTCTTTGACTGGGTGACCAAAGTAGTAGACCAGGAAGGGGCTGTGAATATGGTCTACCTAGATTTTAGCAAGGCATTGGACACTGTCTGACACAAAAGATTAATACACAAGTTAGCCAGCCTGGGAGTGGATCCCAAGGTGGTAGCCTGGATAAAAAACTGTCTGGACAACAGGATGCAAAGGGTAATAGTAAACGGATTCCACAGTGAAGAAAGGAAGGTAACTAGTGGGGTACCGCAGGGTTCAGTACTGGGACCGGTCCTCTTTAATGTCTTTATAAGTGACATTGGAGAGCACCTGGAAGGAAAAGTATGTCTTTTTGCAGATGACACAAAGATCTGCAACAGGATTGATACACAAGGTGGGGTGGAAAGGATGAAAAGAGACTTGGCAAGGTTGGAGGAATGGTCAAATATATGGCAGCTCAGATTCAATGCAAAGAAGTGCAAGGTAATGCATCTGGGAAACAAAAACCCAGGGGAAGAGTACACAATTGGGGTGAGACAATAACAACAACAAAAATCGAAAGAGACCTAGGAGTAATTATATCAGATGACCTAAAGGTGGGCAAGCAATGTGAGAACGCAATAAGGAGGTTTGGTGGGTATTGGGAAGCATAGGGAGAGGCATCAACAGTAGAAAACAGGAAGATGTTATCCCTCTGTACAGACAGTTGGTGAGACCCCATCTGGAGTACTGTGTGCAATTCTGGAGACCCCATCTCCACAAAGACATAGACAGAATGAAGGCTGTTCTGAGGAGTGCAACCAAAATGGTGCAGGGTCTGCACCAAAAACATATGAGGATAGACTAAAGCAGCTTAATATGTATAGCCTTGAGGAAAGGAGGGAGAGGGGGGACATGATAGAAACGTTCAAGTATCTCAAGGGAATTAACAAAGTACAAGAGGGTAGCATCTTTCAGAAAAAGAGGTTTGCAAGAACAAGGGGGCATAATTTGAAGATAGAGGGGGGATGGCTCAGAGGTAATGTTCGAAAGTATTTTTTTTCACAGAAAGGGTTGTTGATACATGGAACAGCCTTCCTGAGGAGGTTGTGGAGTCAGGAACAGAGGGAGAATTCAAGAATGCATGGGACAGGCATAAGGCAATTCTAGTGGGGGAGGAAGTAAGCTGTTGATTAACTAGAATCTGCAGCTTATCCATCAGGTAGAGAAATGGGAAGACTAGGTGGGCCAAGCAGTCCTTATCTGCCATCAAATTCTATGTTTCTATGTACCCTCAATACTGTTCTTAATTAGGCGCATTTATCATTTTGTAATTATTCGTAGTCTCATTAAACTTAAGTGTGATGTACTGTGGTCCTTGCTCGTCTTTTTTAATTGAGAAATTCTCAGGTTTTAAGTGTCTTAACTATTCCCATCCCCTTCTAGCCATATATAATTGCACATCCAGCCACACTTTGTTTAGCAGTCCTGCTGGAGTTGAGGTGGATAGTGCTACAGATTTTTTTAACTTCAGTAAGTTGGTTTGTGAGATTGCTGGATGGAACTGGCTTTTGTCTTTGCTTGCCTTTTGGTATAGTTTGCAGACTGCTGTCAATACATTGTTGGCAGGCTTAAAACTTGGTGTGCTTATTATGTTGATGTACCAACCAACCTGGGGAGTTACATATTTGTTCAGACCTGCTCGCAGGCTCAGTAAGCTGGAGAGGCTGTACTATTTACATCTCTCTGACGTACCTCAGCATAGAACTGCCTTAATGCAGTACACATTTCAACTTCTGTGACATTTTTAAAGTCTATTGTAATGTTTCTGGCTATTGCCCAACAGCTAAAAATTTTAAGAGCTCAAGAGGTTGTTTTTTTGTGTATTGTATTTGTCTTTCTGAGATTCTAGTGCATCTAATTCCTAGGAGGATAGCTGAGGAAAATGACTACTTTTTTTTCCTTTTTTTCTTTTCTTTGCTGGCACTTCAGTTGTTTCCTATGTTTTATCTGTATTATCCTCAAATTGTCCTAGGATTTCTTGTAAGGACATGTCAAACTTAGAAGGAGGAATGTCTGACATTTTGACACTCAGTTGGCTTCTGTCAGAAGTGAGAAAACAAGATGTTCGCCAAAATTTTCTGTCAGAACTATTTGAAACATATTAGTGTACTGTATTATCCATTATTTACAATCATCTTTCCCTGAAGAAGATGCAATAATAACAATACCTCAAAACATTGTGATTAAATAAGAAAAAATAAAATGAATGGCTGAAAGAAAAGTGGTGATAAAAGAATGAAGGACTCAGTACACAAATCATCGAAAAAGAATAACTGACCCAGAACTCTATTTTTACATATTAAATATCTGGGTTAAGGGTCCACACATCAAAAGGATATGCACTATCTAGAGAATTATTTCATTATAAATTGGATATTGATATGCTTATCACTTTTGGATATATTTATGATTGTAAGTATGTATTGCCTTAATAGCTTGTATAAAGATTAATTAAAAAAAATCTTCAACTATTTGTTACATTTAAAGACTTAGAACTTCAAGCCATCATCTTTTTTATTTCTGTTTATTGACATGTTGGCATATAACAAACACATCAAGCAGTACATTCATATTCATGTTCATATTTATTTATTTATTTGATAACTGGGTAGGTACACTGGGCTGAGGGACCATTTTCAGGAATGATCCAGGCCAAATAGATGGCACTTACAATACATGAGATTCAGCATACTGAATTTCACCGCTCTGGGGTGTAGCTGCCAGTCCCCAACATCCCTAGATTTGACTCCAAACAATAAGGGCAGGAGTTCATCTGAGATGGGCTTCTTCACAGTCTGAAAGCTGAATCAGGGGCTGAAAGCACTGCCTCAGCCCCTGACCCTTGACCTTTGTATTTTTCAAAGATATGTATAATACTGTATATGTATACATATATGTTTAATGTAATTTTACATTTATATATAGATGAAGCCTACTTTTGTTATTGTAACCTGTAATGTGCAATGTTGAAAATGTGCAATGGGACCTCACTGTAAATGAGCCTTGGCTCATTCGAGTCTATCCTTGCTCATGTACTTATGAATAAAATGGCTTGCTACTATACTGTTACTAGCATACTGTACATAAGTAACAACATACAATTGGAGGGGATGCCTAATAGTCAGACAATTCAAACCAGTAATCAGTACATTAGAATCAACATACAAGTGATGATACAAACAGTCCGACAATACATACAAAAAATAAAAACCAATGCAAGGGCATGGAGTTGGTTAACCCAGTAATGCAATGTGAGAAAGCAAACTTGAACTGACAATCGGCTAATACGTGTTAATGTAGTTTAAAGGGAAATGAACAAACAATGAGACTCAAAAACTGGGTAATTTTGCCCTCACCCCATGTTAGGAAGAAATTGTTAAAATTTGATTTGAAGAGGTAGGAAGTGCCTAGTTAGTGAAGTATGGCAGATAAGTCGTTCTAGAGCATGGGGGGCAGCAATGGAAAAGGTTCTCTGACCTATCTTGGTTGTAGTCCAGGGATAGTCAAGGAGACACTGAAAGGCGAACCTCAGTTTCCATGTGCCAGACTTAATACTAAGAAGTCTTGTTAGAGGAGAGCTATCACCGTCATGAAGGAACTTATTGATAAGAGTACCCATGAAGTAGTCACAGTGGGCCTGAAGAGGCAACCAATCAAGCATCAGCTAAAAGGATGCATTGGTGGGTGTAGAACAGGGCAAGTACAACAAACCTGCAGATTCTGTTGAAGGCAGTATTGAGTCATGCCAGGTAACAGTTTGAGGTCTGGATGAAGATAGGAAAAATCCAGGAGGGGTAGACATGTGCCATGTCTAGTCAGGGAGCTCCCATAACTGTAGCTCAGAATAAGCCCTGAACTGTGGAAGGAGTACCGGCTACAGTAGATGTTCTGTTTCTCTTTCAGTCCCTGAAGATTCAACAGCAGTGAGTGTTTTAACTTTTTTTATGCTATCTGATCTAAATCTGCCCTGCCTATGTGAGAGACAGGCTGGGAGATTATGTTACTATATCATTATGGCCTGCAAACTGAAGATATCTGCTTGAGTTTTATTGCATATCAGCATATGGTCAGACTTTAATTTTTTATTACTTTGCTTGACATATCATTATTTGACAGGCAGTGAGAGTGCCTGTATCCTTTGCTGGTTCCTCAGGGCATGAGAGGGCCTGGGGACTGGAAACACTTACTGTATTTTTTTTCAGTACTATTTTCTAACAGACAGTGAGAGTGCCTGTATGTCGTTAAGCCCTCGAGGCAGTGAGAGGACCTGGGGAGCTGAAGACTTTTAGCTGAAGACTTTAATTACTTATACCTGGTTTGCTTTTTGCATCTGAATTTCATTTATAATATCAATGGGTTTTTTTTTCATTCATCTGTGACTGCAAATCCATTTCTGCCTAAGATACCAAACTGTTTATATTTTAGAGTTTAGTATTTTTGTTTGTGGAGGGTTAAATGGGGGTTCATCATTTTGTGGTAGGGTTTAGAAATATATGGGTTATTTATTTGTTTAAATAAGTGCTGTGGATTTATATTTTGTTGGGGTTTATATTATTTTGTTTGGTTTTTAGTTTTATTAGTCAGTGGGTTAGGTTAGTGAGAGTTGCCTGATAAATTGATTGTTAGAATGTGTCAGAGGCCTGCCCTCATGGTTGTGCGCTATTCACCCTCTGCTCTCCGCCCTCTGTCTCTTTATTCTTCCCCATTGTAGTTTACAACTTACCAGCGCTGTAGGGCACTGGGTATTGTGTGTAAGGGGGAGGAGATGGGCGGGCGGTAGTGAACAGTGGAGGGAGGGTGAATGAGTGGGGCCACCATATCGGGGTCATGAGATCCAGAAGATGCCCTGAGGTGAAATGGAATTTAGAATGTGGTTTGCCATGTCTGGTTTCCGTACCCAAGGGCACCACCAATATTGGTGGGCAGGTAGCTCAGATGGCCTGAGAACTTCATCCAACTTGGACTGTGTTATGCAATGCCAGGTCCATTAAAAACAAGACTGCAAATATTGCAGATCTTATAGAAACAGTGGATCTGGCAAGCATCACTGAGACCTGGCTGGATGAGGAGTCACCCAGACTGATGGTTCTGGGTGACTTCAATGCCTGGGTTGATGACGAATTCTCACAGTTTGGATAACACTTCCTCCAGTTGATGTTATCTCTGGGCCTCAAACAGATAGTTTCCACTGCTACCCATAAACATGGTCACTCCCTTGACTTAGCCTCTGATTTGGGGGGATGAAACCAGTTGGATGGTATGATCACTACACTGTGGGGTTTAGTTTTAGCACCCCCTCTTCCAAGGCCTACCCCTGTGGAGATGGTCAGGTAGCGCTCTTTACGAGATGTTAGCTCTGAAGGCCTGGCGGCGGTACTTGACCTATCGACCCTTCCAGTGGCAAACAATGACCCAGAAGCGCTTGTGGTAGCCTATATTACAGATATCTCAGTGGCCCTGGACATTGTTGCTCTTGTCCGTGTTCGTCCTCTCTCCCTTCGCCCATGGTCCCCATGGTTTGATGGGACTTTGAGGGAGATGCGGTAACTTAGACGAAGGTTAGAGTGTTGCTGGTGGAGATCCTCCCTTGATGCCGACCACCTTAGATTGATGGAGCATTATCAAGCCTATCAGTCTGCAATCATCCATAAGAAGGCAGAGTTCATGTCCGGGAAGACTGCAGCTGCTCAGAATTGACCAGCTCAGCTCTTTCGCACTGTAGACAGACTGTGCAACCCAGCCTGCCTACAAGTTTGAAAGGCCTTTTCACAAATAGAGTGTGTTGAACTTGCTTGATTCTTTGCATCTAAGGTGGTCGACATTAGGGCGGCATTCCAACCAGCACACTCTAAGAGTGTGCCTTGGATCAGCGCGTGGCTGCTGCTCCTCAGCTTTCCTGGAGTACCTTCGACAGACCAGAGTTCATGGATGTCATGCGGATTGTCCAGGGTGTACACCCTACGTGCTCTAGTTTGGATCCTGGAACAACTTCCCTGATTTTTGGTTTGTATCGATTCCATCAGTCCGGTCCTAGCATGGATAGTCTGGTGCTCCTTGGAAACAGGTGAGTTTTCTAGCTCCCTGAAGAAGGCGGTGGCAACACCTCTCTTGAAGAAAGCTTCTTTGGACCCTGACTGCCATGCAAACTACAGATCAATCTCTAACCTTCCATTTTTAGGGAAGGTGATTGAGAAGGTACTGGCCTTGTAGCTGGAGAACCATTTGACCATCAATGATATCTATTAACCCCTCCAGTCCAAATTTCGAAAGAGGCATAGTACTGACACAGCGCTGTTCAGGTGCTCAATGATCTCCTGATGGCTAGGGATCAGAAGAACCACTCCATCTTAGTTCTTTTAGATCTCTCATCAGCTTTTGACACTGTGGACCATGGGGTTCTACTTGAGTGCCTGAGGTTCATCTGTGGACTCTCCGATGTAGTCCTCAGGTGGTTTACATCTTACCTCACTGGAAGAACGTAGAGAGTGGTTTCCAGGGTTTATTCCTTGCACCCAGTTTCTCTGTCTTGTGGGGTTTCTCAGGGTTTAGTGCTGTCCCCCATGTTGTTGCAGTGTACATGCTGTCCCTCAGAGACATTGTAAGAAGGTATGGGCTGAGGTTTCACTGCTATGCTAATGATACCCAGCTCTACCTTTCTTTTGCACCCAACCAGGATGGTGCTCTCTTGGTCTTTAACTGCCTCAAAGAAATACAGGAGTGGATGGACTTGAGTTGGCTGAAGTTGAACTCAGAAAAGACAGAGGTGCTGGTTGTGTATCCAGTGAGTCGGATGGGGGGACGGGGTTGGTTCACCCTCTGGGCTCTATCTTGGGGGTGTTTCACTTCTGACCTCTGAACAGGTGCATGACCTGGAGGTAGTTTTCAATGAGGGGCCGATTCTGCATTCGCAGGTGTCTGCTGTCATCAAGTCCTCATTTTACCATCTGAGGAATATCTCCAGGATTAAGCACCTTGTTCCATCCAGCTATCTTCCTGCGCTGGTCCATGCCTTTGTGTCCTCATGCTTGAAGTATTGTAATTCCCTCTACCTAGGGCTTCCTAGGGTAGAAATCTATCACCTGCAGCTGGTGCAAATTCAGCGGCCTGGATTTTGACTGGTACATCCCGGTCCAGTCATATTTCACCAGTGCTGTGCGGACTGCACTGGCTGCCAATTCAGTGGCAGATCACCTTTAAAGTCAGTCTTCTGACTTTTAAAGTCCTACATGGACTTGGCCCGGACTACCTAAAAGAGTTCCTGGTCCCTTACTGCCCTGGGCGATTGCTCCGTTCAGCTGATGAGGGGTTGCTAGAGATCCTGAGGGTGTGCCTGAAATCTTCTGGGGCCCATGCATTTATGCATGTGGCCCCTACCCTCTGGAATTCTCTACCCTGTCAGTTATGGGAGTGCGTGACTATGGAGGGGTTTAAAAAGGCCCTGAAAACATATTTATGGATTCAAGCATTTGGAGATTGATTTTATTTGTTAACTGTATCAGCTGTTTTATATTTTTTAAGATTTGATATGTTTGATTTGTTTTTAAATTTTGTAAGGCACCTTGGTTTTTGAAAGGCGCCACAGAAATAAAGTTTATTATTATTATTATTGAGCAGTGGCTAGATGCAGCTGAGAAGTCATAAGGTGCTTTAGGCAGAGGCAGATACCTAGTTTCTGGTTAAAAAATGCTTGATTAATTGCCCAATGTGATCTGCAAAGGTTAAGGAGGGATCAAGGGTGACCCTCAGGTATTTGAAAGTAGTTACTTGTTCAAGGAAGGACCCAGCTGGAATCAAAATGCTCTGGAAGTTATTTTGCCCTGCAGTGCATTTGGTGAGCCTTGGTTTGAACCCAGAAAGCATTGCCTTCATTGTATGGCATTAACAAGTAATCTGTTATATGCAAATCACTTCTGTACAGCCTCAAATTCCCTGGGAAAGGAGAGGGATAAATTCAATGAGCACTTGTCACTCCTGTAAAGAACAAGATCATCCACATACATTATCATGTGGCAGTCTGTACTACCCCTGAGAAAGTATGCAATATTTATCATGGCATTTCATGTTTAATAGAGGCAAGATATATTACTTTGACTTCCCCGCATGGGGAAACCAATTATTAAAACATATCCTAAACATTTAACATTAACACAATTTCTAACTTGACACATATACATTTATGTTATTCATATTAAATACATGGTCTGAATCTTACAAAGCTGATATTCATACAACTATGCAAATGTGAGCCTGTCACCATATCATTATTTATGCAAAATTCTCCTTACCTAGGACTACCCCACCCCCACCCCTGCCTGATCATTGCAGCTTCAGTCAGGAAGAGTGATTCAATAAACGTGCCGCATTGCCTCTCAAATTTATCTTCCAATCCTCTGAGCTCATATGTTAAGTGGTCCAGAAGGAGTACCTTTAGAAGAAGTTCCTGCCACGTGTGTACCATGGGTGAGATGCATGAGACCCAGATATTCTGTATACATTTCCTTGCTATTAGCAACATAATTCTCACCACTCTGGCGTGTAGCTGCCAGTGCCCATCATCCCTAAAATCCACCCCAAACAATGAAGACAGGGGTTCTTCTGAGATGGGCTTCTTCACAATCTGAATAATCTTATGAGAAATAGCCATCCAGAATGAGTGTAGGTTGGGGCAGTCCCAGAAGTAATGAAACTATGCACTCTGCTGCTGATTGCATCTGCCACAAACACTGTAGGAGATATGTAATGGGCATAACCACCCTGTTACAGTCAACCCACCAAATATGATGCAAAATAGAGGGACTTATCTGAGTGCAGGATGCCAAGGGGTAGTCCTGGGGAGTGGTTGTCTGCCACACCTGTAAAGAAAAAGAAGTGGTTTAGAGGAGGGCACTTGACTAAAACCCCTTTGATCACAATGGTGGCTTAGTGCCCAGTATTTTATTTAGTAGCCAAGTGGCTAGTGAAGGCTAGTGGGTAGCTAGTACCCTTTTGTTATGTGAACATGAGGGAGAGAGAAACAAGCAAAGAGAGGATGTAAGCAGACAGCAGCAAAAGCACAGAGGGACAAAATATATAACTACATAAGATATATCTATAAAATAAAATGGTTACCTGAAGAGGAGGCAGGCAGTCCTCATAGCCAGCTCCAGGTAGGCCATGTTGTATAAGGTCTGTTGGCTGGATCTGATGTCAATAGGATGGCATCAGCAGGAGGTGGGACCAGTCAGATAAAAGAAAATATTTAAGCAGAGTAAAGGGACTGGTGTTCAGGGGAAGGGGCAGAAACAGCAGTGGGACATACCTTGTTCAAAGAAAGATCCTACTATTTGAAAAGTGCTCAAGCTCTCACCTGATTGGCTTCCAGTGACCTCAGTATCAAATGCTCCAATCAGGTGTGAGCAGGTGATCTAGAGTGTTCAGAAGTGTAGATCAACCTTTTGCTCTCTCTCTCTCTCCAATTGAGTTAGCAACAGTGTAGTCACAGGGCTTAGCCACTCACTTCAAGAAAAAAGCAAGATAAAATAGAAATTAAGTTTTAAATTATAGGCTAGTTAGCTAAGGGGCTATCATTGCCAAGGTAAAATAAATGTTTTTCTAGCTAGAAAAGCCAGATAGAGTAATTGAATTCCAGATCTTTTGGGCCCTGATAAACCAAGTAAGAAGGAGGAGTAGAAGCCAAGTTTGCAAGATAACAGTCAAGACCTGCAAACAGTGGCAGGGCTTAGCCACTCACTTCAAGACAAAATCAAGAAGCCAGCCCGGTGGCGCTGAGGGTTGAGGCGCTGGATGCTACACTTCGTGCCACACCAGCGACCTGGGTTCGGGAGTGAGCCTGCATGCTGGGGATCGTCGGGGGATGGAGATGGATTGAGAATCTGTAGGACAGCTCTCCTCTCTCTGGGGAGGGATCCAGGATATTCCTGGCACACTAGTGACCCCCGGTGGAGACCAGAGGTACTACTAGCACAGGAATAGAATCGGGGATGAGCACGACGAGCATCTATGGGATAACCACATGCTGACACCATTGCACGGCTGTGCTGGGGAGGCAAACACAAGAAAAATCCCTCTAGATCACCGGTGAGATGACGGTGGCCCCAATGGAGAGCCCACATCCCAATGCTGTTCCAAGCACACCCAGGTCTCTCCATGGGCCAACCCGACAACAGAAGGTAAGGCACCTCACACTTAGGAGTTGATCACCAGGAGAGGGCAGAACCAGCCCTGGAGGTGATCTGGGGTTTGGGCCTGCCTAGGTCATTCGGGGGGGGGAAGAGCCTGGGAGAAGTGGGGGGTTCCGGCCAGGAGTTAGGGTAGCATCTATGTGGGCACTCCTGAAGGATGCCCAAGGGTCTGGATGCATAAATAAAGTTTATAAAAAAAAAGCAAGAACAATTGGAAATTAAGTTTTAAAGTATGGGCTAGCTAGCTAAGAGGCTATCATTGCTAAGGTAAAAGAATTTTTTTTCTAGCTAGGAAAGCCAAGTAGAGTAATTGAGTTCCAGACATTTTGGGCCCTGATAGACCAAGTAAGAAGGAGGGGTAGAAGCCAAGTTTGCAAGATAACAGTCAAGACCTGCAAACAGTTTGTTATTTTCTAGCTAAAGTTTGTAAGGAGGGTTCATCTGTTCAACAAAGAACTGAAGAGGACCAGAGGAACATCTGAGGAAACCAGGACCTGGGAGGACAGAGAAACAGCAGAGCCATCGGTGGACATCAACAGAGGACTTCTCATCAATCCCTGGCCACGGCAGCACAACAAAGGATTTCATCATCTTCAAGGACTACACACATTTTGGGTTTGAGGTATTAGAGTCTGTGACTTATAAAAGAGACTTGACATGATTTTGGGACTTTTTACATTTTATCTTGGGGGTGGGGTGAAAAATGTGTGTTGCAACCAATTCTAGATTTTTTGTCTGGGGAAGAAAATACTGATATTCATTTCTGTGCAAAAGTTATTTTACTTTTTAGGCTGTGCAGCCATTTTTCTAGTTGCTGATAGAGCCATTGCTGAAGTGAAAAAAGTAGTTGTTCATAGACTGCTAAATAAATTGGCCCTAACTTAAAGAGATTTTCTTCCTCTGTGGTAATTCATATAACACTGTTGTTGTAGTAAGAAAGTCATACCCCAAATTAATATCTGCCAGCCCTGTGACTAACCTTCTTTGCAGCTAGCCGGATTCCATCACCCAGGTGGGTAAAAGCAGTGTGTGAGTGGGTGTTATAGACACTAGCCTGTTGAATTTGCTCACTGTACCTGGAGGCATATAAAGCCTATGCAAACATGTATACTAGGTCTCCTTGTAACACTTGCAAACCAGCAGTCTTGTGGGATTCACACAGCCCACTCCATTCCTTCTCTGGGATTGTACACAGCAGATCCCACTCCCATCACTGTTTATTCTTTTGTGTTAGGGTTACAGATCTATTTTTCAGACACATGCCCTAGCAAATGTACCTCTGTAGTTAAGTGTGGCCTGTAAAATACATTGTTCCATGCCATGAATCTGTAAAACATGTTGGTTTAACCTACTCAAACTCTGAGCCCAGTTTCCTACCTGAAAGTACCTGTATCTTTGTGTATGTAGGGTCCCCAGTTCCTCAATGATGTGTGTAAAAGTCGTAACGTCCTAAAAGTCAAAAAGGTCACCTAGAAAGTTCCCCCTCTCCCCATCTCCCTGACCTGAAATCCTGGGTCTTCAAAACCAATTCTAAAATTCTGGGTTTGCATGTATTGGAGCAAATATTGTATGTGTTCTCACATCCAACTGATGCTTTATCTGCCCCCCAGGCCTGAAGAAGCTGCACCTCCAGTTAGATTTCCCTTCCCAGGGCTTTAAGCACTTGCAGGCCTCTGGGGTTTAGACATGCTTTCAGCAGGTTGGTCACTTCCCCCTTTTCTAAAGAAACACAGCTTGCTCCTCCCAGTCTATTAATCCATTCTGGTTGCAATCTTGCCTGTTTGGCTAGATGATAAAGGAAGAAGTCAGGAAATCACAGTTCTCCCTTAACTTCGGGTCACTTCATCCTAAGTAGGCTCACCCTCTGCCTCTTCTCAGCCCATATGAATTCAGCACAGATCATTCCTGGAACTTCAAGTCGATCCACGTTAAGCCCATCGTCAGCATCTGGATAGGGTAAAGCACCCAAGGAAGAACATTCATTTTGATTAGATTAATCCTGTCCAGCCACTAGATTGGTAGCCCCTACCATCCCAGTCCCCTCTGTCTGTGAAAAGGAATGGATTATAGTTTAGCTAATGTAAAGCAGCTAGGACTGCCCGACCTTACTATCCAGGTATTTAGATACCTAGAAATTGTTGACCGATAAGGACCGCTAGGCCCATCTAGTCTGCCCGTAAGCCCTAAACTTGTATGCAGTCACTAACCCTAAGTGATCAATGGCTTTTCATTACTCCTTCCCCACTCAGTGTTCCCTTTTGCCTGTCCCAGGCATGTTTAAACCCCTCAACTGTGCTTGCCCCCACCACCTCTTGTTCCAAGCATCCACCACCCTCTCTGTGTAGAAAAACTTCCTTATGTTACCTCTTAATCCACCCCCCTCCAATTTCATATTGTGTCCCCTCATTTTGATATCTTTTCTACATTGGAAAAGATCCCCTACTTGCACATTGTTTATGCCCTTGAGGTACTGTACTTGAAAGTTTCTATCATGTCCCCCCTTTCTCTCCTCTCCTCCAGTGAGTACATATTGAGGACTCTTAGTCTCTCCTCAAATGTTTTGTGATGCAAGCCATGCACCACAATTGTCACCCTTCTCTGGATAGCCTCCACCTTGTCTATGTCCTTATGCATGTGTGGTCTCCAGTACTGCATGCAGTACTCCAGGTGAGGCCTTACCAGTGTTTTATAGAATGGCATCAGCACCACCTGTCTGCTGCTAGTAATGCCTCTGCCTATGCACCCCAGCATGCCACTGGCCCTCCCTGCAGCCTTTGCACACTGCTTTGATACTTTAAGGTCATCAGATATGATAACCCTGAGGTCGCTTTCCTCTTTGGTGACAGTCAGCACTTCTCCCCCCATTCTGTAGCTCTCCCCAGAGTTCCTCCTACTCAGATGCATTATACTGCACTTTTGTGAATTGAACCTCAGTTGCCACACCTCCGACCATCTTTCAGGCTTCTCCAGGTCCCTTTTCATTTTCTGTGCCCCTTCTCCACTCTGTTACAGATCTTGGTATTATCTGCAAATAGCAGACCTTTCCTTCTGCAATGTCACTAATGAAGACATTGAACAGAACTGGTCCCAGTACTGATCCCTGTGGTACTCTGCTGGTCACCTCTCTCTCCCAGGTTTGGATCCCATTTACCACCATCCTCTGTCTTCTGTCCATCAGCCAGTTTCTAACCCAATATATCACCTTATGCCCGATGCCGAGACTACTCATCTTGTTAACTAGCCTTCTGTGTGGGACGATATCAAAGGCTTTGCTGAAATCTAGGTAGGCAATGTCTATCGCCCTTCTCTGATTCACTTCCCTAGTCACCCAATTAAAAAAGTCGATCAGATTTGTTTGACAAGAGCTTCCTGCTGTGAATCCATGTTGCCACAGATCCTGGGCACCATTGGATTCCAGGTGTGCTACCATCCTTTCTTTCAGCAGTGTCCCCATGATCTTCCCCACCACTGAGGTGAGGCTGACTGGCCTATAGTTCCCTGCTTCCTCCCTACTGCCACTTTTGTGCAGTGCAACCATATGTGCTCTCCTCCAGTCCTCTGGAACCACGCCTGTGTTGAGTGACTCTGCTCTGTGAACAAGGTGGCCAGAGGCGCTGCTAGTTCCCTTCTCAGCTCCCTTAATATCCTCGGGTGTATGTGGTCTGGCCCCATGGCTTTATCCACCTTCAGCTTTGTGAGTTCATCCAGAACTCTCTCCACTGTGAATGGACTTGTGTCCACTTCTCTCCCCCCCATTGCCTCTTCTCCCCAGCTGTGGTCCTTGACCCTCTCCTCCTTAGTAAATACTGAACAGAAGTTTTGTTCAGTATTTCTGCTTTGTCTAGATCCTCCTGCTTACACTCTCCCTCCTCCCCTTTGAGCCTCACATCCCCCCCACCCAGTTTTTCTTCTATTGCTGATGTACATATAGAATGTCTTGTCCCCTTTTTTCACAGTCTGTGCCAAACCCTCCTCTGTCTGTGCCTTGGCTCTTTTAACAGCTTTTCCTGCTTCCCTTAGACATTCAACGTACACCTCCCTGCCCTCCTCCCTTTGGGTTCCCTTATACTTCCTGAAACTTGCTCTTTTAGTCCTTACTTTGTCTGCTACCTCTTTAGAGAACCATAGTGGTTTCCTTCTTTTTCCTTTGGCCACTATCCTAATGCATTGGTTAGTTACCTCCACTATGTCTCCTTTTAGTTTCCCCCATAGTTCTTCTACTCCCTCCATTACCTCTTCCTTCTCTATGGCTGTTCTTAAACATCTACCTATTTCACTGAAATCTGCCCTCCTGAAATCCAATACTTTTGCCCTTGTGTGGCTTAAGTGCGTCCCTGTCTCCATGCAAAACCACACCATGTGGTGGTCACTGGATCCCAGCTGCCCTTCCACCCGGACTCCTTCAACTCTGATTTCACTGGTCCATACCAGGTCCAGAATCAATTTGGCTCTGGTTGGCTCATGCACCAGCTGTCTGAGTCCAACCCCCTGCAGTGATCTACATCAGGCATATTGAAATACCCCATCAGCAGGATTTCACCTTTATCTGCCATGTCATGAATGTCCTCTATTAATACCCATCCACTTCCTCCCTCTGTGCTGGAGGTCTGTAGATCACCCCAGTTCATATTGCTGTGCCATTCCCTGGTTCAAGGGTGACCCACATTGCCTCGGTCTCCTCCTGCCTTCCATGTACTTCTGTAGCCTTTATGCCTTCTCTGATATACAGGGCCACCCCCCTCCCTTTTTACCTTCCCTGTCCCTTCTGAACAGTGTATAGTCTGGTACATTGACTTCCCAGCTGTGATTAGCAGAGTATCATGTCTCTGTTATTACTGCTATGCCAAGGTCTGCATCCGTCATCAAGGCTTCCAGGTCTGGAACCTTATTTCCTAGACTGTGGGAATTTGTGAGCATGACATTCCATGTTTTATACCCTGCCCTCCCTTTGTTCGTGTTCACTCTCCCTTGCCTGTTTCCCCCACCTCAGATTTCATGTTCATGTGCTCCTGTCCCCCTTATCCCCCTTTTACACACTTCACCTGCCTGCTCCTCACTGCCCACTTCAGTTATTCCTGTTGTCAACTTGTGTTTTTGCATGCTACCATGGGGGAGTGTTCCTAATCCACCTGTCCTTCCTGACTTTCCCCCTTGGCCAGTTTAAATGCTCTATGCTGAAGCATTCCAACTCCTCACCAAGAAGTGAGGTCCCCTTCTCCGAGAGATACAGGCCATCCTCCTGATATAAGCGCACATCTGCCCAGGTGGGGCCCCAGTCCCCTATGAAGCCAAATCCTTCCCTTCAACACCAATCCTTCAACCAGGTGTTGAAGGCTTGGATGTGGAGTGCCCTAGCCTTCCCTGTACCTTGCACAGGTAGCACCTCTGAGAATGAGATGGAATGAGCTACCTGTTTCAGATTCCCCCAGCTTCCTGAAATCCTCCTGAACTCTGCCTAACTCCACCCTTCTCCTGCCAGGTCATTGGTCCCCAGGTGGACAATGACATCCAGCTCCTCCCTCCTGGCTATTGCCATAGCAGTCCTATGGATTTCATTCCCATCCCTCCATGTAGCACTTCCTAGGATGCACTTGACCTCCCTCTCCCCCCGCTGGGTTTCCCTAACTTCACACCCTGGAGAACAGAGTCCCTAGGAGAAGCTTCCCCTCCTCTGGGGTCCCCTGTTACCCTTCCCTGAGGCTCCAGCTTGGAGGTCCTGACCATCCTCAATGGTCCCAACTGTGGGCACCTGTGTGGGGCTTTCCCATTCTTCCAAAACAGTGTAGGAGTTATTCAGCTGGACCAGTTGGGGAATATGCTTCTGACTCTCCCCCCATCACCCTCCCTGAGCCCACCGTGGTCCAGTCACACTACTTTCTGGGCATCCTATGAGGTTCATGTTGTGGACCCAGTGGTCTCTGGGTGAGGGTGGATGCCGCCTGTAGCCTGGCCAACTTTTCATGGAGACAGGCAACCTCCTCCCTCAGCCCAGAAAGGTGCTTGCAGATAGGGCAGCATTGCAGCCTCCAGAATGTCTCCCTGAAGACTGCTGCTCCACAACCACTGCACTGCACCACTCCCATCATAACTGCTACCCTCTCATTCTTCTGCCTCCTAATTGCTATCGGCTGTCTCTGAACCCTCTTCACTCTTCTGCCTGCTAGCCCTTTTTTTCCTTTTCCTTCTCTCCCTGTCTCTCTTCTTCTGTAGTGACTTTCAGCTTCTCTCTCTCTAGGTTACAAACCCAGCAACTTATTTGGAATGGATTTCATTAACTGCAGGTACTGTGGAACAATTTTCAGAAGGACAGTCTTACAGGATTTAGGACACTGTCCTACATGCTGGGCCTTTGGAGATCTTAGGGCTCAGCTCCGGGCAGCATGGGCAGGGATTGCACGCCTCAAATTTCATATTGAAAGGAAATACATTATAAGAACCACCCGCCATTTCCCCAGCATCCAACAGAAAAACCTCGACCGCAGAGGGTAGTTGGTCCAGGAGGTTGGCAGGTGGTTAGAGAAGCAAATCAGGTGCCCCATCACTCTCTGCTCTCCAACACATTACCTCCAAAACCATATAAACACTACAAACAGGTATCTGCCTCTATCCTGAAATCAAATAAAGAGGCAGAAGGCACTGCAGAGCAGGACACTCGCACAGGAGCTAGCACAACAAAACTCACCCAAATCAGGAACCAAAACAAAACAAGCACAAAGGAAATCAAAAACTTCTGATCATAGGAGACTCCATGATTCGGGAGTTGATACCCATCTCCAGCCAGGGGTGATGGTCAGATGTCTCCCAGGTACATCAGCATGGAGAGACACTGACCGCATTGCTAAATTGTTCACAAAGCAGGAAAAACATTGATGTCCTAGTACACATAGGGACTAATCGATCCGCCAGCCGGTCAGTTGTGGAGACCAAGGAACACCTGACTAGGCTGGGTGACAAACTATCATCTATTTCGTCTGCATCTCCTTCTCTGAGATCCTGCCAGTCTGGGAGAGGGGAGCAGATGGACGGAAGGTCAGAGAAGGGGAGATAGGAGCTAAACACGTGGCTCAAGGGCTGGTGCCAGGAAAAAGGACACAGATTTGTAGGGAACTGGCAACAGTTCTGGGAGCCAGTTCTTTAAATTTGATGGACTGCATCTGACTAAAGAGGAGTCAGTGTATTGGGGCAGAAGTTTGACATCTTGCAGAATACTTAAACTAGCAAATGGGAGAGAGGTGCAGCACCCCATACGTCGAATAGGGAAAACCACCCTCCCCTCAGCTAGTTGGTCAAACAGGAATTCAGCATGTTTGCCGCTCATTTGCATCACAGGTAAGAAAAAGGTTTGCCTCCCATACGACGCACAGGGTAATGCCAAACTCACCCAACAACTAACACACCAAAATCTGGCCAATGGAAAATCATGTACACAAATGCTCACAGCCTGGGAAATAAGATCCCAGACCTGCAGGCAGTAATGTCAGAGGCTAAACTGGACATAGTAGCAATTAGTGAGACGTGGTTTACCAGTAACCACACCTAGGGAGACTTCAGTACCTGGCTATGTATTGCTCAGAAGAGACCGAGGTGTAAGGGGAGGAGTGGCCCTGTATGTTAAAGAAAATATCAAAGCTACAGAAATTCAGAATACACATAAGGAGTCAGAAGAACTGTGGGTCACCCTGGAAACAGGAAATGGGACAGCCATAAGAACTGGGGTTGTCTACAGGCCCCAGACCAGAGGGAGGACATAGACACATTACTGTTAGAAGATACAAAACATGACAGCTAAAGGGAGGTTCTGATAATGGGAGACTTCAACATGCCAGATACAGATTGGTCAATACCAGCAGGAACATCTGCTAGAACTAGACTCATAGTGGATTCCTGCAGGGGAGGGCCTCAAACAACTGGTACAGCAACCCACAAGAGACAGGGCTATCCTAGATCTAGTACTGACTAACAAAGAAGGGATCACAGATCTCCAGGTAGAAGGTCACCTGGGGCCAGTGACCATCACATGGTATGGTTCAATTTGGCTACTACATCTAAATCATCCCATTCCAAGGCAAAAATATGGGACTTCAGAGGAGCTGACTTTGATAAGATGGCCAACAGAGTTAAGCTAGCCCTGGCAAAAGAAACACAGGTGAGGGGGTACAGGCAAGTGGGCAAGCATTAAGATGCAATACTTGAAGCAACATCCCATTGTGTTAGACAGAAAGGAAGTGCAAAGAAGAGGAAACCACTTTGGTTCTCAAATACAGTAGCAGAAAAGGTCAGAGCCAAAGGCTGGCCTTCAGGAAATATAAGGAACACAGTGGGATGAAGATAGGGAGGCATACCAAACTGCCCTAAGGGAAGCAGGTAAGGCAGTAAGGCAGGCAAGTCCCAAACTGAGGAAACACTAGCACGAACAGTAAAAGAAGGTGACAAGACTTTCTATAGATACATTAGTGAAATGAGAAAGTTCAGAGAGTATTGCTAAGCTTAATGGAGAAAAGGGAGCATGTGAGGAGGAGGACCCTGTAAAGGCATCTATCCTAAATAGATACTTTGCTCAGTATTTACTGAAGAGAAGGTAGGGCAGGGCCCACAGCTCAGCATCATGGACACAGGGGAGGAGGTGAGCACTACTCCCTTCACAAAAGAAAGGGTCCTACAAGAGCTTGCTAAGCTCAGGGTGGATAAGGCAATGGGACCTGATGGCATACATCCCAGGGTACTTAGGAGCTAAAGGAGGAACTAGCAGAGCCATTAGCAGAATTGTTTAGTGAGTCTCTGAGCACAGGAGAGGTCCCAGAAGACTGGAGAAGGGCTCATGATCCCGCTCCACAAAAGTGGTAGCAGGGAGGAGCGGGAACTACAGACGGTCAGTCTTACCTCAGTAATGGGCAAGATTATGGAGGCACTCCTTAAGGAAAGGATAGTGCAACACCTGGAATCCATAGGGCACAGGATCCAAGACAGCATGGGTTTACAAAAGGAAGGTCCTGTCAAACTAATCTCATAGATTTCTTTGACTGGGTAACCAGAGTGGTGGACCAAGGGGGAGCAGTTGATGTCGCCTACCTTGACTTCAGCAAAGCTTTTGACACTGTTCCACATAGAAGATTGATAAATAAGCTGGGTAGGCTCGGGGTGGGTCAGAAGTTGGTCAACTGGGTGGCAAACTGGTTGACGGGCAGAAAACAGAGAGTGGTGGTAAATGGTATACAGTCAGAAGAGATGCAAGTCACAAGTGGGGTACCTCAGGGATCAGTCCTGGGGCCAGTCCTCTTCAACATCTTCATTAGTGACCTTGCAGATGGACTAGAGGTAAGCTTGTCTGTTTGCAGATGACACCAAGATCTGCAACAGAGTAGATGATCCAGATGGGGTGGGCAGAATGAGAAGAGATCTGGATAAACTAGCAGAATGGTCAGAAAGAGTGGCAACTGAGATTTAATGCAAAGAGTGCAAAATCATGCACATAGGGAAGAGAAACCTGAAGCCACCTATAGGCTGGGAGGGAGTTGCTAGCAGTCACAAAGGAAGAAGAGACTTGGGCATCATCATCACTGATGACCTAAAATCATCCAAGCAGACCTCTAAAGCAGTAGGTAAGGCTAGGGGTGTTAGGTGTATTAGTAGGGAGTATCTGGTCGTAAGGAGGTAATAATCCCTCTGTACAGACACTGGTTGGGCCCCATCTGGGCACTGCGTGCAGTATTGGAGGCCACACCTTCACAAGGACATTAACCAAATTGAGGCAGTCCAGAGAAGGGCAACCAAAATGGTGCAGGGACTGCATCAGAAGACATATGAGGACAGATTAATGGAGCTCAATATGTATACCCTTGAGCAAAGGAGGGAGAGAGTGATATGATCGAGGCATTCAAACACCTTAAGGGCATAAACAAGGTGAAAGAGTCTAACATGTTTAAATATAAGAAAATAGCAGGACAAGAGGACACAGCATGAGATTAGAGGAAGCCGATTAAGGGGGAATGTGAGGAAATTCTTTTTCACAGAAAGGGTGGTGGATGCATGGAATGGCTTACCACAAGAAGTGGTGGCTATGAATACAGTGCAGGGCTTCAAACAGGCATGGGATAGGCATAAGAGAGCAATAAAAATGACTATGAATAGATAGGCCACTGACAGAGCAAAGGCCGATGGCACATTAATAAGGTAGAAAAAGAAATGGGCAGACTGGATGGGCCTTGCGGTCCTTATCTGCCGTCAACTTCTATGTCAACTTCTATGTTTCTCCTCCTTTTGTATGTGCCCTTGTGGACCTAGTTGCAAGCTGCACCCTTTGTACTTCTGCCTATATACCAGCTAAACTATTGCTTGTGCTGTACAGCCTAACTGTTCCTGTGTCTTTAAGTAGGTGTTGCTTGCCATACCACTATAACGTTTGAACACCTGTGGGTGGGTCTGGGTTCCTTTGGTGCTCGGTGTCTATAAAAAAACAATCAGGTAAAAAAAGACTTTCTTCTATAAAATACAGAAGAATTACATAAACCTGTTACAAAACACAGAAGTTACCTGCAATCTGTTACCAAACACAGACACTTCCTGAAGTGTAGCAGCAAAAGAAATCCCCAAAAGCAGACTGTGGAAAATCACTTTAACAACAAAAGGTAGTGGAAAGAGCACACAGCTATATAAACTGAATTACATAAGCCTGTTACAAAACACAGAAGTTACCTGGAATCTGTTACCAAACACAGACACTTCCTGAAGTGTAGCAGCAAAAGAAATCCCCAAAAGAATACTGTGGAAAATCACTGCCTTGTATTTATGTTCACCCATTTTACTGAAATTAATAGGAGGCAGTATAGAGCAGTGGTTTAAGGCTCTGAGTTGCAAACCTGGAGACCTGGGTTTGAATCCCACAGCCCTGCCTTGCATACTGTGTGACCCTGAGCAAGTCACTTAACTTCCTTGTGCTCCCAGATCACACCTGTAAACAAGCTTTCATCTTAGTGTGTCTCTCTTGGTTAAAAAAAAAATCTCCTATGCCATCAGTTTGGATTTATCAACCTTGATCCTATAGCTGGAAAACCTGTCAAAGATCTCTATAATCTTAGTGACTACCAGGACTGAAGTCCTGGGTTGGGTTAAAAACAGCGGGTTAAAAACAGTAGGATGTCATTGACATAAAGGGAGATCTTGTGGTGTCTTCTCCATGCCACTTCTACTTCCACCACCTCCTGATTGTTTCTTTCTGTTTCTGCAAATGGCTTGATAGCCAGAGCAAACCATAGAGGAGATAGGGGGCAGCCCTGTCATGTGCCCCTTGCCAAATCGAACTTCTCAGAGAGTTCCCCATTCACTAAGATGCATCCCTGGGTTTTGCATTACTCACATAGAAACATAGACTTTGACAGCAGATAAGGACCACTTGGCCCACCCAGTCTGGTACACTACTTCACGTAACTTATCACCCAATCCAAAGGAACAGGCTTTTAACATGTAGTCTCATACTACCCTATTGAATGCTTGCTCAGCATCCAGGGAAAACACACATACCCACCCCCCCGGATGCCATGAGTCCCACTGCAGTACATTCAAGAGGCACCTAACATTATGATATGACTATTGATCTCTGACAAACTCCTTTTGATCATCCTTTTCCAAGGAAGGCAGTACCCTCTCCAAATGCCTGGCCAGAACTTTTGGAAGGACTTTAACGTCACAGTTCAGGAGTGAGATGGGATCCTTTCACTCCTTGTGTATTACTGTGATCATCACAGTGTTACAGTTTCTGGGGAGTTGTACCACCTCTTGGGCCTCTTAAAACATGCCAGGCATATATTTCCATATAGACTCCTCCAGCACTCTACGATATTCAATAGGCAGGCCATCTGACCCCACAGTCTTTCCTTTTGCAAAACTAGCTGCTGATTCTTGGACCTCTTCAAGTTAGACAGTCTTACCCAATTCCCGCAAGTGTTTTTTTGTAGGTTGAGGTAAATACAACTTTTCCAGAAATGTGTTAACCTTGGCCTCCCTCTTAACACACCCTCTCCTGTAAAACATTAAATAGAAGTCAACAAAACATTTATGGATACCCTTTGTCTGGTTTGTAATGGTCCCATCGCCCCTCTCATCTACTGCAATAACATTCAACTTCCTTCTCTCCCTAGCATGCCTAACCAGGATTGGACTTGGTTTGCTTCCCCCCCCAAAGAAGCACTGATTCATGTAGAACAGGTCTGCCATGGCTCCCACCCCATAAGCACCATTTTGACAGCATCCCTGTCCACTTTAAGCAGCCTGTGTGTCTTTTCATTGTGGTCCCTGTGAGCTTTTACCTCAAGTTTTTTCACCCCATTAGTAATTCCCTAAACAGTCCTTTTTGTTCTAATGCTTGTCAGTCATGAATGCAACTACTGTCTGTTGTGGGGTGAGGGTGTAGAAGGAAACACAGACACAAGGATTCAGGTGCAACACACTTTAGTGTGTTTATTTTCACATAAGTCAGGATAATCATAACAAAAAAAAAAAAGGAAATAAAGGGCTAGAAACAAAACAAAGTTCACAGCGCCTTTGTTCACTTGTGCAGAAAGCAGTTCCATGGACCATTTCACATGGTTTCAAGTTGGGTTTCTGATGTAGTCCCTTCTTAGAATGTAATCTTCAGTCAGGTCACCCCACCTGGATCTCTCTACTCCAAGTAACAAGAGAGGGCTAAGATCCTACCTCTTTTAGGATAGAAAGCAGCTGAGGGAATCTGAGTTTCACATGCTCCCTTTGAACTTTTTATACCCTCCCCATGGTCCATGAATCCACCCCTTAAGGACTTTCCCTGGTGTTTCAACAACCTCATGCCAAAGTCAGAATTTTTTGACCAGTACATGATAGTCATCTAAACATTTAAAATCCACAACAAAAAACATGGGTTGCCATGTTTGTTTTTAAGTTACATTGGTGAGACTTAATCTCTCTTTATGGAAATAATCCGGAAGGGGTCAAATTGTTTTACATGGTTATAACATGACTATTTTAGATGTCAACATGAGTGTGAAAGATGATATGAAACAAGGAAACATCATTTGTCATGATTCTTGCTTCAAGTGGTGGCCCAGTGGTGTAGAGGGCTGAGTCATCCTCATGCCTTACCTCTTACCATGCTGGCGACCCAGGGTCAGGAGTGAGCTCAGGTTGCTGGGGGTTGGCCGGGGAGGGAGAGGACAGAGCATCCTATGACAGTTCTTGTCTCCCGGGATGGGGTGGGTTGTGACTCCTGGCCACCAGCGACTCCCAGTGGAGACTGGGATGTAACAGCCAGGGTCACATTGAGTCTGGGGGGAGGCTGTGGCAGATGTCCATTGGTCAGGTGCTGGAGCATGCCCATCACACACTGGACATAATTGTATGCCTGTGCTTCCAGGGTGGTTCACGTTTACACAAACAGGAAAAACCCCAGCTCCTGAGGAGACAACAATGTGCCAGCCCCATGCCCACCATGATACCCCACCATCCATGGTCCTGATATCATCTGGGCTGCACCATGCCCACATGGACTGAATTCAAGGAGCACCCAAGGTAAAAGGAGGGTGGCCCCAGTCTGGGGTACACAAAACAGGGGGGATCCTGTGGTGGGCTGAGGTGTCAGGACAAGGTTCCAGGGGCACCCTCATGGTGAGGGGTTTCAGGACAGATGGGACAAGCAGGCAACATCTAAGGGATTCCTCAGGACCGGTGACTGGAGGTAAAAAATTAAAAAATTATGCTTGCTTCATTTTTCCACAAATGCAAACGTAGAATAAATCACCAATACTATGATACCCTCTTGACCCAATAATCCCCCCAAAAAGGGGGAAATATGTGTATGTTTTATTTATAAACCATTTCAAACCCATGTAATTTTCATAATTTTTTTTGATAGATGTAGAATATGGTTATGAATATAGAAACAGAAAGAAATATAGGGGTTGCCATGCTTCTTTTGGTTATATCTGCTTTCAAAGTTGCAGTTTCAGAGGTGGTCGTCTTAGGACAAAAATAATTGAAACATCCCAATAAAAAATAAAACTTGCAAGAATGCTGTTCAAACAGTTCAAAAGTATATGCAGAATGGCAAGGACTTTAACAAAAAATAAACAGTGTAACCAAAGACAGACAGATATTCAGGTAAAGTGCTACAATTGTGGGAGCTAATTTCCTTGCTGCCATCCTGTATATATGCCTAGCTGGACATGACATCATAGGATATTCTAATAATTCCCTCATCTGTTTAAGAATGTACTTGTGCTAGAAAATAACCTTGAAAACTTTTCCGAGAGCATCAGAAAAATGGGAATTTGAAGAACCAGGGAACGTCTTTAAACCAATTAGCATTCTTAGTCGGTCAACAGAAAGGAAAAAATGAAGATTATGCATAACATGGAACACAATATAGCAGGTAGGGTCTCACAGTCCTTCGTACCTGCCCCTGTTCCAAGGACAGCCCTCCTGTCAGTCATAGAAATTTGGCCAGATTGAGGCTGCCCACTCTGTACTGAATGAAGAACTTCAATCAATCAATCAAACAATCAATCAATCAATATCTTTATTTGTCCAGGCGGGCACCATTGAGCAAGCTCATTTACAAGGTGGACCTGCGGTCCTACAGTAATAATACAGAAAGACAAGTTACAATAGTACAAACAGTAAAAATAGCTGCTATTATAGTAAAAATGCACATTTACAGGTAATATGCATTGAACAGGTAATATATACAGGTTTACAGTCATAGAGGGCTGCAAGTGCACCTAGGCTGGGCAAGTGAGGCCTTATATATGTACTGTCATCAAGAGCCACATAAAGTGCTAGTCTCTCTTATTCTTTAATTATGGTAGGCACTGTAGTGCAGTGAAAACATCCCCCCCCCCAAAAAAAAAAAACTTCAGAAGAGGGAACCAACAATGCTGTGATCCCCTTTGTTTATTTACATTCATTTTTGTTTTACTTACTATATGCTTAGATGCAGCATGTTAACAGGCAGCAGACTGAGACCCAAATACCTTTATAGACAGACTGCTAGAGAAAACATAGCCTTAAAATGCAACTGCATTTGACATTCCTAATATCCTTACCACAGTGCTCACAGGCCTTATGGCAGTAAGACAATCACAAACAGCCTGCTAAGCTTAGGAACAGGTATAAATCTGCAAACTCTTTTGGCTATGTATACAGTATACACCAGACAGCTTTTTGTTATGGCTAGTGTTGTACCATACCAGACCATTATGTTTAGACTGCATTTCAGGATGGGGGGGGGTACCAGTAACAGTGAGTAGAAAAAGACAGGAGTAAAGACAAAGAATTTTTGAGGTTTGGTCACTGTGTGTGGCCACTCTACAGCCAGAAAGAAAGAAGAAAGGACAGAAAAGTGCTGTTGCATCAGACTTCGGAAACTGGTTAAGTATTGTATTTTTTATATTTATTCCCTTATATATGTTCGCATACATTTCTTTCAGACATCTTTACATTTTCTGTATCTTAGAAGGAGGGCCTTGTACAGCAGTACAGCTTTATGCTAACATTGAGTGTCGTAACCTTGCATACTTATTGTACGTCAATACATACAGAAAAAATCATAATTTTTTAATTTTTTTTGTTTAATGCCATACAAGCAAAAACTGTCATTTTTTTATCTTGTTTAATACAGGTCTACACTGGTCCCGAACCCTGGTCTGTTGGTGCCACATTGTGGGGGGGGATCCAGATACATGTTGCGACCATCACAATCTTTCTCGCAAGGCGGCAGTTACAGCATCCGGCTAAGCAATTAGACAGTTTTTGTCCACGTGCTTCCTTGCTCCCCCAAGCACTTGCTGCATTTTTCCCCTGCTCACACTCAAAGGGTTAGGCCAGTTGGGTGCCAGTCTGACTGACTCAGGCAGAGTGTGAGTGCCAGTAGCTGCATCACGTGACCATGAGTGACAAATTCTGAATAGGCCCAGTCGGATCAGTTGTTGTTCCAGTCACGGGCACCCAGTAATACAGCTGAGTCACCGAGCAAAAGAGTCAGCTAGCCAGTGAGCCTGCCACACAGAAGAAAAACCAGCAGAGGCACAGCAGGGTTGAGGTAGGTCGGGGATGGTATCAATTTGTTTATTTTATAGGGAACAGAGGCGCAACATTTAAAAAAGTAAATAAAATAAAGTCCCACCACCAAACGTGCCCATTTCCAGGGCAGTCATGTAATGCTGTAACAGAATAGCAGTGTCTCATGCGTGGCAAATGAAGTGCTGTGATCAGTCACTAGTACTCCTTCTATATAACCTCTCAAGTATTCCTCATTGTCAGGGGTGTTCTGCTCCTGAACTGGCTCCAGTCCTTCCCAAATGTGGCACTTCTGTCACTCAGGAGTAGGAATCTGAAGCATCCCAGTTGTTAGCATTGCAGTTCATCTCTCCTTTACAAAATGTTTTGCCCTCTGAGTCCCAAACTATCCTATAACACCCTCTCTATCAATACTCTCTGATCGGGGGGGGGGTCTGCACCATTTATCCCCCATCACATGATATATAGTTCTCTCTGACCCTCTTTCCTGGGGGTTGCATAGAAACATAGAATTTGATTTGATGGCAGATAAGGACTGCTTGACCCACCTAGTCTGCCCATTTTCCTACCTAACAGAAAAGCTGCAGATCCTAGTTAACCAACAGCTTACTTCCTCCTCCCCCCCCGCTAGGACTGCCTTATGTCTGTCCCGTGCATTCTTGAATTCCTCCACTGTTTTTGACTCCACGACCTCCTCAGGGAGGCTGTTCACGCATCCACAACCCTCTCCATGAAAAAATACTTCCTCACATTACCACTGAGCCATCCCCCCTCTATCTTCAAATTGTGCCCCCTTGTTCTTGCACATCTGTTTTTCTGAAAGATGCTACCCTCTTGGATTTTGTTGATTCTCTTGAGGTACTTGAAAGTTTCTATCATGTCCCCTCTCTCCCTTCTTTCCTCAAGGGTATACATATTAAGCTCCTTTAGTCTTTCTTCGTATGTCTTCTGGTGCATAGAAACATAGAATTTAATGGCAACATAGAATTTGATGGCAAATGGGTTGGAGAGTCAAGTCAGTCTGCTCTATATATACCCCCCAATATATAATGGTTCTTGGCACCGCTCCCCTCAGTTCTGTCTGGAGGGGAGGGTCAGGTGAGTCTGCTCTATACACGCCCCACCATAATTGTTCTCATTGCCTCTTTCACCCTCTGTCTGGAAATGATGCTGTCAGCCTGCTACATATATCCCCCCATAAATATAATGTTTCTTGCTGCCTCATTCCACTCTCTGCTGGGGGACATTGCAGGTCAGTTGGCACCATGTACCTCTCAATATATAATGGTTCTTGCAGCCTCCATCTCTGGAGGGGGACAGGTCAGTCTACTCTATATATACCCTCTCCCAAATATATAACGGTTGCCGCCGCCTCTCCCCCTTCTGTCAAAGGGAGACTGCTGAGTGATGGTCTCACTGTAGCAGCCAGCCAGCCACCTTCCAACCCTCTCCTAATCTTGTCTCCTCTTAGGTATTCCCGACTCCCTCCCTCTCCCAGTCTTGGGCTTGGCTCCTCTCTTTGCAGCTTAGTTCAGAATAATTAAAACATAATCCACTCCAGAAAAGTTCAGGTCTCACTCTCACACTCTCAGGAATACCTTTCGATCACTCACAGTATCTTGAGGAAGCGTCGAGTTTTCTAACTAGACTACCTGAATTTGTCTGGAGAGGATTAGGTTTTAATTATTCTGAACTAAGTAAAGTTATTACTATTCTGTTTAGTATCTGCTGTTGGCACTGTCTGAATTGCCGCCTGGTCTGTGGACAGCATTTAAAGCAAGGGAGGCCTCCTTGATGGATGCCTTTGCTTTATAAAGAGGCTTAAAATATACCTCTTTATACAAACATAGATATGGGAAGTGAAAGTCCTTAATTAATTAATATTGTGTGAAAGAATGACTGAGTCATCGTGCAGTACATTTGAGCAAAGAGCAGAAAAATTGTATTACTGTGTTGCAATTTTATTTATTTGTATTATTTAATTATTGGGATTGTACTTATTTATTATGATTTGCTGCTATTTTTAGTTTATTAGTTTATGTACTGGTGCCCTGAGTCTCTGAGAAAGGGTGCCATAAACAAACAAAATCTACTACTGCTAAAGGAGCGGTGCCAGAGAGAAAACATGCCAGAAAACAAAGTTCTAAACTTCGACACTCACTGATGCAAAAGAGCCAGTCCAGTACAACTGCTTATGGTTAAGGCTGCTTTATTTAAAGTAGTGCATGAAGCCAATTGGATGCTATGCAAGCAAACCATAGTGCTTTTGTTTGTTTGTGTACCAGTTGTCCTTTTGTGTCAAATAAGGCAGTCTTAACCATAAGCAGTTTACTGGACTGGCTCTTTTTTAGTGGTGAGTGCAAAGGTTTACTACTCTGAATGTTGTTAAACTCTAAGCAATGAAAGACAAAGATGCAAAAATACTGTACAAAATATAAAAAGATTTATTGGGGTAGGATCTCAGGATCTGGAGCAGGACAGGTTGAATTCAAATAATATGCAATTGCCCCCTCTGCAATAACTAGGGACTAGTCTAATGTCCACCATCACACATCATATTATTGCTCAATTCCAGTTGTACTGTACTGGTGCCTATCCCAATCCCACTGACAGTCACATTGCCAGTGGTATCTGTTACTAGCATACTAACATACTAAAATGCCAGCAGAATAGGCCTAATGGTCTTTCGTGTCTGCTCGTTTGGTCAGCCCCCACCCTGGGTGCTGACCTTGCTGTCCCCCTCGCCTTCTCTGGCTTCTCCCTTCCCAGTTCCGGATATTCTTGCTGCATTGGATTTTGCTTCCTGAACCCTTCCCCTGTACCTGTCCCACCCCCTCTTGAACCCCTCCACTGTCTCTGCCTCCACCAGCCCCCTAGGTAGTGCATTCCATGGCTCTACCACCCTCTCAGTGAGTAGCACCTCCTCCTTTCTCCCTGAATCTTCCCCTCCAGCTTCCACCCTTGCCCTCTAGTGGCCCTTCCTCCTTCCTTCAAGCACCCTCACTGTTCCTCCCCTATTTACCCTCTTCATGTACCTGAAGACCTTTATCATGTCCCCCGGTCCCTTCTCTCTTCCAATAGTGCATATTTAGCTCTTGAGCCTCTCCTCATAGGTCCTGTCCCCAAGCCCCAAATCATTTTGGTTGCCCTCCTCTGGACCCTCTCCAGGAGGTTAATGTCCCTCTTTAAGTGTGGCCTCCAAAACTGCACGCAGTACTCCAGGTGCGGCCTCACCAAGCAGTTATACAGGGGCAGTATCACTTCCCTCCTTCTGGAAGTGATCCCCCTAGCGATGCATCCCAGCATCCTGTTGGCCTTGGCTGCTGCCCTCCTACAAGTCTCAGAGTTGTTCATCTTGACATCCACCACCCCCAGGTCCCTCTCAGCCATCGAGACTTGTAGCATTTCCCCCAGGGTGCTTGGCCTGGGTTTCTAGCCCCAGGTGGAGTACCTTGCATTTCCCTGCATTAAACCTCAGCTTCCACTTTCTAGACCATCTTTCCAGAGCCTCCAGGTCCCCTGCAGGGCCACCTCCCTCCTCCCCATCCACCACTGCCCCCAGTTTCGAGTCATCTGCAAAGAGACTCATCTCACTCCTGATTCCTGTCCTTATGTCAGATCGTGGGCGTTGAACAGAAGGGGCCAGGACTGATCCTGTGGGACCCCACTAATGACCCTCCTTGGAGAGATTATCCCAACTATGACCCTCTGGGTCGGTCCTGGAGCCAATTGCCTATCCATTGGATCATCTGGTTTCCCACCCCATTTCTCCTAGTTTATCCAACAGGCCCCATGAGGAACAGAGTCAAATGCCTTGCTGAAGTCCAGAAAGAGGACATCCACTGGTCTACCAGGTCCAAGGCACTTGTCACCCAGTCATAGAACTCCACCAGGTTTGTCTGACATGATTTCCCAGGATGAATCCATGCTGTCTATCGTCCAGGCACCCTGACTTATCCAGGGGCCCCCTAGCCACTCCTTGACAATGCCCTCCATCACCTTGCCCACCACTGATGTCAGGCTGACAGGCCTGTAGTTCCCTGCCACCTCCCTTGATCCCCCGTGGATAGGCACTACAGCGCCACCTTCCAGTCTTGGGGCACCCACCCTGTCCTCAGAGATGGTGAAAAGCTCTGCCAGGGGTTTCGCCAGGACATCTGCAAGTTCCTTCAGCACTCTAGGATGTAATTTATCCGGCCCCGGTGCTTTCTCCGTCTTAAAGGGCTGAGGCTCCCTCACTCTCTCTGCTGTGATTTCCACTTCCAGTACCTCTTCTCCTGCTTAGCCCTCCCCCACCTGCCAGTGATGCCCCCCTCCCCAGACCTGCCGATTGGTAAGGGTCCCCCCTCATTATCTCTGTCTCCTCCCATGTATGATGCAGCATCCCCATTTTCCCTGGTGAAAACTGAGGTGAAGTACTCATTTAGTACCTCAGCCTGCTCCCCCGGGTCTTGTGCCCATCTCTCCCCTGATTTAATCCTGCTAATCTGCCCCTTCACCCTTCATCTTTCCCCAATGTCTCTAAAGAACCCTTTTCCCTCTCCTAATTTCCCTGGCCAGGTTCTGCTCCTTCCTTGCCTTAGCCGCCCTCACCACTCTAGTAGCCCTTCTAACCAACAGCTCATACTCCCTCAGTCCCTTTCACTCCTTGAGCACTTGAATTTCTTATAGGCTGCTTTCTTTCCCGCACCACCTCCTGGACCTCCCTGGTCCACCAACAGGGTTTTGGCCCTACTGCATTTTCATCTTACTCTTGCACAGGTGCTGGTAGCATCCTGCACCCCTCTCTGATGATTTCCACCTACTATCAGCGTCCATGTCTGAACCAATCCCATCAAATGCTCCTTAAGGATCCTTCCCATTTCCTTAAAATCCACCCCTGAAGTCGGTTACTTCCGTCTTTGTGCAGCCTTCTACCCCTCCTAGGTCCAGGCAGAACCAGACCGTGGCATGGTCACTACCCGCCAATGGGTCCCTTACCTCCAGGCCCCCAATCTGGTCACTGTCTGCCAGGACCACATCCAGTACCCGTGCCTCCCTGGTCGGTTCCCTCACCTGCTGAGTTAGGAACGCGTCTTGAAAGACATCCAACAACCTCTGTTCCCTGGTCACAGAGGATGTCATAGTCTCCCAGTCTGTTCCTGGCATGTTTAAGTCCCCTAACACCACCACCTTTCCTCTGCCCAGTCTGCAGTGTCTCCTAACATCTGCCACCAGACTGTCCTCCAGCTCCTCCGCCAGGGCAGGGGGTCTATACACCACTCCTATTTTTACTCTCTTGCCCCCCCTTGTTATCAAGGTGACCCAAATCGCCTCCACGGTTCCCTCCGCCTCCTCAACTCCCCCTATGCCAATGCAGTTTTTTACTATCATTGCTACCCCTCCTCCCCTTCCCTCCCCCCTGTCCTTCCTGAACATAGTGTAACCCTCCAGGTTCAGGTCCCAGTCATGTCTTGCAGTGGCCCAAGTCTCAGTGACCGCTGCCACATCCACTGCTCTCTCAGTTAATATCACCTGGAGCTCAGGCATTTTATTGCCCAAGCTCTTGGCATTTAGCAGGACTACCTTCCACCCTTTCACTATAGTTTCATTTCCCCTGCTCGTGTTCCCTTGGGGATTCTGTTTTCTCCTGGTCTGCACTTTGCCAGTTGGTCTTTTCCTGCAATCCTCCTGGTCCCCAGGGGGGTGGAGACAGAGTCCCTCCTTTATCGGCATCCCCTTGACTGCCTTTTCTCCCATCCCACCCCTTCACAAGTTTAAACCCACTTTTCACCAATGAACTCCTCCATTTTCAACTTAAGGATTCCCCTCCCCTCCAAATTGAGATGTAGTCTATCTCTAGCATACAGCTCCTTATCCTCCCAGGTCTCCCCCCAATCCCCCATCAACCCATACCCTCTGGCCTCACACCACTCCCTGAGCCACTGGTTTATCTCCCTAATTTTTCTTTTGTGTTCCCCACTAGCCCTTGGCACTGGCAGGATTTCTGAGAAGGAAACTGTGCATCCTATGTCATGACAGACCCTGGCGAGCTCCCTGAATCTTGCCTGTATCTCTAGCTCGCTATTTCCCTCAATGTCATTTGTGCCCAGGTGGACCAGTATGTCTGGGGAACCCCCACAGTCCTTTGCCAGCTGATATACCTCGTGCTTAGCCCTGTGCACCGTTAGTCCAGGGAAGCATCTTGTTCTAACTGGCCAGGCTTGTTGAAAACCATATTTACACAGAAACTGCATTTATTTGTGCTCCGCTGTTGCATTGGCCTATTTATTATCCAATAGAGAAATTGTGCAGTTTAGTACCAAATTCTACTTGGAATCATATGTGTTTATCCATCTTTATGATGTTGCAGGACCAAGGACCTGCTTAAGTATGCACAGTCCCAATCATTGAGTCTGATCTCTACTGCAGCTCTGGCTTTTCACTCCTGTAGTAAATATCAGCTGTGGTGTCTTGGTGCATCTCCCGCTCTCTCTCTCTCTCTTTCAGATCTTTCTGCCAATCACACATACCTTTGACACCATGCCACACAGAAGGCTCATTAGGACACTGGGTAGTTTTGGGGTGGGTCCAAAGGTGGTAAATTGGGTAAGAAATGTGTGGGTGGATTGGAGACAGAGGGTGGTGGATAGGACACAGAGTGAGTGGCAGTAAATGGAATGGTGAGGGAAGGAAGAATGAGCAGTGGAGTAACTCAAGGCTCAGTACTGGGTTTAGTCCACTTCAATGTCTTTTATAAGTGACACTGCAGATGGTCTGGAAAGGAAAGTATACCACTTTGCAGATGACACCAAATTGGCAATAGGGTGGATACTGCAGATGGGGTGCAGAGAATGTGCAGAGACCTGAGAAAACTTCAGGTGTGGTCAAAGATATGGCAGCTGGATTTCAATGTGAAAAAGTGAAAAATTAAGCACCTAGGGCACAGAAACCCAGAGGCAGAGTATAAAAATGGGTGAAGAGTTTTTGACAATCACCAAACAGAAACAATACCCTGGAGTAATCATATCTGATGACTTTAAGGTGGTGAGGCAGTACTACAAGGCAGTAGGTAAAGTCAGAGGGATGCTGGAGTGCATATGGAGGGGTATCACCAGCAGAAAGAGGGAGGAAGTGTTGCCACTGTATAGAGTGTTGGCAAGACCTCACCTGGAGTACTGTGTCCAGTTCTAGAGACTACATCTGAAGAAGGATATAGAGAGGGTGGAGGCTTTCCAGAGGACGGCAACTAAAATGGTATGGGGGGGCTGCATCAGAAACCCTATGAGGAGAGACTGAGGGACCTCAGTATGTTCACACTGGAAGAGAGGAGGGAGAGGGGAGACATGATAGAGACCTATAAATACCTCACAGGGGTTAAAAAGGTACTGGAGGGGGCATTTTATAGAGAACAAAAAATGCACGAGAACAAGGGGACATGCATCGAAGCTGGAAGGGGGAGGATTTAGAAGATGTGAAGAAGTACTTATTCACTGAGAGAGAGTGGTGAATGCCTGGAACAGTCTTCCAGAAGAGGTGGCGAGAACAGAAAGAGTGGTGGGCATCAAGAATGCATGGGATAGGCACAAGGGAATCTTAGCTGGGAAGCAGAGAGAGAGGGAGGAAGCTGGAGACAACATAAGTAGGGACAAATGGGTAGAATAGGTGGGCCAGGCAGTCCTTATCTGCTGTCATATTCTATAGGGGCCAGAATACTGGGACTGGTATATATAAAAGGCTATGGTAGAAGGGCACAGTGTACTCCCACAATTGGCCCCAAAATGCAGCAGAATGCATCAAAAATGCTAACATTTTCTGGGAGCCTAGGTGGCCCCCAGACCCCCAGCTTATTGTAACATTTAACATTATGATTCTTAATTTAAACAGCCTTGAGTACTTAGCTACTAAACACTCATCATTGATACATGCACAGTAACTAAGTATATGCCTGCACTGAGAGGCCGGCTTCACTAGTAGGCACCAAAAACATACTGTTCAACCACCAGGGACCAGCACAGTGGGACTAGTATGTAAAAAGGCTATGGTAGAAGGGCCCTGTATACTCTCATAATTTGCCCCCAAATGCACCAGAATGCGTAAAAAATGCCAACATTTTCTGGGGCCTAGGCGGCCCCAAGACCCCTAGCCTGTTGTGTAGTTATTGACTTGTGCGTACACTTTCTTAAAGGCTGGTTACTCCCCTGCTAACACCCCTTTCCAGTTTTCCAGGACCTGGCAGGGCTTTCACCCTGCCACATTATCACCCTCATAAAGGCCTCCCCACCTCCCAAAAAAGAAAGCCTTCAAGGAACAGAAGTCACCAAGTGTTCCTTAAATGTTTCACTATGGAGTATATAAGTTGGGAATCTTCAACTTCTCACCTGCTCATGGGTTTGCCTAAATTTAAGGGTTACCACAACTTGTGCATGGTCTGAGGCCACAATTGGGCTGATTTGTGTACTTTCCACCCTTTGGTACAATTCTCTGGGAATAAAAAGGTAATTATTGCATGACTATGATCCACAGGGATTAGAAAAAAATTAAATTCCTTCATTCCTAAATTATCCTTTCTCCATACTTCTAAAATGCTGAGTACTAATAGTCCCTCAACCCATCTGGCAACAGTGGTTCTAACCTTCCCCCCACCTCCTGTTTAATCAAGTTGTAGGTCAACTGAGCAATTAAAATCACTCCTAAGATTAAGTTAGGGAACTGTTCTCTTTGCAGGAGGGCTAGTACTTGATCACCAAAAATGGGTAATTGGCTGCAGGAGAGTAAATGTTGGCAAGATTGACTATCTCACCACAGAACATGTCCTGCACAAAAGATACCTCCCTTTAGACAGGTCTACCGTCACCTTCCCTTTCATGAAGAACAGATTCCTGTGAACCAAAGATGCCACTCCTTTCTTGTGACCATTAATGGTAGTTTACTCACCTGGTAAAGTTGATTGTGGGGGTATATATCTCTGAGGCACTCCACATTCATGACATCATAGGTTGTGTACACCTGATATGCTGCCTGATGCACATGTGACTTCTAAAGAAGTCTGTCCCCCTTCTCTGGGGATCTGCTCCCACTGGATCAGTTCAATGTCTTCCAAAGTTGTATCAGAAAATAAATATTAATAATACTGTCTTGTGGTTGTGTCATGCATTGTAGACCCAGTTGATTTAAAAGTGATGTTTTTTATTTCCTATTCTTACACTCTAGTAATTCTGGACTGTACAGCATTCCAGGGCAGTATAGCAGTACTATATTCACTGTACACATCTACAAGGTGGGATGTTGAGTGCCTCAGAGATATATACTCCCACAATCACCTTTACCAGGTGAGTAAACTACCATTGTGGGGGATAATCTCTGAGGCACTCTACATTCATGACATCATGTGTTCCTAAAAAGCAGTACCCATATCCCCCGGTGAGGTAGATGTGTTTCCTTCCAAAGTATTGGATTTTGCTACTAGCAACACTGAGCAGCCGAAGTTCATTTTATTGTCTTGTGACACATTGACTCTGTAGTGGTTACTGAGTGTGTGCAGTGACGACCAGGTGGCAGCTGCACATATTTCCTCAATTGTGGTCATATTTTTCTCTGCCCATGAAGTGGCCACCGCTCTGGTTGAATGGGCTTTCAGGTCCTTGGATGCCACAGAGTTATTGGCTCAATAGGACTCTGTGATCACTGTCTTGAGGAAAGAAGCAATGGAAGATTTGGATATTGGGTGGCCTTTTCTCTTGTCCTGCACAATAATAAACAATTTGTCAGTCTTGCACACTTCTTCAGGGCATGTGATATAGATAGCCAGTATCCGTTTCATTCCCAGCATTTGTAGTTCGGAGTCCTTTTGTACTTCCTCTGGGGGAAACTCAGCTGGAATTTCAATAGTTTGACTTAAATGGAATGTAGATGCCACCTTAGAAACAAAGAAGAATAAAGGTCTTAGGGATTTTCGATTGCTGTAGAATATTAGGAATGGATATTTGCAGGAAAGGGCCTGTAGTTCTCTGATTTGCCTAGCTGAGCAAATAGCTACTAGGAATATTGTTTTTAGGTTTAACCATTTGAGGGCTACTGAGTTCAGAGGTTCAAAGGGTGCCATAGTCATGGCCCTTAGAACCATGTTTAGATCCCATGGTGCTATCACGCTCTTTATTTTGGGCCATATGTTCATGGCGGCTTTTAGGAAGCAAACAATGTCCTGATGAGATCCCAGTGTGGTGTCTTGTATTTATCCTCTTGCTGCTCCTATGGCAGCAACCTGGACCTTGAGAGATGATGGTGACAGTCCCAGATTTAATCCTTCTTGAAGGAATAGTAGAATATCTGCTATTGAGCAGTTGTTTGGGTCTGTCTTGCAGTGATTGTACCATTTTGAGAATATGCTCCAATGCTGTTGAGATGTAGTGGTTGTGGATGTCTTCTGGACATTATCATTGTGCTAATCACCAGTGGGTGATATCCTGCTTTCTGCAGTCTCTCCCTTTCAGGAGCCAAGCCATCAATTGTAGGTGTTGCGGGTCTGGGTGGTATACTGGTCCCTGTCTCAGAATACCGTGTCTCTTGGGCAGTCTCCAGGGATGGTCCTGGGCCATGGCTACTACCGTGGAAAACCAGGCCCTTCGAGGCCAGTGTAGTGTTTTGAGTATTACTCTAGCTCTGGATGTATGTATTTTCTTCAGTACTTGTGGTATGAGAGTTGATGGTGGGGAAATGTATGCGACATTGAATATCCAATGAGCTGTCAGGGCATCTACTCCCATGGCTAATCTATTCTTGTATCTGGACAGGAACTTTGAGCATTGATTTTTTTTGCTGGATGCCATTGGGTCTAGTTTCACCAGTTCCCATCTCCTGTTGATTTGATCAAATACCTGTTGGTGTAATTGCCATTATCTCAGATGTATCTGCTGGTGGCTTAGTCAATCTGCAGTTGTGTTTCGTTTTCCTGCCAGGTGAATTGCTGAGACAGTGTTGAGGTTCTTCTGTGCCCATGGTATGAGCTTTGATGCTTCTTTGAGCATTGCTCGGCTCTTGGTACCCCCCTGTTTATTTATGTATGAGATCGTCACCTGATTATCGGGTCTTATGAGCACTTGTTTGTTCTAGATGCCTGGTGAAGTGTAATAGAGCCAGAAATATGGCTCTCATTTCTAGAATGTTTATTGGTAGTTCTGTCTCTTTTAATGACCATTTTCCTTGTGCCAATTGATGGTGCAAGACAGCTCCCCAACCTGTCAGGCTGGCATTTGTATCTATAATGACCTCTGGCTGAATGTCTAGAGGCACTTCTTGTGCGAGTTTGTGTCTGTTTGTCCACCATGATGGGTTTTTTTTGTACATTGGGTGGAAGTATTACTGTCTACAATAGGTCGATGCTGTAAGTTGAACCTTGTTTGATCAGGAATTACATGAGTGGTATCATGTTCCATTTGGCCCATGGTACTATGTCTATTGAGAATGACATTAGACCTAGTACTTGTGAGATGATTTTTAGTGTGGGGTTTTTTAGGTTCTGTAAATGTTTTGTCTGCGCTATAATTGCGAGGACTCAGGACTCTAATGGATAGACTAGGCCCAATGTTATGTCAATGAATGTGCCTGTTGCTCTATGGAGTGGCTGGGGGTCAGACAGCTTTTCAAGTAATTTATTACTCTGCCATGGTTTTGTAGGCATTGTACTACTGCGTTTGTTTCTTGAATGGATTGCTGTATCGATCTGGTTCTGTTGAGCCAGTCATCCAAGTAGGGGTTACTTGAATGCCCTTTTCTCTCAGTTTGACTGCTAGGACTATTTTCACTTTTGTGAACACCCTCTGGGCCAATGCGAGACCGAATCATAGGGTCTTCCCATTATGTGGAATCATAGGGATTTGTAGTGTGATGGTCTCATGGGAATGTGAAGATAGGCATCTTTTAGATCTAGTGATGTTAGAAAGTCTCCTCACCTTATAACCCTCAGGGTGTATCAGATCATTTCCATCTTTAAGGGTTTGTACTGCACATATTTGTTTAGATACTTTAGGTCTTGAATGGGTTGTAGTCCTCCAGTCTTTTTGGGTACCATGAAGAAGATGGAATATACTCCTTTCCCTTCTTTGTGCTTTGGTACCTCTGCTATGGCCTTGTTGTGCAGTAAGTCGATCAGTACTCTGTATTTGTGTCAGAGTGATTTAGTTTTTCGACACCGGTAATAAGATCAGCCTGGTGTGTGTTAGGATTTGTGAAAGCACTATAGCGTATCCTTTTCTTATTATTTCTAGGACCCACCTGTCTTCTGTGGTTTGCTCCCATATGTGGGCGAAATTGAGTAGTTGTGCACCTATTGGGATGTTTTGGTATTGCTTGTAGTAATAGTAGTCATTGCTTTCATCTCCAGGACCTGATGGCATAAACTCAAAATTTATAAAAGAAGTCTCAAAAGAACTTATTGGCCCCCTTACTTATTTATTTAATATATCTGTGAATCATGGTATTGTATAACAATCGTGGCGGGTAGCTAATATAACTGATTCATAAGGGTGGCAATAAACAAATGACATCGAACTATAGACCTATCAGCCTAATGTCGTTATTAGTAAAAATCACTGAACATTTAATTTAAATTAAAATCTCTAACCATATTACTAACACTGGCTGTATAGATATGTCACAACATGGTTTCACACCCGGTAGGTCATGTTTAACTAACTTAATTAGTTTTTTTGAACCAGTCAGTGAAGCACTAGATAATGGCATCCCGGTGGATGTTATTTTTCTAGACTTCGAAAAGGCATTCGATACTGTGTCCCATAAGATTTTGATCAAACAACTTCTTAATATAAATGTGGATAATAATATAATTAAATGGATTGAATCATGGCTATCTAAAAGACAACAAATGGTGGTTATTCATGGCCATGAGTCTGATTGGAGCCAAGTTACTAGTGGAGTGCCACAGGGATCTGTGTTAGGCCCTCTCCTATTTAACATACTGATCTCTAGTATGCAAACTTCAAAAGAAGTCTGGATCAACAAGTACACTGAAGACTGTAAAATAGGAAGCCTAATAAATGATACTTCATCTGCCATTACCCTGCAAGAAAATCTAAATAGATTAGCAACCTGGGCTGTTGAAAATAAAATGAAATTTAACATTAAGAAATGCAAAGTAATGCACATGGGTAATAATAACCATGGATTTAACTATTCAATACAAAATATAAATTTAGAGAAAACAACAGAAGAAAAAGATCTGGGTGTTATGATATCCAACAATTTAAAATTCAATTCTCATACTAACTTAACTATCAAAAAATGCCATATGATTCTTGCCAATATTTTGAGGCACATTAAAAGTAGGAAGCAATCAGTTATTCTACTCTTATATTCCTGTCTTGTACACTCACATTTGGACTATTGTTCCTCTTTCTGTGCTCCAACTTCTGTAGGCTATTTAGCTATGATAGAAAGGGTCCAACGTAGACCCACTAAAAGAATGGACAGTGTGCCCAATATGGAATAAGGGTCCAGAGTTAGAAAACTACAATTATACTCTTTGGAATACAGAATATTGAGAGGAGATCTAATTTTTGCATTTAATGCCTATCAAAATGAATATTTGCTAAACACAATTAGATTAGAAAAACAAACCAAAATTTAATCATACAAGATCACATCATTTTAAATTGAAAACATCATTATGTAAAACAAATAAACGTTCCATGTTTTTCAATCAGAGAATCCCTCTGATTTGGAATTCACTTCCTGTAGATATTGTTAATAGCAATAATCTTCAGCAGTTTAAGAAAAGGCTTGACACTTATATGCGTGATAAAAAATTTTCCTTCCACCACTGAAAAGTGGAGGCAAGTTCACTCATGGGCATCTGCCCTCTGAACTTGTAAACATCTATGAATCTATGAATCCCCTACCTCTGTTTGAGCCCCTGCTACCTCGATATCTGATGTAATGGCTAGTGGGTGGGTATGGGTGTTGGTAATTGTTTCCCCTGTAACTGTAATTTCCCCTTCTCTAGTCTCGTAAGGAATAGGAATGGTATCCTTGTCTAGCAGGAAGATAAGTGGATCTATTTGATTGATCCTTGGTCAGTGTGTTTCCTTCCTCCTTCCCCTTCAGGTGTCTCTCCAAACCCTCACTGAATAGTAGGGTGCCCATGAAGGGTAATTTATGAAGCATTGTTTTAGATTAATTTTCCGCATCCCATAACTTCATCCACAGTGACCTACATGCTCTGTTGACTAGAACTGCAGCCCATGAATTAATTTTTAAAGAATCCACTGCCATGTCAGCCAGGTATTTGGTTGATAGTATGGCATTTTCTAGGAGTTGTGCCTCTGTGGAGTCGGGGGATAATTTATTCATAACCTCCTGTAGCCAGGTTAATTGGGCTCTGGTTGAGTAGATGGCTGTTGTTGCAACTCTAGCTGCTAAGCCTGCTAGTTCTGCATTTTTCTTTAAGCTATCTTCCCATTTTCATTCTATGGGGTCCTTGAGACCTGATGCCATCTCAATTGGCAACACCGTTTTCGTTAAGCTTGCGGCGCATGCATGAGAGCGTTTTAAAGTAGCACACTTGGGTGTGCCTCTCCCATCAATCACTGCTCCCTTGAGCAGGCGTGGTAGTCCTGCACCAATGGTGCAGGAGCTCAGTATGTTAGCGGTGTTCCTCTGGCCAAGGAAAACACTGCTGCCATACTGGTGCTGCCACTAATCTGTCTGCGCTCCCCGTGCACATCATGCCACCCCCAAAGCTTTCCTGCCATGCTGGGAGCCACCCAGGATGGCAAACATTGTTTGTTTTGCGGCAGGGTGCCCAGTCCCCGTCGGCTCCACAGCCCCCAAGCCGTCCTGCTGCCACGCTGAGCCCACCCCAGTGTGGCAAACGTTGGTTTGTTTTGCCGGCAGGGGTGCCCAATCCCGTCGGCTCCTCGGCCCCCCACATCTTCTGCCATGCTGGGAGCCCACCCCAGCGTGGCAAGCGTCCACGTCATCTTTTTCCCCTGTAAAACAAAAGCGGTCCGCGGTGTGTCTCCCAACCCCTCCACAACCCGCACCCACCCACTGCACCAAGCCTCCCACACCCCACCCCCCATAACTCCCACCTCTGGACTCTGGCGTGATGATCTCCAGTGGACCAGGAACACGTCTGCACTCTTCAAAGCCGACCGCGAACTGAGGAAATGCCGGTAAGCTGTACAATGGGCTACATAGAGGGGTTTCAACTTTGTTGCATATCTCAGGCATTTTTTGGAATTTTTACACCAAATTTTCAACATGGGGTTTTTGGGACCTCTTCTCATGAATGATGTCACTGTCATGGCGTTATTCGGGCCCGAAGGGTGATTTCGCAGGCACTGCACAGTCACTGCATTAAATCACCCTTTTTGCCTTGAATAACACCATGACAGTGAACGTCGTCGAGATACCAAAACTCAATGTGAATATTTGGTGCAAATATTCCAAAAAATGACTGTTTTACGAGCGTGCATTGCGCAGTTCCTACGCAGGCTTGTAAGTTCACGAATTTTCAATATTTTCACTCCAGATTTTCAACATTGCCATTTTATTACACCTTCTTATGAGTTGTACAGCTGTCATTTTTCACATCTCACCCAAAACATCTTTCCACCCATGTAGCACACAATGGAGCAGTCGGTGTGCGAAATCAATGTATGGAACACATTAAGAAAATCACAGTGACACTGTTCATGAGCAGAGGTCTTAAAATGGCTATGTTGAAAATTTGGCAAAAAAATTCCTAAAAATGACTGTTTTATGAGCGTGCGTTGTGCAGTTCCAACGCACGCTCGTCGTTCGAATTTTCAATATTTGCACTCCAGATTTTCAACATTGCCATTTTACCACACCTCCTCATGAGCAGTACAGCTGTCATTTTTCACATCCTGCCCAAAATGTGTTTCTGCCCATGTAGCGCACAATGGCGCAGTCGATGTACGAACTCAATGTATGGGAGACATTAAGAAAATCACAGTGACACTGATCATGAGCAGAGGTCTTAAAATGGCTGTGCTGAAAATTTAGTGAAAGAATTCCTAAAAATGACTGTTTTATGAGTCTGTGTTGCGCAGTTCCTACACACGCTCGTAAGTTTGCGAATTTTCAATATTTTCACTCCAGATTTTCAACATTGCCATTTTACCACACCTCCTTATGAGCACTGCAGCTGTCATTTTTCATATCTTGCCCAAAACATGTTTATGCCCATGTAGCGCACAATGGCACAGTCGAGTAATGCGAACTCAGTGTATGGGACACATTAAGAAAATCACAGTGTCACTGTTCATGAGCAGAGATCTTAAAATGGCTATGTTGAAAATTTGGTGAAAGAATTCCACCTACAAATAGCTGTTTCTGGCGTGCGTTGTGCAGTTCCTACGCTTGCGGCTACCGTAGAAGTTCTGCCCAATTTCAATATTTTTCACTCCAGTTTTCAACATTGCCATTTTACCACACATCCTTATGAGCAGTACAGCTGTCATTTTTCACATCCTGCTCAAAATGTCTTTCCCCCCATGTAGTGCACTATGGCGCAGTCGGTGTGCGAAATCAATGTATGGGACACAGTAAGAAAATCACAGTGACACTGTTCATTAGCAGAGGTTTTAAAATGGCAATGTTGAAAATTTGGTGAAAAAATTCCTAAAAATGACTGTTTTACGAGCGTTCATTGCACAATTACCACGCATGCTCGTAGGTTTGCGAATTTTCAATATTTCCACTCCAGATTTTCAACATTGGCATTTTACCACACTTCCTTATGAGCAGTACAGCTGTCATTTTTCACATCCTGCCCAAAACGTGTTTCTGCCTATGTAGCGCACAATGGGGGTAACAAAAAGATCATGCTGACAATTTATTGTGCAAATACCAGCAATCGCACAGGGCATTAGGGTAAAGCACCATACATGCCAAACACCACTGCAAATACCTGCAAGCGAACGTTCGGCATTGACAAATGCTTGTTTTAATTTAGTGAAGCTATTTCAGGGTCTGTTGTTGGTGGTGTGCACCATAACGCCAGTTTGTCCGCCTGCAGATGGTACGTTTTTTCCTATGATCTGTGCTCAGGTATACAAGCTGGTTCTGTAGACTCCCATTCCTTAATGACCACCTCATCAATGGATTCACACACCAGGAATACATCAGCCTGTTTTGCTGATGGTTGAAATGAGGGGATTCAGCTTGGAGAGAGGGGCAGGTGTTGGTGTCTTGAACCCCACCATTGCCATAATATTGTGGACTAGGGCTGGGATTTGATCAGGGCATCACTATTTGGCCATAAGTGTTTGTGGATCTACCTCCATCTCTCCATCTTTGTCTGAATGAGTTTGAGTATGGTTGTGGCGAGTGGGGTTCTGGGCCCTCTGGGACCTGATTTCTTGGATTCTTTGGTGCATTTCCCTTTTTGGCAGCCAGAGGAGCTAGGGGTTGCGGGGTAGCAATTTCTGTCAGCTTATTTAGCATGGTGGTTAATATTTCGTGTTGCGCCAGCATAAGTTGGTTATTCTGCAGTAAGACTGCAGTTGCGTCTAAATCCTGCACAGTAGTGGGTTTGGAATTTATAGGTGGGACTGTTGCTTGTGCTTTATGTGAACCCCACTGGTGCCTTCCCCATCATCCTCTAGGTCAGTTGGTATGGGTGCATCTTCAGTGCAGGACGCTCATAGTCTGCCCAGCTGTTTAGGGGCTAAAAGGACATTGCATTGCTTGCAGCTTTTTGTCTTTGTCATGGTTTCTGCTGAAAATGGGGAGCAAGAGGTGGTGTTGTTGTTAGTGGGGTAAAGCTAGATAAATCTGATATTCATTTTAATACAATGCTCCCCATGTACTGTAGGCTGATATTAGACATACAGATTTGTTGTGCTTGGTCATAGTACTGTGCCTTTAAATGCATTGAGCTGATAGGGACTGGCTAGTTTTCTTACTTTTTGTTATTAACATCCTAGCAGTATTCCTCCCCCTGCTTCCACTTGTATGAGGCGTGTACTGCCTTTTATGGCTGGTGGATCAGGTTAGTAATTGATCTTTATTGGAAAACCTGATCCTTGTGCTTTTTGTAGGTCTATGGCACTGCGCTTGCTTTTCTTGTGCATAGCGCCCTTCATAAGATGGTGGTCACAAGTCATATGCTGGTGACAGCATCTCATGGATGCCACTGTAATTAGTAAATGCCCTATAGTGAAGGGAATGCGGGGCATACCTTCCTAAGATGGTGGCTGCAAGTGTTGTGATGTTGGCACATCTTGTGGCCACCAAATGTAGTTTGGGGCATTAATGTCATGAGTCTCCTCCTTCTCATGAGAATAGCCTCACAGAAATGGCATCAAGCGAGAAAGCTTTTGGGAGAGAAGGCGAGGTGTTTTTTTTAAAAAAAAAAATGGGATGCCATAAAATTCAATGAGGCAGTGCCATTTTGGAAGTGAGGTAATTTACATGACGAGACTCAGAATTTGATTTTTGTACCACACTAACTGATGGGGCACACGAGGAGTAAATGGTTCATTTTGTGGGGAAATGGCAGGCACAGCATTTTACTGTGGAAGTCCAGAATACTAGCAGGGTATCCAGACATTCCAAAGGGCAATACTAGTTCACCTGGCAAAGTAAGGTACTCTGGAACCACTGGCAGGATTTCCAGGTTGTTCAAACACAGTTAGGACATTTGAGTGTCCATATTACCACTGGACCACTATTAGGGGTGCCAGTGTTCATGTCCATATACTGTACAGGAGTGTAAGTCAAGTTGTAAGACTGTAGCCTCTGTATCTGTGGCTTCTGGGACCACTGGTAGGGGTTTCCAGGTGACCTCAGACAGTGAACTTTCTGTGATAAGCTGCTGACTACTGTAACTTGCGATAGAATCTGTGCTGTATGTTAAAGTGCTGCTTATATCTTAAATAGTTAATAATTACCTTAAATAATTGTGCTGCCGCTCCATCTTGTTTCAAAGTTCTTAATGAACAGTAACATTAAAAAAAACTCTATTCTAGTCTTGGTACAATTCCTTTTTCACTGGTAGTACTTTAAAAATAGTTATAATGGATCTTGTAATTTGCTTACCTTACTCTTGCAATTTCTGTTGGTACTTGTAACACTCTGGAGCTAATGGTTGTGCTGCAACCTCTTCAGATGCATATTCAAAATTGATCCAGTGGGAGCAGGTCCCCAGAGAAGGGGGACAGACTTCTTTAGAAGTCACATGTGCATCAGGCAACCTATCAGGTGTATACAACCCATGATGTCATGAATGTAGAGTGCCTCAAAGAATATTCCTCACAACAGATGCTGCACAGCATTACCCTACCCACTCACCTACTACTGAGATGTAATTGTATTAGATGAAGATGCTGTGTTTGGCAGTACAAACTCTATAAAGAGCTTCCAGGTTGTATTTGCTGATTCTTTTATGTACTTACAGTATGTTTGTTGGGATTTACTTTGCACTACTTGATATTGTATTATGAATTTTTATTATAACTACTCTCAATTTGTGAATTCAGGACCACCTTGTAAAGAGGGCATTGTTACCCTAATGGTGCATTTTAAAACTTTACTGATTAAAAATAGAAATTTCTATACTACTACTACTACCAGTTTGGGGAGCTTCTTAGCTGTAAAGTGAGTCTTCTGGAGCATGGTGACTGTGTATTTTGTCTCTTGAGCACATTCAATATTTTCTTTCTCTTTATGGGGAGGAAACACCTTGCACATTCTAGGCGCTCACTGAGAGTTTCTACATCTTATTTCCTAACATCTCAGCAGTTCTGAATGAAGGGGCAACCCCTACCACACACAGATCCTCAACTGTCACTGTATCTGTTCCTTCCCTTGTACATGTAGATTTGCTGAAGTGCAGGCAGTACAAGCATGTTAGACCCTTTATAAGTCTGTCATAACCCATTTAACAGCACCAAGTAGCAGTGAACAGTAACATATAAACAAAAATGCTAGGAGCTGAACGAAGGACCCTGCTCCACTCCTCAGCCTTTCCCTCCTTTTCCATCCACCCATTCTATATACACATTTCTGATTAGAGACCTAGAAGAAAAGGAATCTCGCACAAGTCTGTTTCTTTTCTCCTGCTCAAACTCCCATTCTTACTAAATTTCTGTTAATCATCCCTCCATAAACCTCCTGCATAAAAATATGCAATGCTCATGGTATATGTCAGCACTTAAAGATCTCCTGGTTGCCATGATGATCTGACCTACCATGTTCCCACCACACTCAGGATACAGCCCCCCTGCCCCCATCTGCTGAGCCATAATAGCAATCAGGGAGGGGAAGACTTCCCTAAGGAGCCTGAGCAAAATATTTTTTCCTTGCTGCTGAGGGCTCATTCCTTGTTTTCATACAGCAACATCAGCAAGGATGCAGTGCAGTAATGCTGCAGTATACCACACAGTTTTTCAGTATGCCACAGGGAACAGTGTAATTCAATGGCAACTAAACCCTTTTTACTGCAGTATTTTGTGACATGTAATTTACTGCAAGTTATTGTGTTGCATCATAGCTGGCTGTGCTGTACCTACCAGCCTTTCCCCACCATATGAAGCAGTTGCTACCCTACTGCCATGCATTTTCTACCCAGATGCAATTCAGGCCCACACTAGGAAAAAATCATCATGGCAGGGGTCTTTTCCAGTCCTGTCATGAAGGAGCAAAAACTCCATCCTAAAACAGCTTGTGCTTTCTCTCCTGAGTTTCCCCTTCAAAAACCAGGAAGATGGCTACAACTAACATGACCTACAATACATATAGCAATCATGAAAGTGTCTTACTCCAGTCACGGTCTCTTCTCCATTCCCAGAGGGCTCCCTTAGTTCTTCTCCAAGCACAGCTTAGCAGGCACCATCTTAGATGCCATGTGCAGTGGCCACATGTTTCCCTCAATCATCAGTATGTGTGTGCCCTCAGAGGGGTCCCCTTGTTGTCTAGAGAGGAGTCCCACAACAGATCAGGAGGCAGAGGCAGTACTGAATGCCCAAATTTAGTCACAGGGTGTGAACTTGTAACCATCTCTCATGGGGCAGTTGTTATTTTAGAGAAAAATGGCAGTGATGGTCAAAGTGCAGGCACAATGGCCAAGACTGTCGAGAAGCCATCGCCAAATCAACAAAAATTTAAATGCAAAAGTTTCAACCAGGTTTTTACTTATTTGGCAGTCTTTTGTCCCTTCAGAAGCATTGAGCCTTCTGCATTTCTCAAAAAAAGAATGATTGTTTCTCCATTCTTATCAAGAGCACTGCTGGGTAGGCAAAGCGGAACTCCATGCTGCTCGTGTGTAGTTCATTCATCGGAGGGGAAATGCTTTTCTCTTGGTTTGTACAAGCCTTGAAAAGTCCTGGAAGATAAGCAGTTGTTGATCATTGTGCTTTATAGGGCCAAGCACCCTGAAAGCTTGTAGCATTCTCTGTTTGCCGGGACAATGATGCAAACTCAGGATGATTTGGCAAGGGTGGGAATCCACCAGCACTTTCGGCCTGAGAGCTCTGTGGGTCCAATCATTCCTCACCCTTGCCTTTGGCATCTTCAGGAAGTCATTTTTCCAGAAATGTCACCAGGCTGGAACCTTCCGCACCTTCAGAAAAGCCTCTAATGTGAAGATTGTTTCACCACTGGTTGTTTTTTCTGTGAAGCAATGTGTTCCTGGAGCTCTCCCAGCTCCATTTGAAGCTTGATAACTCACTCTGGAAGTTCTGTTACCCTGTCCTCTTTGGCTGAGACCCTTTCTTCCACTGCTGAGATACAGTTTGCTTGCTCATCATGTTTGGCTGTTAATGCATCTAGTTTATCCAACACCTCGGTCAGCTGGGGGGACAAAATTGCTAGGACCTGGTCTGAGACCAGGTGACTCAGTGCTGCCATCATCTCCTCTGAGACCTCAGTGCAGGTGCTGGCATCAGCCTCCTGAACCAACCATCCCTTCTTTCAGTCATTTGTCATCCCCCTGGCAGCCTTTGCACCCCATCCTGCAATGTAGTCTTCCATGGCACCTTTAACTACCTTTCTGCATATTTCCATGTTGTTTCTGAAGCTTTTGGATGCTGAAACTGAACTTTAATTAGTTGGAGGAGCAGGAGCCAGTGGGATAGCATCTAGCTAGGTAAGGCATGCATATGCACTTCCAAGGCCAGCATCCTTAAAGGTGCATTTAGGTTCATAGGTTCATAGGTAGAGTACGTGATCGAAGGACAAGCCCATTTTGATCATGCCACCTACACTAGGTGATATTCATATTTTAGTTCATCCATGTACGAATCAAGCTTCAATTTAAATTGTGTTAAATTATCATTATGCACAACTTCATATGGGAGGGAGTTCCATATCGGGATTATCCTCTGTGTAAAGAAGTTATTTCTCTTTGAGGTCCTATTTGTATTGGCCTTTAATTTCAGATTATGTGATCTAGTTAAACAAACTGAAGGATGCCAATCCAGATAAATAGCATTTGTCTTGTATTTCTGCATTTGAGTCTAATAACTTAGCAGTATCTTTGTTTGCACATCCAGTATATTCTTTAATGGACTCTCACATGTGTACCTCCCTTTACAGAAACCGATATGCACTTGGGACCCAAACCTCATCCCCATTCAGTTAAGGACTTAACCTTTTGAACCCATGACCCCTACTGAGTTAAAATATCTCACCTGGAAAACATTGTTCCTGGTAGTTATTACTTCAGTATAGAGGCTCAGTGAGCTACAGTACAAGCACTTTGTACTGATTACTTATATTTGATTTTCCACATGGAAAAAGTGGTTAAGATTAAATGAACAATTCCTCCCCTAGGTCATGTCAGAATTTAACTTGAATCAGACTATTAAATTGCCAATGCATTTTCAATGCTATATGTCAATAAAGGGAAGGGGAAACTTTGTACATTAGATGTTAGTAGGATCCTCAGTTTCTACAAGTCTAGAACTGAAAACTTAAAGAATAATAATAATCAGGAGTTTGTCTGATATGGTGAGGTGTCAAATGGACATCTAGCCTCTAAACAAACCATAGCAGGATGGATAGTATCCACAATAAATCTGTATTACAGAAAGGCAAGGAACGTAGCCTCAGATGGCATCAAAGCACACTCCACTAGGAGTACAGCAGTACCAGTGGCAGCTAGAAGGAATGTGCCACTGGCAGAAATGTGTAAAGTTGCCACCTGGTCTACAGTCCAAACATTTACATCTCATTATTGCTTGGACATACAGTACAGACAAGAAAGGATACTAGAACTGGGATTTCTGCCCCTCTGAACTTATTCCCAAAGTAGTCCTACATCCCTCTTATCCTATACTGCTTGGAGTGAGTCAGCTCAAGTTTGAATAGGCTGTTCAAATTTACAGTATGTAGTTAGAAGGAAAAGTTACTCACTATAGTAATAGCTTTTCTTCTTTTTCAGTTAATACTTTTTATTGAATTTCGTCAGTAAGATACATATAGTTATGCTTCAGAACCATAATAATTATGATAAACAGGCTTACAAACAGTAAGATAGTCTGGACTATGGACAGTGCACAACATATATTAAAATGTCTTACGTGAGAGTGGTATATACTTGGCATAAAGTCTCTGCAGGATTATGTTGTACATAATTGTCTGGATTTAAGACTACATGTACTTAACTGCCATAGGGTAATTCCAAAGGGGTGTGTCTCAGCAGTCCCTTTCTTAGCTTAAACAATCATCCATTAAGTATGGAAGGGACATAGTACTCTTGTACAGACATTTTGAGGCATTTTCTCACAAGGAGAATAAGCATGTTCTTACATTCATATTAGTCAAAATGAACAAAACCTTCACAGGTAACATACTTATTTGTTAAAGATAGGTATATGCAAGAAGTCCAATATAACATTTTGAACCCGGAGAGTCCAACATTATCAGTTGCATTCCTTTATTCCTAGATAATCACCTATTAGGGGTGATCACTGGCAGTCAGCCTACCCCAGTTCGAGGGGACAGAAAAGCCATATAGGGGCCCCAGCAGAGATGATATTTGGATATTTTGCTATGAGCTATATGGGATAAACAATACAACTGGGCAATGTGGGCCATTGAATTGTATAGTTCAGATATAGATGGGATCTCTGTAAATCTCCAGTGGCTTAAAATTAGTCACTTAGCCTGAAGGCTAAAGATTGATAGCCATCGAACCTGCATCCTAGACAGCTTCAAACCCAGAGGTATCAGACCCATGAACCAGATCGTAGGGGACACACCGATTGTAGCCCCCAGTATTTTTTCAGCAAGGCCGGATACTGCTATCCAAAAAGATGATAGCTTTGGGCAATGCCATAAGATATGAGCCAGATCTCCAACCGGGGTGTCACACCTCCAGCAATGGTCATTGTCTACCAGATGCATGCGGTAAAGCATACTGGGGGTGCAGTACCAGTGAGAGAGAATTTTATGCTGTATTAGCTGGCTATGAGTGTCTGGGAGATTTTTGTGAGCTTTCCTCCAGCATGCTAACCATTGCTCCTCTGAGATAGACTGATTAAGGGCCTTTTCCCCATTTAACCTTAGCTATAATAGAACCAGAGGGGAGCTGAGACCTAAGGGCTGAATAAATGTGGCCAACTACTCCCTTCTTCACAGATAACCAGCTAGAGAGGGGGGTTGGATTGCTCTGTCATGCCCCATGATGATGTTTGATGTACGTCTGTACCACGCTATGTAGTTGCAAATACTGCCAGAAGGTCTTGTTCCCCAAGTGGTATTCAGCATCTAATTCTTTAAAGAATTTCATATTTAGTCCCCACATCATCCAGAACCTGAGCTAGTTGAAATATCCCCTTATTTACCCAGTCTGCCCAGAGAAATGTTTTCCCCTCAATCATAAGGGCATTATTATGCCAGATTGTCATTTCTGCCAATAGGTATGGATTAGCCTTTAACTTCTTATGGATTGAGTGCACGTTAAGGCTGAGGCCGAGATGGTGGGATGTTCCTGTAAAGTTTGGGGTAGAGGGAAGTACAGCAGGGTCGCTAAGCTCCTTGGCCCGGCCCCTTCTGACTCCATCTCAACCCACTGTGGATTATTGCCCCCCCCGTGGGAGAAACCAGACCATAGTCTGTCCTGTGAGGTATGCTAATTTATACCCTTCTATAGAAGGAGGTTCCAACCCCCTTGTTTCCAGTGTGTGCGTAGTTTGTAATAGCTTTTCTTCTAAGGGATTAGAACAGCCAGTCACAGCCAGTAAAAGTAACCCTTCCCTGCCTCCCATTTCAGAAAAAGATAATTAGGTTCTTCAGCATCATTATTAACATTTAAAGCTTGAGCTTTTAATGATAGCTGTTGCTTGTTCTGTGGGAAGACCCTTTGGAAAAGTCGACAGACATGAAATCTTGGATTAGTGGGGGCAACCCCATCAGCCATAGACTTGTATGTAGCTTAATCTTTTGTTCTGTGATCACTGCTACACATTAACAAATTTGAGCAGACCTTTTTTATTTGTAATTGTAATTCTCATTGATTGCTAATAGCATAGAAAGTCCCAAATGTAAATTGTTAGCATTCTCTATTTTGAAAGATCTTCCCTATGGTATTTTTCTTACTCAGAATGCAAGATTTAAAACATTATCTGAGAGAGAAAAACAACAGGTAGGTGACAAGTCCCTAAAGAATTTTCTTACTACAAATATAGTTTTTGAACCATTATTCTGCCCATAGAGTAAAAAATAGGTATCACGTTAATACAGCACTGCATTTACAGCGACTGCAATTGAGCGAATGTGTTAGAGCGCATTAAGGAGCGGCGACTGAACAGTGCAAGCAACTACACATATGAGTAACTGTAATGTATGCTCGAATAAGTAAATTGAGTGACTTATCTGCACAGCAATCACAATTATCACCTTCCCCTCAATCCAGGAATGCCATGGAGTTAGAATCCTATAGATGGGGGGGCTGGGGGGAACAGCCCCCCGGGGGGTGCAGGGGATGGAGCCCCCCTGCGTGACATGAGTGGATCTGGAGGATAAAGATGGGTGTAATTATGGGGACAGGTGGTTCAAGATGCAGGTCAAATTCATCCGGAGCCAGAGGGGGATGCCTCTGCTTGTTTATAGAGGATATGTATTCCAGCAAGACAAGGAGATCTGTGGCAAGGTTTATTGGACTATTATGTCTATATGTAACTGTCGCTGCAAGAGTCAGTTCACTCATGGTCCAATAACCGGATAATACATGCTCCAGGATATGTGGTTGCTCTAATTGTTGGCAGTGTGATATATTCGCCCAAATTGTAGTCGCCCTGTAATTCTCGCTATATTGACATGGAACCTAAAATAATAATGCCTTTTCACATTCTGAAACCTTTTTCTCAGCATCACTTAAAGTTTTGCTGGCATAAATAGTAACATGGTTGTCTGAATCATGTTTCTCATATAACAACGCACTGACACTGCTGTCAGTGTACCCTGTTTCTAGATAAAAATCCTTATCCATTTGTGGGTAAGTTGACATGGTGCTTGACTCAGAATATCTTTTAAAGCTTACATGGCTTTCTCTGTCGTCCCATCCCCCATACCCAGGTTTCTTTCTTTTTCAGTAGCCTGGTGAGAGGATGGGCAATTTCAACTTTATAGCCTTGAAAAACTGGCTTGAGTAATTACTGATTCCAAAGGCCTGCTCCTTTAAAGTTTTGGGTGGACCAATTTTTTTACCTGCTTCTGTTCTGCTGTACTGAGGGCGCAGCCCATCAGGCCCAGCTTCATACCCCAGATAGTTTACCTTATTTTTTGTACCATTGTCCCTTTGTCAAAGACACTTTGGCACCAGCATTTTTCAGCTGGTTTAGCACATATTTTACGTGTTCCAGGTGTTTCTCAAAAGAATTACTTTTAATTAGTACAGTACATCATCCACGAAAACCAGATTTCCTCTACTTTCAGCATCAGGCACAGCCTTGTGCAGAAAGATATTAAAATCTCCATGGGAATTAAAATATCCAAAAGGACACCTGTTCCATGTGTACTGTCTTCTTCCAAAGGTAAAAGACAGTTTGCATTGATCTTTTGGATCTACTTTCAATGTCCAAAATCCATTTGTTACTCTAGCATAGTAAAATATCTTGCACCCTCAACTTTGGCCAAACTTTAGTCCAAAAATGTCATGTGTCAAACAGATACAGGTACCCGTTTGTTCAATGGTCTATAGTGAATCATGAGCCTCCACTTTCCTGCAGGCTTCATACATAGATACATAGACAGTGTCAGCAGATAAGGGCCTATGGCCCACCCAGTCTGCCCATTTGAGCTTGTAAGTTCAGTTTATGTTTTCCTAGAAGTCTGTTGCCCCTTTCCCCCTGACCTCCAGAATTCCTTTATGTCTATCCCATGCATTCTTAAATCCCGTGATTGTTTCAGCCCCCACCACTTCCTCTGGCAGGGTGTTTCACTTGTCCACCACCCATTCTGTGAAGAAATTCTTCCTCATGTTTCCTCTGAATCGTCCTCCCTCCAACTTCATCCCATGCCCTCTAGTCCTGGAACATATTTTTCACTTAAAATAGTGTATTCCTGCACCTTGTTCCTCCTGTAAGATACTTGTATGTCTCTATCATATCCCTCTCCTCCTCTCCTCCAGGAGTACATGTTCATTCCTTCAACCTGTCTTCATAGGACTTGTGATGCAATCCATGCACCATCTTTGTTGCCCTCCTCTGAACCTTCTCTACCCTGTCTATGTCCTTACGTGGGTATGGTCTCCAGAACTGTACACTGTACTCCAGGTGGGGCCTCACTAGTGTCTTGTATGGTGGAATTATGACCTCCCTTTTCCTGCTGGTGATGCCCTGCCCTATACATTCCAGCATCCTATTTGCTTTACCTGCTGCCTTGTCACACTGTTTCCCTACCTTGGGTCATCAGAGATGATAACCCCAAGATCCCTTTCCTGCTTGGTGCATGCTGTATCCTCACCCCCCCAACTGATATATTGTGCCATGGTTTTTGTGCCCCATATGCATTAACTTGCACTTCCTTGCATTGAATTTCAACTGCCAAACCCCTGACCATTCTTCAAGTTTCTGCAGGTCCCTTCTCATTCTGTCTACACCCTCTGGTGTGTCTACTCTGTTACAGAGCTTTGTGTCATCATCGAACAGTGAAATTCTGCCTTCTAGGTCCTGCACAATGTCACTGATGAAGATGTTGAATAGGACCAGTCCCAGCACTGATCCCTGTGGTACCCCACTGGTCACTCTTCCTCTGTGGGTGACAGCCATTTACCACCCTCTGTGTCCTGCCACCCAGCCAGTTACCTACCCACCACACTACTGTCCTGCCCACCCATATTCCCCAGTTTGTGTAATAGTCTTCTATGTGGCACAGTGTCAAGGTCTTGCTGAAGTCCAGATAGGCCATGTCCACCTCTCTCGATCCACCTCCCTAGTCACCCAGTCAAAAAATTCAACGAGGTTGGTCTGACATGACCTCCCCCTGGTGAAACCATGCTGCCTTGGGTCCTGTATTCCATTGACAACCATATGTTCCACCAATCTCTCTTTCAGTAGTGCTTCCATGATCTTCCCCACTACCGAGGTGAGGCTGACTGGTCTGTAGTTCCCTGCTTCCTCTTTGTTCCCACTTTTGTATAAGGGGACTACATCTGCTGTCCTCCAGTCTTTGGGTACCTCCCCTGTTTCCAGTGATCAGCTAAACAGGGTAGCCAGAGGTTCAGCCACCACCTCTCTTAGTTATTTAAGGACCCTGGGGTGCACCCCATCTGGCCGCATTGCTTTATCAGCTCTTATTACTTCCAGTTCCTTCAGGACCCTTTCTCATGTAAAGGGACTTGTGTCCATTTCTGCACCATTCTCACCCCTTGTACTCCTTCAGACCCATTACCTCCTCTTCCTCAGTAAGACTGAGCAGAAATACCTGTTCAATATGTCAGCTTTACTGTTGTCATCCTCCATGCCCCCATCCTCCCCTTCAGTCTCACTATCCTCCCTTTGTCTTTCTTTTTTCACTTATGTACCTGTAAAGGTTTTGTCCCTCTACCCACTGATTTTGCAATGTGTTCTTCTGTCTGAGCTTTGGCTTCCCTTACTGACCTCCTGCCTCCCTTTGCTTCTCCTGGTACTTCTCCCTATCCCCTTCTGCCTGTGTCTTTTTGTATTGCCTGAATGCAATCTTTTTGGCTTCACTTTCTTGCTACCTCTTTGGAAACCATAATGGTCTCCTCTTCCTTTTCCTCTTGCTAACCTGCTTAATGCATAATTCTGTTGTTCTTGTAATCCCCATTTTAAATACTGCCCACTGTTCCTCAACCCCTGATTCCTGTCCATTCCCTTAATGCCTCTTTCAAGTATCTCCCCATTTCCCAAAGGCTGCCCCCTAAAATCCAGGATCGTGTTTTGTGTGGTTTGGTTCTGCTCTTTCTGTGATTTCAAACCCCAATGACTGGTGGTCACTGTTCCCAGGTGCTCCCCACTGTTACCCCATCACACTGTCCCTGTTTGTGAGCACAAGGTCCAGTATTGTCTTCTGCCGAGTTGGTTCCATGACCAGTTGCTTGAGGAAGGCACCCTGAAGGGAGTCCAAGATAAATCTGCTCCTAGTTGATGCTGCTGCTGGGATGCTCCAGTCCACATCTGGAATATTGAAGTCTCCAACCAGTACTATCTCACCCTTGTCTGACATCCTTTGGATGGCTAGCATCAGCTCCCTATCTGTTTCTTCCTCCTGGGCTGGTGGTCTATAGACCACACCTGTGCGGATGGCTGTCCCCATTTTCCTTTCCAGCTTAACCCACAGTATCTCTCCCCCATTTTGTTCCTCCTGGATCTCTGTGGCCCTTATGTCATTTTTCACATACAGTGCCACTCCTCCTCCCTTCCTGCCTGCTCTGTCTCTTCTGAATATGTTGTAGCCAGGTATGGCCATCTCCCAGTCATGGTTATCATTACACCAGGTTTCAGCGATGGCCACAATGTCCAGGTCTGACTGCACCATGACAGCCTGCAGATCTTCCATCTTGTTGCTAAGGCTCCTGGCATTTGCACACATGGCTTTCCATGATTTGACCTCCCTAGACTGTTTTGCTGTTCTACTCCAGCCCCTTCCTTGGTTGTCCTTTATCCCTGGTTCTCCTTGCTGTCTGCCCTTCTGCTGAATTTTGCCCCTTTTCTGCCTATCCACCTCTTGGGCACTAATCTCCATCTTTGGCACACTGCTTTGCAGAGATAGCCACTCCTCTGGTTCACTGGTTCCACTGCTAGCTGTGGGGGTGAGCAAGTAGGTAACCTCCTTGCTGGCCTGCCACCCCCTTACTAGTTTAAATGCTTGTCAATGTAGCATTTAAACTTATCATTGAGTGCTTGGATTCTCCTCCAGGATGGATGCAGGCCGTCAGGCTTGAACAAACCTCCATCCCTCCAGGTGGGTCCCCAGTCACCAATAAATCCAAACCCTTCCTCACAGCACCAGTTCTTCAACCATGAGTTAAAGTTCCTGGTGCATTCACTCCTATGCTCTCCCTTGCCTCTTGCAGGAAGTACTTCTGAGAAAGTGACCAAAGTAGCTACTTGCTTGAGACCCTACCCCAATTTCCTAAACTCTTCCTGAACTTCCTTTGGCTCCCCATTTGCCATGTCATTAGTACCTAGGTGGATAATGACATCCAGCTCACCCTCCTGTCTTGCCTTCCCAGTGATCCCCAGGATCTTCCTTCCATCCCTCCATGCATTGGCACCTGGTAGGCACCTCACCTCCCTGTCCTCCCCCTCATGTGTTCCTAACTGGATCCCTCATGATGGAGTCCCCCACCAGGATTCACTTCCTCCTCCTCTGGGGTCCACTGCTTTCCCCACTGAGGTCACCTCCTTGGCTAACCTCCACATTCTTTCCTTCCACTTCTCTGGGTACCTCTATTTGGTTGTCCTCATTTGCCAGTGTGGCATATGAGTTCTTGAGTGGAATAGGATCTGGGATGTGCCTCTGCCTGACCGCTCTAACCCCCCTGAGCTGTCATCCAAGTGCTCCTCGATCTCGGCATCCTTTGAGGCAGTTGCATTGGACTGGGTGGTCTCTGGATAGGAGTGATGGTACTCCTGACCCAGTTACTTCAGCTCTGCATCTAGCTACCTCATCCCACAGTCCAGAGAGATGCATGCAGATAGGGCAGCACCTCAGTGTCCAGAAGGTCTGCCTGAATATGGCTGCCCACAACGCACTGCCTTACCTCCCACATTATACTCCAATTATACTGCTATTCCACTACTTGTCTGCTACTGAAGCTCTTCTAGTTCCCTTTTATTAATTTACTGTCCTAAAAATCCTGCCACTGATCCTCAGATAATTTTCTTTAAAAAAAGAAAAGAAACCAATAAATAAATAAATGAGTCAAAACACTTGTCGTGCTGAGGATGGGCTTCTTCCCCCTTATGCCCCTCCTACTTCACACCCCTTACTATACACTGTGTTTAGCTCCTGTCAATCAGATTTAACAGGGCATATAATTAAGAGTTGGGGGAAGGGGGCGCAAAACTTTGCAGCAATTAAAGACAGCACAGAATTACACCACCACTACGTTTTAAATTTTCAACAGCCCAAAAACAATTCTAAGTAAAGACAACAAAGAAAATACAATGTCACTAAAAGCCCACAATCTAAGTTTAAAAGAAAAATAGCAATTACCAGTTACTCTAAAGCACTGAATTGAATATGTTTCCTTCCTTCCCTTTCTGGCTTCTTCTGAGAAATAAAACTCACTTGCTACCTCAACTCTGACTAAGCCCCACCTCCAGTTATCACATAGCTGAGGTCAGAGGCCAGACAATTAACACCCCTCACCCAACTACAGGGCAGTCAGACAAGCCAAGATAAAATTTGCAACAATTAAAGACAGCACAGAATTACACCACCACTACGTTTTAAATTTTCAAGAGCCCAAAAACAATTCTAAGTAAAGACAACAAAGAACGTACAGTGTCACTAAAAGCCCACAATCTAAGTTTAAAAGAAAAATAGCAATTACCAGTTACTCTAAAGCACTGAATTGAATATGTTTCAGTACAGGCCAAATGGGAGAATTATGAACAGAATTCACTTGTCTTATAATTCCTTGCTCCATCAGGGGATACGGTAACTCTTGCATGTTTTTGTAAGATGTTAGTGGTATTCTATACTGTCATACATAAACTGGGACTTTACTAGGGTCTGTGGGTATCCTGGTAACATGCATGTCAGTCACCCCACAAGCATGAGTATCTTTTGAAAATATGTATTTCAACTAAAAGAGCATTTTATGTGTAATCCCAGTGCCATGGTCTAACTGAGGGCTACTACCCCTGCCTTATGTTCACAGTCAAGGTTAAGGGGCCTGGGCTCTGTACAGTATGGTCTGGGAGTTTGTTTCCAAAAAATTGCATAAATAATGTGGTGCCTCCACCCAGAGTAAGATTTTGTGGGCCAGAATTGTAAATTGGGTACAACCCCCTGGGATGCTGTACCTACCCACCTCCCTTCCCAAATGATACCCTACACACAGAAATTCACCTTACCTAGCACTTCAATAACCAATATGCACTTTAGAGAACTCTCTAATAATATGCTCATAGACACAGTGGTAAAGAATAAATAATAAATAGATTTATTTATCAGGGTGGAGTAGGAATAAGGAGGGGATACCTGGAACAGGGAGGTACACAGGTTTGGTTTTGATTGGTTTTGGCAGAAATCAATGCAACAGCAGGTAAAACAGTAAAACATTTAAAACATTGAGCATATAAGAAAGAAACCAATTTCCCAACCTCCCACCAGCATGCAGCAATAACACACCCCTTCCTATCTGGTACCTGACCCCCTAATTCTATGCTGAGGTACCTCAGATTGACACAGACCTGTGGTGGCCATGGGTTGGCTAGCATTGGTGCACATAAATGTTAATAAATAAGATGCTGTAACTGTAGCTAAAACTTGCACTTCCAATTGTACAGTTCCCATAAATATTTGCAGGGCAGCCCTGCTTACTTATGGTTTGTTGAACATTTAGGCTGATACAAACAGGCTGGAGCTCAAACTATGCTGATATTAGTTCTTTTTTTGGCACTGTGGGGTTTTGGTGATAGTTGTAAGTGCACCACATCAGAAGACAGCAGGATGCAGAGAACAGAAACAACAATATGGGGTTGCAGGGGATGAAGGATGCTGTTCTTCACCTGTCAAGCCTTTCCAAACTTCACCATGGCAGCCTTTGTAAAGTGTTCACTTGACAGGCCTATATCTTCTTCTCTTCAATGGTCCTCAGGATGGGGGGGTGACAGGTAGCTTTAGTCCCCCTGCAGGCTTCACTCAATACTGCAGTCACCCTGCTGGCCAGTAGCAGCAGCCAAATGGTGGACAGGGATGGGTATTCCCCACAGGGAAAACAGTCTCAAGCTTTAGATTGAATTAAAGGTCATCTGAATACTTCTGCTGGTAGGCAGAACAAGATGATCTTTAAGGCCAGGAGACACCAAAGCAGGGTGATCCCCTCAGGAAACAATCAGTTCTGGATAGCTTTCTGGTCAGAATCTGCTTAGATTCAGGTCACTTGACCGGTTTTCTCTGACAAAACCTGTCAAAACTGCAACAGGAAGGCTGATTCTTTTCTTTAAGGTTGGAAAAACCTCTTCTTCTTCAGAAAATCACTTCACAAGGCTGGAGATCAGCCAGGAGCCCCTCGGACAGGCTTGAGGGCTCTCCTCCAACTGTCACAGAACAGACTCACACTTCAAAAAAAAATTGAGGAGCACAGCCTCAAGCTGCAACATTCTTTTTCCTCCCTCAGAACAATTGGCAGCCTCTGATTGGCAGATTTGGCTGTCCATACTGATTCTGGGCACCTGATTGGTTGTTGTTAGGGCTCCCAGCACATTGCTCACTCTCCTCTCCCAGAAGCCATTTCACAGTCCTCAAAGGCTTCTGCAAGATCTGATTGGTTGAAACTGGTCACAAGGTCTCTGATAATATGGCTGTTGGCAAAACACTTTATGGCAGTCCTAAATTTACAAGTGTCTTGCAGCCAAACCATTTGGAGTGAAGTGTAAATGTTTATTGAGCTTGATAGCCCATTCTGTGTCCTTTCTAGCGGACTACACATTTGTGGGGATGGTTGCAGCCATTCGGTCATTGGAAGTCCCATTTCTGTGGCCCTCTAGGCACAAGCAAGCTCCATTCTGTGCCTGGACTAGGGGCCTACTCATTTATGGCACATGTAAGCACTTTAAAAATAAACACTATTGTGCCCCCTTGAACTTCTGGGGCTCCCCCTTTGTGTCTCTGGATCCCGATTAGCTTAGTTGGGAGTCCACAATCATAAGGGGAACCTCCAATTTTTCCGCGGAAGTGGCGCTTCCTGAAATGCGCATTAAGCATGCGCGACCTCGCTGACTCGCACTCACAAGTGTGGCCACCAGTTTCTGAGCTTTAACTTTCTTATTATGTCTGTCTTTGTTGAGTTTGTTGCGCTTAGCAGCAGTTTCTGTGGCTAACTTGTATGCAGCATTAAGCTGGTCTTCAGTCTCTGAACATAATGCAGATATGTCTCCGGCCTAGACCCAATGGCCGAGACACCAAAACACAGGTCGACAGGTAATCTGGCTTCCTTGCTGAACATAAGACTATAGGGTGAGAACCCAGTGGAATCACTTCTGGTACAATTGTACGCATGGACCAGGGCACTGACTCACTGGCTGCACTGGAATTTGTCTTTTGGGTCTAATGTTCCCAACATATCAAGGAGAGTCCAATTGAACTGTTCTGCTTGAGGATCACCTTGAGGGTGGTAGGGAGTTGTTCTGGACTTGTGAATACCCCACAACGACAGTAACTCTTTTATTAAGCAACTCTCAAAATCTCTGCCCTGGTTGGAGTGAATTAGTTGTGAAGCTCTATAATGAACAAAAAACCTTTCTACCAGTGCTTTCACCACCGTGGAGGCCTTCTGGTCTTTAGTGAGATACAATTATGCATAGCAAGAAAAATGATCTGTGACCACTAAGATATTTGCAACATTCTTTGAGTCAGGTTCTAGACTAAGGAAGTCCATACACACCAGTTCCATGGGAACACTTATGAATATGTGTACTAGTGGGGTGGCCCTCTGTGTTTGTGCTTTCCTCTGCACACATTGACTGCAGATCTTGCAATACCTTTCTATATCACTTGCCACGCGTGGCCAATAGAAACATGATCTGGCCAAGTCCAATGTTTGTTTATTGCCAAAATGCCCCATTTCATCATGTAAGGCATGTAAGACAATCTGTTTAAACTTTGAGGGTAAGACAAATTGTGACTTAATGAAACCTTAAGGACCTTGTATTTCTCGATATAGCAGTCTATTCATTATTTTCAATTTATACCATTCTCACATCATCAGTCTGGCATCTGGATGATTAATTGTGACTTGGCTTGCATCATCTCCATTTTCTAAAGTACATAGAATGCCTTTGATGATTGCATCTGCCTTTTGCTCGCATTGTAACTCTTGATTTGTAAGCTGTGCCTGTGAGCTGATATCAATTGCAGCAAAGTTGCAGTAGGTTGTGGGAAAACATTCTGCTGAAGCACCAAGGGTGTCAATTAGTTGATTTGAGTTAGTTAATGAGGGTTGCTCATCAGTGTCAAGTTTCTTACAAAGAGCTTTCACTGTCTGTTCAGGAATTTTGACCCAAGTTGCATTGTTCTGAGAGGTGGTTGGTCTTCTAGATAATGCATCTGCATCAATATGGTTCAACACTGGTTGGTATTCATCACTATAATCATAAGTAGACAAGGCTGATAACTATTGGTGCCCAGCTGCATCCAACTTTGCAGTAGTCTGTACATATGTCAAGGGGTTATTGTCTGTCTTGATGGTGATCTTTGCTCCATAGAGATATTTGTGGAACTGGTCCACAATCGCCCACTTTAATTCCAAGAACTCTAGCTTGTGAACAGGGTACTTCTTCTCTGCACTGTTGAGACTTCTGCTGGTGAAAACCACAGGTAATAACCCTTCAGGAAAACTTTGGTAGAGTACAGCATCTAACCCACTAAAACTTGCATCCGTGTGGAGTATTACGGTTTCTCTGGATCAGCATACTCTAGGAAAGAGGCATGCATCAAACAATAAATAATGTCTCTAAAACCTTTATTACACTTGGGCATCCATCGAGGTCCAAATGGCTCTGACTGTTTGTAGTAAAACTTGAGGTCATTTCTCTTGACTGGTGGGTTCTTTCCTTTTCTGGTGGGTGATTAGCCTTGCATAAGGTTCAACAAAGGTCTGACTAGTCTTCTATAGTCCCTCACAAATCTTCTGTAGTAACCACAAAACCCAAGGAAACACTGCAACCATTTCAGAGTGGATGGTTTGGGCCATGTCATCAGCGTCTCCACCTTACTGTGATCAGTTTGGATCCCATCTGCAGATACAATATGGCCAACATACTTAACTGAGGTCTGGAAGAACTGGCACTTTTCAATCGAGAGCTTTAATCCAAACTCTTCTAGACAATCTAGCACCTTCAGAAGCCTAGTTTTGCATTCTTCTAATGTTTTTCCAAACACCATTACATCATCCAGATACACCAAACACTGCAGTAAATTCATGTAACCAACAGCCCTCTCCATGAGCCTTTGAAATGTAGCTGGGGCACCGGAGATCCCTTGTGGCATTCTTAAGAATTCATAGAACCCCAGTGAACAAATGAATGCAGTCTTTTCTCAATCTTGAGGAGCCATGGGTATCTGATAGTACCCACTTCTTAGAGCTAGTACAAAGAACCATTTACTGCCATTTTTGCAATCTCAAGTATCTTGGATCCTTGGCATGGTGCACTGATCTGGTGTGGTTCTCTTGCTAGGGTTGCTGTAATCCATGCACATCCATACAGATCTGTTCTTCTGATGGCCACAATGACAGAGGCATAGGGACTTCTGGATTCCTTAATAATTCCAGCAGCCAACAGTTCTTGAAGATGGCACTGCACGTCATTGATATCTACAGGGACTAGTCTTCATGACCTTTCATGTAATGGTCGGGTGTCATGCAGTCTTATTTTGTATTCTTCACCATTCACACATCCCACATTCCATTTGTGGAGTGAAAAAACTTTAGTGCGCTCAGACAGTTTCCTGCTGATTCATCTTTTCCAGGCTTCAGGAACTGGAGAATCTCTGAAATCAAAGAGCTTGGCATCTAGTCCAGTATGTAGATCTTCATCTTCAGCAGACAGTTTCACAGTGGTGTCAGCACAGTACATTCTAGCAAGGGTGCACCCTCGCTGTATGGTCGCCTCTCTGTGATGTTCTTCACATGGACAGTCACTCATCGAGTATAGACATGTGATCACACTGGAAGGACATTGGGCTTCACAAGTACTCCTTCAGGTAATCCATGCTCTTCTAGAGAATCTAGCATCATCAATTTATTCTTGACCTCTCCTCGGAAATGGACTGTGCCAGTTATGCCACATTCAGCATTTGGGGGTATCACAATTTCTTCAGCATCCTTCTTCCACATGATGCCCAAGGGATCATCTTGGGTCTCCTGGTCAGACTTGGACTGCTTCTGATAGGCTTGACTAATCATGGCATGTACACTCAGTGTTCGGCCCCTTCTCTTGATTTCCTCCTCTTGGCACAGTTGATCCAGTCAGCTGAACATATGGGCATTTGTTCCGATGAGCACAGGTACACCATCATACAGGTTGGATTCGGGACACACAAGAGCAAGTGTCTCAACAGGATCTCCTACACCAGTGATCTGTGACAGGAAAGCTATCCACACTGTGATGTATCCCAAGTAGGGGTATGTTTTGTCACTTAGGCCCCAAATATTCAATCCATCAATCAGCATCAGGGGGATGTGAGATAAGTTCTGGTCATACCATTCTTTAAAAATGATTGTCACCTGCAATCCACTATCTAGGACAGCTCTGGTCAGCACTCCTTCAACAGTAATAGTAGCTCCCATGGTAGGACCAACAAGTCTATCAACTTCCGTCCATGGAAGTCCAAACGTTCTTGCAGATGACTTGCCTACTGATGGGTTCACATTTTGTCTAGCTGCATTACCAGGGGGATTTCTTTACTTTCTTTACTCTTCAATCAACCTAGTATTGACCTTGCACAAATCTGGAGACTGATACTGTCTATTCAGGTGGCCTTCCTCACCACATTGGTAACAAAAATGCCTTCTCGAACCTGTCATGAATTAACTGGTCCAGTAGAGGGCTGGGGAGTACTTGTCTGATTTTGTCTTTCTCTGAAAGGTCAATATGCATCATTTCTTGCAGAAGGTCCTCCTTTACTATTTTCATTCCTTTGATACATCATAGGTGCCTGTTTACTTTTCTTTAGCTCATCCACAGTGTCTTTTAGTTCCTGCAACTGGCTCTGGAAACCAGAAACATTAGAAGAATTAGTTAGTTGGGCCGTGGCCCATAGCACAGACAAGTTGTGGTCAGGAGACATGTCTGTGGGGTTCTTCTGCACTTCACAGCTTTGAATTGAAGCTACAGTAACTTTTTGATTGGCTCTCAACTCTCTGAGCTCTTGCAAACATTCATGAAGTTCATGACTATCACTATGTAAGTCTCTTTCACTCTGAGAGGATACAGTGGTTATCCCAGCATTGGATTCCTAAAAGTCTGTCTCATTTTCAACCTCCCTCACTTCCTTCATCAGGACATTGAATGTGGGTGGATTGTCTTTTCGATTCTTCAAGTCCAGTTTCAACAATAGCAAACTTGAGTATTGAGCAGCATTGAGTACTTGGTTGATTCTCACTTTGTCTAGATCAGAGGTAGCCACGCCTCTTTTATGAAAAACTTGTTGCAACACTCGCTATAGATGAGTTAGAAAATCAGATAATGTCTCTCCTCTGCACTGTTAGGTTGCTTTGTATTTCCACATGAGATTTTCACTGGACTCAGTGCTTCCAAACACTCTATCGAGAGCATTCAAATAGTCTTGTGCAGTGGTGTCAGGCTTTGAGGCCCTTAAGGAATGGATTACATCAGTGGCAGACCCTTGGAGACTTTCTCCTATTCTCTTATGCTTTTCTGCCTCTGGACACTGCCAATCTTGAACCAATGGAGTGGCATAGTCCATCCAGGGGTCAAGGTCCTCCACCCCTGCTGGAGTGGGTTTGATTCCAGAAAACATGTGTAATCTTCTGTAGGAATCATGCATAACATGTGGTATGTAGCTTGGCATGCCTGTTGCAGTCTGAGGCAAATTACCTTCTAGCAAATCAACTAGTTTTCTAACTTCATCAGTGGACTTCCCTTCTGCCAATAACAAAATACTCAATTTCTCTTGAAAATCTTCAGCTTTTGGGGAGACATTGTGCTTGGGCATCTTACATGCATGGTGCACCAAAGTCCAGGCAGAGTGTGAATCTTCATGGGTCACACAATCTGGCACTTTAGCAATATCTACAGTCTCTCTACAGTCAACAAGGACAGTCAGTGTCTTGGTGGAGTGGTCTCTCACTCTCCCTCATACTGTAATCTGACCTATATCTTTGTTTGCAGACAACACCTCTTTGATTTGTCCATTACTAATCAAAGGGGGAACTCCTAAAATTAACAGTGCTTTCTTGAAATCTATGCCTTCACCATCACACCAGTTCAGCAAATGTTCATACACCTTTGTGTCAACCATCATTTTAGCTTTGAGGATTGCCCCACCTGCTGCTTGGACAAGTAACTTCATGTGGGTGTGTTTGGGGTAATGGGAGATCCCAGTGGTAACTCCAAGTTGTGTAACCCCAGTGCCATGGTCTAACTGAGGGCTACTTCCCCTGCCTTATGTTCATAGTCAAGGTTATGGGGCCTGGACGCTGTGCGGTATGGTCTGGGAGTTTTTTTCCAAATGATTGCATAAATAATGCAGTGCCTCCACCCAGAGTAAGGTTTTGTGGGCCAGAATGGTAAATTGGGAACAACCCCCTGGGATTCTGTACCTACCCACCTACCTGATGTCGGAACAAAGGCTTATAATATCACTTTTTATAATGATGCACTTGGATTCACCTCGGGCCTTACCCAAAAATTATTTTATAGATTACCAAAAATAATAAATATTTACATGTGATATTATTCTATGCTCTCCAGATTCAAGTATAATAGTAAATGACACTGCATACCACCCGTATAGTTGTATGAAAAATATATATTTTATTTACACCTATACAGTGGTTCTAAATATTCCTCATTAGCATACATATCAAGCCTGATGTTGTAAACATCAACAAAATTGTTTTAGATAATTCAGCAACTAATAAATTCTAGCAAATAAACAATGTAAAGAAATAAGCAATACTTAGCATAATAATTGGTAACAGCTATACTATTTTTATCATACTTTGTATTTAACATAACCTTTATGCATAAGAATATATACTTATATGATTAATATCTTAGATTATTTCTGTATAAAACTTGTTTCAAAACTTCACTGCATGTAAAATGTATTTTCTATGAGAACTAGCAACAACTCATTACATTAGTGGTTTGTACTGTACTTTTATAAAACTCAGTTTTAACTTTTCAAATCATACACAGTTCTTTAGTTCAAAGCTTTTAAGCTCTATACCCAGATTCTGTAGTTAAGAGCAGATTCCCTCTTACTTTCCCAGATAAGCCAATTTAAAATACCAAGACTTTAATTAAAATTAGTGAAAGTAATTAAAAAGGAATACTTATATTTCTGGTTGTAGAAGTGGTTCTTCTTTTCTCCACTTAGAACTCTGTCTGAGTTTGGCTTTTGATGTAAAGGTTTCTTTGTCAGCTAACTTTGACCTTGGAACTTCTTTTAGCATGGATACACTCTGCAAGTTAAATCTTTGCTAAAAATCAGTTCTTGGATTTGTAGAACACAGTTTCAATCTGCACAGTCCATAGCAATACTGGATTCAAAGAACTTTCTTGTGAACAGCAAGTTGTTTTAACAACTGGAGCTTATTGACCCTTTCATGTTGTGCATCTGCTTTTAAAACCTTGAGACAATAGACCTCTTTTTGCTCAGCATGCTGTGTAGCGTGTTTGAGTCTTAAAAGTAAGTATGTCTGGTTTTCAGCAGGCAACATTACTTGTCAAAATGCTCAGCAAATAACACAAATCTTGCTTTAAACACAATAAAAAAATGTCCTTGCATTACTTTCTTGCCTCTGGATATCTTCAGCAGCACTGAGCTCTGGCTTTCCCTAGGGGGACCCCTGCATTTTAAACAGGTGTGGCCCAAAGTTCTTTGGCCTAGCATCAATATAAAAGCCATAAAATTCCTAGTTAAACTAACATAGGTCTTCCTACATCGATAGTTATCTCAGCTCTAAGGAGTGGCCAGCAGCGTTTACTATTATAAAAACTGCTCTGGCGATGTCATCACCAGATTTGAATTAGTTTGAGTCACCAGAAAGATAGAGCATCTTAGAAGATAAATGGTGACATATAGACATGCCTCTTTAAGACAGCCCCTTCTCCTCAAATCTATTTTTGGGTCAAAATAATTTCTTTAAATAAAAGTCTTATGTAATGTACTTTGAACATTAAACTTGTATATTCAAGTGTTTTACATTAAGCTAAACATTCTTGAAAAAGTCTGATATCTGTGGTATGGATACTTTTTAAACTACACTATTAAGGTTATAACTTCATAATTTTAACAGAACTTGTCAAAACAAAAGAATAATTTTACTCTTAATAGTCTAAGCTACAGAATAATATAAGATTTGTAAGAAAAATCCATTCCTAAAGTCCTTAAAACATTACTTTTTGTAGAGACACACAAGATCCTTTGTTCTTTTCTTAAAGATATCAATCACTGTCAGAAAAGTTAATTCACTATAAACTTTTAGACGGTATTTCTCTCTATAGCAACAAACTACAAATTTAATAGTCATCCTGTTAGACTTTTTAAGATGTGAGCTATCACAGGATATAAGATTTGTCTAGTGCTCTAATAAGAAAATGATATTAAATAAATTATATTCATAACTTTTGAATGCTTCATTCTGCAACTATAAAACTTGGTAAGCTTATTTATCATACTGTTGTCCAATAACTGTCCAATTTTCATAGTGGCAGTACATTGCATCTTTAAACTATGAATAAAATGTCTTATTTCTATACAGGGTATTGGGACTTCCAAAGTCTAAGACATATTTTTTTTTTTTTTTGCTACCAGTCACATGCTCTCTTATCTTGATCATAGCCATGGATACCTAGCTCCATCTAAGACTTTCCCTGTGCAAACACATAAATCCTAATAAAAGTGTCTTCCCAGGAATGTGGAACATATAAGGTAGACCCCATCTTATCTCTGTTCTACAGCTAGAGCACAGAGCCCTGAAATTTAAAACAGTCTCTTTAAAACCATTTTGTTCTCTGAACTCTGAAGCTGACTCCATTTTAAATTGCATTATTTCCATCTTAGTGTTTTTAAGACTTAATCAACATTAATCTTGACCAGAAATAAAAGTAAACATTTCCCATCTTAATACCATATAAAATCAGATAAAATAATAATGATAATTAAAAAAAATCAATTCTTGAAGATAAAAATAAAATATTTTTTCCATCAAGGGTTTTGTCCCTACACCACCTCCCTTCCCAAATGACAAAACCTGTCAAAACTGCAACATGAAGCCTGATTCTTTTCTTTAAGGTTGGAAAAAACTCTTCTTCTTCAAAAAATCACTTCACAAGGCTAGAGATCAGTCAGGAAGCCTTCTGATAGGTTTGAGGGCTCTCCTCCAACTGTCACAGAACAGACTCTCACTTCAAAGAAAGTCAAGGAGCACAGCCTCAAGCTGCAAAACTCTTTTTCCTCCCTCAGAACAATTGGCAGCTTCTGATTGGCTGATTTGGCTGTCCATACTGATTCTGGACACCCGATTGGTTGTTGCTAAGGCATCCAGCACATTGCTCACTCTCCTCTCCCAGAAGCCATTTCAAAGTCCTCAAATGACTCAAAGGAGATCTGATTGGTTGAAACTGGTCACAAGGTCTCTGATAAGCTGGCTGCTAGCAAAACAGTGTATGGCAGTCCTAACTTTACAAGTCTCTTGCAGCCAGACCATTTCTAGTGATCTGTAAATGTTTATTGGGCTTGATAGCCCATTCTGCACCCTTTCTAGCAACTACACATTTGTGGGGGTGGTTACAGACATTCAGCCATCAGATGTCCTGTTTATGTGGTTCCCTTGGGAATAGGCAAGCTCCATTCTGTGCCTGGACTACATTTCCCAGCAGCTTCAATCTTAATTTTGGATTAGTAGAACACAGCTTCAATCTACACAGTCCATAGCAATACTGGATTCAAATAACTTTCTTGTGGATAGCTAAGTTATTTCAACAACTGGAACTTTAATAACTGTTCATGTTTCATCTGCTATTAACCTCAGAACAGCTAGACATCCTGCTCACAGCACTGTAGCTTGCTTCTAGATCTGAATTTTAAGGTTAAGTCTATGGGTCTAGGCATCAGCAGGCAACATTACTTCAGTCAAAATGCTCAGCAAATAAAACACAGACCTTGCTTCATACACAATGAGAATGTCCTTGTATCTGGTTCTTGCACCTGGACCTCATGGCAACACTGCAAAAGCTTCTGGCTATCCTTAGGCTACTCCCTGTATTCTAAACAGGTGTGGCCCAAAGCTCTTTGGCCTAGCTACAGTATAAAGCCATTAGAATTCTTAGTTAGTCTCACATAGATCATTCTGCATCAGATGTTTGGCTCAAACTGAAGTGTGGCTCAGACAAATTCGCTAATATAAACCTGACCTGGTGATGTCATCACCAGATTTTGATTGGCCTGAGTCACTAAAAAGGTAGGACTTCTTAGATGATAAATGATGACATACAGACATGCCTTCTAAAACATCTCCTTTTCCTCAGGACTGGTTTTAGACTCAAAACTATGTTTCTTTTTAACTTTTTAATTTACCCTAATTTAAACATTAAACGTACATATTCAGGCGTTTTACATCAAGTAGATCATTTTGGTATAAAGTTTATATTCCTAGCAGTGACACTTTTTAAGTTACACTATTCAAGGTTATAACTTCATAATTTTAATAAACTTCTTAAAATAAAGTGATAGTCTTGTTCTAAATATTCTAAGCTAAAGAAAATAAGATTTATAAGAAAAATCCATTCTTAAAGTCTTTAAAACATTACTTTTTTGTAGAAACACATGAGGTTCTTTGTTCTGCTTAAAGACATAAATCTTAAACTGTCAAAAAGATTATTTTAGATGTTTTTTCTCTCTATAGCAACAAAATACATATTTAAGAGTCTTATTGTCAGACTGCTTAGCATGTGAGCTATCATGAGATACTAGATTTGTTTAGTTTTTAATAAGAAAATGATATTAAAATATTTTTTTAAATATAACTCCTGAACCCTTGGCCCTGCACTTATGAAACTTGGTAAGCTTATTTATCATATTAGTGTATAATAACTATCCAATTTTCATAGTGGCAGTGTATTGCATCTTTAAACTATCAATAACATTTCTTATTCTAATGTAAAGTAATGGGACTCTTAAACTCATTTTATTTTAAAACAAGTTCATGCTGTACTAGTCACATGACCTATCTGATTGTAGTCATGAATACCTAGCTCTGGCATGTCCACTCTAGCCTGGATTAAAAAACATGCCTATAAATTAGTCAAGATCACAGAGATGCTTCTCTTGGCTTGTTACAGAGCATAGAGGCCAGTCTCAGGGAAGCTTTTAGTTTTAAAAGTCTCTCTGACCATTTATTTTCTGAACTCTTAAACTGTCTCTATTTTAAATGGCATCATTCCTCCATTTTAATGTTTTTTTAAGATTTAATCAACAGTAATCTTAACCATAAATCAGAGTAAACATTTCCCATAATTAATACCATATAAAATCTCATAATAATAATTAAGAATCAATTTTTGATATTAAAAATAAAATAATTTTCCATCAAGGGTTTTGTTCCTACACTCCCTTGTGTCTCCAGACCCCAATTAGCTTAGTCGGGGGTCTTGGATCACAGGGGAACCTCCGATTTTGCCACATGACCTCACGGCCCATTTCATAAGTGTGCTGTAGCCGGTCGCATCGCTTGCTCCTCCGGACCCGCTTTCTGCAGCAAACACATGCAGGGGCCGGTAGGCAACTTAGTACTGCCTCAGGACTTGGGCTAGCAGATGGAAGGATCAAGGAGTCCCATGGGGCAGCAACTGATAAGCCCCACACTTTGGGGGGGTTACATATGAATGAGTTTCTTTTTTTGATTCAGTCTAACAACTATATTCTTGTATAGCTTGTTCAACTTGTTCCTTAAAAGCAGGAAAAGGTAAGTTTTCACCTACTTCTACTTTATCTTCAGTCATAGCAGAAATATTTTCAGTGTCAACTATATGTACTTCTTCAAATTGCTCTGTTTCATCAGCAGTAATGGACATACAAGACAATCATCCTCAATTTTACATGTACGTAATTCTTCCTTATCTACTGGTCAGATTTCTTACAGAACAATTAAACCATTGGGTAGAGATTTAATGTCTTCATCGGTCTTATTTCTCTGAGTAATATTCTCTGGTAGTCCCCAATTACTCAGAACACCTAATGCCAAATCATAGAAGGATTTCCCTATCACTATCCCTAACTCACAATTAGCTTCTATAGTGACAGATTCTGTTGTAGGATCATGTACCAAAATATGCATTACTCCAGTGTTAATGTCCAAGCAAGGTGTGTAATGGTTCTGGAAACCCATGTCAGTAAACTGCTGGTTAGAAACATAGAAACATAGAAGTTGACGGCAGATAAGGACCGCAAAGCACATACAGTTTGCCCATTTTTTCTACCTTATGAATGTACCATAGGCCTTTACTGTCAATGGCCTATCTATTCATACTTATTTGTATAGCTCCCTTATGCCTATCCTATGCCTGTTTGATGCCCTGCACTGTATTCATATCCACCACTTTCTGAGGTAGGTTGTTCCATGCATCCACCACCCTTTCAGTGAAAAAGAACTACCTCACATTACCCCTTAATTGGCCTCCCTCTAATCTCTTGCTGTGTCCTCTTGTCCTGCTATTTTTCTTATATTCTTATAACACTGTTTGTTAGGCACAAATAGTGCAGTTTGGTCAGACATTTCTTGGCCTTTCTTTACATTGTCCCTAACAGAAAATTCCAGTAGTCCATGAATATAGCAAGTCATTTAGACTGACTCAAAAATGACGAAGTCAAAATAGCAAATGTTAAATGGACAATGAGCTTTTAATAGCACATTATGATGTATGCACTTTTTAAGCACTGTTTTCATGATTTGAGTATGGTAAGGAGTAAGCATGTTATAGAGTATGTGTAGCGGTGTATGTGCTGGCAGTTCAAGCTGGCCATCTGGTGTAGTGGTTACAGTCACTGCCCATGTGGCTGATGGAACTGGTGGGGGGAACTATGTTTTAAATTTATTTATTTTGTTTTATTGTTTGCTTCCTGTTCTGCCCTTCTTCCTGACTGTGTTCTCCCACTTGTAAAAGTGCCCCTCAAACATTTTGCCCCAGTGAATTTCAGTACCCCTTAGGAGAACCCCCCTCCCAAGTTTTCCCCATTCTCCAGTTTCTTCCCCCCACCCAGAGTTAGTTATTTAAAGTTGGGGGATATGGGGAGGTGAAGCCCCCTGCAAATGGGGGGAGTGCTGGAGCAGAGCCCTTCACAGAAAATACAAAGAAATAAGCACTGATTTCTAGCTTGCCATAGTGCTGTTAGTGTTTTTGCTTTTCATTGTTTTGTAATGGCTGTTTTTGGTGCCTGCGATTTAAAATTCACCGTTGTGACATAGAACCAAAAATTCCCTTATGTTACCTGGAACTGTTGTAGTGAACTCTGTACTAGCTGTCAATCAGCAGCAGCTGTTCTCCTTTACTCATCTCCCCTGCAGGCCTACTGTGCCTCCCCCTTCCTAAGGTTAGATAAGAATTGACTCCCTTGAGACCATTTCTCCTTGCCCTCCTCTCTAACACTGAACATCGCCTGCTTGGACTTTTCCTGTATTCCCTCACCTTCTCACTCCCATCCTGGCACATTCCCTACTGCCCTCTTCTTTCCCTTCTACTCCTTGCTGGGGCCATTAAATGTAACCCTGGCCCCTTAAACACACCCATTGACCACACCAATGTCACCTGAACAAGGAACACTGGTTTGAAAGTGGCACATCTAAACATTTGTAGCCTCCCATCAAAGTTCCCCAACCTAGACTACTAGTATGGACTCCTTCAAAAATAGACTCGATAGGTTCTTTGGGGAAAATAAATTTAAGTATAAATAGCCAAATTAATATAGATAATTAAAAATCAGTTAATGAAAATAATCAATACACAACCTAAAGGCAAGCATTAAGGATGCAAGTCTAATCAGCTTGAAATACCTATGAACCTATGAATCTAGAGGCCTGGATGTCCCTTTATAAGCCTCATGTACTAGGACTCACTGAAACCTGGCTGAAACCACATAACTCCAATAACTCTTACCATCTTCCATGTTACACCCTCATTTGCCTGGACAGGCCTGGAAAAAAGAAGGTTGTTGGTGCTGCATTGTATACCAAGGAACATATATCAGTCACCACTGTTAGCTGCTCCAATCCCCACTCTCCCAGTGAATGGCTCCTTGTTGAGCTAACCCTGGGCTCCTCTAAAAAAATCTACCTGGGGTGCTGCTACAACCCCCCTACCACAGGTATCCCAGGCTAACCTACTGGATGGCCTAGGGCTAACAACTCTAACCAGGAACACTATATTAGTTGGAGATTTCAACCTCAACAGGCTAGGTGCCCAGGAGCCTGACTATTCTAATTTTCTAAAATCCCACAACCTTGAGCAAATCATCTGCACCCCCTCCAGACATAATGCCCATACACTAAACTGCTCACTATTTGGGTGGCCACAAATTGGGTGGACACAGTCCTTCAGGTAAGTATCTTATCAGATTCTATAAGTGACCACTCCCCTACTTACATCATTCTGGCCACCAAAATTAAATGCCCTCCTCCCAAATTCCTCTCTTTCAGAAATTTTAACTGCCTAGATCCCACCAGACTTCTTGATGATGTAAGAGTGTTAAACTGGTCTGCCCATTACCACATTGACAATGTGTTATTGGCAGTTAGCCTCTTCACTAATGTTCTCCTTCGGGTACAAGACTTCCACTTCCCACTCACCACTCATAGGGTGAGGGGGGCTGCACCTATTGGATATCCAAGAACCTACTGGCCCTAATGAGAGAGAGAGACAGCCAGTGGAAAGCTTACAAAGTGTCCTGATCCCCCCCAGCTTTGGAATGCTTACAGGCACCTACGCATCACCTGCAAGCAAATGGCCAAAACCCTTAAGCTCAACTTCTTCCTTAACCTACAAATGAACAACCTGGGTGAACCATGGTTTTTTGGGTCCTCGATAGGGTCCTTACTCAATCTGAAGACTCACAGCCAAGTCACTCAACTCGCCTCCCTATCAGGCCCCCTGACTGACCCTGCTGAGATAGCAAAGAGCTTTGACAAAAAACTTATCCGACCGCTCTGTACACCTCAGTAGACTCCCCCCCACCAGTCACAATCTAGCCATAGTAGTCAGGCAAACTGCCTCCCTGCCAGCCATACTCCCTCCCTGCCCCCCTTCTACTTTAGAGCCATAGGCCCAGAAGCTACCTCCAAGCTCCTAAAGTTTCTCCCTACCACGGGTAGCCCTGGAAGTGATAAGTTGTTCCCCTCCTTCCTTAGGCCCATCTCTCCTGCAATCATTAAACCCCTCACCTTCCTTTTCAACATTACCCTCTCCATGTCCACCTTGCCTGATTCCTGGAAGCATGCAAATGTTGTCCCTATCTTTAAAGCAGGTGATCCACCTTTCTACCAATAACTACAGTCCTATCTCCCTTCTCCTCCACCTGAGCAAGCTACTAGAGAGAATTGTGCATGCCCAGCTTTCTGAGCACCTTGGAAAATATTCGCTGCTGTGCTCCCAGCAGCATGGTTTCTGCAGGCTCCACAGCAACAGAACAGCCTTAGCCCATTTCACTGACCATGTTCTCAGAAACATGGATTCAGGCAAGGCCACAGGTGCTGTATTCGTGGCTCTGACTTTGGCATTTGACCTAGTCAACCACCCTCTCCTACACTCTCTTCTCCATCATCTTGGCTGCTCCTCAGAGACTTCCTTATGGTTTCAGAGCTATCTCAAGGGCAGGTCCCAGTCAGTTACCATTGGGGTTGCATCCTCCCCTACCTTGCCTGTCCCTACCAGGGTTCCCCAAGGCTGCATCCATGGGCCTTTACTGATTTCCATATTTATCATTCACTCCCAGTAGAGAATCTCTCTCCTGTGAGGCACTACTCTACACAGATTTTCTTGTTCTATACCACAATGATAAGTCACTTGCAAACATCTCCTCCATCCTTACCCTTAATAATGATGCCTACAATTGGTTTACTTCCAAAAAGCTCCTGGTAAATGAAAAAAAGACAAAATCAATGTTATTTGGCTCAAAACTGTTCCTCATTATGGTCTCAAATGCAGAGTCCTACCTACTTCTACTCACACCTGCTGCCCCCTCCCCCAAAAATAATGTCTCTAGCTTCAAATACTTGGACATCACCCTAGACCCCTCCCTTACATTCACTGATCATGATTATATGTCTGTGCATAGAGTTAACCAGAAATTAGGAGCCGCCTACTGGCTAAGACAATTCCTGTCCCAGGAGGCATACCTAACAATTGAACAAGGCAACCTTCCACCCCTTACTGATTACTGCTCCCCCATATAGTCCTCCATGTCATCGACCCTGCGCTCTAGGCTGACATCAGTTTACAACAGCATCTGCTGCTTCATCCTCCTCGCACCCTTTTCTGCCCATCATTGTGACTTATACAAATCGCTCGGTTGGTTCCCACTTCAAGGACGCTTTGACTGCGCCTTGGACTGCCTAATAGACACTACACTTAGAGATGGTCCCTTGTCCCCTTCTTCATCCCTACTCTCAGACAAAGTGGCTACTAGGTGCCTCTGTGAATCATCCATCCTCCCCCTGGTAGTTCCCAGAATCTCTACTATCATGGGCAGCATTGTCTTTTCCATCTCTGCCACCTTCTTGTGGAACAAGCTCCCTATATCACTCCACTTGTCCTCCTCTCACTTATCCTTCAAAAGCCACTTTAAAGATTGGCTACTACTGGAAGCCAAGTGCCGCTGTCCATCTGTGTAATCTTGGATGATTCTCCACTCCCCACCTTTTGTGTGGGTCTCCCCACCCTTGCGACACCCCTTTCTCTCCAGCTTCTTTCTCACCCCCACCTGGCCCTCTCTCCCCTCCCTATAGTCTACTCCACTGCACTTTGCTTATTGTGGATTGTCGCACTGAATTTCAAATATCCAGCTGGTTGTTACTTGATTTTGTTATTAGCATGTCTTTTTGAAATTACACTTTATATGGTTTACCTGGTAATTTGTCACCTCACTGTGTTGTTCTTCATTTTCCTGTGATAATGTATATGGACTTGTAGGTAGCCTTATTTTATTCTGATTTTTATTAATACCCTCTGTATTGTAATTCCCTGCACCTCACTGTTAATGGCCTGCATTGCAGCCATGTTACTCCTCCTGTATTCTGTTTTGCTAAATGTGCCATTGTTTATGGCCCAGGTTGTGCCTGTAAACTGTCCCTTGGATCAGCACACCTCCCCGGTCACCAAATACATAAATAAATAAATGAATAGATAAATAAATGAATACATAAATAAATAAACCCACTTACCACATGACACACTTGAGAGACAATTTGTCCAGACCTCAAGGCTTGTGGTGTCACTTTTATTGGTTAAAGGTCTCCCTTTATTTGTGACCACAAAATGTCATTGGCTAGATCTATATATATACACCTAGTCGTACATGGACATCTAAGCCAATACACATGGGTGATTTCAAATCTTGCACCACATACACAGGGTGCTATATATTCTTTCTCCCTATCTGGAGATCCAAGGCACAGATGCCTATGCTTTTCAAGCTGCCTTTATGGTTTGGGACATCTTTCGGCCACTCTTCTTTAGTTATAAATGTCAAATTAGATCTCCACTTATTTAACATGTTGTAAAACTGTTCATTGATAAGGCAATGCTCATAGCCTCCATCCGCACGCTGGACGGGACAACCCTGGAGGACGTCGCTTCCTTCCGGTACCTAGGGGTATGGCTCAGCTGTTACCTTACCTTCTCTGACCACATTGACACAATTATAAAAAAGGCTATGCCCCAAGCTAGGAGTCCTCTACAGGAACTGCTCTAGCCTCCCCTTTTCGGCTAGAGGGGAACTAGTACAGAAAATGATCCTCCCTTCCTTAGACTACTGTGACATAATGAATAGTGCGGCACCAATATCCATCCTGTCTAAACTAGACCCCCTTTTCAATGCCTTCTGCTGCTTCGCTCTAGATGCCCCTCCTTGTTTCCACCACTGTGACCTCTACCGTTCCCTCTCCTTTCCATCCCTAGAAAATCACTGAAAGCTGCACTGCTCCAAGTTTGTCTCAAAATTCTGGCTTGGCACTCTCCCCTCCTACCTTTCCTCAATACTGTTGTCTCCCCCCCCCCATGCTCTCTGGTCCCTTGACACCCGACTACTAAATATTCCCAGTTGAAAGACCTCTGCTGGACAAACAGCCTTCTCACACTGATTCCTGAAACTCTGGAATGCTCTACCCCCTCAAATCCATCACTCTTCCTCTACCCACTCCCTAACAACTGTGCTGACAAACTACCTCACTGTAAACTGTGCCTGCACACAATGAACTAATCCCTCCAACCCCAAATTTCCTCTGCCTGACCAGCGGCACCACCCTATCCTTGGTAGCTGGCATATATATCTATATCTATATATAGTGGCACCACCCTATCCTTGGTAGCTGGCATATATAGCTGCCTGCCCTTGAACAGGGCTGCTTCAGCTCCCCCATAGTCAGTTGGCACCCAGCCAGCCACCGACCGAGACCATGTGCCCACCTGCAGCTCCTTGGAAGATGTATGCCCTTGAACGGGGCTGCTTCAGCTCCCCCACGGTCAGTCGGCACCCAGTCAGCCACCGACTGAGACCAGGACACCCACCTGCAGCTCCTTGGAAGCTGCCTGCCCTTGAACAGGGCTGCTTCAGCTCCCCCATGGTCAGTCGGCACCCAGCCAGCCACCGACCGAGACCAGGACACCCACCTGCAGATCCTTGGAAGATGCCTGCCCTTGAACAGGGCTGCTTCAGCTCCCCCACGGTCGATCGGCACCCAGTCAGCCACCAACCGAGACCAGGATGCCCACCTGCAGATCCTTGGAAGGTACGGCTACAGTGCAGCCAATCGGAACATGAGTGCTTCCAGCAAACCCAATCTGATTGGCCGGGACTTTTTCCCCTGTTTTTGCCACCTGGCACTTTTTACAAATAGATTTAGCAGCAACTAAGCAAAATTCAAGTGTCTAATAGAAGTGGCTAGTTTTGCATTAGCAGGTTATACAGATCTGCCACTAGAGGGATTCTTGTACTTTCATTTAAAAAAATAAGTCTGCCCTCTTAAAGTCACAGTTGCTTTACTTGCTTTATACCTTCCTTGTACTGCCTCCTTACAAAATACTATTTTGCCTAAATTTTCTCATTTTACTATCTCTCCCTGCCTGTTTCTTTTTTTTCTTTTCTCTTGCCCTTCACCAGCTATGAGTTCCCTCCCCAACTTGCTCCTTCTCCTTCTCTCCCTCCTTGTCCTTCCTCCCTTGTTCTCTCTCTCAGGCTCCTGCCACCTCCACCCCGTACCCACTATCTACTTAATCAATACCAGCAGTACCTTGGGAATGCTCCACTTCTCAACCAGTCCTCCCCATGGGCCTCCACTTGAAAATACCTGGCTGCTTCTTAACACCACTAAGATTGGTCTTATAGCCAGCCTATCCCTACTGTACCACATTGTATATCATCGGGACTGTCATATGGATTCTACCTACTGCCCATACGCTAAAAGGAAACACAAATTATCACTATTGGACCTGCGCCTCTGTTCAATGAAGCTCCTCCTACTTCTCCTACTGATCTCGGGCGACGTCCATCCGAACCCTGGCCCAGGCTGTTCAAGCCTTCTGAAAAAGGCAGGAGCCCTCACCATCGCAACCATTAACATCTGCAGCCTGTTACCAAAGCTTGATGCACTCCAAGCCTTTATCAGCCAACATAATCCTGACATCCTTGCTGTAGATGCAACATGGCTGACACCAAAAGTTTCTGATCTGGCAATTACCTTACAGGGCTACAATGTTTTCAGACTGGACCATATCTCTAAAAGGGGAAGGGGCTGTGCCATCTTCATTAAGGATAATCTCCTGGGGCACCTTGTTCCAACCTCTGTCCCTGCCTCCTCGGCGCAGCTTCTACCCATTAAAATTCTTCTAGGTCCCAATCAAAAAGCACTCACCATCTCTGTATATATTCCACCTCAAGATCAAGAACTTCTTAACCTCGTCAGCTCCCAACCTCCTGGCTCTGAACACATTCTGCTTTGTGATTTCAATATAAACTGGCTCGCATCTGATATCTACACTCATAAGGATGCCCTTGCAGCTGCCAACCTGTCACAATTGGTCACCACACCAACTCAGATAAATTACAAAACTGGCACCAGTACCCTGCTTGACTGGGTTCTCACCAATCACCCTACCAGGATCTCTCATACCTTCATTCTCCCAAACTCTCTCAGTGACCACTCCCCGGTTATATGTCAATGGTCTAATACATTTCTAAAGCCACCCCCTATAATCATTACCAGCAGAGTCCTCCCCTGTGGTCAACTTACCTATCTCAAACAATACTTATCCTTGCAAGACTGGCTGCCCATCTACAAGGCGACGGATGTTAACCTTGCCCTCGGCTACTTCATCACCGTCTTCAATAAGGCCTGTGACCTCTTCGCTCCTTCAAAAAAATGGAAAACAAAAACCCTCTGCAACCCTTGGATAACTGTGGAGCTCCTTTCCCAGCTGCAATCTAGGGACCACCTGTGGGCAGTGGCTAAAGCCACAGGCAAACAATCTGACATCCAAAAATACAAACATGCCTGTAATGCCTGCACAAAATCCATTCATCTCACAAAAAGCTCATATTATAAGGACGTCCTTACCAACACCTGGGGAAATGGTTGTGCTTTCTGGGACAATATCAAGGACATTACTGGGAAACAATCAAAGTCCCCTCCAGCCATGTTAATTGTTGAAGGGTCCACTACCCTTGATCCCATGGTCATTGCAAATACCTTAACATGGCTTTTACTGACCTCAGTACTGTTCTACCACCTGATTTCTTCACAGTCAGTCACACCCCCTCTAACTCACCCTGCACTCTGTCAAACCACCCTCATTTCTACTTCAGGGAGATTAAGATGAATGAAGCTCACCGCCACATCGCCTCAGCCATCTCCACTTCCAGAATCAGCAGTGACAACCTGGACCTTAAGCTGCTATCACTTACACTTGACGAGGTCTTTAGTCCCATAACTAAAATCCTTAACATCTCTCTCCACACCAGTACATTCCCTGAAATATGGAAAACTGCCACTGTGACCCCGGTCCACAAAACTGGGGATAAGACCTGCCACTCTAACTACCGTCTGATCTCCATATTGCCACTACTATCCAAAGCTCTAGAGTGTATTGTTGTGGACCAGCTCACTGATTATTTGGACAAATATAATATTCTGTGCACACAACAGCATGGTTTTAGAAAAGAGCATAGTACCACCACTGCCCTGCTTGAATTTACCACTGCAGTGCATAGTTCCCTTGAAAAAGGACTTCTTACAGGGGATGTCTTCATCAACCTCTCAAAGGCTTTTGACACGGTCCATCATCGGCTGCTGTATGACCAACTACTCCTTGCTGGCCTCGCACCGGACTCAGCCCGCTGGTTCAGAAGCTACCTTGATAACCCCCGTCAAAGAGTAAAAATTGCCAATGCTATCTCGGACACCTTGCCTGTCCGCTCCGGAGTACCTCAGGGGTCCATACTGGGCCCTCTCCTTTTCAGCCACTTTTTAAACTCCCCTAGCACAATCCTACTCAGAACAAATCATCCTGCATGCGGATGATGCTGTTGTCTTTTCTACGCACAAGGACCTTTCACCACTACAACACAGCCTCCAACTCGGATTCAGTGCATTGAAACATGGTTCTCCAATCACAAACTAGTCCTCAAGCACAAGAAAACCAAGTCCTTGCTATTCTGCAGTTCACATAACCGTTACAAGCAACACCCCCTTGCCATCTCCACCAAGCAGGGAACTGTCCTTGAACAAGTTTACTCTTTCAAATACCTAGGGGATTCTGCTTGACCCCAATCTCTCCTAGACAGCTCACATTGACAGCGTGGCTAAAGCTGCCAGCACATGCCTTGGATTACTCTAAAAACACAGGCAGCACCTCACCCCAGAGGCCCTAAAGATTGCCATCCAGAGCTCTGTGGTGTCAATTATTGATTATGGCCTCATTATCAATGCTCTCCGATGTATAACAACTGCTCTTAACAAAGCATGCCAACTCACAACTAGTGCCCACCACCTCACCCACACCTGTGCCCTTTATGAACAATCTGGATGGCTCCAGCACTCCAACCATATAAAGTATCTCACATGTGCTATGGCGGGAAAAATCAACCTTGGCCTCACACCCCCCCGGTGTTACTGCCTTGTTACATCAAAACACCAACCGACAGAACACCAGGAACTCGACAACCCAGATTCTACAAGTTCCTCGCTGTCGAACTACACAGGGCCAATGCTCCTTTGCCTATAGGGCTCCTCTATGGATAAATGGTCTCAGCCACACCATCTCCTCTGCCTCAACACTAGGTCTGTTCAAAACCAGACTCCAGGCCCATCTCATTGCCTCTAGCTCCTGTGACTGCCTCTCCTAGATGATGACCTACACAGCTTAATTCCTAACTTATATACTGCTTAACACCAGGCCCTCCAGTCCCCATCCCCCCAGCTCCTGAGGCACCACTTCAAATCTCAGGTCTTCATACCACCTCATTAGTCTCTCCTTGCCCCATTACAGCATTTATCCCCCCCACACTGCCCCCTTTTTCTCTTCTATCACTCCTTCCCATTTATTTTTTGACAAATGCCTCTGGCTGCATCTTCATCCTTCCTCTCTCCTCTCATCCCTGTTTCTCTGCCACCCCCGGGTGCCTGACCCTACCCATTCCTTGTGGGCATATGCATCCTAGCTGTGTTCACCATCTTACTATAGCTGCCTCTGTTAACTACCTACGCTTCTCCTCATCCTCTACCCCTTACTTTTCCTATAATTGACCCCTTTCAATAGCACTGTTGTATATGAATTGTTTACTGTTATTTCACTGTTGCTACCTTGTTGTTTGTTATTTATGATGTGGAACCTTTGTAAAAGAGCCTTGGCTCAAAGGTACTTGTAATCCTAGAATAAATAAATATATATATATATATATATATTTACAAAAATTGGCACTTACTCACATACACTTTTGTCTCTCTCTGGCCTGCCTAGTTGTAGCCCCAAGTGTCAATCTACAGCACCAATCTGTACTCTATGAATGTATGTATGTAAATATGTATAGCAGCTGCATGTAGTTCTCGGGTATATGCTTTTAGCTGTCTATTACAAATGTGGTAACCAAGTATTACCTTTCTTTTCTGTGTAACTGCCAATTCGTTACTATGATAACCTATGTGTTATCCTCCCCTTGTACCCTTCCCAACTTGTACACTTCCCCCAGGTCACACCGGGAGATGAGCATCGTTTTGCTCAGTGTGTCTTTCCTGGTGAATCAATTCAATAAATAAATAAATAACACAGAATGAGCTATCTGCAAGTTCTTTTTTCTAACTGGCACCCTAAACTCACCTTCTTCTGACTTTATTTTACAGAGAAAGGACTTATGATTTAGTGACATTTCCTTTCCACAGCCCTTAGAGGAGGCTGTGTATTCAGAATCTAGTGTCTCTCCTTGTGCATCAGAAACAAGATGGAATTCTGAGAAAACAGGGTTTACTTCCCTAGTGAAGAAAGTTAAAGTTCTTGCATTAATCTCATATCTCTCCACATCTTGTTTTCACAAGCAAACCACATAAGCTTTACTTCTCCATGTAGCCACATTTTCAGAGTTACCCAAAACAGATACATCTGGTACTGTACATCAGAGCGTACACAATTCAGTTTAATCATCATATTCTCTTTCTCAAGGTAACATGACTCTAATTACTTAGAAACCTTAAGACTCTTTTCAATGGAATAGGCCTATTTATGTATGACCACAAAACTCAGTGAAAATAGTCAATAACAGGTCTAAACTGTTTCAGAAGGTCATTTCCAATCAGAAAATTATCTCTTGTTTTGCTGGTAACATGCACGGGATGTGTAATTACCATTTTCCAAATCTAATTTTCAATCACAATTTGCCTAGGGGCTTCTGAGTTCCTTTCCATAGCCTACAATCTGTAAGTCATCAGAAATTGTTTTCAGCACTTTTGAGTCACCTAAGGCATTAGTCAGTTTGTCAAAGAAGCTTTTAGACATCAGGGTCACTCCTGTCCCTGAATCCAACAAAGCGTCATGATTCAAACTGTTCTCAGTGTTTATGTCAAAGTAAAACCTTTATGCTTTCCCTTCAGGAATTAAGTTGCCTGGGTAGAATGTGTTTTATTTCACCACTGGCAACATAGCAATTTCACTATGACCTGGCACATTGTCACACTAACTCTAGACACCTATAGGGGAAGGCTAGACTCAGCAATAGCATTTTCATTTTCTTTTGGCACCTCATCTTCAAATCTCTTTACAGTTTCATTACCATTTTCAACAATTGCAGTTTCATTTACCTGGGCAGCAGTAGAGAGGACAGACTCTATTAGTCAGTGGGGTCCATTTCTGGGTCCATCTGTACAGGGTGCTGCTAAAAATCTTTGCATTGGAGGATGAGAACCAGAAGGTAACTGGGGAGGGAGGAGCAAATGATTTTGGAGAAGTGTTTTTAAATCCCTCATTTGTTTTCCCATTTCCTTCTTTATTTCTTCTAAACTTGGTGAACTAGGCCTAGATCTGTCCTGGGGTGCCTTATAACCTTGATGATCATTGTTATAACTCTGCTGCCCTCTGTAATCACCTCTGCTACCTCTATAGTTATTATCAAGGCCACTGATTCACGGTGATTAAAAAAATTTAATTACGTTTCCATGACTTCAGATTCCGGAATTGCACCTGTGATTATTACTCTAATTTCTGGATTTTACTGGGATTCTGCTATCATTCTTTTAGTATGTGCATAAATAATCAGAATTAAAGAAGACTTAATATACATAGCATTAAATAAAGCAAACTGAAAATAGTACAGGAAGGAATTAAAAGAAAAACTCAAGTTTTGTAGATTTATTGATCTGATATAAAATGGCAGATTCCATGAAATCTTTGTTTTTACCAGTTTTCTGACAGCCCTAATTCCAGAATTTTACTGGGTTTTCCGTTAAAAACCGAAAAACAGTGGCCTTGGTTATTATACCCCCGTCATATCCTCTACCATGGTTATAACCCCCTGGGGAGAAACCCCTGGAAGCCATGGTTTTGATACTGTTGAGGGTTTTGGTACTGCTGCTCATTTTGATAGGGCTGCTGAGCCACTACTGGGTAAGAGTGTTGAGCAGGGTGAGTTTGCTTCATCACAGCAGGGACTATTGCAGTCTTTAGCTGCTCTATAGGGTTATCCTGTGGAGTTTTGTTATTCTGCTTCTTCCACTTTTTCTTTGAGTTTTTTGGAGCAGGTAACTCACCCCCCTACATAGCCAGAGTATCAGAGGTTGTGACTTCAGACACTTGAGCCTTAGGAGTAGAACCCCTCTTTTTCTGTGGAAGTCTCAGCATCTCTCCCAGAGTCCCAGATGTGTTCAGCCTGTTCAACAATCCAGTGTACACCCCTAGTTTTTTTTCTTAAGCTACAGTGCTGACTGTGTTCTAATGGAATAGGTAAACCATGATAATATGCATCCTAGAAATCACTGTCAGAATTGTCTTCTGCTCCAAAGTATACATCTTTCAGCTTACAATAAAAATCCCTTGGACTTTGATCAAAATAACACTGCATTTTATAAGCGGCATGCCTGGCTATCCCTTTGGTGCAATATTCACCAAATTCATGCTTTAAAAACTTGCACAGCCCTGCTGGTTTGTTACTTTCACCTCTAGGTATCCTAGACCAATTTGCATGGAGATCATCTACAGACCACTTAATTATGAAACTCTGTTCTTTCCTTTCAGTTATAGACAATGATTCAAAACTTTCTTTTAATTTATGAATACAGTATGTTATTCAATGCTCCCTTTAGTTTTAAACTTGTATGTCTCCTATAAACTTTAAGGCTTTCATGATGGTTTTTGACTTTAGATATCCTTTTTTTTCTGACAACTTTTTGTTTGTTTTAGACCTATTGGGTGATTCATCTTCTAAATCAGAAGTCCTTTTCTGTTTAGACTTATGCTTCCTTTTATGACTCTTATGTAATTCCCTTTCTGAATCAGAATGCTCCCTTTTAGAAGAGGAAATGCCTGAGACTTCAGGTTCCACATCAGGATCTGATTCATCAGATGCTTTCAAATTTCTCTCAGTTTTACTTTTAATCTTTATATTTTTCTCTACTTGCATATCTGTTGTCTTCACTTTACTTTTTCATTTTACCACTGCACTACTTTCTTTGGGATCCATTCTCAAAGCCTTGTGCAGCACAAGGAACTTGCACCACAAAGAAGGGCATAAAATGCTCCTTATGCCAAACGATGCACAAGGAGTGATTCTCAATGCAGCCTGCATCAACCACAGGCTGCCTGCCCCAAATGGGGCTTGCACCACCTGTGCACCCAAAAATGGGCTGCAACCTGGCAATGGGGGCATGTGGAAGATGCACACTGCCACATCCTCAAAAATGGTATTCTCAGAACTCTCCCAGAGGAAGACATTCGAAGTACCCTTAGACCAGACAGGGCTGGTCTAAGGGTACTTAGAAAACTTCCCACTGAGAGAGTTGACCTGTTTGCAGCAATTTGCCACTGTCCACCCTCCCTGGTCCCCAATGCTGCCCAATAAAATCAATATTAACTGACACCCCATTAATTGGTGGTATAGGGGCTCCCCTCCCTGATCCCTGATGCTGCCCTGTAAAACAACATTACCTGACACCAAATTCATTTATGGTATAGTGGCCTTGCTCCCCAATGCCACCCCATAAAATCAATATTAACTGACACTCCATTCATTGGTGGTATAGCGGCCACCCCCACCTCAATTCCCAATGTCCCTGAGCTTATGATATGTACAAAAACAGCTGGTGATCTAGTGTATCCTTCTCCCTGTTCACCCATGTTCCTAATATATATTGTCTATTTCAAATTTCCCAGTGTAGTATTGCCCCAAAAGA